>JADLZN010000696.1:0-626108 GCA_018155175.1 Sinocyclocheilus anophthalmus
CTGACTTTAATTCATGTAAGGCAGTTTTTGTTAAAAAGATTCAAATTAATTTGACTCACATATTCTATTCATTATTCTGAAAAGGTTGCTGTGGATGTAACCAGCGGTCAAGCTGAGGGTCTTGCTGTAAAAATCCACAATATTCTTTACCCCTACCAGTTTACCAAGAATATGATCCACACAATGAGAGTAAGTATTTTTACCCCTCTGCTCTTTTTGTGCTTTGAGGAACTGGCAAGGCTAGACACTTAAAATAGCAATGTCACAAAGCATAGCCTTATTCTTATGTGGTGAAAATTAACCTAAGGTTGTGTTGTATTTTTACATCAGGTCATCAATCAAGTGGACAAGAAGTTCCTTGCTTGTTTGATAAACACAACAGAGCAGGAAGCCTCTGAAAGCTGTACAAATGAAGGTGCTGCAGGCTGAAAATCATTATGTTGAATGGTGTGATGATGTCCTAAACATTTGTCATTGCTTCCACCTGCAGGAAATCTTCTAGTGTTGGTTGATCAACATGCTGCCCATGAAAGAGTTCGACTGGAGGGGTTGGTAACAGGTAAATGCTAATGATATAAGGGTTAAACAGTACCTTTCAAAAGTTTGGGAGTAGTATGATTTGTGGAAGTAAGAAATTGATACTTTATACTGCAATGTTTCATAAATTAAATAAAAGTAACAGTAATGACATTTATATATATATATATTATATATAATGTGTGACACTGAAGACTGGAGTAATTGATGCTGAAAATTCAGCTTTTACCAACACAGGAATAAATTGCATTTAACTTATATAAAAACAGAAAACATTGTAATAATATTTCACAATATTAAATTATGGTCATTTTTCTTCAAAAAATGCATGAGAGACTCCTTTCAAAAATGTTGAAAAATCTTACTGACCCCAAACTTATAGGAATAGAAGAACAAAATAAATTCCATGTAAAAGCATTAAAAATGCAAATACACTTCAAGAGATGTACGTAAGCATTCAGTGTATTTTTCCCACACTGCTTGTTGTTTGATGTAGACTCCTATGAGGATGACCCAGACACACCTGGAAAAAAAAGGCTGTGTTCTTCAAGTGTAATCCCACCCTTAGAGATTAACGTAACCGAGGAGGAATTGAGACTTCTGAGGTCAGTGCAGCTGTTTGAGCCAACATTCCTGTTTCCACCGTCATCTTCTCTCTGAAACGTACACATGTGTTCAATTAGTTCTGCACCTTCGCCGAACAGTGCCATAAATCTTTCTTTTGTTCTTGAAGGTCTTGTCAGGCCTTCCTGAGGGGTCTTGCTTTAGATGTAAGTTTCCCAAAGAGTGAGTCACTGAATGTGTTTTTGGAGAGACTTCCCACATGTTTCATAGAGAAAGAAAGCACAGAGCTCCGCCGTGGAAGACGGTCGGTCATTAAAACCATTGCAGAGGTCAGACTTAGTTCTAATGTTTTTTTTGTTTGTTATTAATTTCAACTCAGTTTAGACTCGAATTGTATGTTTTATTTTGTAGGACTATCTGCGAGAACACATTGAGGTGAACCAGCATATCCACACATGATTTGTATCTAATCTGTGAACAGAATATTACAAATGGTCTGATTTTGGAGCTTGAAGGATACATTTATGACCAGTTTTGTTCTTTTGACTCATGTTTGCAGCTTCTCCGCTCAACAGGAAGAGTGAGGGGAATGCTGCCTTTGACAGTTCATAATGTGCTTGCCTCACAAGCTTGTCATGGTTGGTATTATAAATTCACCACTGAGTTCAGTTGAAACACATTCTATTAAGAAACTGTTACAGGGAACACAGGAAATGTCTAATTTTTTAACTTATGTAGGGATATTTATTTGCTATAGTTAGCATTTTCAAAATATTCTTATTTTATTCATAAATATTCATATTTTATAATATCTAATATAATCTGTTTTAACAGGAGCAATTAAGTTCAATGACATTTTGAGTAAAGAGGAGTTCATTATTTAGAGAAACTAGAGTCAGATCATGAGAACGTTTCATTATTTTACGAAAAATAAGTGCAATATATGAGACGTTTTCATTTATAACGAGAAATAAGTCATTAGTACAAGAGAAAGTTTCTCATTTAACGAGATACAAGTCATTATTAGAGAAACTAAGTCATTATTATGAGAAACTAAGTCATATTTCGAGACAGTTCTCATTATACGAGAATGAAACTAAGGCATGATTATGAGAAAGTGTCTCAGATACGCGAATTAAGTCATTATTACGAGAAAGTTTCTCTTTATTATGAGAAAATAAGTCATTATTTCGAAAAAGTTTCTCATTATAACGAGATACTAAGTCATTACGAGAAACTAAGTCATTATTATGAGAAAGTTTCTCATTATTATGAGATACTAAGTCATAATTTTTAGAAAGTTTCTCATTATTATGAGAAATTAAGTCATTATTATGAGAAACTAAGTCGTTATTATGAGAAACTATGTCATTATTATGAGAAAGTTTCTCATATTACGAGAAACTAAGTCATCATTTTGAGAAAGTTTCTCATTATTATTAGAAAAAGTCATTATTTCGAGAAAGTTTCTCAATATAACGAGAAACTAAGTCATAATTACGAGAAAGTTTCTCATTATTACGAGAAAGTTTCTCATTATTCTGAGAAAATAAGTCATTATTATGAGAAAATAAGTCATTGAGTTCGAGAAGAAGGTTTCTCATTATTTTGGCGGAAACGGGCTTCCATAGAAAACAGTTATATGTAAAAAAAATAATAATATGGGATTTTGCCTGTATATTGTAGAACTAATTATGGAAGCCCATTTCCGCAACTGAATAAAAAATAAAAAAAGGTAATTGGACTTGTCATCTCATATTGTACTTTTTTCACAATTGCGAGTTTACAGCTCGCAATTCGACTTTTGTCTCAGAATTGCCTGATACGAATTCGCAATCGGACTTTTTCTCAGAGTGGATATAAAATCACAATTGCGAGTTTTAGAAAGTCAGAATTGCGGGATATAACTTGCAATTGCGGAAATATCTTCACATTCTGAGAAAAAAAGTTCAGAATCGGAGTTGTATAAGTCAATTCTGAGAAAAAAAACTCAGCATTGTGAGATGAAAATTTGCAATTACCTTTTTATTTTTTTATATATGGCGGGAAACGGTCTTCCATAACTAATAAAACATATGACACTAAAATAAAGCAATATAGATTAACTAAATTGCATAAAATGTACCACAAAACACCCTAATATAAATAAAAAAAATAAAATAAATAAAATAACATAATGGAGTAACTTTGGAATAAAATTTATCAAAAGATTCCACCAATATATATGGGTACGCTGCATCACTGTTTTTACAGGACAACAACAGGAATTCTTTCTTGAAAGTCCGGCCAATCAGCATGTTAGAATGATTTCTCAAGGATTATGTGACACTGAAGACTGAAAGTCAGCTTTGCCATTACAGGAATACATTTAAAATATATAATAGAAAAACAGTTATTTAAATGTGAAAAACAATATGTCACACTATCACTGTTTTAACTGTACCTTCTGTAACTTTTTCAAAAAAAAGGGGGCCTTGCTCAAGCAATAAGAGAGATGATCAAATCTACCGAAAAACTTTTGACTAGTACAGTTAGGTTTTAACACTTTACAGGTAATTAATGTTATTTGTACTTCAAACCCTTATATATATATTTTATTAATATATTTACAGTTGTTTACGTGAATAAAATACAATGTAAAACTATTATGTTTTTAACGGTATACAAAATTTGTGATATTGTAGCACATACAGTAAGAGAATGGGCTATAACTAATATGAACAGCATCAACCTGGTAATTTGGTTTAGTTGGAAGAATTCATGAGAAATATTATATTAAAATCTGTGATCACACATTATAGTTTGGCCAAATCTGAGGCGTTTAAAAAATGAAATAACAAAACAGTATGTTTATAATGTTACTCTAGAAAGGCAATTTATAGGAGAAATATATACATTAATGTTAAAAAATCTGGGGGTCTGTAAGAGTTTTTAAAAATATATTTATATAATATTATATATTGATATGTAAAAACAATATTTAAAAAATCAAGTTCTTTTGCTCACCATAGACTGCATTTAAAAAAAAGTCACAAATACAAATATGACATTCAGGAAATAACTTTTTTTCATTATTACACTACTGTTCGAAAGTGGGGGGTCTGTAAGATTTTTAAAGAGATAAGGCGGCATTATTTGATCAAAATACAAAAAATAATAATATTTGGAAAAGGATTACATTTAAAAGAAATTGTTTTCGATTTTAATGAGATGTTCAATGTAATGATTCCGTGATGCAACCTGAAATTTCAGCAGCTATACTGTATGCTTAGTGTCACATGGATCTTCAGAAATCATTATGATGTGCTGATTCGCGGCCCTCAGGAAACATTTTTATTGTTGGAAAACAGTTGTTTAATATTTGTGGAAACCATGAGACATTTTTCTGGATTTTTAATATGAAAGTTAAATAGAACAGCATTTATGTGAATCTACATTTTTTTGTAACATTATTAATGTCTTTACCATCACTTGTCATCAATTTAATGCATCCATGATGAACTAAAGGGTTCATTTCTTTAAAAAAAAAATCGTGACTATAAAGTATGAACAGTAACAGATAAATAAAGTTAAAAAAATATTTCCCTTTAAGTAGGCATAACATTATATACTTATGTATACACATAATACACTTATATTTTCCATAGCATACTAAAATGTCATGTTTTTCTTTTCCAAAATATTGCTATTATATGACAATTTAACTCTGACATGAAAATAACATTAGAGTCTGGATGTCTCATTTACATCTATGTCAAAAATGTTATTTAATTACTTTTGTCATTCACTTTCAGGTAGATATTATGTAGAAATTTGCAGACATTTGTGCCACTGTTGACAGTCTTGATTAGATTTTCTCCATATCCTCCATCACTCTTATCAGGTTTCACGCATCTGACAGAGGTTCAGAGACTTCGGGGAATATGAGCTCTGAGCTGAAGTTTTACATGACAGTGTATGGATCTCTGGCGGCAGCAAACACAGTCTTTACAGCCGCTCGAGCCTTTCTCTTTGCTTATGGAGCAATCTGTGCTGCTACTGTCATTCATAAGAGACTGCTTTCCAGTGTGCTTAAGGTAATGATCCATAGCACTGCTTTTCTGTGAGCGATAGCTGACCATCACCTTTGGCCAAGATGGCTAAAAGTCATTGCTAAACTGAAATAATAAGATGTAGATGTCACTTTTATTGATATTGTGAAAGCACATAAAACTTTAATATAAAGTACATTATTCATATGCTTCTTCCATTCTAGGCCACTATGACATTTTTTGACACTACACCCTTGGGTTGCATCCTGAATCGGTTTTCCTCAGATATTTACAGTGTGGACGACTCTCTGCCCTTTGTCTTAAACATTCTCCTGGCCAATGTGTTTGGACTGCTCGGGATGCTGGTTGACATGAGCTATGGGATGCCTTGGGTGCTACTTCCTTTGCTTCCTCTGGGGTGCTCTACTTCCAAACTCAGTGTTTTTATCGCCACTCATCCCATGAGCTGAAACGTCTGTCTAGCCTCACACTCTCTCCAGTTTATTCACACTTCTCAGAAACACTCAGTGGCTTGTCCACAGCGCGGGCCAGTGGATACACTACCAGGTCTGAAAACTAGCTGTACTTTTGCTCAAATCATTTCATTTGCATTGATTCAGAAGTAATGTTTGGTTTAAATAAATGTCTGGGTCGTATTTTACAAAAAGAAAATGAAGCCTGAATGTAAGCTGAGGTGTGATAATGGCCTGACAGTGAGTGTAATGCTGAATAAAACTGTATTTTTGTGTTTCTGAGAGCAGGTTTGAGGAGGAGAATGAGAGGCGCCTGGAACAGAATCAGCGCTGTCTCTTCAACAGTAACGCTGCCATGCAGTGGCTGGACATTCGGCTGCAGATGATTGGTTTCACTGTAGTAACCTGCATCAGTGTGATTGCTGTGATCCAGCATCAGCACAAATCCATCAACCCAGGTTAACGTCTTTGTGAGATAAGAGTATAAATTCACATTTAAGGCATTCAGCAGATATTCTTTACAAGAGTGAATTAAAACAGCTTTAGCTTCATGTCAGACTGCCATGGTCAACATAGCACTGAGAGCATAACATACTTATACACACAAATTGTCTATTTTGTATATAGTGTATTTTTTTAAAATATTTTTTGTATATTGTTATTTCTTATTTACTTATTTAATTTTTATTTACTTTTATTATCTGTGTCTTGTCACTGTCAGTCTGTGTGTGTTGTGGATTGGCAGCTAACTAACTGTATCTGTATGTTAACTAATTTTCAAAGCAACATCTCATCTGAAATCATTTGAAAAAACATGTCTCTTATGGTCTTGTGCAGAAAGATTCACGTGTACTTTATTGGTCTCTGATGGGACGTTTAGGAAACTCAACTCAACTGCACTGTCCAGTTTTAAAAGATCATTGCCCAGTTCAGCCATAAGGCCTTTAAAATTGTTTAAAGTAACTGAAATACCTCTTGAAACAAATTGTGCTAAAATCTTTTTTCTTCTCTTTTCTGTCGGGTCTGGTAGGTCTGTCTCTGTCCTATGCACTATCCATCACCAACCTGCTTTAAGGCCTGATTTTCAGCTTTGCGCAGACAGAGATGCAGTTGGTGACCATTGAGCGTACAGAGGAGTATTCCACCAACATCCCGCAGGAGCCTCAACAAGCCAGCACTGAGGTTAGAGGAGTGATATTTACCCCAAAAACTGAATCAGGACCAAGTGTGATTTAAAACAGTTTCCCAACCTGTTTGTTAGGTTATTTTAAAGAAATAGTTCACCCAAAAGTATCTGAACTGTAAATCATGCTTTTTACAGTCATTCTACAGTTTAATATGATACTAAAGACATTGCCCTACCCCTGCTCATATGGTATTCATTTTATTTGTGCAGGTCTTAAAAAGTCTTAAATTTGAGCTTAAAAATCCTGCAGAAACCCTGATTTCAAATATGCATTCATTTTTTCATTTCACAATCTCAAAGACTGCTTGTAGTTCTATAGCAAACCCTAGGTTGTGAGACCCTTTATGTATCATTCATAGTGTCCTCAATATGTCACACAACCTTATCATGAAACTCTACATCTGCAGGTTCAAAATTCCTGGCCTGAAAAGGGCCGAGTTGAGTTTATGGGTGCTGTTTTGGCGTACCGACCGGGCTTGCCCAATGCTCTTGATGGGGTCAACCTGGAGGTATTACCTGGTGAGAGGGTGGGCATTGTGGGGCATACAGGCTCAGGGAAATCTTCACTGTTCCTTGCCCTATTCCATATGGTGGAGCTGAACCAGGGTCAAATCCTGCTGGATGGAGTTGACATCAGCTCGGTCAGGCTTAGTAACTTGCGGTAAGGCTTAAGTCACTGTTTGACACTTTTCTATTCTATTAGAGAGATTACACTACATTTAAAGGTTAGGTCTCCCGGGAAGTTTTTTTATTCTTTTATTATTGTCAACAAGCGAGGATGCATTAAAGTAATCAAAAGTGACATACTGATGTTTGAACATTACAGAAGATATAAATGCTGTTTCAAATAAATGCTGTGCTTTTGAACTTTCTATGCCCAAAGAACAATGAACAACATTGATAATAATAACAAATCTTTCCTGAGCAACAAATCTAGACATTTAATTTAAATGATATCTGGATCATGTGACACTGAAGACTGGAGTAATGATGCTGAAAATTCAGCTTTACATCACAGGAATAAATTACATTTTAAAATATATTAGAATAGAACTGCTCTTTTAAAGGATAATAATATTCAGAAGTATGTTTACTGTATTTTTTTATCAATTAAATGCAGCCTTGGTGACATAAGAGACTTAAATACATTAAAAACATTTTTAAAAATTACGGACCACCAATCTTATAAATACTATAAACATAGCTAGGATATATTATATTGCACAGTTTTTTTTTCATGGTGTTAATGTAATAATTAAGGAATATTATAATTAATATTAATAAAAAAAAATATTTCGCCTATTTATTCCTTTTACTGTATATGTAAATAACTTTATGTTTTTCGCAAAAGCACTGCAGGTGCGTGATGTGACCATGTGAATCCTCATGTTCTGTTTTTTGCTGCTTTTTGCGCATGTAAAATTAATGTAACAAATGTAACACATTTTTTTTATTTTAATGGGTCACAGCCACGTATCCATTTGAATTTAATTTAATTCCAATTTAACAATCTTGTCGGTTAACGGTTAATAATCGGTTAGGAAAAATAACTGAAATTAACATTCTACTTATGTTGTAAAATGCACTTGTCTTCGTTTTAAATTATTCAAAATCCTGAAACTTCTTCCAGAAATAATTTCCAGGTTTAAAGTAGGTGTTTCAGTGTGGTTTCAATGTGTTTTTAATATGGTCTCTACATATAGTAAGAATTTGTTTTGTTTGTGTCGCCCTCTATAGATCCAAGCTGGCCATCATCCCTCAGGATCCCTTCCTCTTCTCCAGCTCAGTGCCAGAGAACCTTGATCCCCATGGCCTTCATCCAGACTTCCATTTTGGAGAGAGGGGAAAGTCTCTGTCTGTGGGCCAGAGGCAGTGACGTGACACGTGAATTAGTGCTCTGCATTGAACCCACACACACAGCAGTGAACACACACAAAACCCAGAGCAGTGGGCAGCCATTTATGCTCGGCGCCCGGGGAGCAGTTGGGGGTGCTCAAGGGCACCTCAGTCGTGGTATTGAAGGTGGGAGAGAGCGCTGTACATTCACTCTCCCCACCTACAATCCCTTCAGGTAGGAGACTCGAAACAACCAGAGGCACAACTTCCCCCTGGCATTTGCTGGTCTTGCCCGTGCTCTGCTCACAGAAGCTAATGTATAAAACTAATGTATAATTAAAGTAGAACATAAACAATGTAAAACAAATGTGTTATTCTTATCTTGTACTTTATTGTTCATTTATGCTCTAATAGATTTTATGCATTGATGAGGCCACAGCAAGCGTGGACTGACATGCTTCTACAGAAAACTATCAGAGAAAAATTCAAGGATAAAACTGTTTACCATCAGCCACAGGTATCAAACTGCTTTTATACTTGCATATAATTTATATTTGATTTTTGATATGATATATATGTGTTTTTATTAACTTTGTAGGGTTGTTTTATTGAATAAAAATGAAGGGAAAAATCCATTTGTACAACTCATCTTTTATAGTGATGCAGAACTGATTTTCTGTTAAATTCTGAACACAGTAACACACCTATGTGTACAGTTTTGTGAGGCATTTATTAAAACTGAGCAGATAGCTTTCACATTGTAAAAATATATTTACAATACTTTTCTGATTGTTAATTCCTTTTAAATTACTATAATTATCTATGTTAACCTTTGCACTGAACAGTCACGTTTATAACATGCTAGCAAGCATTTTTAGGTAACATTGTAAGTAGGGTTGTGACCGAATCCGAATAATGTGTTCGGAAAGTAAATGACGTATACTACAGAACCCCTAAAGGGAATAAATACGAGATGGGAGGAAAAATATATTTCAATGCTTTCTCTCACAATTATATCATTGGGTAATTATACTACATACATATGCAACGTATTAGCAGTACTACCACACATATTAGATGTTTCTCTAGTGGTGTCCGGATCTGCAAATCATTCCCCTAGCATTCTATCCGTCATCTCTGTTTATGTGGTAAAGTAAATATGGCCCCATAGGAATGGCCATTGTACGTTTCCGTGCCTTTCGAAATAAGGATTCACTATAAATCCCTAGTTGTAAGTATATGATTAGTTTAAGTGAAGAAAAGAAAAGGAGAGTTCATCACTGCTTTGAGAAGTTAATAAATTCAGATTTCGTTTTTGAGGGTTAAAGGGATAGTTCACCCAAAAATGAAAATACTTCCCTGTTTCTCACCCTCAAGCCATCGTAGATGACTTTCTTCTTTCAGACGAATACAAATCTGAGTTATATTTTAAAATGTCCTTGCTCTTCCAAGCTTTATAACGGCAGTAAATGGTGATCAAGATTTTGAAGCAAAATAAAGTGCATCCATCCATCATAAAAGTGCTCCACACAGCTCCGGGGAGTTAATAAAGGCCTCCCGAAGCGAAGCGATGCGTTTGTGTAAGAAAAAAACTTTATTAACTGTAATCTCTAGCTTCCGCTAACTGACTTATTGTATCGTACGCATGATGCAGAGTGGTGTTTCCGGGATGTGTAAGACGTAGACGTAGCGGTAGCGTCGGTGAGTGTGAGATTATGCTTAGTCTAGACGAGGATCAAGCTTTGTTTACAGCAAAAGAAAACCAGTCTCTTCTACCTCTAATTCGTGACCGGTTTTTTGTTTTGCTCTCTCCTCTGCACTTCCACGTTCGCCTACGTCCTACGTCATTCACTGGAACTCCACTCTCTCGTGAACACGTGTACAATAGTTAGAGGAAGCTAGAGATTACGATGTATAGTTTTAAATTGGATATTTTTCTCACACAAATGCATGAATTCACTTCTGAAGGCCTTTAGTAAGAGAGCCGTGTGGAGTATGATTTATGATAGATGGATGCACTTTTTTTGCTTCAAAATTTCAACACCCATTCATTGCCATTATAAAGCTTGGAAGAGCCAGGACATTTTTTAATATAACTCTGACCGTATTCGTTTGAAAGAAGAAAGTCATATACACGTAGGATGGCTTGAGGGTGAGTAAATCATGGGCTAATTTTCATTTTTGGGTGAACTATCCCTTTAATTTCGTTTTTGGAAATGAAAATCTTGCTGTCTGATGAACACCACTCAAAGAAACAAAACCTAGAGACCCATTTTTTCAACTACCTGTTCCATCTACATTTTGAATTAACATAGCATGTCGTTTAGTTGAAATACCTGTCAAGAACGTCTCTGTTACCATACAAACCCCACCAGTCTTTCTTATCCCACAGACTGAATACAATCATGGACTCTGACAGAGTGCTGGTGATGCATGCTGGGAAGGTGGAGGAGTTTGACAGCCCTGCTGCTCTGTGCCAAAGAGAAGACTGTTTTCCAGAAACTCTTACGTGGAGGGGAAGACTGAATTTAAAATACTGTACTTTCAGCTAAGAATGTAGTTGGAGTCCATGTGCAATGGACAAAAAACATTGGATATGTGCAAATACCTGTATGTTATACCATGTAGAACAATGTAAAACTCAGGGGAAATTGTTTGTTGTTTTATAAATGGTCACATTTGTATGGATAAAAATGTGTTTTAGAAGTAAATGTTTGTTTGTCTTTATTGGTCTGTTTTCAGATTTCCATTTTTTTATGATTAATTTGTCTTCAGGAGGATCTACTCAAAGTAGTTTTTCCCTCTTGGAGCAGGTAAAAGGTTTTTTTTTTTTCGTTCTTGCAAACTAAAGTGTGAGAGTCAAACTGTTCTAATATTTATTTCTGTGGTTTGAATGCTTTCTCTCTTCCGAGAATTTACAATGCATAACTGGTTTCATTAGAGGTGTGAACGCTCATATCAACCTGGGTGAGAGTGACTACGCCTTGTACAGGTGGCCGTTTCCCAACTTGTATGAGTCATGTGGGAGTACATGTGTCCATAGTTTAATCTTTTTTTAACCATTCTTTTTGATTTCCTCCCATCAATCTAGAATTAGGGAGAGGTTTGTTATTGTTATGTCACCCTGCCTCCAGTGCAGAACAGGTGATGCTGAAGCTTTATGAGGTATGTGTTTGGCCTGGTTAAACCAGTTGGTCTACTCTTCAAGTGTATTACCTGCCGCGGTGAGAATTCCATAAACAGTGAGAAGAGAACGGAGGTAAACACGGTCACATCAAGTGAAAACTCTTCAGCATGGCACATTATCACTGCTGATATTGAACAAGGATTTAAAAGCTCATAGGATACAAGGTAAGCCGTTTCATTGTTGTTCAAATTTACAACAGTACTTTGAACTGTGCTATGTTGCGTAAAACAGCCCATATGGTATTGAAAGTAAAATTTGGTCGTCTAGCAAGCGCAGGTGTTCAGCTGTTTTTGTTATGAATGACTATGCAGCGCTCACACAGTGGTTCAATGTATTCATATTACAAATTGCACTTAAGTTGTGACTATTAAAGTATTGCACAGTGATGGTTTCAAGACATTTAAAGTTGTGAATGAGTACAATAACATTATTTTTGGGGGATCATGTTTTCTAAATATTGTTACTGACTATTGAAAAAAAATTCTGAAGCACATTTTCAGGTACTGTACCTTTAATTTGTGTTTACTGTAAATATACAGGTTAATAAATTGGTTTTGTGCATGTTAAATAGATGATATACTGTAGATAATAGTTACTGGATGCTTTTTAAAATCTGTTTCAATGAAATGAGACCATTTTAATTAAATAGATGAACAGATTATCAAAATATGTGCCCTTACAGATGATCATGGGTGGACCTGGTACCTCTACAATTACGCATGTTTAATAAAGAGGGTGTGGTTAAAAAAGTAAGGTCTGTTCACAGTTTCCTTTGTCTGGCCTAACCTGTTCCCAACGCCCTCTTGTTACACTATCCCTGAACAATTCCTTGAATACCTCACAGTTTCGTATGTCTGCCACTGGGATAAATGCAGACTTTGCAGAAATGCAGAATTTGAATTAAATTAGTGCTGTTTGCTCAGTCTTGCTTCATTCTGAGGCAAGGACATTTTTCATTCAATGGTTGACCCATATGTTTATAGTTCACATGTTCAGGTCTGTCATTGCATTATGACCAACCATTAACAATTGCATATGTGTCAATAATAATTAGCACTGAATCTTGGGTGTCTTGCTGCTGCTGAATCATTTATTTTGCATCAACAGGTTTGAGTTTTGGATGCTTCACTGTAAATACATACTAGTGAAATGGTATGTTATCTCTTTTTTTTTTATCCAATCTGTATCTGAACTATATTTTGTTTGTGTGATCTATCAAATATTCTGTAAAGTCTATGTGTATGTCATTATTAGGAATAAATGTTAAATGAATTAATAATTAAATATTAGTAGTGCAGTTGGCAGTATATGTTACTCATCAAAAATCTTTCATTGTGGTTTTTATTATTTTTCTCATCAAAAATCTTTCATTGTGGTTTTTATTCTTTTTCTCATCAAAAATCTTTCATTGTGTTTTTTTTTTCTATACATGCATTTAATTTCATGAAATATGAAAAGAAAATACACCATGATATTATCTAATTTGCAGGCTCTTCTTCAAAGAAGCCTCTCTGACAGCCTGCTGCTTGAAGATGACTATGTCTCTGTAGAGGGTTTGGAATACACGGACGTGCACTTTCATGAAGGTGCAGTTTCATGACATTCGAATAAGAATATTTTTTGCATATCATTGTATATTAACTGAGCATCAGATTGCTGGTACTGTTACAGAAAACTTTTACTGTGGAGAAAATGGCTTTTGACATGAACCTTGTTGATATGGTGAAAATATAAGGAAAAGTGTTTATAATAAACTACATTGCACATTACATTTCAATTTCAGATTATGAAATTGTGGGTGCCAGTGGTCTGTTTGATCTAAAGAGGAATGAACAAAAGAAGAATGAAGCTGTGGACATTTTGAAGTTAATTGATAATGACAAGGAGTTAATGAAGCATGGTTTGAAATCCAGCAAGAGCTTGGAAAGTCTGGATACCAAAGCTCCTAATGAGGTCTGTGTACATCACATTCACAGTTGTTTTTCAACCCTGAATCATAAAACCCCCAAACAAATTAATTTGTAATGATTCAAATGTTTCAACAGGTGTGGAAAGATTCATACGACAAGCTCTACAATGCTAAAGTCAAGAAATTCATGAAAGGAAATAAAGCTGTTAAGGAAAACAGACATGGCAGACACAATGGGCCAGTGACAACCCAAACACTTGACCGCAAAAGCAAAGTAAATGTTGCAGCTTTACTTGAGAATGCAGATCAGATGCGTCTCACTCCATATGAAACAGAACCTGACAATCAAGTAGGACCATACATGGAATATCATCAATATGACTCAGATACGTTACTACAAGGATCTGACCTGGTGAGATCAGCAAAGATAAAACCCAATATTGCAAGTGATGTTCCATCGCATCATTCCAAAATGAACTTGACCAATGTTGATAGTGAAATCAACCTACGCGGTGGAACATATACAGATCCAAAAGTAGATATTGGTATTAATATACCAGATTCAAGTCTTACATTGCCGGATACCCAAAGATCTCCGGTGATGCACCTCACAAAAGGACATTTTAAAGGCCCAAAAGCAGTGCTTAATTCTTCTGATATGGATATGGATGTACCATCGGTTAATGTCAAGAAGCCAAAATTTAAAATGCCAAAGTTTAGCTTATCTGGAAACAAGAATACTGACATCAGTTATGATGGAAGTATGAAGGGGTCAAAATTTGCATTGTCATCCCCTGAAGTAGCTCCAGGTCTTAAGGGTTCTAATATACAAATTGATGGACCAAAGGCTGATTTTAAAGGTCTAAAAACAGACCTTCCAGACATGGACATGTCATCTGGAAAACTGAAAGCACCCACTTTCAGCTTCCCTGATTTTGGCCTGTCAGGACCCAAAATAAAAACATCTGACTATGATCTAAAGACCCCTAAAATGAATCTGTCTGCTCCCAAATTTAAGGCAGACTTTGATTCACCAGACATCAACATCAGAGGTCATAAGCCAGATATCACCGCACCTGACATGGATGTGAATATTCCTGAAGGTACATTTAAAGGACCAAATTTCAAGAAACCCAATCTTGACTTGAATGCACCTGACCTCGACATAAATGTTCCTTCTGGTAACCTGAAGCTGCCAAAATTTGGTTTCTCTGGTAGCAAGCCAGAAGGACCTGATCTTAAAATCAAATCTCCAGACCTGAATCTCAAAAGCCCCAAAATAAAGGGAGGAATCGATACCCCAGATATGGATCTGACTCTGCCTCAAACTGATTTGAAAGGCCCAAACCTAGATATCAAATCACCTGATATTGATTTTAATGGCCCTTCAGGTAAAATGAATATGCCAAAGTTAAAGATGCCCAGTTTTGGCCTGTCAGGTTTAAAAGGGCCAAATATGAATGTGAATGCTAACATTGATCAGCCCGACCTAAATTTGAGCACATCAACTCCCAAACTAAATGCAGGAATAAATAGTCCTGATATTGACATTCATGGACCTAATGTTGATCTCAAAGGTCCAAAAACAGATCTTACTCTTCCAGACATGGACATGCCATCTGGAAAAATGAAAAGGCTAACTTTCAAGATGCCTGATTTTGGTCTCTCAGCACCAAAAATAAAGACACCTGATTATGATCTGAAGACTCCTGAAATGGATCTGTCAGCTCCAAAGTTTAAGGCAAACTTTGATTCCCCAGACATAAACATCAGAGGTCATAATCCAGATCTCACAGCACCTGACATGAATGTTGATTTCCCAAAAGGTAAAATTAAAGGACCAAATTTCAAGAAACCAAATCTTGATATGAATGGACTTGACCTTGACATCAATGCTCCTTCAAATAAACTGAAGCTGCCAAAATTTGGCTTTTCTGGTAGTAAGCCAAAAGGGCCTGATCTTAAAATCAAATCTCCAGACCTGAATCTCAAAAGCCCCAAAATTAAGGGAGGAATTGATACCCCAGACATGGATCTGACTCTGCCTAAAACTGATTTAAGAGGCCCTAACTTTGATATCAAATCACCAGATATTGATGCCAATGGCCCTTCAGGCAAATTGAATATGCCAAAGCTAAAGATGCCCAGTTTTGGCCTGTCAGGTTTGAAAGGGCCACATATGAATGTGGATGCTGACATTGATCAGCCCGACTTTAATCTGAGTGCATCAACTCCTAAACTAAATGCAGGGATAAATAGTCCTGATATTGATTTGCATGGACCTAATGTTGATCTTAAAGGTCGAAGAACAGACCTTACCCTTCCAGACATTGACAAGCCTTCTGGAAAAATGAAAATGCCCAATTTCAAGATGCCTGATTTTGGTCTCTCAGCACCAAAAATAAAGACACCTGATTATGATCTGAAGACTCCTGAAATGGATCTGTCAGCTCCAAAGTTTAAGGGTGCTTTTGATTCCCCAGACCTGAATCTCAAAAGCCCCAAAATAAAGGGAGGAATCAATACCACAGACATGGGTCTGACTCTGCCTCAAACTGATTTGAAAGGCCCAAATCTAGATATCAAATCACCAGATATTGATGTCAATGGCCCTTCAGGCAAATTGAATATGCCAAAGTTTAAGATGCCCAGTTTTGGCATGTCAGGTTTGAAAGGGCCACATATGAATGTGGATGCTGACATTGATCGGCCTGACTTTAATCTGAGTGCATCAACTCCTAAACTAAATGCAGGGATAAATAGTCCTGATATTGATTTGCATGGACCTAATGTTGATCTTAAAGGTCCAAGAACAGACCTTACACTTCCAGACATTGACAAGCCTTCTGGAAAATTTAAAATGCCCACTTTAAAGATGCCTAAGTTTGGTGTCTCAGGACCAAAGCTAAAGACGCCTGACTATGATTTAAAGACCCCTGAAATGGATCTGTCAGCACCAAAGTTTAAGGGTGCTTTTGATTCCCCAGACCTGCATCTCAAAAGCCCCAATATAAAGGGAGGAATCGATACCCCAGACATGGATCTGACTCTGCCTCAAACTGATTTGAAAGGCCCAAATCTAGATATCAAATCACCAGATATTGATGTCAATGGCCCTTCAGGCAAATTGAATATGCCAAAGTTTAAGATGCCCAGTTTTGGCATGTCAGGTTTGAAAGGGCCACATATGAATGTGGATGCTGACATTGATCAGCCCGACTTTAATCTGAGTGCATCAACTCCTAAACTAAATGCAGGGATAAATAGTCCTGATATTGATTTGCATGGACCTAATGTTGATCTTAAAGGTCCAAGAACAGACCTTACACTTCCAGACATTGACAAGCCTTCTGGAAAATTTAAAATGCCCACTTTAAAGATGCCTAAGTTTGGTGTCTCAGGACCAAAACTAAAGACGCCTGACTATGATTTAAAGACCCCTGAAATGGATCTGTCAGCACCAAAGTTTAAGGGTGCTTTTGATTCCCCAGACCTGCATCTCAAAAGCCCCAATATAAAGGGAGGAATTGATACCCCAGACATGGATCTGACTCTGCCTAAAACTGATTTAAGAGGCCCTAACTTTGATATCAAATCACCAGATATTGATGTCAATGGCCCTTCAGGCAAACTGAATATGCCAAAGTTTAAGATGCCCAGTATTGGCCTGTCAGGTGTGAAAGGGCCACATATGAATGTGGATACTGACATTGATCAGCCCGACCTTAATCTGAGTGCATCAGTTCCCAAACTAAATGCAGGCATAAATAGTCCTGATTTTGATGTACATGGACCTAATGTTGATCTTAAAGGTCCAAAGACAGACTTGACTCTTTCAGACATTGACAAGCCTTCTGGAAAATTTAAAATGCCCACTTTAAAGATGCCTAAGTTTGGTGTCTCAGGACCAAAACTAAAGACGCCTGACTATGATTTAAAGACCCCTAAAATGGATCTGTCAGCTCCAAAGTTTAAGGCAGACTTTGATTCCCCACCTATTCTCAAGGCCCCAAATAAAGGGGATTGAACCCCCGATATGGATCTGACCCTCCCCAACTGACTTAACAGGGCCAAACCTAGATATCAAAACACCTGACATTGATGTTAATGGCCCTTCAGGTTAATTGAATATGCCAAAGCTAAAGCTGCCACGTTTGGTCTGTCAGGTTTAACAGGGCCACATTGAATGTGGATCTGACTTGACTCACCTGACCTCAATTCTGAGTTCCTCATTTTCCCACTAAATGCAGGGAGAATAGTCCCTGAATTAGTGTCATGACCTACGGTTGATCTTAAAGGTCCAAAGATCAGACTTGAATCTGTCAGACATTGACAGGCCTGTCTTGAAATTTAAATGCCCCGTTAAGATCTAATTTTGTGTCCTCGGGACACAAAATAAAGAAACGACTCTGATTTGCAAGTCGCCGAATGATCGTCAGCTCCAAAGGTTTAGCGACTTTGTTCCGGACCTTAATATAAAGTGACGCAACTAAGACACCATATGACATGACTGCACCGGACCTCGCACATCATACCCTCAGTAAACTTAGCTGCCAAGTGGCTTCCATGTACATCCAAAGCTCCAGATCTTAATATCAAGTCTCCAGACCTGAAATCTCAAAGCCAAAATAAAGGAGGAATCGATCCCCCAGATATGGATCTGACTCGGCTCAAGCTGATTTAAAAGCCCAACCTAGATACAATCACTATTTGATGTGAATGGCCCCTCAGTAATTGTATGGCCAAAGCTAAAGAACTGCCCAGTTTGGCTGTCAGTTTGAAAAGGCCACATATGATTGGAAACTGCATGATCATCCTACCTTAATCTGAGTATCATCATCTTCCCAACTAATGCGGCATACATCTATGTCCTGATTTTTGATGTACCTTGAACCAATTTTGATCTTAAGGTCCAGACAACCTTACTCGTCCAGACAGTGACAGCCTTCTGAAAATTTAAATGGCCCCACTTTAACAGAGCCCTGTGTGGTGTCTCGACCAAAACGAAAGACGCCTTACTATGGTTTAAAGACCTGAGATTTGGATCTGTCAGCTCCAAGTTTACGGCAGATTTTGATTCCCCGACCTCACCTCAAAAGCCCCAATAAAGGAGGACAACTCCAGAATATGGATCTGACTCTTCTAAACTGATTTAAAGGCCCTAACTTTGACTATCACATCACCAGATTTGAGGCAATGGCCCATTCAGGCCAAATGAATTGCCAAAGCTAAAGATGCCCATTTTGGTCTGTGTCCATGTTTGAAAGGGCCACAAATGAATGTGGATGCTGACATTGAACAGCCCGACCTCAATCTGAGGCTCATCTCCCACAAATGCAGATCAAGAGTCCTTATACTTGATGCTAGACATGTACCTGATTTTTCTCTCAAGTCCAGACCACTTGACTCTTTCAGACATTGACAGGCCTTCTGGAAAAATGAAAATGCCCAATTTAAAGATGCCTAAGTTTGGTGTCTCAGGACCAAAAATAAAGACACCTGACTATCATTTGAAGACCCCTAAAATGGATATGTCAGCTCCTAAGTTTAAGGCTGATTTTGATTCCCCAGACATCAACATTAAAGGTCATAAGCCAGATATCACAGGTCCAGACGTGAATCTTGATTTCCCGAAAGGTAAATTTAAAGGACCAAACTTAAAAACACCCAATCTTGACATGAATGCACCAGACCTCGACATCAATGCTCCTTCAGGTAAACTGAAGCTGCCAAAATTTGGGTTTTCAGGTAGTAGGCCAAAAGGCCCAGATCTTAAAGTCAAATCTCCAAAGATGAATCTCAAAAGCCCCAAAATGAAGGGAGGAATAGATGCCCCAGACATGGACTTGACTCTGCCTCAAACTGATTGGAAAGGCCCAAACCTAGATTTCAAATCACCTGATGTTGATGTTAATGGCCCTTCAGGTAAACTGAATATGCCAATGTTAAAGATGCCCCGTTTTGGCATGTCCGGTTTGAAAGGGCCACATATGAATGTGGATGCTGACATTGATCAGCCCGACCTTAATCTGAGTGCATCAACTCCCAGGCTAAATGCAGGGTTTAATAGTCCTGATATTGATGTACATGGACCAAATGTTGATCTTAAAGGTCCAAAGACAGACCTTACTCTTCCAGACATTGGCAAGCCTTCTGGAAAATTTAAAATGCCCACTTTAAAGATGCCTAATGTTGGTTTCTCAGGACCAAAACTAAAGACGCCTGACTATGATTTGAATACCCCTAACATGGATCTGTCAGCTCCAAAGTTTAAGGCAGACTTTGATTCACCAGACATCAACATCAGAGGCCATAAGCCAGATATTACAGTCCCAGACATGAATGTTGATTTCCCAAAAGGTCAAATTAAAGGACCAAATTTAAAAAAAAACAATCTTGATTTTAACACTCCAAGTTTTGACATTGACGCACCTTCAAGTAAATTTAAACTGCCGAAGCTGGGCCTCTCAGACAGCAAGCCAGAAGAACCTGATCTTAAAGTCAAATCTCCCAAGCTGAATCTCAAAAGCCCCAAAATAAAGGGAGGAATCAATACCACAGACATGGGTCTGACTCTGCCTCAAACTGATTTGAAAGGCCCAAACCTAGATTTTAAAACACCTGATGTTAATGGCCCTTCAGGTAAACTGAATATGCCAAAGTTTAAGATGCCCAGTATTGGCCTGTCAGGTGTGAAAGGGCCACATATGAATGTGGATGCTGACATTGATCAGCCTGACCTTAATCTGAGATCATCAGCTCCTAAACTAAATGCAGGGATTAATCGTCCTGATATTGGAATCCATGGTCCTAATGTTGATCTTAAAGGACCAAGAACAGACCTTACTCTTCCAGACATGGACATACCATCTGGTAAAATGAAAATGCCTGCTTTTAAAATGCCTGACATTGGTTTCTCAGGACCCAAAATAAAGAAACCTGACTATGATCTAAAGACACCTAAAATGGACCTCTCAGCTCCTAAAATTCATAAGACAGATATCACAGCCCCAGACATGAATGTTGATTTCCCTAAAGGCAAAATAAACAGACCAAATTACAAGAAACCCAGTGTTGATGTGAACGAAACAGACTTTGACATTGATGCTCCTTCGGGGAAACTGAATCTCCAAGGAAACATGCCAGAAGGAAGAGATCTTAAATTCACCTCTCCAAAGATGAATCTCAAAACCCCCCGAATCAAAGGAGGAATTGATAGCTCTGATTTTCAAGGCCTGGGATCTGATGTAGATTTTGGTACCTATACAGAAATGCATGCTAACAGCTTTGCAGCTCCAAGAGGTAAAACAAAGGCAGCCAAAACGTATGACCTTGATGATCTCTCAAGAGACATCAGAATACCGACTCACCAGAAATATGGTGCCCCAGAATTGAACATGCAGGACCCCCATTATGACTTGAACAGAGACATGAACGTTTCTGAAAAAGCTCAGTGGTCTCCAATACCAGAACATCTCTCCAGCCAATCTAGAATCTCTGGAGTAGGTCCAACATCATCAGGTGTTTACAACAATGATGTGTCTGGGGCACTCAGGTCAAGACATCATAAAACAAAAGCAAGTGACTTTGATATCGATGGCAACTGGAATAATATATCAGTGCCTAAATTTCAAGTTTCAAGAAGTAGAGAAGATTTAGCTGTGAAAAATTCAAATATGGGAATGAATACCATGCAAAGTTCAGGTGATAATGCAGGTTATTATAGGAATATGGTTCCTAGACGTCATTACACTACTGATGACATATGCTACACTTATAATGGGATGCCTAGAAGAGGTGGATGGGGAAGTGGGCAAACTGGCTATAGTGGCAGACAGACAATGAGACATATGCAAATACATGCAATGGATCTGGAGGTTCCAGAAAGCACTTTGAAAGGGTCGAAATTTAATGTTCTTAAACTAATATAGTAGGATAATTTAAAGGAAGGGACGTGGAAGAAAAGAGCGAGCTTGTCCTTGGCAATCATGTTTACAGGGCTGATAAGAACTAATAGCATATTAAAAACTAACTTAAAGATACTGTAAATGAGCTTGAGCAAACTTTTTTCTACACTACTTCTTAACACTGATGAACAAACCTTTCCATAAAGGAGATGTTAAACTTGCACTTACAGTATCAAAGATCATTATGCTCATATAAATAATACAATCTTTTTTTCACATAACTTTATAATAAAATATGTGACAATATTATGTGGATCTTGCCTGATTTAATATTGTAAATCATATATATTTTGTAAATTATGTAAAAGGCTACAGTAATGTATAAATGCAATGTGGATGAGATATACACGTGTAAAATGTTTTGTCTGGAGAATGCCTCTGGTTTCTTGTCATTTTTTTGTTTGTTTGTTTTTAAGTTACTAATCTGATATAGTTAGGTACACAGGGCTAGGGGGATTTGTTTTGAAGGATGTATATAAATCATTTTAAAATGTTCCTACTAACATTGTTGTTTCAACATATACAAAAGCAGTTGTTGTTGTAGAATACTTCAAATGTTTTGTAATTGAAATATTTTAAAGTAGTTATTTTGAAAAAAGTATTTACTTGAATGTTACTTTAAAAATATCTTGCTATTTACAGAGTATTTGCACATTATAACAAAATCTGCATATACAGTCATATGAAAAATTTAGGACACCCTATTGAATTCCATGGTTTTCTGTATCAGGACATAATAAAAAATTACCTGGTCCTTGGCAGGTCTTATATTTTGGAAAATAAAACCTCAGATGAACAACAATACATGATATATCACACTGTGTCATTATTTATTTAAAAAACAACTAGGCCAAAATGGAAAAGCAATGTGTGACAAAGTAAGGACACACTTACTGTTAACAAGGGTAAATTTTAAGGGATTTAAGAGGGTATTAGGTCAGGCACTGATATCAAATGCCTTTGTAATTAACTGATAAAAACATCACTCAGTGTGAGCAACATTCTATAAAAGCAGAAGTTTTGGCAGTTTGCTGGTCTGAGTCTTCATTGTGTGTGTTAACACAATGCAGAGAAAGATATTCACAGGTTAAGACAAAACGCACCACTCCTCCACGTGGATGTCCCAGCCAATTCACCCCAATATCGACCGTGTAACCGCTCAAAGAATGGCAGACAGCCCAAGAACTCACGCGACTCTACAGGCTTCAGTTAATGTTAATTATACATTCCTGACATTTTAAAATTAGAAAAATATTGGCAAGTATGAGCATTTTTGGAAGGCTTGCCAGAAGAAAGCTTCTTCTATTTGAAAAAGCATGGTAGCACGGTTTAGGTTTGCAAAGTTGCTTCTGAACAAGCCATATGTCTTCTAGAACAATGACCAAATGATGAGACCAAAGTGGAGATGTTTGGCCATAATGCACAGTGCCACGTTTGGTGAAAACCTAAAGAGCATGCCTAAAAGTCAAGCATGCTGGTGGAGGGCTGATGCTTTTGTGCTTGTTTTGTAGCCACAGGACCTGGCCACCTCACAGTCATTGAGTCGACCATGAACTCTGTATACCAAAGTAGCTAGAGTCCAATTTTCGGCCACCTCCACCGTTTAAAGGGGTCATGTGACGTTGCTAAAAATAACATTTTTTTTTATTTGGTGTAATGAAATGTGTTTTTATGCGGTTTAAGGTTAAAAACACTTATTTTCCACATACTGTACATTAATATTTCTCCATTATGCCCCGCCTTTTTGAAACGTGTCAATTTTTACAAAACTCATTGGTCCGAAAGCGATTGTGCTCTTATTGGCCAGCGATTCCGTAGTTTGCTGGCTGAATACCTCAAGCGTGGAGGAAGATGTTACGCCGCCCTCCCATATTGTGGGCCCGGTCGCCGTACAAAACTGTCTGCATTTGATTCGAGAAATGACAAACACAAGTCTACTCTACACTGCCAAACTCGCGTTGATCATCAGTGGCAAATTCTTTTCTAAAAACAACTTACAGTCTGTGGGTCAGAACAGCCGGCATTGTAGTCTACTCTCCCAGTCAGGAAACAGCCCTCCTAATGTGCTGCACACATCTGAATATTTTTGAAGTGTTCTGTAACAGTGTTGTAAATTCAACTTACCCACTGATTTCTAGTCGTGTCCTCTTTTGGAAGACCAAAACAAAGTTGTTTCGCTTTCACAACGAAACACAGAGTCTTCACGACATGCGGCAGCAACCATACTACAGCGAGAATCAAAGTTACGCCTTCTTTTTTGCGGGGGTTGTGTGAACATTTGGACGGAGTTATGAAAATCTTCCCACATCGTGACGTAGACATGTTGGGCGTGTTAGAACGAGCCGTTTTAGGTTGGTGTGGCTGACTCTTTTTTAACTTTTATAAAGAATATCTCTTTGGATTTGATACTTTAGTCTTTGCAACTTTACAGCTCTTATTTATGCACCAAGAGCTTGTAACACTTCAAAGAGACAGGAAAAATTGAAATCGCATCATATGACCTCTTTAAAGTTGGTCCAAAATTGGGTCATGCAATTGGACAATGATCCCAAGCACACCAGCAGAACGGCTGAAAAGAAAAGAATCATGGTGTTGCAAAAGTCCAGTCAAAGTCCAGACTTCATCCTGACTGAAATTCTGTGGCGAGAGCTGGGCATAAACAAATGCCCACACACCTCAATACACTGGTAACGTTGTATAGAAGAGTGAGCCAAAATTCCTCCAGAACGATATGAGAGACTGATAAAGTCATACAGAAAATGACTTCAAGTTATTGCTGCTAAAAGTGGATCTACAGGCAATTTAATCATAGGGTGTCCTAACTTTGTCACACATGGCTTTTCCATCTTGGACTAAAAAAATAATAATAATAATGACACAGTGTGATATATCATGTGTTGTTGTTCATCTGAGGTTTTATTTTCCAAATTTTAAGACCTGCCAAGGACCAGATATTTTTTTTTATTATTATTATGTCCTGATACGGAAATCCATGGAATTATTTTTCACATGACTGTATATAAGAGTCTATTGTAGTCAGTCATGATCATTTAAAGGCCAACCTGGAAAGCGGTTTTGCATACAGAACGTGGACAGCAGTGTTTGTATTATTTAGAAACATTCTGGCCCATATAAGAATTGACCAAAAAAGTACTGTGTGAGGTAAAAATCCCAAAAGATTCACATATAAGAGTTAGCAAATTAGAGCTAAGAAATGTATGATTAAAAGTTTGAAAAATTCCCATGGACTTATTTGCATACCAAATTGTGATTGGTCTTCTGTCTGTCATCTATTTGCATGTCCTACTGATTGGGATTTTGTCAAACACATTTTGTACTGTACTGTGTAGAATCGTGTGTGCTGCTGCTGACTGTTTTGGAGCTGTGGCCTGGGGGGTGGGTGCGCTCTCTATCAGGTGCTGTTGTGATCATGGACATGTGTTTGAACCCAACCTGCAGGGACATGTGTCCTGTTCTCACCTTTTACATCTCTTACCTGAGATACCAATGTATATTCTAACTATAGCTTATATAAGTGATGTTAAATAAATTAAGTCATGGAAATTCATTGATCAAAACGTGAAAACTCAGAATCAAGAATATTATGTAATATGTTAGCCTATATTGGGTCTAAATGAACAAAACCTTTTGTTGTTCAAAATTACTTGTAACCATTATCTATTATAAGTTATTATAAGCAGTGTTGGACAGTAACCAGTTACTAAAAACTAGTTACAGTAACAATGTTACTTTTTGCAGTAACTATAGTGTAACTAATTAATATTAAGATTTCAGTAATAATATTAGTTACAATCCGTAAAACAGCTCATTATTTAGTTACTTTTGATGCCTCTACTGATTTGAAATCCAACAATCCAATAATTCCTAGATTTACTTTCATAATTTTCACAACTCACACAGGCGCATGAAGTCAGTGTATCGGGAAAGCTTGGAATATGGAAAAGCTTACATTCAGGGGATGTAAATATTGCCATTACACTGATTATGTCAGGAGAAAAGGTGATCTAAACACGGATGTGTAAGTTGTGGCATTATGGACGTTGTGGCATTACTTGACTCTGGCATGCTCACGCACATCCATCTGATCCCGGTATAAATTATATAACTATAATTAAAAATGTTATGAACTTATGTGATTTCTTTTGATAAAATACTTCATGAAATATAATCATATTTGGGTAACAGAGAAATTATATCTACAATTAGCTTCAAGCTACACATGACAATTAATACAACACTTTTACTTAAAAGTCACTATCAATCACCACTGAGTGTTCGTAATCACTTCTGAATGCGTCAAGTGAATTTTGGTCCCTAGGAGCACACTCTAAAAAATGCTGGTAATATAACCCCGCTGTAAAAGGGACAAACCCAGCTATTGGGTTCAAGATGGGTTTGTCCCTTTTTAACCCAGCATTTTTTAGAGTGCAGAAATTTCTGTGGGGCGTGAAGGAAAAGTAATGTAGCCTAACTAGTTGTGTAACTAATTACTGTTGCCAGACAGGAATGTTGCTTACTTATTAATAAGTAAAGTATTACTTTTGAAAGGAATAACTAGTAATGAGTAATAAATTACATTTTTGGGGATGGCCCACACTGATTTTGAAATATGTAGTTCCTTATCCCATTCATCAAATAAATAAAACAAAAAACCTTTTTATGGCTTTACAGCAGTAAAAAATAATCTACTGTTGCGTTTTGGCAGATGCTACATTACCACTGCAACGTGACGCAAGGGGAAAAGGTTAGCCATGTAGTTACAGCTTTTGCTTTCCGGATGCAATCGGATTTTTTCGGCCTCCTGCCTCCATTTTGTACCGACTCCGTGAGTTCCGGGATTTCGTAGAACCGGGTTCGCTGAAGCCCAGTGGTCCAGCGCTGAAACAGTTGCCCTCAAACATTGGGCAGCGATGTTAATAGCAACAAGACATCCGGTTTTGATCATCTTTGCCTTTTGTGCTTTCGTTTCACGCTGTGAACTGGTCGGAATAAGTTTACAGTGTTGGCCATAAACGTTAGTATTGTATAGTACGTCAGTATGACAGCGGACCACAGTAAGCTCTCGTCCGACTAACGTTAATTACTTAGTTAACTTACCAGGGTTTTTTCGGTGGCCAGTCAAACAGCGGATCATCGGCGAAAGAGCAGCCGGCTACTGTTTAACATTAATGCTGTTTGGGACAGGATCGCACATCGACCGACAGGTAAGATTTGCCAACTTCTTTACAGCCGGAAGAGTAACAAGTTGTCAACGTTGACCTGTTTGTAGCTTTACATTTCGTATGACATTTTCAACGAACTTACAAGTGACTTTGCGCAAGGTTTTTGCACTTTTACTGTTTCACTTGGGTTGTTTTTATTAATCAACGAGTCGTTTAGACTGGTTTAGTGAACCTGTTCAACCGATTCACTGGAAAGATCCGACTCAAAAGAACGACTCGTTTATGAATCACCATCATTTGTGATGTTCACGACATCGGTAGTATTTCATAGGTTTTGGGTTTACCTAACACATACCTGTACGTGCTCGAACCTGCATCACATTTCACGATTGTTCAGGATCTTGTATGGCATGACAAGTATGGTCACTTCAGTCACTGACTATTTACGTGCTTGTTGACTCATGTTAACCAACACATACACAGCATCATTTTCACAAGCTGGTTTGACTTCTTCCATTATTCATTTCTTTCTTTTTGCTCTACAATTACATAGATTTTAAGTCTATCAACACGTTGGTCTGACGTGACAGTAGTTTATAATACTGATCTTTAATATTATATGCTCCAAATATGGTATTTGCATCTGTATTATGCTTTTTAGAGGCTAAAGTTTTTAGAGGGCCAAACTACCAAAATCCTCAAACTGAAGTACGTTTTTAGAATTATACTAAAAGGCCTTTTACTTACTAAAAAAAGGTAAACTATCAGTCAGACAACAGAAGGCATGTGCAACAGGATTTTCATCAAAGTTTTGATCACTTTAGATTCTTAGACGTTTAGAAGTTTACATATCAAATATGATACTGCAGGCTTAGATAAGGTTCTATCACCTCTGGTCACAAGACATTTACTTTTACAACTGCCAAGCAAAAATGTGCATACGACATCAAGTCTGCACTTTCCTTACAGTTAACAGCTGTGTAAAATACATCAACTGCTTATTGGATTAAATGAGAGCCTTATTTGACACCAGGCATCTTGATGTGAATCTTGCGTTCCAGCAGCTGTTGGTTTAAGTGCAGAAACTTTAAAGACTTCCCTACATTTTTCACATGTGCTTTTATGCGTACCACAAACAGATTCTTGCAACAGTTGGGTGTCATAAACAAGGCCCTTGTCTGATTTGGCAAGGCTGATTTTGTTTGCCTGTAATGTGACGATGTGTGGAATGCCAAGCTTATTTTTCTGGATCTAAAATGTTTTGTAGTGCATTAAATACTGTTAAAAGTCATCATTCTGTTATTTCCTCACCCTCAAGTTGTTCTAAGCCTGTATGAATTTCTTTCCTTTTGCTGAACACTAAAGAAGATATTTTGATATGTTGGTTTCTGGTCACCATTGACTTCTATAGTATTTTTTCACCATCAGACAACATCTTCTTTTATGCTCAATAGAAGAAAGAAACAGAATTTTCCTTTTTCCCTTTAATTGTATAGAGACTGTGTATTTGTTTACCTCTAAAGGTCACCATGTTTAAAAGTGGGTTGATGAGTTTGTGACAGAAGCTGGTTTATTTCTTTATTGTAGTGTCCATGTGTTGACAATCACATGCAGATTTCAGGAATCAAACCATGTGCAGTATTAGTTTTGGAGGTTTGTGTGGAACTTTTTTATTTATTAGACATGTTCATAGACAAAGCCATGATTAAATAGAGCAGCAATAGGCGTTTCGATAACAGCGTATAATAGCTTGAATGTAATGAAGATGAGCCATTCGGGTCACAAGCATACCGTTTTTATTCATGTTTGCCGCAGTCCTTGTGCTTCACCCATTTTCTCACTTCCATTAGTCGTTGTGTGGCAGCAGATCCTGCTTAGCAACATTCCGGTTATTCCTGCTGAAGGTTTGTATCTCCCACTTCATCTGTGGACACATGAGCGCCTCTACAAAGCAAGGAAGATCAACCTGTCAGATAAAAAAAAAAAAAAAAAAGGACAAATATGGGTTTTTCGTTTGAATGTTTTAGAAATATTCTGTAGTTACTATGTGGAGGAGCTTCCTGTCCGCTGCTAAGTAGTTCCTGGAACAGTCAGGTGGTTTCGGAGGTACCGTGATACTACATTGATGACGTTAACCACTGATGAATATGTCACTCGCTATCTTTTAAAGCACTTATTTTAGTTACAACCATCTCTTGATTTACCTGAAGCTGTGCATGGAAGTCTGATGGCTGTAATTCTTTCACCTTGCAGAGTTTTTGTGAGAACACAAGACCAAGTGCTGAAGATTGAGGTGACTGTCGACGTCTTCCGAATTTGCCAGGATGCCTATTCCTCCTCCGCCTGGACCTCCACCCCCCCCCACCTTTAACCAGGTCAGTGTACAGCAAGGAGCAGGTAGCATGTGTCTCGTCTCACTGCAGCGATTTATCCTCTTGTTGTTTCCTTAATTCATGTTACCTTTTTTCAACTCCCTTTTTTATTTTTTTGTCAATGATGAATAAAAAGAAAAGAAAATTGTTTAAAACTCTAGATTAAAGCACATGTGCCAAGATCTTAAAAACTTTTCATGTTTTTATGTTTATATATTTTTATGAAATTATATTGCTGAATTATTCATTTAGGAGTGTCATTAGGTTTAATTAAGAAATATCATTATGTTTTATATATTTTTTTAAGTTTTTTTTTTTTTTTGACCAAACTATCTATTATTAATTTAGAAAGAAATTATATAATTAGGAAAAATTTATTTATATGATATTTTACAAAAAATTCAAATAATCTTATAGTTTAAGAGACTGACTTTGGCACAGAGCCATGAGGGTCTGCAGAGGTCCTCTCTATCATATAATTGTGTGTAATAAATGTTTTTTTCCCCCTGCATGTTGGTTTTACCACATGACTTTCATTTGCTGGACTTTTAAAAATATGAATAAACAGTAAAGCATTTGTTACTTTTTTCAATACATAATAATAAAAGATTATGCATTCTTGGAAAAAAAAGATGAATGATTAAGATAAGATTAGTGTTTTTAAAAAATGTATTCAGTCTTTGTGCCCCACAAAAAATATCATAATGAATTTTAATTCAGAAATTACCAACAAATCTCATCTTAGAAGTCAATTTTTATTTTTTAATAAATGAAGAGATCACTTTTTCAACATACAAATGTATTAACTTTCAGGCAAACACCACACCTCCAAAACTTAATCGAGATGACGCGAAAGGAAGAGGAGCTCTGCTGTCAGACATCTGCAAAGGCACCAACCTGAAGAAGACCACTGTGGTCAGTGACAGAAGTGCACCTATCCTCGAAAGTACGTCATCTGTTGTGCACTACTGCTGAAAATACAATTAATGTTTGACGTGACCCTGCTAACCATGCAGTGTTTTTTTTTTGGCAGAGACTGGAGGTCGAGGTGGCAGTGGTGGAGGTGGCAGTGGAGGAGGTGGAGGTGGAGGTGGTTCTGGGCCAATGGCCATGGGAGGGCTGTTCAGTGGAGGAGTGCCCAAATTACGACCAGTCGGAGGTATGTACCCCTTTCACAGTAGTGTAGTGCAGTGATTTTTTTTTTTAGGGCTGCTCGATATGTCAAAATAAAATCTATGTCTATAAATATATGCTTTAGCATTTTGGAGTGAAGTGCCATTTACACACGTGCAGTTCATGAGAACGGCTTGGTTCATTTTTAATTGCGTGCAACCCTTTAAAATAAAATATTGATGGTTTACTTTTTGAAAATAAAGAAAGTAAGACAAAAATTTTAGTATTGTAATTTTTATTACTCTTTTTATTTTGCAGTATTGTTGCCAATATGTTCTTATTTTTAGTATTTTAAATTCAGAATAATCACAATTATTTTATAGTCATATTTAATAAATCAAAAGCAGTGGAAATGTGGCCTGTGAAACATCCAAGTTTTTCTCAAATTGTTGAGCCCTAAAAGGATTTCACAGTCAAAACCAATCTTCAGAGTAAAACGATTTCAAAATTATTTTTATTTTCTATGCAGATGCACTACCCTACAAAATCCCCCTGCTAACTCTAGAATGATTCATTCTTTCCAAATATGAAATCATCTGGTGAAAATGCATGTTTTTCATAATTTTTTCATATCGTAATATATATTGCAGGAAAAAAATTTTTGCAGTGTCACTTTTTCCCAATAAATTTCTCAAATTAATGTGTCCACACAGACAGCTCTGTAGGAAGGTCAGCGCTGCGGCCGCCTGGCTCTAGGCCTGCAGTACCTCGTGCTGCGGGTCATTCTGAACCAGACTGCTCCGGTCGTGGTGATGGAGGTCGCTCCTCACCTCCAGAACAGGCACGAAATCAACGTCTCTCTGTGCCAGACGTCTCCAAACCGTCTGCTGCCAGCAGCTCCTCAAAACCCACCAACTCCGCTCCACCTCCACCCCCACCATTCAGTCGCGGTGGCAATCGTGGACCCACCTCAGGCCAACAGGGTTCTGGGGCACACAGTCGTGAGAAACCCCTTCCACCACCGCCTGCAAGCAAGGGGCCTCCACTGCCACCATCTTCTGCTCGGGATGGGCCTTCGAGACATCCCCCTATTTCATCTCGCTCCTCTTCATCCTCCTCCCCTTCCTCAAATGCACCTCCACCTCTTCCTCCTTATCGTCAGCCGACTAATGCTGCAAATGGTGACCCAGCCCCTGTGTTGCCGCAGAGACGAAACTCGCTGAACAAGAGAAGCCATGCCAATGCTAACGTCCGTAGCCAGGCTCCTCCTCCTCCACCCCCTGCCCAGCAGAACAGACGACCCCCACCACCATCACGTGATCCAGTGGGGCGTAGCACAGGTAAAATACACTATAGACCTTAGTCAGGATAGTGCCATATTTTTAATGGGAATGAAAACAAGGCTGTGAGGATAAAAGTACGGTGTGTTCAATGCATTATACTGTTGTTTACCATCATACCGATTGTCTTTCCGGGGAGAGAAAAAAACACTAAGTTTTGAGAGTTGTGAAAATTACGTGATCTAGGACAATTATATAGTGAATGCCATTGTAAAGACTGTAAATCTATCCATCACAGCCTCATTTTCATCCATGTTAAATTGAATATGGCATCTAACTTGACTAAGGTCTATAGAATGCATTAGTGCCTGGCCACTTTTTCGGCGGCCTTAGTTCCTGAAATATTTTTCTCATAAGGATTTTAAATTCTTCGTTAAAGAGTTATAAAAAAAATGAACTAAGCCAACCAGCTAGAGGGTGAATCACATCAAAAGTGATTTGAAAAATCTGACAAAAAACAAAGGTACAAGACTGTGTACTTAACAGCTTTAAGAAAGAAAATAACTGCAATCACGAATGGTACAATCAAAATTAAAACAATGAAAAAATATAGAAGTATTGATCACAATTTGGCGGTTTGATGGCTTCAACAAAAGTGTACCAAAAATATCTATTTATTAACAACCTCTTAGCTCACTGTAGGCCTGTTTTATAAGTTGTATGTTTATAAATTATTGTTCAAAATCAACTGACCCCTCGCAAAGACCCGCCCCCCTTGGTTACTGGTGCAACGTCTGACAAGCCATGGCGCTCTCAAGCCACACATCATGTTCTCACGTAGTGAAAAATACATCGCGGAGCAAAGAAGAAACTGAAAACACGCCAACAGACAAGACAGAGCAAGTTACTTTCAAGTATTATCTTATTTTTTTTAAAGAAATTCAAGCAATAAATACCATTTTGTGGCTCTGTAATGTGTCATGTGCTGTAGCGCCTCAGCTCAAGCGGCACATGAACCAATCATCTCTTCCTCTTTACTAGTTATAGCACGTAATGAACATGAATGAACATCAGAAGATATCTTGTTTTAACCACGGAAAGACGTCAATATACATAATTTTTCTTTTTCAAGTTCAAGTCCACCACGTTCTACTCTCCTGCCTGGTTTGTTTGTCAGACAAAATGGCAGATTCTCCGTTATGATTGGTCAGATCGCCTGTCAATCAAACTCCGGGTGAAGGGTCAATTGCTCTATGGAGAAAATTAATGCAACTTTACTTCCAGGAACCTGACTGTTGCTCTCTATTGCCAGTCTAAAACCATATTAACATGTGGAAGTTGGCCGCAATGTTCACAATACTTTGCAGAGATGCAAGCTCTAAAAATAATGAAAAGGCACCATAAAATCACCAAAAATATTTTTGTATTGGTCTTGTACGCTATATTCCAAGTTTTCTGAAGCTGTACGATAGATTTGTCTGAATGAAAGAAACTGAATGAAATTTCGGTCACAAAAAGCTATCGCAACACTTCTGAAGATTTAAAATTTTGCAAACAAGTAATAAATAATATATTTGTAGTGATTTTATGATGCTTCTTTGTCATTTTTAGGGCTTGACAAAAGTGATGCACCAAAATTTTGGCAACTGAAATTATTTGGCCGAAAAAAATAATTTTTGGTTTTGGACAAAATAGTATTGGAGGACCTAAATTATTGACTGAAACAGTGACATTTTATTAGCTCTTCTCTGTGGAAGCCCGTTTCAGCCACTGAATAAAAATAAAACAATTGTGACTTTTTATCTCCCAATTCAGACTTTTTTTCTCAGAATTGCATGATACAAACTCGCAATTCTGAGAAATAAAGTGAGAACTGCGAGATATAAACTCACAATTCTGACTTTTTTTCTCGCAATTGCGAGTTTATATCTCGCATCTGACTTTTTTCTCACAATTCTGAGAAGAAAAGTCAGAATTCTGAGAATAAACTCGCAATTCTGAGAACATATCAGTCTTTTTTCCCCCCTTAAAATTGGACTTCAATTGCGAGTTTATATCACACAATTCTGACTTTAGCCTATAACTCGCAATTGCGAGTTTATATCTCACAATTCTGAGATATAAAGTCAGAATTGTGAGAAAAAAAGTCAGAATTATGAGTTTATATCTCGCAATTCTGACTTTATAGCTCGCAATTCTTTATATCACGCAATTCTGAGAAAAAAAGTCTGGTCAGGAATCGGCTTCTATCTACGCAATTCTGACTTTATAACTCCACAATTGTGAGTTTGTCAATTCTGAGGAAAAAAAGTCAGAATTATGAGATAAAAAGTTGCAATTACCTTTTTTTTTTTTTTTTATCTGTGCCAGAATCAGGCTTCCATACTTTAGATGTGTTTTGATCTTCATACTATTTAAGTAGAGATGAACAATCGAGTGGCCAGGCGGAATCTTTTTTTTTTTTTTTTTTTTTTTTTTTTTTTTTTTTTTTTCTTTTTTTTTGTTTTTTTTTTTTTGAGGAATTTCCTCATGATCGGCCCGGATCGGTGACCGGCCGGTCAGTCTCACTTCTTTCCGATTACGAGCCGATCCGTTTTGTTACCAGCGACACAGGCAATAATGTCAGCCACACATTCTCGCTCTCTTCTCTCGCTCTGGTTAAATAGTGCTTGTATTGCACATTATAGTCATTCCCGCAGGTTTCGCGCTTACACCAAATGTGAGCGCACCACCACTGATCTATATATTAGGGCGAGCGCCCACAGCGCGCTCAGTCTCAAACAGCGTGTGAGCCACAAATACCAAAATGAGTGGCCCCTACCATCACTGCCCTTAAAACACGTCAAATATACAAAAATTGTCAAAATGCCCGTCTTGGCGAGTATCCAGTTGAACACAGGCAGATTTGGAAAGTTAAATAGTTGAGAAAGAAAACACGTTGTGTAACACTATATTGGGTGCGTTGATAAACTCTTAAAGGGACCGCAGTCCAATATTCCTGTTAATCAAAGAACAAAAGACAAAGAAAATCACTTTCTGCTCTTGACTGAATACGTTTTATAACTTTAATGGTAAGCATTAATCTGTTTTTAATTTTTACTATGAAGACTACAGACATTAAATTAATCAAATGTAAAATAACACTGGATGTGTTATTTTACATTTGATTACTGTAATTTCTGTAGTATTTCTTAACTGAAAAAAAACTTACTTAACCTGAAAAACTTAGTTGCGTAGCTCTCTTTTTTCTATTGCATTTATTTGTGCTGTTGTTTGCAATTTGTTTTTATTTGTTCTTATTTTATTTTTTTCACTTGTGTTTTTTTAATTAAAATAAAACTTTGCGTTGAAGAAAAGTAGATTTTTGTTTGTATATGCTGTCAATTATAGTTCTTAGAAAGAAAATCGGAATCGGCAAAAATCGGTATCGGCAGATCACACTAACGAGAAATCGGAATCGGCCAAGAAAATTGCAATCGGTGCATCTCTAATTTAATGCACACAAAATGGATAATCTACAAGACGTAAAAAAACTATTCTTAAAGTAGCAATGCGTAAAATTTGTTGGGCTGAAATATTGAGAGAAGGCTTGTTGAAGAATATAGTAGAATATAGTAAATGTAGACCTCTTTTAAAAGTTTTCATTCAGCTCCTCAGGTTCCTCCTCCTACATCTCGTAACGGGGTTCGGGAAACGCCACCCCCTCCACCCCCTTACCGCGGCGGGCCACAAACATCTTCTGAACCCCCTAGTCGAGGGAAGCCCCCTCCTCCCTCCTCTACTGGACGCCAGTCTTCAGGACATGCACCTCCTCCTCCTCCACCTCTCCGGAATGGACATACGTCATCTGCCCCCAAGTCCTTTTCTGGTGAGTTCCACCATATTCATCAAACAGATAATGCAATCTCAGTTCATTCTCTTAGTTGCTCATTTGTTTGTGTGTGGGAAGTGCTCTTAGATCAGAACTTTGATTTTGGTTGTGGACCTGTAGTCTATTGTGCACATGAAAATAACCCTGAAGTCAAATGAGCTCTCAGTAATTCAAATGCGGCCCACTTATTTCCTCATTACACCCGTCAACAAAGCCTTCTTAGAACACAGATGTAATGCCAGATAAGTAGTTCTGAAAAATAAGGTCATCATTTCATGTAAATGTAATTTAGTCCGTTGCGTTGCGTGTTTCAGAGCGAGTCTGTGTTCATTTACACGTGAGCAGTACATGATCCAGTGTTTTCAGTGTCTCCATGTGGCTCCGTTCACACTCAGTGCTGCTCCACACAAACTCCAACTCTGAATGTGCATTTAGCAATTGAAATTGCAATATATGACAAAATAATTTTTTTTACCAAATCATGCATCCCTTGTTTTAAGTTCTCTTAAATTACTTTTTTTTTCTAAACCTATTAAATGTTACAAAATAGGGGGGATTTTTTTTTTTTTGTAACATTAAATGTCTTTACTGTCACCTTTGATCCTTGATGAATAAAAATATTAATTTCTCTATCTTTTTTTTTTATGTTAAATACCCCCAAACTTTTGAATGGTTGGTATCACAATTTCCACAAAAATAAATAAATAAATACAAAATAAGCAGCACAACTGTTTTCAACATTGATAATAAAAATAAATGTTCCTTGAGCAGCAAATCAGCAAATTAGAATAATTTCTGAAAGATCATGAACTAAAGACGGAGTTAAAGTAATGAGCTGAAAAATTGTGGGAATTTATATTATAGATATATTTCAAGTGAAAAAGTTATTTTAATTTACAATTCCATTTCACAACATTCCTGTTTTTATTGTATTTTTTACAAATCTGCACCATTTTGATTTTTTTAGTGTAACCATTGTTTATTTATGTTATTTAAATATACATACATTACATAATGTAATGTATGTATATATTATGTATTTCTTTAAATATTTAATGAAGCTTTAATCTACAAACGACTGTGGAATAGATGAATAATATTATTTTCATATAATTATTTTTCAGATTATCACAGGTTTCATATGAAGAACTAGCAAAAACATTTGTGAAAAGTTGTTCTAACAGCCACATCCTAAATTAAATTAATGTGCTAATCTTGACATGGTAGTTAAACATCAGCATATGCAAAGCTACTTGTCCACTAGGTAGTGCATAAAATAGTTTTGTCGTTGATTGATAAATGTTTGATGTCTCTTCTCAGATGATTTTGAGTCCAGGTATGACTTCCACCCTATAGAGGACCTTCCCCCGCCTGAAGAATACAGACCCTTCCAGAAGAGCTATCCCAGCCAAATCAACAAGAGTAAAGACCTTACTTTTAACTTTGACCTATCCATAAAGATAAACCTTTACAGATTTTGTTGTACACATTTCCTCATGTCCTCTTTATCTTTCGTTCTCCAGCTTTAGTGAGAGGTGCTCCTCCACTGCCTCCTGTTGGAGGAAGATGAACACTGTGTTCAGAGAAGAGAAGGACCACAAAGAGCTGACATATAAACACATACACACACAAATACGTACATGCGTACACAAACGTGTTTGCCACACAAACATTAATTACACCTTCAAATACATCTAAAAATGTGACATCGTTCATAGGGCAACTCTATAAACACCTACATGATCTCTGATCCAAACCACTCCAGAATGCTGTAACCTCTAGACCTGACAACACTGTGCAATATTCCTGTGCTGCCTAGAAATGCACCTTTCAATATTGTCTCAGTTGACAGCGGCACAGCAATGCGAGAGCAGACAACTCCAGTTAACATGAAGCTTGATGTGCACATTCCTTACAGCAACCAGTTTTTATTCAGTGAGAAAATGTGTAGCACTTTATAGATTATTGATGACTATGCATATCAGACAAAAAGACAATCGTGTATTTTTATTCTTCTTTTTTTTTTTTAATTTCCAAATCAGCCAGGAATGAGTTACATTCTGAGGCCATGAAACAGCCTTGTTTCTTGTTCAATCCACAGTTGTGTTTTTCTTCTCACACTACAGAGTCAAAAACTATGATAGCCAACATAGAGCTGATTTAAAAAAAAAAAAAAAAAAAAAAAAAAAAAAAAAAAAAAAATGTATATATTTTTTTTGGCTCGATGTTGAATCTAAACTACTTTTTTTTTTTACTGACCAAATATACACTAAGTGCCATCGGATCTGTTTGAAGACTTTGTCTTGTTGGAGATCTGTGTTTTTGAAACAGTACACAGGTAGTGCCGTCTTCTGGCTCATCTGCACCCGTTCTCCTGCTGGGTACCAATGTTTCTGGGTAATTTATAAATTGCATTTTCATAATTCGTGTTTTAAACCTAAGCTGAATTTCAGGAAATCAATTTTAGTAGATTTGGTATAAAACACTACAAGTTTTCTAATGGGCGTATTTGAATTCTGTGACATTGTATTATGTTATAAAGAGACCAAGTTAATAATGTTCAGGCGGTTCTGGCATAGAAGTATAGAAGAGTATAATTGGAAATCATTCTGACTTGTAAATGTAATTTTATCTGTTTCTGAATGTGTTAAAATATGTGTCAACATAATTCTGAAATAAAAGGTGGGAATGGGAATTAAATCATGTGCTTCTTTACAATAATGACACATATTTCATATAATATGATAAATGTGTCGGCCTTTGTTAATACATTTTGCTTTATAATTGGTCTTTCACATTTACGCAAATGATTAACAATCAGAGTCAGGTATTTCTGTCTGGTAGTCTGAGAATGGTTGAGGGCTTGGGATTCTTGGACGTAGGACAATAAACAGGGATGGGGAGGCTGAGACCAGAACCTCTGGGCCATGAGATGATCTTCTGGGATCACAATGACCATGACATGGACAGGGCATTTTGGGACTATCCCTAAGCAAGCAATAACATTGAATACTAACATACCACTTAAATCCAAGGCGCTAGACACTACACTATGGCACTGAGTGAACTTTTGAACTGTGGTGGGAATTAGTTTCCCTGTTTCTTCTTTCTTATTGGGTGACCTGAAATAAAAAATAGAAATGAGGGTTATTGTTTACATATATCACACTTGGAAGAGATTTGACCATAAATGTCTACTCATGTCACAAACAAACAACATATAAAAACAAATACACAAAACAATAGAGAGTCAAAATTTGAATACATCTTCAAAGTCATTTGTAGCTGATCTAAGGCTCACACTGTAAACCATGAATGGTGAAGGATTTGCTCCAAAGCAATCCGCCGGCAGCATCCTGTGCAGAACGATGAGAGAGAGAGAAAAACACAAAGAGAGTCGGATTATAACCTTGAACTTTACAAATTGCATACCGGCTCAAAATGTTTGCTGATTTGCAGGTGGTACGACTTTAAAGGCCACCCAAAAGAGGCTCCTGAAGACCATGATCCACTACATTTTGATCTAAAGCAGGAAATATCAACCAAAAACATGATTCAGCCAAATAATAATTAAATATTACATATGAATATAATGATGATTCTTCAGTTTGATTAGGTTTAGGGTAAGTTATACATCCATGAATGGACAGTCATATCTACTGAAAAATCTATATTTTCTCTTCTGGCTGGTGGTGCACATGATTTCATCTGTTTAACGATTGGACAAATGTCCAAGTGTGGAAATTTGACTTTCAGATTTCTCATGTCACAACAGAGAAACAACATAAGAAAACAAATGAATAAAAAATACAAAATAAATTATGAAAAGGGGCCTTCTTGCCATCATTTTCTAAATGCCCTTCATGTAAAATATGAAATGAGATATCCCATAAGTGTATATTTTGACAACTCAGTTGAATAAATTAATAATAACAGCCAAATCAAACAGAATCACAGTCAAAGAGATACAGCTGATTCCATAATTATATACAGCCCCATATTCACAATCAAATTTCAAAATATAATTTATACTTTTTAAAATTATTTTTACTGAAATATATATATATACCAATATGACCATCCTCGACCCAGTTAGTGGCACTGCTGTCACAGAAACAAAGACAGGCACAGCTATATCCCATCGATTTAAGAGGAAATTAAGCAACAAAGAAATAAAGCTGAAAATCATTTGATTATTTTATGTAGTTGTTTTCAAATACATTGTCCCAGAAGAATTCAAGAGTGGAGAATGCAAGCCTGTTCTCGAGCCCTGTGACCACACTTCCCAGTCAATCCCATATTGCAAAAACTGAATGAATGAAGCATTTATATAGTGCTTTACAATCATATGAGGGGGTCTCTCCTCAACCACCAGCAGTATGCAGCATCCACCTGGAGCGTATAGTGAAGATTAGGTTATGTAATTAGGTTGTTGTTTTTTATTATTATTCCAAGTACTCTAAAAAGAAATAGATTTGGGAATCAGGGTCAAAGGAGTTGGATGATATGTTAAAACTGCTAACTCTCTGTGGCCTATTTCATCTTCATAAATGTAAAATGACTGACTGTATGCCCAACTGTAGACTTTTTTGTATTGATCTAAAACTATTATATGATTCTCTTTGCTCATCACTTAATAAGAAAGCTGCTAAAACAGCTGTACTGATGAAAAAAAAAAGATTTTGCTGCAAGGGTTACCTCCTGATTTCCTGATGCTGACATTTTTTATGTTTAATTATTATTATTTTTGTTTTAGATGTTTCTGTTAGGTTCTTATTTGTTTGCTTTTCTGTTCATATTTCTTTTTAATTGTATCTATTTGTTTAGGCCAAACTATTTTAGTAGACTATCACAGTTTTGTATTCTGGTTTTGTATATGCTTTATTGCTCTGCGTCAATTCAAGTCATATGTTGTTCTTTTAAATATTTGTGCATGTATACCTTGTGAGTGTTATGTTAAATAAATAAATAAGAAATATGTATAAGATTCAAGCCCGTTTTTAGATGAGTAAATACGAAAAAACCATACAAAATGGCCATAAAAGACCAAAAACTTTCAATAAATAAGAGCTAATATGTCATAGTCATAGAGCAGGAACTCAATGTACCAAAGAATATTGCAACATTTGTCTTTTGAGTGCGTGCGTTTATGAGACAGAAATGAGCATGTCACTGTGAAAATCTGGTCTACACCTGGAAGATTAAAATACATTTGTCAAGAGTGGATATTGATGGTAGAATACATCAAAACTGCAGTTAACTGGTGAACACTTTTTTAATAATTCCCGGGAAATTCTTTCCGCCAAAATACCTACAAAGAAATGCCCGCCTTTACAGTCAAGTCAATGGGGGAAGGGACTACGAATCCTATTGGTTCCTTAAAACTCCGACAGCCAATGAAATGCGTAGTCGTGAGATCCACGTCACACGCCAGCGCGTCAGCTGTTCAGAGAAGGAGGTCGCAGCAGCACGTTTGGCGCTAGTTTAGTTTGACGGCGGGCAAGTGAGTGTGCTGAGGAGCTTATTCTGATAGTCGTAGCGGTTGTCAACACAAATTCAGGTAAGACATTAAATATATTCATGCTATAGTTTTTAAAAGATTGTTGTGTAGTAGTTTTAAAATAAGATTACTTTTATTCAGAGTTGTTATGCGCGTGAACAAACAGCTTGGCGCCAAATGACCCACAGCAGGAACTGCTCACTTATAATTTACAGTATTCGTTGAACATGTACAAATGTGTCTGCAACAAATAAAGACATTTATTTGTTAATGTACATATTTTTGTATCGTGGTAGTGAAGTAGATCCGACGGGAAGCATTAACAACATAAGTAACTTAACCACAAAGTGCCTGTAGGTTCAAACCACCAAATGGAAAGGAATGCATTGCTTGTGATCTTTGTGATTCTGCACAAAATAGGTTAAGTTTTTGTCGTCTGACTTGGTACAACTAACGTTACAACCAACCCCCAACGGGTTTTGGGTTAGAATGGCTTTGTTAATGACTCGCACCTCTAGAGTCTTCAGGAAATATTACACTTACTTGCTAAATTCTTGATGGGTTATCTCGGTTTCCTCCTCGAGCTATTGTGCATCACAGGTTATTGATGTTTGATTTACTGTAAACTAAGTCACTGTGCTTTATCTTTCAGATCTGCTTCCTGGTGTAAAACTTAAAATGCCCAGCACTCGCTCACAGAATCAGCCCACCCTTCAGTTCCCCCGAAGGAAGTCTTCCAGATTGGGTTCTCGACCTAAAAACTCCTCTGAGAATGCAGTGGATGTCCAGGCCAACCCTCTGTCCCCTAGAAAGTCAAATGTGGGAGATTCGCTTGATGTCTGTCTGTCTCCCAAGAACTCCGTGCTGAAAAACACCTCTTTGTCTGAGAGGCTGCCCTTGAGCCCCCGCAAACGTACAGGTGTGTAAATCATCACCTTTAAATAATCTTTATGATTGTTGTTCTTACAGTAAGGCTTGAATCTTTTATTTATGAAGCTCTTGGGTTTTCCCTGTGTTTGGTTTTCAGGTGACGAGAACGGCTGTAACCTCCCGGCCTCTATGCTTGGCTCTCCTCCTAAGCAGCGCTGTGCTCCTCTGTGCTCCCCTCGCAAACTGTCCTTTAATGAGAACACACCGGCCTTCTCCTCACCTCCACGTCCCACACCGTCGTCACCGAAAATTCCCCTGTCTCCTATTTCGCGTCCATCTCCAAAACGGCTGCAAGAGACCCCCTGCACAAACCCGATCCCCCGAGCAGAGGGAAAGCTCCCTGTTACTCGACTCTTTCCTGTAAAAAGTATGTTTTAAGTGTTTGTTAGCTAATTTGCTTAAATATATTAATATCGGTGTTGATTCTTGTCACATATTTCCCAATTTCTGATATTTGATAAGTAATCTGTATCTCTGTTGTGGGCTTTTTCCTGCAGAATCAGGTTATCAGAGTGTAAAGCAGGCTCTTCACACTGCAGTACCCGAACGTCTTCTCTCTCGTGAGGCAGAGAGAGCTGCCATTGTCTCCTTCTTGGACAACCATGTGGTGGCGGAAAAACCCTCCAGCCTCTATATCTCTGGTGCTCCTGGCACAGGCAAGACCGCCTGTCTGAATTGTGTCCTCCAGGAACAAAAGGTGAGCTCAAGAGACAATATGGTGGTTTGTAACTCTAAAATCACTTCAATACACTACTGATTAAAAGTTTGGGGTCAGTAAGACAAGCAAGATGCATTAAACTGATCAAAAGTGATGTTTAAAATGGTACAGAAGATCTGTTTTAATTGCATGCAGTTCTTGTGAAATTTCTCATTTAAAATGTGTTCCACAAAAATATTAAACAGCACAACTGTTTTCAACATTGATAATAAGAACATTTCTTGAGCAGCAAATCAGTTTATTATTATAGCGTATTATTGTTATTTTAAAATTGTAATCATTTCACAATATGAAATATTTTACTGTTTGTCTTATTAAAAAAAAAAGAAGCTTTGGTCAGCATAGGAGACTTCTTATAAAAACATTTTAAAAAAGGAATCTTCCCAACCCTAAAAAATTGAATGGTACTGCACATCAGCCTTTACTTTTAAAAATCTGTGATGTGTAAGATTGTAACATGAACTTAGAATGAAATTGCACACAAAAACCTTGGTGCTTATGGTCAGCTGTCTTCTCCGCTTGTTTCAAGGCTCTGTTGAAAGGAGTTCAGACTGTGCTCATCAACTGTATGAACCTGCGAAGCTCGCATGCCATCTTTCCATTGCTGGGAGAGAGACTGGGGGTTCCAAAGGGAAACAGCGAGGCTCGGCTGGAGAAACTTCTGACCAGCTCTGGGCCCACTGTGTAAGTCAGCTTGCATGCAGGCAGGGCTCCTCTTGTGCTAATTTGCATGAACCATTTCAGATTTTGAACTCATTATGTACTGTGACTGAGATCAGCTTTTGTAGTCTGATTCAAACAGGCCCTATTCCTTTGAGTAATTCTTATGGTGTTTTTGTGTGCAACAGCCTGTTGGTTCTCGATGAGATGGACCAGTTGGACAGCAAGTCTCAGGAGGTTCTCTACACGATCTTTGAGTGGCCTTACCTGCCCAACTCTCGTGTTTGTCTCATTGGTAAGATTGTCATGCGTTTATCTTCCCAAATTTTAATGTGACTTAATTTCTACTAACAATCTTGAATGCAGAGCGGATTGTTTTGAATGTCTGCTTACTGGTGAACTTTGACCCCTTAGGTATTGCTAATGCATTGGACCTGACGGACCGTATTCTGCCCAGACTGCAGGCCAAACCACATTGCCGACCCAAACTGCTCAACTTCCCTCCCTACAGTCGTGAGGAGCTCAATGCCATCGTCCAAGACCGGCTCACACAAGTATGCCTACTTGCATATTTCCTGTTATTCGTAATTCTCCAAACTCACATTCTGAGGTAATAATACATTGGTGTGTTTGTGTGTGTTCAGGTATCAGGTGAAGGTGTTCTGGACGCAGCGGCAGTTCAGTTCTGTGCAAGAAAAGTTTCAGCTGTGTCAGGAGATGCCCGCAAAGCACTTGACATATGCAGGTAAGAGAACCCATTTTAAACTGCTAAAACAAGAGTGTGACTGTTAGTTTTGAGAGGTTCTCACACATTTGTGTCTATCCATCAGGAGGGCCGTGGAGATTGTGGAAGCAGCTGACAGGGCTAAAATGGCATCCGAACCTGTGGCCAGCCCTAAAGGTAAGAATTACTGTACTATATTTTCCAGAAAATAAGTTGTACTGGGACAAGATTGCATCAGTGTATAAGTCAGCTATCACCAGGCTAGATTGTCAATAGAGAAAAAGAAATGAGGGATTTGTCTCTACTTTCTTGTTGCAGTGTCACGGGTGAGCGTTCCTCAGGTGGCACGGGTTTTGACTGAGGTGTATGGTGACCGCATGGCATCCAGCAGCGGGGATGGCGAGTGCTTCCCTTTGCAGCAGAAACTTCTGGTCTGCTGTCTGCTTCTAATCGTCCGTAATGGCAAGAGCAAAGAGGTGCAGTTGGGCAAGGTGAGTCAAACTTTGATTGTCTCTATATTTTAACAGGAAAATTGTTTCCAGACCCTGTGAATTCAGTGTTCAGAATACATTGAGAAGTCATTCTGGGGCTGATAACCTTATTTGTGTTTCTCCAGCTGTGTGAGGTGTACAGTAAGCTGTGTAAGCAGAGGCAGGTGGGAGGTGTCGGACAGACCGAGTGTCTGTCTCTCTGCAGTCTGCTGGAGAGCAGAGGAATCTTCACACTCAAAAAGGCCAAGGAGGCACGATTATCTAAAGTAAGTGCAGTTTTCAATCATGAATAGTATGGCCTTTGGATCATATTGAGTTAAGCCCAATTATACTTCGGCTGTCCACGTTCCGTGAGGGTCTGTGCACTGTCCACGTAACGCAATTTCTGCAGACGTCAGCGTACAGCCCAATTTTGGTTTTCAGCATGGACCGTCCACGTACAACAGCACAGGCACGAGATGAATGTTGAGACAGAATGAGTCCACTAGGTGGTACTGTGCGTGTGTCAAACACATCCATCTGCGCTCCAGTATACTTTTGAAAGCTGTGCATGAGACATCGGAATGTGGAAAAAGTATACCTGGGCTTTAAGATTTTCAGTGAATCAGTATCTTAATTCATTATGAGGCATCTAAATTTCAATATTGTTTTCTCTTTTCTAGATCTCCCTGAAGATTGAAGAGCGAGACGTGGAGAATGCTTTGAAGGATCGAACTCTCCTTGGTAGCATATTAGTGGCTGGTCTGCCATAAATTCCATTAGATTTTAAACTTTTTTTTTTATTTTTTATTATTAATTTTACTTTTTTCCTCATTTGTCTATTTTATATTGCTTAGATGTGAAAGTCTTGTTTAAAATGAAATGTGCTATTTCATAGTGATTTGATCCAAAAGGGTTGATTTCTCCATTATGTTTGTGTCAAACATTTGCCTGACTTAAGTGTTTTTTTTTGTGTGTTTTTTTTAAAGATGTATTCTTATATTGGCAAACTCTTCTGATTCAAAATGGAAGACATCTATTGCCTTTTATTTTGTACATCAGCTTTGTAATGGTTTTGGGGTGATGTACAGTTTTAATAAACCAGAATGTACACAAGTTTGATCTCGAGTCACTCGTTTAATTATCTCTAAAATAATTTTAAAATGACACTTTAAAACACGCCAGTCATAAACAACAAGCCCCCTCCCTGTAGAAGTTCTGTATGTAAATGTTACGGTTTGCCCACCTTTGCATGTTGGTGTATTAACTTTTTTTCCCACTTGTTAATATTTAATATTTCACTTGTCTGTTGACCAACAGTATGTTGGCTTCATATTTTTATGGAAGACTAGATACAAACAAAAAGCTTAAAGACAAAAATGGAGGCCATCCTAAATTTAGATGGGTTTGCTTCTTCTTTGGAAAAGTGTAGCATTACATCTCTTGCTCACCAATGGATCTTCTGTAGTGAATGGGTGCCGTCAAAATGGGAGTCCAAAAAGTTGATAAAAACGTTAACTCACACACACGATCAGTTAACTCCCTGTGAAAAGTTGTTTGTAGTAAACAAATCCTTCATTAAGATGCTTTTACCTTTAAACCGTTACTTCTGGCCAAAATGCAAGTCAATAATCCATCCATCAACATATTTTAAAACTGGTTTGGACTGGTTTCACTTGTAAACATCACTTGCTCTGTGCATATTTCTCTCTTGATTCAGTATGACTTTTTCCACTTAATCACTGATGGACTGGAGTCGTGAAGATTACTTGTGAATTATGATTTTTTTTTTTTAATCCGCTGTTTGGACTGACGGCACCCATTCACTGCAGAGGATCCATTGATGAGCAAGTGATGTAAATCTAAATTTCTCCAAATCTTTTCCCACAAAGAAACAAACCTGGTGAGTAAATATTCAGCAAATTTTAACCATGTCCATTTTTTATGAAACCAATTGAAGAAAAATGACTCGTAAACCCTTTGTATCTCTTCACTATATCAACACCCTAATACTTGTCAAAACGAAGTGCATCACAAAGCATTAGATAACATGATTTTATTGAGTTTTTTTGGACAAAGTGAAGTAAAAATGCTACACAGAATCCCTTTGTTCAGCTTGCCTCCTATGAGTTAATATTTGAACAAGCTGGAAGCTATTTTTTAAACTTTAATTTTTAAATGTGTTTGGTTAAACGTTAGTCCCTTTCAATCAGCACAACATTTATCACGCAAATAAAAAAATCTCCATACGCATTGCAATTCAAAAACAAAATCAGTATTTCCTCGTCTACACATTAAGACAACTTCAGCAAAACAAATATATGGAGGGGAAAAAGATTCCATGTAAGAACTCCAGTATTTGACCGTCTCGGTAAGGGATGAAACATGGAGATGCACTGTATTGAGTTCTATGCGCTGTAGGAAATCAACATGCCAGACATTTCCACTCATTAAAAATGATTACAGATCAGCTCTGACCACCCGTCTGACTAAAACCACAGTGAACGAAGCTATTAAGCTGACTTCGAGTCAGTTATTGTGAGATCACAAGCCTAAATCATTGATAGAATTTTTCAAAATCTAAAAAGCAATGTGACTATCATTATAAAATATTATAATAAAATCTCTTTGGCATAGTTAACCAGTCCTCTTACCAACAATGTATTAATGCACCCATAAGAAATGCTAAAATAGAATATTTTCTACAAAAAGACATGTAAAATGCAACATGCTGTCATCCTTGTATAAAGGCAGCTTATAGTTGTGCTGGATTCTGCCTCTCCCAGCACAGTGAGAATTGCATATATTACAGCAGTGTCAGTGTGTGTTTACTGAGGAATGGACCACAGGCACCCAGTGATGGAAAAAAAAACCCTCTGCTAAGAGCTTCTGTCTCTTGTATTTTTCATAACCCTCTTTCAGTGGAGCTCAATTCATCATCGGGCTGTAAAATAAACATAAAAACACTCAGTTGAATGCAATTTCAGCACACAATCCTTTTTGAGTCTTTAAATGACAGCTAGTGTACTTGAGTAGTACTAACCTGTTAGTAATCAGGGTAGGCTCTGGTCATGGAGTAACCCATGCCTGGCACAAAATCCTCTGGCATTTCTGCTTCTAGAGGCATAACATCCATATGCATGCCATCACCGTATCCTTGATATCCTGCGAGGCCGTAACCATCGAGCTCTGTATGAGACGAGGCACAACACTGCAAAAAGTTAGCCATCTGCATAATTTTACAGTCTCTGCAAAACCAATAGTGTTTCATATAGTCATTAGAGACAGAACTAATGATAATGGAGATAATTAGCTGCCAAATCATAGTGAGAGAGAGAGAGACGATATACTAACCGTCTTCTGGAAGGCCAGGTTCCATCATGGTGCGTGCCTAAAATGTAACAAGGAAATGGTCAAAACCTGTGCTCTATGTTCATATTTCTATGATAAATTATATCATTTGTTGGGGATTATGTCAACGTACTGTCATATAAAGGCTGTTCAGCTTTAAAATCAACATGAAATCAAACATGGCATGATTTCATGGCCAATGTATAATAGTATAAAAATAAAAATGATCCTAAAAGGCAAAATAATAAGCCCAATAAATAAATAAGGCAAAATAATGCCCAGTAAAGATCCATTTCTAAAAGCCAGGCATGTGATCAGCTAGAGACAAAAAAAAGCAGGAAAATCTGACCACATCCCCGGCACTTATTATTTTAAAAAATTTATATACTTTATCACATTAAAAGATATCTCTTATATTGTAGTAATACATACTACTGTCCTGTAAAAATTAAAAGCAGCATTTAATAATCTTGATGATAATTATATGTTTGAGTGGTATCACTGTTTCCAAAAAAATGTTAAGCAGCAATGTTTTTAACATTGACAATAATAAATAGTAAATGTTACTGAGTAGTAAATCAGCATATTAGACTGATTTCTGAAGGATCATGTGACACTGAATCTTCTCTTTGTAAACAACAACAGATTTATAAAAGATTCTAATGACAAATGTTGCGTTCCCAAATGCAAATTAAAGCAATTTTAACCATAGCTAACATTTACAGTGAATCGTTGTAAAACTGAAAACACAGTACTGTTACAGCAGACATGTAGCGCGTCAGACTATATTTATATAAATACATCACAGCCATTGCCAATTTTATGAAAGTACTAAGCTAAGAGTTGCAGTTACTGTACATAGGTTATATTCATAGTTTGTGAAAAGAAAAACATTAAAAACAATTAGATGATGTTACAAATGTTTGTTAAGTTTTATTTAGCAAGCGTTCATATTTTTTTTATTTCATAACGTTTTTGTAAAGGCATAATTCTGTTATAACATAATACTGTATTGATCTGTTACTATTTAGTATTTTTTTATTGTGCCTGCTATTAGTGTGATTTTTGGTGAATTGTATCAAAGCCAGGTTTACAATAATGGTATACTGAACAAACAACAATTAAAAAACAAAAACAAGAAAAATTTATTGTATCCATTTTTTTCGTAGAATTCATAAAACAGTTTTCAGTTATATTTTGATCATAGGACTAAGAAATGTCCCCAGTATCCTTTAAAAAAATCTGCTCGCCTTACTATAAAGACCACATTTCAAGACCAAATATGGAAAAATAATGTCTAAATTTGGTTTTCTTGTAGAATAACTCACCATCTCCCAAGAAGCAGGGTCGTGTTTGAAGAGTGAGTGCGTGAGCTCCACTGATACTCGTTTCTTATAGTCTGAGTTTTTGTCCTCAGAAATTCGGAAGAGAACAGCAGCAGCATAGGTAGCTGAAAAAAAAGAGAAAATACCTTTGTTGCACGCTTGAGCCCAAATTATACTTCAGTGAGTATTGACGTGAATTGCATAGCCTTTCAAAGTATAATACATTTGATAGTGTGCTAGAGAGTTTCATTCTTGTCCAGTGTCTGTGCCTAGAAAAATCTGGCTATGCACGTACACTATTTGTATACTACACTGCTGATCATTTTCACATCTTTGGATGTTTCTCTCTCACTCACCGATCCCTTCATTGCTGGAGTGGAGGAGCTCCATGAGAGGAGCATTGGCTCCTTCCGAATCAATGATCTCAGCCAACTGTTTATCAAGAGCCAGTTCACACAGAACACCAGCTGCCACACGCTTGACGTTATCCAATGGAGAATACAACAGCTGCAGGGACAGAAAACAGATGTCTATTACACACTGACCATGTCACATAGAGGGCAAAGACTGTACAAACCCACTCCCATACATGCACATAAAAACACCCATAACACAGTATATCTGTGGAAAGGTTATAAGAGTTACCTGAACAAACAGAGGAATGGTGTCCATGTTGGCAATGGTGGCTTTATTAATAGGATCTCTGGCCATGATATGCAGAGCACCAGTGCTGCCCTCCACAATCTCCTCCATTCTCACCCCATCCTGAGAGAGAGAGAGAGAGGAAAAAATGACATTTTGGTAATTCAGTGACAAAATAATAGTCTGTACATTGTATTATGTGCATAAAAATGTGAATTGTAGAGAATTTAACAATTCTGGTTTTGATTCCTCTCAATGATTTTAGTTAACAATTCTATTAATGATTTGTTTAGCACTTTTAAGGAATAATAGTATTATCATTTATAATATATATATCTATTAACAAAAAATAATATGAGCATCTTTAACTACACTCATATAAACAACCAGTCAGTATATACACTGATTCAACTCTCAGAGTTAGTTGACAGCTGATCTACAACTCAAGAGTCATTTGGCTAGAAATTGGACTACACTGGTTGAGCTACATGTCGATTCACTAAAAATAACCACATCATTAAGAGTCATTTGTTTAGGAACTGCACTACACTGGTTGCGCTACATGTTTTTGATTCACTAAAAGGAATCAACTCAGAGTCATTCTTTTGGAAGAATCATTATTTTTTTGGTTGAAATGGTTAAACCCTTTCCTGGTTAAATCCTTATTGTGCATCTGTGTTACAGCGACGGGTGAGGAATTCATACCTGGTATGTTTGTTGAGCAGATGAACCGTGTTTCTGTGCATCCTGATGAGCTTTCAAAAGTAAAGTGACCAGTTTGGGAATGGCTTCAGCGTCTCTCAAAGGAGCCTGATTGGCTGGACACAGCGCCAGGTTACGGATCAGACCAACCACAGCCTGCGATGACGAGAAACGTTGGGTCAGCAAAGCATGGTTATACTGCACAACAGGAGGCCCAATAAGGCCCTCTATGGTATAAACTACACATTGAGACAGAGACCGCTGATAAAATATTGTTCTGGGCCCCGTAAATTTAAGCAACGGCCCTTTTACAAAATTAATAAACCTAGAAAATTAGAAGTTGTACAATCTGTGGCTTAATAAAAGTTGTTTTATTCTATATATGGACCGCTCACAATTGTTTCCAAAAAAAAAAAAAGTTAAATTGAAACACCAAAACTTGAATTTTACTTCCTCACTCTCCATAACCTGCCTATTTTTGGACACTTTCGGTTGTGTAATGCTTCATCCACACCAATAGGTGTCAGTATAAAGTCCAAAACCACTGCATAGTCAAATAAAACAAAATCAAATAAAACTTTTTTTTATTAGTGTACCTTTAATTGATTTGATCAATGATATGTATTTTCTTTTTTAAAAAAAGATTTAGAAAAAGGAAACATTTTTCTCACTAAGGTATTAATTAGCCAGTTTTCTGTTTTTCTTTCACTTACCTTAACGACTGGCCAGTAGTAGGGCTGATTGAGCAATTTGACAATAGCGGGGATGCCGTAATGCATTCGTATGGCATTCTGTGCAGACTCAGCCTCCGGGTGCCGGCTGGTGAGGTGGCGCAGGGCACAGACAGCTGGCTCGATCACGTCCTGTTTTGAACCGGCCCTCAGGATGGTGTGAATAAGAGCCTCCACGCCATTACTCTGGGTCACCTGTGTTTTGTTGCGTGTGTTGTTGCAGGTGAGGTTGGACAGGATGCCCGTGGCACAGGTCAGCATGTTGCTGTCATCAGAGGACAGCAGGCCGACCAGCACTTGGAGCAGATTTTCCATTCCGTCCTGCAGGGGGCGAGAGAGTGAGCATGTGTTGGCACCAAAACATATTATACATACAAATCATTTCCGGTGTTTCTGTTCTGGTGTAATCAGGAAACATAGGGTTAGATATATATATATCCCCCTAATACCTTATATATATATATTTACTATATGGATTATTTTTTTTTTATAAAAAAAACTGGGAGGGTTGATACGTTACATTAAATGAATAAACCACAATTCACTGAAACTACATGAGTAAACTACACCTTTAACACAAACAGAATTTAGTGAAGGACAAAGTAGGCAAAATTCAGTCCATCTTTATTTTTTTGCCTTATTTTTTCAGCATGAATTTAGAAATAAATCTACATTACTAAAAGAAGGCCCATTGGGTGTGATGAAAGACAGTTGTGGTGTTGGATGTTAGATATTGACCTGTTTGGTTGCAGCGTCTGACAAGTTTCTCAAGGTCCACAGGCAGTTTTGCGTCAGACGCTGACTAGAGCCGGTCAGATGCTTACCAAGAGCTTGCATTCCACCTGAGAGAGAGAGAACATTTTAGATACATTTGTGGGTGGCAGTGTTATTTTAGTTAACTAAAACTATAAAGAAAGATTTTCCTTACTTTTAATAAAATAAACATTAACTGAGAAAAAAAAAACTACATAAAAAAAATTATATACTACCATGATTTCACCAGATGCCAAAGCATATGTTTTCATTTCAATTAGTTTACTGATGTATCAAAATAACTAAAACGAAATTTAATAACAAACAATAAACAAAAAAATGTAAGCAATTTCATTGGAGAGATACAGTGTCTTTATTTCAGATGTCAAAGTCAATGTTTCAAAACAGCAATCATTCACATAAACACACGACTGTTGTTGAAATAATGCATTTTTTTAATTGTTTTATTGAACACCTGCCACTTGCACGTCCAGAATTTGATAAAACATCTATCACTGATGTCCATAGTGGATTAGTATAATTAAAAGTAAGTGTGATGGCTGCCTTAGCAATATTTAGAAGAGGGGTTCTAATTTGACTTACCAGCATCCACAATAGCAGGTTTGTTACTAGGACAGACAGAGAGCACTTTGAGCACACGGCTAGTGGTCCAGAGCAGCTTCTCATAGTTGTAAGTCCTCATGATACTCACTAGACCCTCATGGCCACCGTTAGCCAGGATAATCAGCTGGGAGACAATCAGACAGATGTTAACACGACACACCATCAAACTTCAATGAAAACTCTACAATCCTTAACAAAGAACAAGAACACGAGAAACAGAACTTCAAAAACTAATACATTTATTAGTATTTTTTTTAAATAATGAAATAAACACCTTGCTCTCCTGGTTGCCATAGGAAAGCAGCTGTAGGCAGTCTGTGGTGATGGCCAGGAACTTGGGGTTGCTTTTCTTCAGCAGGGGAACCATCCTCTGCAGACCATCAGCCAGACGCACCGCCATCTTGGCTCCCTCCTGATGCAGAAGCAGGTTGTGCAGGGTGGTGATGGCATAGAAAAGAACTGAATCCATCGGAGAACTACAAAAGAAATGGGTTGGATAGTTCAGATCAACTGCTGGAGTAATTTCTTAAAAAATGAATAATATTGTAAATAAAACATTATTTTTATTTACAAAAAAAATACAATCTTTATTAATTGTTTTTATTTTTTTAAGTAAGAGTTTATCAAAAAAAAAGGATTTTTTTTTTGTCAGAAGTTGTTCCAACTAAGAAGTACTTTATTTCATCATCTTTTTTTTTTTTAACAACTTTTTAAATGTTTTTTTGCAGCGTATCGAAGAATAAATTAAATCACCATCTACTTTCAATTGAAGTCCTGGAGAAATTTTCTAGTAATTTAGAAATATCTACGTTCCAAATAATGTAAATAAAACATTGAATCACACATTTGCAATGAAATGTGTCCAATCAAATGAGAGAAATCTGTTATGTGCAATAAATTCATTAATTAAAATGGCTTTAATTTAAGGTGACACAAATACGACATACAAGTTTTTATTTTCATTTTTAAAGTAATAGTTTATCCATAATGTTGTTTAAATTAGGTTTCCTTAAATTTTATTTTTTATTTTTTAAAAGGAATCTTAGGCAGAATATCTTAAAGAATTTAGCACACACTAATTTATGACTTTTTAAACTGCTTTTTGCAGCTTACTGAAACATAAACCACCATCCAATTTTAAATCAAGTGCTGGAGTAATTTCCTAATAATTAGGAATATCTATGTTCCAAATAATGTAAATAAAACCCTGAATCACCCATCTGCAATGGAATGCGTGCAATCAAATAAGGGAAATCTTTTATGTGCAATAAATGCATTAATTAATATAGCATCAGTTTAGGGTGAAACATATACGAAATATGGAAGTTTTATAAATCATGTTTTTATTTTTAAAGAAATATTTTCCCCTCAAAATGAACATTTTGAAATAATTATGCTGTTCAAATGACATGAGGGTGAATAAATCACAATAATAATAATCAGATTTTCAGGTGAACTCGTCCTTTACTTCAGTATGACTCTCTCACCTCAGCATGCGCACCAGAGCTGGAATGCCTCCTGATTTAAAGATGGCGAGCAGCCCCTCGCGCTGGTGCGAAAGGTTGTGCAGGATGCTGGCTGTGGCGCGGGTCGTCTCCATGTTGGACGTGTTCTGCATGGCTCTCACAACAGCGGCCACCATCTGCGGGGACTGCATCAGAGCCCGACGGGACGCCTCCTTGCGGGTCAGCTGGTTCACGATCATAGCTGCCTTATTCACCACGACCTGAAGTCAAGAGAGAGGGTTCAAAGGTCAGGACATGACGCTACTGTGCTTGTGTGTTTTTCGGTGATTTTTATAAAAAGCAGAGACTGAATGTTTAATACGAGCAGCGAGGTACCTGGTCTTCGTCGTTGAGGAGTTTGGTGAGCTCTGGAATGGCGCGTGTGGCGAGTTCGGCATCGTCCTGGTAGTTGATGAGATGAATGATGGCGGCTTTGAGCTGCTGAGACGGTTCGGCCAGCTTCTGTACATTGGTCTGCTGGGACAGATCCATCTGTGTGGAAAGGATGGCCGTTCCCTCCATCACTGTCTCAGGAAACATGGCCGCCCTCACACGCTGGGCACGAGTCATATTATACTGAGACTCCACGTCTATAGGAGAGAGTGACACATAGAGAATTATAAACTAAACTTTCAAACAAGCTTTCATGGTTGCAGTTGCCAGATTTCAAATCCTTCAATCAGAGCTTTTTTCTTAAATCGATTACATTTTCTGCCCAGTGGTTTAATGAATCTTCCCAAACTGGCAACCATGTGCACACGCTCTCTCTACATTACGGAAAAAGTGCTGATGAGCTGAAAACACCGGCAAACATTTAAGTCAGAGTTTAGAAATCTCTACTGAGATATTCTGCTTAAATAAAAGTGTAATAGAGCCAGTCTGTGTTCTTTCATGCGATTCTTTGCACTGTTTACTGTGACTACATCTTGTTCTCTTGCTTATGTGAAAGTGCAATAATTTTGATGAAATGTAAAAATGTTAAATGATAACAATCGTGCTTAATAATCGTGATCATATTTTTGATCGAAATAATCCTGATGAACCGTTTAACCATTATCGTGCAGCCCTAGTATATGATATGTTCTTCACCTGCAGGGTTCTCTGAGAATGTGGTGGAGTAGCTGAAATTCTTGGTGCTGTACTCTGTTCCATCTTTATCTGAGCGAACTGTAGTGGCTCCTGACTGGATGCCTGAATCTGTCCCGTAATACGACTGTTGCCATTCTGTGACCTTCACCGCGCCTGGGGCCTCTGCCACTGATACACACATACACAACAAGAGTTTGAGTTGATCTATTTGCATCAAAACCATATAAAACACCCACTGATGTTACTCTTACAATCACACAAAGCATCATGAAACATGGAAATCAGTAGAGAGATGGCCTCAAAGCTAATAAACATGAATTACAAAGCAGAAAACTCCTTTCCTTTAATTTGAAAGAACTATTTAACTGATTGGGATTTTTATTAGGGATGCCCAATGTATTAATACTATATCAATTATTAGAAAATATTAGAGATTTATATCAGTATCGGTCGATACTGGATATTAGATATTTAGTTGTGCAGGCTCTTTTCCCTTGTTTTTTCACACACTTTTTTCCATCAACTAACACTCAAAGTTCATCTTTAAATCATTAATATATAAATAAAGACATTAAAATAAATTAAATAATACATTAAATCAACCTCAAATGTCAAAATGAATATCCATTATAATGTTGTGATGCCTAATTCACTTATAGCATTTAAAGATTAAGCTTTTAGTATTATTTAATTTTCTCTTTTACATAAAATGGTAAATATAAATAACTTTTACTCTTTGCCATTTAGTGGTTATCATTCATGATATGAAAATGTTAATTGGATTATGTGCATTGTACAGACTAATATTGTAAAGGGCTCAACGCTAAGGATTTTTTCTATTGGCCCAGTCGGAGCAGTGGTTCACATTTTTACTTGCCCTACCAATGTTTTCACTGGCCCTGGCATAAAAAAAATAAAATAGTCGCTGTTATCATTGATTTTGACCCATGTTATCTTTTATTCTGATAAATAAGCTTATATGACACCAACATTTTAGATACCAATTAAATGATACAATTCCCGATTCCAATTTCGATACCAGAGCAAAAACGACTAGCCTAAAAAATATAAAGTTAAAAATTGTTAAAGACAAGTGAACAGTCAGTAAATAAGAACAAATGAACAAATTACAAGCAATAGCACAACTGAATATAAAGAACAAAGACACAAATGAAATTATGCTTTATGAAAAACGGGCTGAATGAGACAGATTCACTCTCTGACAGCAGGTGGCGCTTATGGAACAGCAGTGATACAGCTTTTCCTTGGTCACCGCTGTAAACAAAGCAGCACTTCACTTATTAACACTATATTAAATGCATTATAGAGAGGCAAATGAAAAGAAAGCGGCATGTAAACTTTTCTGAAGACTGTCAGTTCCCCTCAGAAACACATTCATATAAACCCTCAGTTCAATATTTAGGTTTTTCTTCCAATATTTCGTGCATCATGAACAGTGACTGTTTTCTGTCTTCTACAGTATTTTCTCCTCTTTGTGTTCGTCTTCAGCGTCTCTGGCCTCTTACACATTTGTAATATTTCCACACAAATGTCATTTTGGAAAATGACAATGTAGATTGTGTGCAAGGCGGGAACAGAGATCGGCTGAAATAAAACAAAAAATGGCCAGTCGACGGGTGCATCTGTGCTCCACTGTAGAATTTAAATATCGATTAATCATTGATAAAGCTACAAAGTTACTTGCCTAGACGGGTATTTTGACCTACTTTTGTATGTATTTGTCTGTTCAAGTGCAAGAATACACACTGTACACTGAACACAGCGCATGAGTACTGAATGGAGTTGTCTTTTGCATCTTGCTAAAATGCTTTAAAATATATATTTTTTGAAAGGCTTAAAAACATGTGCAAATGATAAACTTTCGTGACGACGCAGCAGTGGCCCGATCAGGCCAGCGACACACTCGTCAACTGTCCCGAGCGTCTTTCACGCTGGCCCCGGGCCATCTGGCAGTGTCGAACCCTGTTGTAACAATTGCAAGTACTTACAGTGTATTTCCATTTTGGCCTCCTGGACTCAAACCAAACAGTTCAAAAGTAAAACCTGCAAAACAACAAAACGATCATATATATTAATCAGAAATATTAAAACGTATTTGTGCAAAACAGCAGCCAAAGCTTGTTTAAAATGTAATTAAGTCCTGCTGCAATCTGTTCTTGATCAACAAGATGAAAAACTCTTGGCGTCTCAAACAAGGCGTATGATATAATGCTTGATTGAAAGCACAACAACCTCACAAAACCGGCTCGGCGTGTTTCAACATTTACACACCCCTACACACACTTAAACACACAACTACACTGTCCATTTCAGACAACAGCTCAATATTGGAGCAGTATTGTTTCTTAAAATCCATTCATAACTTAAAGCAAAGCAATAATAAAACCTTGTTCTCAAAATAAGCAAGAACAGACCAAATGTATTTGGCTGCCATAACTTTTTCTCCTTTCACATTTATCTGCACCTTGTAGTGTCGATTTACTTTCACTTGAACTCCTCTTCATACGTTATCAATTATTTCTCCCTTCCCCACCTTCAGGTAATCTACAGTACATCTTCCATTTCTCTTGCTCTTTTTATAGCACATTCTGACTGTGTCTAACCAAAACCTTTGAACTCCAGAAGAGAAGAGGAGATTTGCTTTTTCATTGAACAGACTGCTATCCGATTTAATATAAACATTCCATTAACACTTGGCCACATAAATGTGCACCCATAAAGCAGACATAAATCATCAGATCTACTATTCCTGTGTTATATGCAAATATCAGCTTGGGAGGAGTTTAACTCTTTTACTCTTGATCGAGTCAGGTCTTGTATGCACCTCAAACAACCTACTGAGGTAGTTTGATCAGATCTAGAAAGCTTCTTGAAGGGCATTTGCATGTGGTCTTTTCATGAATGGATAGCTCTAAATGCATAAAATGACCAAGAGATGACCAATACCCCAGAGAAGACAGATCAACATACTCAATGATCAACTAATAATGATTTTGATAGTCTATTAATCCCACATAAAATTTTTACCAATAAATAAATACATTTATTATATACGTAATAAAGTTTATTATTTTCCAATTAAGTTGATAAAAAGCTAAAATTTATGTCGCTATTAAAAAAATGTATATATTTTTATATTTTTCATATATTCTGTATCTTATAAAGTGAGTGTCTAAAAAAGTGTCTAAAAATTATTAATTTGTTAAACATTTAAAAAAACAGTTTAGATATATTAATTATATAGATATATATATATATTATTTGTGATTTGATCTATAACAAATAATGTTTATTTTCTGATTAAGTGAATAAAAAGCCAAACTCTGTTCTTTAATATAAAAATATATATTTTAAAAAAACTAAAGCACAAACACACTTTATTTTTTTTTTGTTTCCAATAAGCAAATAAGATCTGATCTGAGCATCCCAGCACTCATGACAGCTATTCTATTCTGGTTATATTCCCAAAAGGGGAGGGACTGATCAAGGACAGGCCTCAGGACATAACAACCTGATTGGTTGATTAGAGCAGCCAAAGAGCACCAGCAAAGTCTTTGTGCAAGTAATGCCACAGATGAATTATAAAACATTAGTATGAATTAACCAAGCACCTAAATGCACAGTGAAGTGGTTTGATGGATTCATTCCAATAAACTTTTCAAAATGCACGTGATCAGAGGGTAGACACTCCCCAACCAGCAGGAATGCCTGACCACAGCCCGACAAACAATCGTGTAATGAAATGAAAGTTCCATTTTAGACATGCTGTACTTTACAGAACATCATGAGAACAGACTGAACATATTTTGGATGCCTTGCATGTCGACACTCGAAGAGAGGGTGAACACACGCACATATGTGGTGTGTGTGGCTGCGCTGCCACTAAGAACAGAGTTTTTTAGCAAAATAAACTGAACAGCAATACTAAGCAGATGTCTGTTGGTTTGCAAAACCTGTGGTTGTTTATTCGTGCCAAAATATGCCTCATGCTGACACAAATAGTCTTTTCGTGTGTTACTATACACATTACTGAAATGGTTCTTTAGAGTTTAGAATTATTTATTTAGCTAGTTTTTCTTCAGGTTTCGCATATAAAGGTCCTGCGAGTTTAACTCCCTTCACTATGGCAATGGCATCAGGACACACCTAGCTGGGTGTAACCAAGTCAAAAACCTGTCAAAATGCATAAAATGCAACACGCTGCGACTCCTGCCAGCCCTGCAGGTGAACGATAGCAAGTGTCTGTGTGAACACTGGGTGTGGGTGTTTTCTCAAGCTCCCAGTCTAGTGAGCTAAAGAATCATATTTACACACCCACTTTGGTACGTCCATACACTGTACTGTAATTTAAACAACAAAAAAAGCAATAAAACATAGCAGATTATAACAGATTAGGTGAGATATCATTCAAGATCAGCTTTACACCTTACTGATTTTGGTCGCGGTCCAAACAATTACAGTTAGTGAGTTTTACTAGTGCATACTTGCATGAAGACACAAGAGGTGTTTAAAGGGTGAGGTCAATCACACAATTGCAAGGACACACCCATATAACACTACATGAAAAATCTTAGAGATTTACATCTGAAAGAACCTGAGGCATATCTAAGACCAGAGGTGGGCTCTTGACTCGTGGCAGTAAGCAAACACCCAGTAGAAATGGGGTACTTGGACTGCAATTATGTATGAACCTGGACTCAATCGCATGCGATTGTCATTCGCATCTCGTCAGTAAAGGCGGTCCTGTGATTGGTAGTAAATCTCCATCACCTGCTTTCAGATGGAGCGGCATTTAATACACAGAGCCGTAGTTCACTGACAAGCTAGGCGATAACGCAAAAATACAGACTTTTGCATGCACACAGGAAACTGTCTTTCGTTAGGGCAGTATGTCATATTTCAAGAGTAATTAGCTGGTGAAGTGGATTTACTTATTGTAGAGTTAACGAAAGTTTTCATGAGCATTGTAATGTTCGAAGTAGATATCATAACAAATGTCAGTAGCAAGATTTTAAAATGAGTGGTTCATTCGTAAATTCGTTCGACCGTTCGTTCGGGCAGAGCTACATAAGGTCCATAGCTGCATGCATTCTTTTTTTATTAACACCTGAATGTGGTAAAGTTCCATAAAAAAGCATCGTTTTGAACAAAGAGCTGGAAAAAAAAACATGTTTGTGTCAAAGACTATGTCTGGATTGGATTCAGAACGATGATCAAAACATAGATGGAGTAGATCGTTTCCATCAACCCCTAAAAACTGCATAGTCCTCCACCATTTCCTAGGGCGGCATTTCATTCGGTGACGGTACACTCTAAAAAAAATGCTGGGTTGTTTCAACCCAATTTTGGGTCAAATATGGACTAACCCAACAGTTGGGTTAAATTTTTAAATTCAATTCTTAACCCAACAGTTGGGTTAGTCCATATTTGACCCAAAATTGGGTTGAAACAACCCAGCATTTTTAGGAGTGTAGGCAGTTTTGATTTATATGCTGTTTAATTTTTGATGATCATATTATTTTACATATGCATCTGCTTACATACGTGGTCGCTTTTGATCCAGAGATTCATTACTCTCTCAGAAGATGTAGCGTCCCCTACCGTATGACAGTGAAAAAACAGTAAGCCGCACAATTCCGTTAATGGCGGGGAAAGAGTTAAAGACTAGGACTTAACAAGGTATATTCAGTCCCAACATACCCAGAATACTCAAAATACTTTAACAAGTGCACAGTAACAACCTAACAAACACCTAGAACACAACAGTAACCATAATAATAGCATACCAACACCCAGTACACCCTAACAACCACTCAGCAATCCTAAAATTCAATCAGAATGCCTCAGCAAAAACATCGCAACCACCCAGAACACCCAAACAACAAGCTAGCAATGCTAAAGTCCACTGAAAATGCCTTACCAAATGCATAGTAACCAGCTAACAACCATCAAAAAGGGAAGACATCTTTCACTATTGTAAGTTAACATTGTTAAATAAAGAAAAACAATATCTAATAGAATAACTAGTGTGCAGTATGAGGGGAAATGATTGATGAACCATTGATTTACTGCTGATCTGAGGTGTGTACTGTTGCCTCTACTTTGAATTTCACATACAGTTGGGATAAAGATTAGTTAATGAGTACAAGTTTATTACTGTGCAATGCGTGCATTCGATTTCACACTGAGAAAAGCGAGCAACGAATGTCACACGCCCTTCAGAATTATCACCCACCCCCACCCGCTCCACCTACTGTCCCTGCCTAACGGACCCAGCGCCTCTGTCAGTTTCTGAGACTGCGATATGTTTGACTCATACTGTGAGGAATCAGAGCGGATTGTGGATATGACACATCCCAGAGCTGATTCCCAAAACTCTAATCCAGGTGTGACATTCGACACCAGTCCATGGTGTGCTTACTGTGCTACAGTAGTCTAGTCTCCCACCCACTATTTCTTATACACACCCTCTCAATGACGTTCTGTCATGTACTGACATATAATTTACAAAACCATGCCCAACAGTGACCACTGGATCTGGTGTATTTTGCCCATTATGAATTATGAATCAAAATAAAAAATTCAAATAATAAATAAATTGAATATAAATGGAAGCACTGCACATCAGAATACCGTAAATTACCGTAAATAGCTTTAAATGCTACAAGTAAATTTGGTATCACAACATTCTGCAATACAGTATGAAAAAGAACCATGTAATTTTGCGATTAGCTAAAGATTAAATAACAGTGTTTTAAAACATTTTTCATGTTTTAAAGTTTAACATTAAGTGAGCACTGGATGATGATGACAAAATAATTTATGTAAAATTAACCATCCAATATTGACCAGTGACAAATATATTACCAATATATCTTGTATCCACATTAAAAATGATGGTACAATATATAATTAATGATTTATGCGCCATAATTTTCAATATGTTAGGTAAAGAATCTGATTATACAACAGTTAATTTTTGAGTGGCCAGTATCTTGTTGCAGTCTTCACTGAAAGAAAAAAATTTTGTAGAAACAATTTTCACTCAGGAATTGCTAGTAAATGTCACAAATAATCGCAAAGAAATGGCAAGTAACATATTGAATTAAATGAGAAAATGTTAAGTAGATAAAACTTAAATAAATAATATTTTCATGTAAAACATATGTCAATAATCTTTATTTACAACTTCAAAAACCATATTGTTCAGTGTGTGTGACACACAAATCTTGATGCTCTGGCTTCTTTTGGAATAATAAAAAAAATATATACACAACTGGCCAAATTCAGAATCTTGAAACACACGTTACTCAATATGAACTTCTTGTTTGCAGAACCCTACTGTATCAGTTTTAGGTTATGTACACAAAATCGCTCACATTTCCGTGTCTCTCTCACGCTCTCACATGACCTGACTGCTAAAGAATGGCAGAATCAGATGTGCTGATGGTGCTCATTCATAGAAAAATACTGAGGACTAACATACAGTCGCCATAATCTCTCTCTCAATCTACCCTGCCCTCAGGACAGACAGGGAGTGCCACTGATATGACTCAGTTGTGTGTGGTCTTCTACTCCGAGACAACCTCTTTTAAGATATGTCAAGCTTTTCAGTAGGGTCGCAGAATGTGTCCATGCCATGACACTAATTTCTATTAATGCATTCTAAAATTCAATAAAATTCAATTCATACATGCATTTTATGCATATTGATTTGATCTTCTTTTATTGTCATTATAAAGTGGATTTCAATCATTTATTAACTAAGGTATTTTTACTTGTGCATGTGAAGTTGCCGGTGCTTATTGTAATACTTTTTATTGTAGAGGTGCTACAAAAATACATTTTATTATTATTCATTTTTACTTAAAAAACATCTCTTAATATAAGTCTTAATATCATCATGAACAAAAAAGTTTAAATGATATACATTTATAAACAAATATTTAAAAGATATTTCTAAATTATGAAAGAATGAAATTCTTTTGACACAATCTTTTATCATTATTTCTTAAAAAATACTTAAGAAAAAAACATTTTAAAATGTTTTATCCACCAAATCTAACAAATTTCATGTGGTGCAACCAACAAGCAGGGGGAAAAAAAGCATAAAAAGGGAAATTACATCATAATTGAGTGGTCTCCTAAAATTTCAATTTCAAACTTTCATGTATTTAAGTGGAATGGAACATTTATAATTTTTTACTTGATGGTTACACCGCATGACATTTTTAGAGTCATTAAATAAAAACGTATTTGTAGAAACTTGTGTGAAAAGTTTTTCAAAATCATATGAAACCAACATGAATACAAATAACTGTCTAAGAGTTCATTTCTAAGAACAGTCATACTCACGATTGATAATCAGGTTTTAGTTTAATTATCGTTTTTGAAAAAATAAATAGAGTTGTCTTCATTATTTTGCTTCTTCTATGAATATACTGTTCATCATAATCACAGTATACTCAGTTTGCAGTCAGGCTTTATTTTTACAGTGACCAAAATGAGCCATTACCACATTTACATCTGAATTACTGCCAGAAAGCAGCCATTTTGGTTTAGAGTCAGTCTCCAGAGATTATACAGCTGCTATGCCTCATAGCTTTAATTCAGTAGTATGAAATCCAAAGCCACCCACACAGTAGAAGACACACACACACACACACACACACACACAGTTAATGACTTTGTGACCTGTCAGCTACCAGCTGAGCCCATACTGCTAAGAGCCTGCTGTGTTTGAGATCTCCCCAGATGCTCAGCTTGCTTCCGCTGGAGACAGCAAGTGGGCGAGCAGGTGGTCTGCACTGACTCGGGCCCGCGGGTTTCTTTAACCCCAGACAAATGCACACACTGGCCTCTCAAAATACAGCTCCATCAACCAGCACATCCAATTACACAGTTATCATACATAGGAGGTCAAATGAACCCGGCGAGTTATAATGTACATTTCTGACTACAGCTGCACACCCTCAGAATAATGGATAGCTATTAGAGAGGACTATTTGCCGTTTTCGTTCATCCTACAACAGAAATTTACCACAGAATAATATATAGGCTAGCTTTGCTAATGCAATGTATCATGAAATACATACATAAATATCTTTGAAATTACCTATCGATAAAACGGACCCCTGCAGAAAATTGTTCTGACTCCAAATGCATTAAAATTGCCTCTGTACCCATTTATCTGGCTTTAAACTTTAAACTGGCCAATGGACACAAAATAAAAAAGATACATATTCAGCTCATGTTGCACAGCACTGCAGTAGAATGCACATCTCGAAAGTTAATTATGAGATAAATACATAATCATGATTATTTCGCAGCAGTAGGTAAACTCATCTTGAAGCAATTGATGTGTAACACCACAGTGAGATATCCAGGCATGTATGAACAGGTTGTGATATTTCAGCCTCAAGCTAAACCATTAGCACCATTAATTGACATGCAGGTCTAGAAAAGAAAATGATAAAATGATTAATAACAACAAATAAGCATATCAGAAATATCCATAACTGCGCATTAACTGGTCATAAGGACCAAAAAATGCATTGTTAGGGGCAACATGGTTGTTGGATGTAAATCATTCTTAATGCAACAATGCATGAAGCTACAATGATGCTGCAGATGCTCCATACTATTCAACTTACATGGTTTAAAAGTTAAATGGTGAGCATTTGGTCATGGGTGTTACTTGCAATAAGTGCTTAGATTAACACAGACAGGAAGAGAAAGGGCATTAGCAAACACTATCTGTCTGCTCGCTGCATGCTTGTGTCTCCATCCAGTTCGACGTGGTAGATTAAGAGATATTTGACAGGAGCAGTGAGTACATCTAATTTCCAGTGTCATGTAAATATTCAAGATGTCCACTATCCCATAATCCCTCTTCTGTTTCAGGCCAGTTGAGATGAAAGAGGTCATTCCTTCTGAATGCAGCGCTTGACTGAATGTGGGCAGCTGTGTGACTGCCTGTGGCTTGATGGACTATCAGTAACAATTCATGTTATTGTAAGACGCTTCTCGCCTGAGTCATTAGCAAAGGCCTTAACAGTAAGTGGGGCATTATCTGAGACAGAGTTTCTGACATTTTACCAGCATTCTGAGGACTAAGTTTCAACAACAAGTTTCAACCCCTCCTGGTTTTTGAAACACATCATTATAAATAGAAGAAAGACAATTCATCAAGGTATCTGTGATTCTCATAAATGTCATAATTTTAGACCATTGTGCAATTTCTTCCTCAGAAAGGAGTAAAGCTACTTCATCATAGGCATGCATGAGTTTGTAGAGCACAACTGAGCCTAAGTGACAGTTGTTGAATATTTCATTGGTCTGAGATGTCCTGGGGAAACCTTGCTGGTTATGCATAAATCTGAAAAGATTAGGAGGAATACTATAGTATTCTGGAGCAAGTTTGACTCAGGAAGACAATCTGGTTAATGTTTGATGGGAGAAGAAGGCTACTACTTTATGAAGAGTCAGAGTATAACTAGGCTTGAACTAGAAAAGAAACAGAAACAATATATAGAGAGATGCACAATGTAACTAACATATTGGCTACTGGCTAATATTAGATTTTTAAACATTTCTGAATTAACCACATGCAAAAAATGCACAATTAAAGACATCAAATTTCGCCTATATGAAATATACATATACAATGTGTGTGCAATAGATATATTTGTAAATTATATATATTGGTAAAAAATTACAAATTTGGCAATCACTAAAAGCTGCTTTTTTTAAATTAATTTATTATGTTTATTATCAAATCTAAAACATATACAATTTTTTATACTTACATAGTTGACTGCAGATTCACTTGCCGCCAGAACATACACACATATTATATATATATATTATAAAATATTATTCGTGTACAAATTACAATGCAAATGGAAAAAACAATAACAATTTAAAAAGGACTGCTACATCGTATATTTATCAAATCACTAAATGATAATTCATGTTTCATACTCTACATTATAATGTTGTGATGCACGTTTACTTGTAGCATTTTAAATGATTGATTTTCGTTAACAAGCATTTTGTTTTTCATGAAAATGTATTTAGACAAAACAGTACATAAAAATAGATTTTAATCAAGATTTTAACTAATTGTCAGCCATTTATTTTTTGACCATAAAATGAAAATAAACTATGATACTTAATCAGCTTTTCCACATCAGCCTGAATTTTAATAGCGGTTTATCCTTAATTATTATGATATAATTATAATATCCTTAACCCTAAAGGTATTGTGACTTGCTGGTACAATACGGTTATCTACTCTTCTATGCCGTTATCTCTAGAGTTTTGGGCTTGAAAAGGTTGTTGCATCTTTCACACAGGTTATTTCAACTTATAGGGGTCAGATGAGAACAAATACACTATTACGAAGGACTATGGGAATGTTCTTCGCTACCAAACAGAATTAAACAGAGGCCCTTTTAGAATGATTATTTATTAACCTAAGATTGTCTCTGGAGTGCGAAAATTCCCTGAATGGCCCCTTTCTCCACCTCTCCCTGGTTACACTACACCTCCCTAGCCCTGATTTAAGGAGTGGAGATGTTCTGTCTTGATGATACATGCCCGGAACCTCCCACAGCTTTTGACTCATGTTGAGCAAAGCAGCTCTCTCCTTTACAGGAACAGTGGTCTTTAGACAGAAACGTATAACATGTTATTTTTTTATATATCACACCCAGAACATCACCCAAAAGCTTTTAAACTGATCAAATCACACTTCATTTACACATTTTGAACTTCCCTTCTAGGGTTTGCAACGTCCATCTACAAGCTACAGGCACAGGCACATTCAATTATTCATGTTATGCAGTGTTAAACTCACTTTTCTCATTCTGTCTGTCAGGATATGAGGGTCTGAGGTTAATTTTATATTGAGTGGAATTTGACTCCTTAATATAAAAACAAAGGGGAGGGAATAGAGGGCCTACTACACTCCTTTGTGACTCCTCAGTGTTAATTCAGTAGGTCTGTGCTGGTGTCGAGTGTTAACTGACATTTGAGGAGAGCTTTGTTAAAATTTCATGAGAGCTGAGCTGACCGCATAGAGTATGGAAAAGATATCAGTGCGCAAAAAGGTCTTGGAGAGGTAATTAAGTGAGAATAATACTTGAGTTATTCCATTGCTACTCAATATATCAGGCAGAGTATTAAGACAGATTCACACCAAGAAATATAACAATAAAGATAACTCTAGTGTCTATACCAATGCATGATAATATTCTGTTTATTAGAAGCACAGGCTGCAGTTTTGTTCTCTGCCACTTTAAATGCTCCAGCTCTTTAAATTCGGACAGATTCTGATTGGCTGTCAATGTTTTTATTGTTTGTCAGCTGGAAAAAAATGTTCAAACAATATTGTTCCTCTGTGTCGTCATATAGTTGTGTTTTGGATGTCCCTATTTTCATTCAATGAAATGATGATTGTAACTTTATAGAGTCCTGCAGGGGCAGGATATATTTTTGTTGGACAAAACATGGAAACAAGTTAGCATTTTAGCACTTCCAGTTTTATCAATGTCCTGAAATCCGTGTGGGGTGGGGGGGGGGGGGGGCATTTATTCTACGAATAAATACATCAGTAATACCCCACTCACAATTTTTTGAAAAAGGTGGTGGTTAACAAGTGGCTAATGGGACTACAGAGGTTGTCAACAAGTGCCATTAAGGCCCAATCACAATTCTATTTTATACCCCTTCCCCTACCCCTCCGCCTACCTCTTCCCCTTGTCCCTTGAAACAGAGTGTCAAGGGTAGGGGTGAAAATATTCCCCTAAAAATTGGGACACCACTACTATACCATCACACGTCATCATACGTCGTCTAGCCCCTACAATACACACACCTATACTGGTGTGAATTAGAGCCTTTAATTACCGTTCTATATTAATGTGCTGCTTACTGACACACCACACACAAACACAAACACACATAATATATGATATATATAATAATATATATCGGGATCGCGTTATCCCAGGAGAAAAAGAAACTTGTCAACGCTTTGCAATGATTTTATCAATAACAGTTTAAATACTGAATCGCTACATTATATTTTCCAGTTTGCCGTTTTTGAAGTAAACTCACTCTAAAAAGAAACGCACAGACGCGCATACACGCAACTTTCATCTCTCTCTCTCTCGGAGCCCCTAAAGGGACATGGTGGTGGAAAAAAATCAGATTGAGTGAAAGAATTTGGGGTGGGAGGAAAAAATATTTGTCAGATTTTTTGCGTTCTCTTGCAAAACTTTTGTGTTCCCTCAAGAAACTTTGCATTCTCTCGCAAAACTTTTGCGTTCTCTCAAGAAACTTTGCGTTCCCTCGCAAAACATTTGCGTTCTATCGCAAAACTTTTGCATTCCCTTGAGAAACTTTGCGTTCTCTCGCAAAGATATTTGTGTTCCCTCGAGAAACTTTGCGTTCCCTCACGAAACTTTTGTGTTCCCTCAAGAAACTTTGCATTCCCTCGCAAAACTTTTGCGTTCTCTCACAAAGATATTTGCGTTCCCTCAAGAAATGGAGTTCCCCGCAAAACATTTGAGTTCTATCTTTTTTTGCAAACTGTTGCATCGAGAACTTTTGCGTTCTCTCGAGAAACTTTGCGTTCCCTCACGAAACTTTTGCGTTCCCTCACGAAACGGAGGGGTAGGGAAAAGGGGAAGGGCTAAGGGGTAGAATTGGGATTGGGCCTAATTGTCACCACACTAAACTTACCTACTAACTAGTCCACTTTTACAGCCCTATTGTGTTTATAATCTCACTTTTGCAAACTCTAATTAGTCAAACCTTCAGTGAAAATGTTTTTTAGTTATCACTGCAGCACTGTATAGTTATCATTATCGTTATTGACCTTGGTGTGAATGGCCCTCTACAGCGAGATTCAGGTTTATAACACAATTAACCTCAAAAATTCCTTAAGAACAATTAGCTTGACCCTGTAGAGATTGTGAAACAATCAGACCATCTTATCCATCTCAGCCAGCTGGTCATTCACCACAGATTTCATATAGCTACGGATCTCAGTCCACATTCATTAAAGATACATTGCACATTAGGGATTAAAGATATAGAGAGTGTGTAAAGGTACACTCTGTGACGCATATGCTGGGACTACAACCATAAAATGCTGTAGACATGAATTATACAGAAAGGTAGAGCGGTAGAAAGAGAGTAATAAAGATGCTAATTGATCTAACAAAACTGTAAAATACAAGCAAACAGACATCCTGAGAAAAGTGTGCTTATGGGTAATCTCCTTTGCCCCCTCTGAAAGTGTATTTATGAAGAGGGGATCAAGCTGCCCCTTGCTGTCCTAATGTAGGACAATATCAGGGATTTGTGCCTGTAGGGAGATTAATGGCTATGTGTGAGACCAAATGCTGTAAATCTCATCCTAAAACCAATGCCAGTCAGTCGGTAAAGCAACCAGCTGGCCTCTGACTGCACAACTAATGTGCACAACTCAGGAATTCCCACAAAGAGCAAATGCCACATCCTGTCCATGTTAATATCTACTACAAGTGCCCCGTAAAAATATATAAATAGACTATATGGTCCTTCGTCTGTCTGTATTTATTTCAAATTCTGTAAGTGAGAAAGAAAACGTGTTCTTGTCTCACAATCATCCTCTTACTGAGTGCCAGCAGGGCATGTTGATGCCATTCAAAATCCAAATGAAATTCAATTGGCCCAAAATGGCTCGCTAAATCCATGCCATTAAATTCTGCTGAATTTAGTTGCTTCTTTAAGAGATAAACCACTCACAGAGGACATGGCTTTTTGCTTCCTTGCTAACCAGACAAACAGGAAAGGGCGTATCATAAGGAACATTATTTCCTCTGAGGCAGTTTAAACGTTATTTCTTTGACACTTTGTAAGCACTCAAAATTACTTACGAGAAAAATCTGATTGTATCTTATCTCTCAGAATGAAAGCACTGAAGATAAGTCAGCTTTTCAATAAAGCATGGTACAGCCCCACCCTGTTGAAAAAAACAGCATATGCTGGTTAGGTATGTTTTGACGCTGGGATGCTGGTTTAAGCTGGTCCTTTGCTGGTTTAAGCTGGTCCTTTGCTGGTTTAAACTGGTCCTTTTCTGGTTTAAACTGGTCCTTTTCTGGTTTAAGCTGGTCCTTTGCTGGTTCTTTGCTGGTCCTTTTGCTGGTCCTTTGCCAGCACATGACCAGCATAAACCAGCAAAGGACCAGCATAAACCAGCAAAGGACCAGCATAAACCAGCAAAGGACCATCTTAAACCAGCATATGCTGTTTTTTCCAACAGGACACCCAGACACATGCACTCACTCACGCAAGACCCTGACTAACGATGTAAAAGACAGAGGCATGAATAACTTGTGATTTAGATATGTTAGATTAACTAGTTTTTCTTTAGAAATGTCTTTACATTTGACTTCATCAGGCTCTTTAACACACTTTAGTTTAAATTCACTATTCACCAAACAACCTGCAAGGTGTCACCGGTGTGGCAACAGACCAGCATTCAAAACATGCCCTTTTTTTGGTTCAAAACCAGTGGTTATATGTCAACAGTACACATCAATATCAACTGTTTTAGTTTATACTTTGTATAACGTCACAAAATTATTCAATACAAAATCTCATTAGAGAAAGACGAATATCTCTGATAGTTCTCCCAAAATCTTTCATCATTTATGTCCTTTAAAAAGTGTTGGACAATATGTATACTTAACCTAAGTTTGAACAATATGCTCACAAATTGTTTCAGTAAACACAAAAGTTATCACAGATTTACACCTAAAAAGTATTTTGTTTAAAATGTCTTTAGCTTACAGGCGCCAAAAGACCAATGAAAGACGAAGCGATTGAGAACAGAAAATTATTTGGAGAAACTTATTATTTATTTATGATTGTGTTTATTAAGACTGCGAGTAGGCCTATCATTAGCCTATATGTTTAATGCCAACAGTTGACATTTGCGAATGTGCGGGGGTTTTGCTTGTGTTTCTTTGTTGGGTAATAAACACACCAGCCTAACTTACAGCTGAATGTTTATATCAACTATGCTGTGTACGATTAAATAGCGAGCATGTAACGAATAAATGCATTTAAAGTTGGGATCAGCTGTAACCGGACACACGGAAGTGAGAGCGAGTATCGCACAGGTAGGTAAACCAACACCGACAGCCCAGCTCACTTTCCCAAGAGATCCAACTACGAATCAATGGCTGCTTTATACGGTCCATCTTATAGACTGGATAAAAAAAAACAGACCCAACTACTAAGGCACAAAAACACACGCGTCTTCTTTACTAAATATACAAAATATAAAATGAGATTTGAGTTTACCTCAAAATGCTTGCCTCCAAACACTGCTGCTGACAGCGATCCAAAAGTCTTAGAGTTTTCCCACCGCACAGAGTTCCTGGGAGTGCTACACTTTCTCTCGCATTCAGATGAGGGTGAACAATGTGCGTTGGGGAGAGGGCAAAGTCTCCTCTAGAGCTCCGCCCCCGATACTATAGGAGTCCAGCACCACACCCAAACCCAAACCCACACCCCCGCACTCTCTCTCTTTGACACGATAAACACACTCCAAAAACACTTCAAATGGACATCTGATTGCTTTAGCTGCTCATCGTCGTGGCGTAATATGCAACACACACACACACACACACACACACACACTGGTGTGTCTGTCTGGTCAGCTATCCTTGTGGGGACTCTCCATAGGCATAATGGTTTTTATACTGTACAAACTGTATTTTCTATGTCCTACACCAACCCTACACCTAAACCTACCCCTCACAGGAAACTTTCTGCATTCTTACTTTCTCAAAAAAACTCATTCTGTATGATTTATAAGCCTCAATTTAGGTCCCCACCGTGACACGAGTCCCCATGAGTCTATGTGTATTCAGGTTTAAGTCCCCACCAGGATATATAAACCTGTACACACACACACACACACACGTTTTAAAACATGCATAAGATATACATTTCAATATACAATAAAAGAATAATAAAAGTTGAACGCTATATATATAGCCTATATTTATTTATAAATGATTAGTTCCATATGTATATGATGTAAATTTCAAAGCGCAAAGTATTTGTATCAGCGCTAATTATTTTTGCATACAATACAGTCAAAACATCAATACACTCAGTAAATGCATTTGCTGGGAAAGGGTGTCAGTAATGTTAAAAATATATTAAATTCAATATACAATAAAAATATGAAATAAAATAATATATTAAGTTTTCTCCCCACTGTGAGCACCGAGGCTTACTTCCTATGTGTCTTTTCTTGTCTGTGATCATTTATAAGGATTCGTCTCTGTTTTTTTTTTATCTCTTATGATTTGTATAGAGATACTTTTCATTTTCTGCCATAATCTTATGTGCTTCTCAAAAGCAGTGAGATCTTCTACCTGTAGGGCATATTCATGTCAGCGGCCACACCTTGGCAGGTATTACGACAAACAAGGCACTACGTCATGACTCACGTAGTTCTCAGACTGTGCAATATGATGAACTCTCTGTCTAATCACCTTTGAAACTATACACTCACGCAATTCATTTAAAGAGCTTTTCATTGAAAATTACACTTCTTAGGGTTCAACAAATTTCACATGCTAAACATAATAATCCACAAAAGCGAAACCATCATTTTTAATATTATAATTATTCTTTTTTTATTTATTTCAAGTTTGTTTGTTAATTATCTAATTGTAAGAGTTATTAAGAATCAATTTTATTGTATATTAGCAAATATCCCCATACATCTTAAAGATCTTCTGAAAGACTAAACAATCCTGATTTACCGGTATAGATCATATGAGATATTTGTATTTTTGATACTGAAACAATGGCCACTCACTCAGTTGTAGTTCTGTCACGTTTGAGAAGGTCTTGGCTTTGTTGCAAATGTTGGCTTTGAAAATTGTGATGCATTTGGCAACGATTTAATAGCTGTGGAGTGAGTGATTCTGAATTACAGTGAATTACTGTTTACCAATGTGCAAAACATAGTTCAGAGGAAAAGGAGGAAGAGTGACAAAGGAGAAAGGGAGGGTGTGACAAAGGGGAGTGGCTGGGCCACTCCTTTATGCTCAAAGTATGACAGCAGTAACACTAAGTCAAAATTTGGTCAGAAATCAGGAAGTTTAGCAAAAGGAGAAGATTAAAAGTTCATGTTGGATCAATGTAAATTACTTTAGATTAAAAACACCTTCTGCTTTTTGACATATAACCAGGAACAAAGACGTGCAAACAAAGAGCTCAAAGGACAGTAGGTTTAATTCTAGCAATCAATACTTATGCTTGGGATCTATTCATGATGATTCAGAACTGGACAGTGCCAAATAGATATATATATATAAAAGCAATTCGATCTTTGTTGTGCATTAAGAATGTGTATGCTCAAATATACAAACCCAAAATACAACAAATACAAAATCTCTGGTTTGTGGTCAATATTTCAGAAAAGCCTTATAGTCCGAATGAGGGTCAGAGGTCAGCATTCCCAAGCTGCCTTTCATGCTTAGCTCAGGAAGCCAAAATAGCTCAACATGTGCAGCAGACATGGACATGTGTTTCCGCGTCTATTCAGCTAAGCACTCTTTAGAGAGGATCACTGACATGCCTCAGTGAGAAAGACAATGCATGATAAACAGCCTCATTGTTTTATAAGAGACAGATGACATATGGACATGCTTGGAGGAAAGTGCTCTTCCAAACCCGTGTAATTAATGTGAATGAAAGCAAGCAGTCCGGACTACTACAGAGGGTAGTTCGGACTGCTGAGCGAATCATTGGTACAACCCTCCCTTCACTCCAAGAACTGTACTCATCCAGAGTGATCAAAAGGGCTGGCAAAATCACTCTGGATCCCTCACTTCCAGCACACTCCCTCTTTGAACTGTTGCCATCTGGTCGACGCTACAGAGCACTGAGCACCAGAACGGCCAGACACAGGAACAGTTTCTTCCCTCAGGCCATCCATCTCATGAACACTTGACAATAACTGTGGAACACACACTATTTATTCACTCATACACTTATTTATCTAACACTCATACTCAGCCTACACCTCAAATTTGCACATAATATACAGTACCTGTACATACAAAAAAAAAACTGTCTATTGTAATATACCTGCACACACAATTGTCAATTTATATATTTTTATTCCTTATTTACTTTTTCTATTTTTTTTTTATTATCTGTGTTTTTTGTTCTGTCACTGTCATTCTGTTACACTGTGGAAGCTTCTGTCACGATAACAAATTCCTCGTATGTGTAAACATACCTGGCAATAAAGCTCATTCTAATTCTGATTATTGTAATATTGCAGTCTTTGTTGATTGATTAAGTGGTAAAGGATTGTTTTGTAGGAGACTCATAAAGCTGTGTGGAGCTAACAAATAAATGGGTGGCCAAAAGTACACTTTTTGAATGCAAACAATATTATAAATACCCTTGTCACTTTTATTCAAATGAATACTACGATGTTAGAAAGAGCATAACTTTGTCTTCAAACATCACAGGAACTGAAATAGAGACTTTTCTTAGTTAAAATGTCTAAATGTTTCAGGTGGCCCTCCAGGATTGGCAAACAATGTATGTAACGTAATGTAAGGTGTTATTTCTACCAGATACATTTTGTGCATAAATTCTAAAGAAGTAAGTTTGATTCAGCCGTTAAACATTTTTGAGACTTGACTGCTAATGTAGATGCTACCGCATATTTCAATGGAATATGACTATGTATGTTTTTCGTGTGTGTTTTATTAATAAATGTACTATTTATTTGTAACTATAAAAGGAATAAAAGATACAAGATTTATATAAAACTTTTTTAATATACATTACCATTCAAATGTTTGGGATCTGCAAGATTTTTTAAAAATGTTTTTGAGAAGTCTACCTGTAGGGCATATTTTAAATACAGTAAAAAATAGGAATATTGTGAAATATAATTACAACTTTAAATACTAATTTAAAAACTAAATGTATTTTATTCCTGTGACTGCAACTTGAATGTCAGCATCATATATCTCGCTCTTCCAGAGTGTCACATGATCCTTTAGAAATCATTCTAATATGCAGATTTGCGGCAATAATGATTTCTTAATAACAATGTTGAAAAACGTTGTGTTGCTTAATATTTTTGCTGAATAAAAGTATGAATTTCCTTTCAATAAAAGTAATACAATCATACTGACCCAAACTTCTAAGTGTAGGCCAATATAACAAAAAAAAAGCATAATGAAAAAATTTTAAACTACTAAATAAAACGGAAACATCCATATTAATCAAAACAAGGTTTTAGAATGACCTGAAAGACAAACAGTAAAACATATCACTCTTAAAAATAAAGGTGCTTCACGATGCCATAGAAGAACCCTTTTGCCCAAATGGTTCCATAAAGAACCTTTAACATCTGAAGAACCTTTCTGTTTCACAAAAGGTTTTTGTGGTGAAAAAAGGTTCTTCAGACTACAAAAAGGTAAGAAAGATATGGTTCTTTAAAAGAACCTTTGACTGAATGGTTCTTTGTGAACCAAAAATGGTTCTTCTATGGCATCGCTTGAAGAACCTTTTGAAGCACCTTTATTTTTAAGAGTGTAGGAAATACGCAAAATGATCAAATGTACCTTCACAGTTAGTAGGCTAACTTTGGATAAAAACGTCTGCCAAATGCATAAATAGCTATGTCGATTTACACAACAGCATAGGGAAAATTCGGGTAATGCCATTGAGATGCATGGTAAAAATAGACCAATTTAACTGCATTTTTCTTGTACTCTGTAACGAAGAAACTTCAACCACTCACAAGGATCTCCTGACAGCACATCTGAGGCACTGTATTTAGATGAACAGCTGAACGATCCTCAGGGATGGAGCGACCTCTGATGGAGCTCCGGAACCACAGCGCCTTCACGGCGGGTCTGACTCTGACCAGAGGCTCTGGACAGCCCGAGGCGCTGCCGACAAACTGCGCTCCGGGCGATACATGGACAAAGGAGGACAAATAAGACAAAGTAAGTTTCACGCATTTACAAATAAACTGTCAATAAATGAACTGCTTGGCTGCTGATTCGTGAAGCGAATAAGTTGGACAGAGAGGCGACTGTTCCCGTTGTTTGGCAGGGTGGGACTTTTCATCTCTACTCATGCATTCGATTATAAACAGCTAGAGTTGACTTGCTTGTGTTGTTTATATAGGGTTAGAAATTTTCATTAGAAATATCCACGTGCATATGATGTTGAATGCAGACTAAGTTATGTGATTTCTTTCCGCCATCTGCTGCACTTTCTCACTACCAAATAAGGTTTAGTTATAACCCATGGGAAGTTTTGGCATAGAAATGTTAGAAATGTTGCTTACAGTGACGTCATTATGAAGTTTGGTCGAAGATAATAAACTATTACACTCATAGTAGTTATGTATTGTTTAGAGAGAATATAGGTTATGACAACCCTGCTGACAGAAATATATTCTTAGACGTTTAGCTTATGTTCCCATATTTCTGAATGTTCTCTGAAGTTTCAAAATTAGTTTTTTAAAACGATTTTTTTTCTTGAATAGGCTACGCAAATGTTTAAAATGACTTGTTGTAGTGATACATTACATTCAACTGAACACATATAAACCACTGCCCTTCACAATGTATAAATAATGCTTTTTTGCTCACATTTTCAGAACATTATTAAAGGGATAGTTCACCCAAAAAAGTACATTCTAGTTATCTCAGACTAAGTTTATGTCACCCTCTAGTTGTCCTCTAACCTTCTGTTTAACCAGAAATTATTTGAAAAATGTTTGATAACCCATACATCTTGCTGTGTATCCATTGACTCAAGTAGGGTAGGCTACGGACTAACGTGTAAAATTACCTTTTGGTTAACTATCCTTTTAAAGACCAGATTACTTTCTATTTGATCATAACTTTGAGAGAACCTTGCCACAACGTTTTGAGAAAGTTCTAGCCAAAGCTCTAAGAACATTTCTTATTAGCAGGGAAGGCATTAAAATACAACTCATTTGCTCAATGAAGCAACTCATCCTTACTCATCAACTGGAATAAAATAAGTGGGAAATTATGAACATGAATGTGGGCAAATGTTATCTCCTCCCATGTATTTGTAGGCTAATGGAGTTTCAATCCCTTTATTTAGAGTTTTTTGTTTGCAATGGACTTTACCCTGAGTTTAGGACAGGCCACTGTGGATTTTCCCACTGAAAGAAAAACAGTGACAGACAGGTGTAGACACACCCGAACAGATTCATTGACTGGGTTTGCATGCACAAGAATATGCTGATATGAATCAGAATGTGGGTATATTATAATAATTTTTGAGTCATGTAAAACACCTTATTGTCCATATATGCCAGTCATTCAGTTTATCTGCAAATCACACCATTATATACAGTGGGGGAAAAAGTATTTTGTCAGCCACCAATTGTGCAAGTTCTCCACTTAAAAAGATGAGAGAGGCCTGTAATTTTCATCATAGGTATACCTCAACTATGAGAGACAAAATGAGAAAAAAAATCCAGAAAATCACATTGTAGGATTTTTAAAGAATTTATTTGCAAATTATGGTGGAAAGTAAGTATTTGGTCAATTACAAAATTTCTTCTCAATACTTTGTTTTATACCCTTTGTTGGCAATGACAGAGTTCAAACGTTTTCTGTAAGTCTTCACATGGTTTTCACACACTGTTGCTAGTATTTTTGCCCATTCCTCCATGTAGATCTCCTCTAGAGCAGTAATGTTTCGCTGGGCAACACGGATTTTCAACTCCCTCCAAAGATTTTCTATGGGGTTGAGATCTGGAGACTGGCTAGGCCACTCCAGGACCTTGAAATGCTTCTTACGAAGCCACTCCTTCGTTGCCTGGGCGGTGTGTTTGGGATCATTGTCATGCTGAAAGACCCAGCCACGTTTCATCTTCAATGCCCTTGCTGATGGAAGTAGGTTTTCACTCAAAATCTCACGATAACATGGCCCCATTCATTCTTTCGTTTAAACGGATCAGTCGTCCTGGTCCCTTTGCAAAAACAGCCCCAAAGCATGATGTTTCCACCCCCATGCTTCACAGTATGTATGGTGTTCTTTGGATGCAACCCAGCATTCTTTCTCCTCCAAACACGACAAGTTGAGTTTTTACCAAAAAGTTATATTTTGGTTTCATCTGACCATATGACATTCTCCCAAACCTCTTCTGGATCATCCAAATGCTCTATAGCAAACTTCAGACGGGCCTGGACATGTACTCGCTTAAGCAGGGGGACACGTCTGGCACTGCAGGATTTGAGTCCCTGGCGGCTCAGTGTGTTACTGATGGTAGCCTTTGTTACTTTTGTCCCAGCTCTCTGCAGGTCATTCACTAGGTTCCCCCGTGTGGGTCTGGGATTTTTGCTCACAGTTCTTATTATTATATAATAAATAAAATACGTAAAATATTACAAATTATTTTATATTGATTACCTTATTATGATCATTTTGACCCCACGGGGTGAGATCTTGCGTGGAGCCCCATCGAGAGAGATTATCAGTGGTCTTGAATGTCTTCCATTTTCTAATAATTGCTCCCACAGTTGATTTCTTCACACCAAGCTGCTTACCTATTGCAGATTCTGTCTTCCCAGCCTGGTGCAGGTCTACTATTTTGTTTCTGGTGTCCTTTGCCAGCTCTTTGGTCTTGGCCATAGTGGAGAGGTTGGAGTCTGATAGATTGAGTGTGTGGACCGGTGTCTTTTATACAGATAACAAGTTCAAACAGATGCCATTAATATAGGTAACGAGTGGAGGACAGAGGAGCCTCTTATAGAAGAAGTTACAGGTCTGTGAGGGCTAGAAATCTTGCTTGTTTGTAGGTTACCAAATACTTATTTTACCGAGAATTTACCAATTAATTCTTTAACAATCCTACAATGTGATTTCCTGGATTTTTTTTTCTCATTTTGTCTCTCATAAGTTAGGTATAACCTATGATGAAAATTACGGCTCTCTCATCTTTTAAGTGGGAGAACGTGCCAATATGGATGGCTGCACTAAACTACTTTTCTTTTGCCCCACGGTATATATATTACTTACTGATAAGTTTAAGAAAGATTCTGTGTCGCACATGTACATCGCTTATTCAGAATATTTATCTGTACTTAGTCTATATATCCTGCGCATAGGTACAGATGAAGGGTGACCTACATATATCATTCAGACCCTCATTTTGTGATTTTGAGTGAGAATGAAGTTACTGTGGTCGGCTGGGTGGGAGTCGGTTTTTTAGTTTTTTTTTTTCCTTCAGAATTGTTTATGGTGTGTGCATACTTGTTTGGCAAGAAAGGTTTAATTAGGGATCTCTGGACGGTGGGTTATTTGGAAACATGCTTGTAAACATTCCATTTCTAACCCATAAATGGCCCTGAATTGATTCATGTGTTAAAATAGGGAGGGGGGGGGGGGGGGGGCAGCAGTGTGGAGTTTGGCGTGGGCGTCCAAGCCTGTCGCGCACCTGTTCTCTGATTTGCTGTGTGTGGTCAGTCCTGTTCTCATCAATAAAGCCTTCGCCGTCAATGCACAACAGGGAACTCTGTGGTTTGTGCATTGCGTCTAACTTGTTGTGAATAGAAGGAACAGGGACATATGCAACTGTTTTCCAGATTTGTTCAAATAAACTGTCGCTCCAGATGTAGAGTCTGATACCTCGGACAATCAGTGAAAACATTAGGAGACACACAATAAGCAATGTGTTCCCTGTATTTGACTTGTTAATTTTGTAAAACATACACTGATATTGAGTTATGTGAGCCATCATGATATCACATGAATGTTACAAAATTGTTTGACAATTTTTGTCTGTGTTCAGCACTAGGTTTATGATGGATTTTTATATAATTTAAATCTGTGAAAATACTATTGATCTTGTCTCTGGGACAAGAATAAATAAAATCTATACATAAAAAAGTATGAAAAGTAGCAAAAGTTATGAAGGCATGGAAAAGCTTCCAAGACAGTTTTATGGCTGTCATATAAAAAAAGAAAAAAGGTGTATTAGTTTAAATAAAAATCAACCCTTGGGACATAAAACTGGCAAAAGCCAGCTATGTTATGCAAATGCCACATATAGCCGTAACATGATCTGTCATGCCTGGAAGTCATTGGCATTGAAATGAATTATTCAGTAATCACTGAGCACTATTATCAAACTAATGAGGCATTGCAATTTAATAATGGGTTTAATATCATCAAAACCATCACAAGTGTCCAGAAACCATTCATGAGTGCAAAATAAATTATTAGGTTCAATTAATCAGTAAATCTGATTGATTCCATAAAGTAATCAGAGCCAGTTGATTAAATTGACCTGGCAGTGGTGAAACTGCTTTTAGCTGTATTAGCTGCCGGCTCACAGATTGTCTCTCTTTATTCTCTCTCTCTCTCTCTTCTCTCTTGCTCCCACCCATTCCTCTTACTCCACCCTCCCTATCTCTCCGTTCACAAAGTCGTCTCAGTGCACAGGACAGTCGATAGAGTAAGCAGAACAAGGCAGGGCAACCTTAAGCAGGTGTAAAGGACAGTTTGAAGAAGTACACAGGCTCTGCGTGTGACCTATCGTCTGTCGGCCCGGGAGAGCGGCTCTGCTTTCGCCCAATGCAGAGATCATCTATCCATTGCTGTAAGTAGCTCTAAACTTCTTTTATGTTTCTGCCTCTCAGTTGTAGCTCTCAGCTGTTCTTATGTCCTATTACGGGACCCTCGGTTGAGCGTCAACCTGCTGCTGTGTTACTATAGATGTTTATGGGATATGACACAAATGGGTGCAGTCTTTGGTGCAGTCTGTTTGGTGTCCAACCATTATTAGAGAGACTGCAGAAACCCTTAATAGAAAGAAGACAGGGAGTAAGTGTGTTGTCTTCTGGTGTTGAACTGATATCAGTCCACAGTGGTCTTCAAAAGTAGTCATCTACTGCTGTGTGGCAAAAACGACATTTGTTGCTACACTCTTAAAAATAAAGGTGCTTCACGATGCCATAGAATAACCTTTTTGTCTAAATGGTTCCATAAAAAAACATTTAATCTAAGAACCTTTCTGTTTCACTGAAAGGTTCTTTGTGGTCAAATGAAGGTCTCTTCTTCAGATTATAAAAAGGTAATAAAGAGATGGTTCTTTAAAGAACCTTTGACTGAATGGTTCTTTGTGGAACCAAAAATGGTTCTTCTATGGCATCGCTGTGAAGAACCTTTTAAGCACCTTTATTTTTTAAGAGTGTATCAGTGTAGTCTGCATTATGCACTCTGCTGGTGTTTGTTTTCTCTATGTAGAGTTTTGCACTTTATTTGTGTCTTATAGGAAATGTTGTACAAAATTTGAGGTACTCGAATAAGTAACGGACATTTTGGCCATTGTTCAATGTGACAAGTGGTATCCTGTGATTATAGAAAATATATGTACATTACCATTCAAGTTGGGGTCAGTATTGAAATCAGGAGGATGCATTAAATTGATCAAAAGTGAAAGTAAAGACTTTTGCATTCTTACAAAAGATTTCTATTGCAAGCAAATGCTGCTCTTTGGAACTTTCTCTTAGTCAAAGAATCCTGTATCATGGTTTCCACAAAAATATTAACCAGCACAACCGTTTTCAACATTGATAATAAAAAATGTTTCTTGATCTCTCATCGCATGTAAATGGTTCTGAAGGATCATGATGTGACATACTGCGACACACAACTGGAGTAATGATGCTGAAAATTCAGCTTTGTCATTACAGGAATAAATTACATTTGAAAATATACTAAAATAGAAAACAGTTATTTGTAGAAGTTACTTATAGTTACTTTATCTTAAGTTACTAGTTACTTTATCCACTATGGCATTGTTTATCCAACTGTACTGAAAGCAGAAGTTCTTTTTTGCTTGTAGGCAACAGTGAAAGCAAAGCAGATCAGCTGATCACTTTTATAAATACTGATGTCATTTGATACACGAGCATAACTTTGACCTCTTAAACATAGATCCCTGCCCAGCTTACCAGCACATATCATGTGTTTGCTTTCTTGCTACTGTATGATTGTTGACATCTTATCTCATATTTCAGATCTCATATCACTACATCATCTTTTAGAGGAAACAACATTTATAGGAAGAACTTTAATGAGCCACAATTTGTAACTTTTTATTTGCAGAGCTCAGAAGAGTGCATCAGTTTCAGCAAATAGGACGTTTTTATTATTCATGTCCTCGGGTTAATGAGTAACATGCACGCAGTCCTCTCTTTGTGAGATATGATTTACATTGAGGTAAAAAGCTGAACAAACCACAAGTGAGAGAGAAAGGGAAGGGCTGGAGGTGGTCATATTCATGACTCTGAGCCTTCTAGTTTTTAGTTGGAGTTCAGAGCTGTGTGAAAAATCTGAAAAATCATATCTCATTTTTGCATTCACATTGTTCCATGTACATTTAATGAACTACATTTATCGTTGTCCTAAAGTCTCATATGGCTCTCAAAAATATATCACAATGGTTTTTAAATGAACAGAAGTGTAAAGGCAATTTTTGACCAAATAAATTGACATTATTACTCGTCCTCTTATCTTTCCAAACCTGTATTCTGTAATGTTATAAGCAAAGATTTACACAGTTTAAGAGACATGGTCGATATGCTGTCATTGTATGGAAAAAGTGACATAAAGATTCTTCAACAGGGTATGTGCAGGTCTTAAAAAGGCCTTGAAAAGTCTTAATTCACCCTTCCACAAATTAAGGCCTTAAAAAGGTCTTAAATTATAGTCATAGCATTGAATGTTGCATACACTGCAACAAATGAATATCTTCCTCATTATTTTGTTTTCCAATATCTAAACTTCCTTAAATCAAGTTGCATTTACGTACTTGCGATGCAAAATGAAGATATGAAGTCACAAAATGATGTGAGTTCATGTTCAAAACAAGAGTAAATATCTCTAAATGGGGAATGAAAAAAAAGTTTTTTTTTGGAGCCCATTAGCAGATATTTGTACTTGGTTTACTTGTAAAATTTCATTTGGATCTTTTCAAGTAAATGCATCTTCTTGATTCAAGAATCGTAGACATTTGCACAAGAGAAAAATACCAAGGAAGAATATCATTTTTTTTTTTCAAATTCAATTTTTTCCCCAAAGTTATCAGAAGGTAAAAGTTATTTTCATACAGTATTCTAGTGGTTGAATATGAAACCTCATATTCAGAGGTTGTTTTTTTCCCCAAAATGAATTGAAAAAGCAGTGGACATCTGTTAGAAGTCATATTTGGTGTTGCTAATACAACTAATTGAAAAAAGACTTACATATTGGCTTACATAATAGTGTTAATTTCAATAGATTTCTTAACATTTCTTTGTTTGGCCTTAAAAATGTCTTAAATTTACTTTTATAAACCTGCAAAAACTGTTCAACTATTTATTTTCCATGTACAAAATACTGTCATATTGGTTTGGAACAACAGGCTTCTACAACAAGTGCTTTTTTCAATGGCATATTGCAACATCAGTGTTTTATTAACTGTATATTGAGCTCATAATCTTGTTAATTCAGCTCAGAATATGATTTTTTTTGTCCTTTTTATTCGGAGAGAGTGTGTGCAGGACTACTCGTAGGCAGTGGGGATTGTTTGTATAAATCGGCACACATGATCAGATACAGCAGTGATAGGAGAAACTTACCTATCACCTGGGGGGCAGAGACAGGGGTTCTTCTTTAGATCCCTTTTAGAAACACCTGATCTCACTACTGAGAGCCGACATCATTGCATGGCTTAAGACTGTACAAATTATTTGAAAATTGAAATGAGCTGTTCTTTTTTAAAGCTTGTGGAATATCAAGCAGAAGGTCATGGATGATTCCTCATGTGGTTTTAATTTTCTGCATCTCTTCATGATGAAAGAGATCTAAAATGTAGTTCTTTCACTCTTAAAAATAAAGGTGCTTCACGATGCCATAGAAGAACCTTTTTTTCTAAATGGTTCCATAAAGAACCTTTAACATCTGAAGAACCTTTCTGTTTCACAAAAGGTTCTTTGTGGCGAAAGAAGGTTCTTCAGATTATAAAAAGGTAAGAAAAAGATGGTTCTTTAAAGAACCTTTGACTGAATGGTTCTTTGTGGAACCAAAAATGGTTCTTCTATGGCATCGCTTGAAGAACCTTTTGAAGCACCTTTATTTTTAAGAGTGTTGGTGAACTTATCTTTCAAAACCATAATTTAATCAGATTTTGATTGTGCAGACTGCCTTAATGTTCTCATTATATCTGTATCCAACCACACCTTTGTTGATCTGAGCTGTCATGGTTTATTGGTGGCAATCAACCTACCTGATCCGGCTGACGCAGATTAGAGGAAAATATTCTCGTAACTTCCAGAATTTTACAGAAATTGAGCTTATAGTTCCTTGTTCTCCCATATGCCTGTTCCAAAATGTATCAATAACCTTGTCGAGGCATAATATGCATGCAGTTTTCAAATAGACCTATTTTTTCTTCCATTGTATATCTGCATAATTTTAAAGACATAATTTGGCATTTTTTTGATGAATTATTTAAAAATATGGCAAAACACCTTTGACAAGGCACTTTTAACACTTAAAGAGGATGTCATTTTTTTATTATACAAGTATTTTATTGTAATTGTTATAAAAATATTATATATTTTTATCATTTTAAATGTTGTTTATCAGAATCAGAATCCGAAGAGCTTTATTACCAAGTATGTTTACTCACACAAGGAATTTGACTTGATGACAGGAGCTTCCAGTGTAGAAGAAAGTACAAACATAGTGCAGACATACATGATAGTGTAGACATACATAGGAATAACACAGTAGGGATGTAATATAACACTAATATAATAAAAAAAAATTAAATAATGTACTATATACAGAAATAGAAGTATAGGAAAAAAAAATTTTTGTTTAGATAAATGTACAGATATGTAATTAGTGTGCAGATATGTTATTTACAAAGTGTGCAGTTTAATATAAATATAACTATGTTAGTTGTGATGGACTATGTATAAAGTATGCCTCATTTGCTAACTTTAAATTGCATTATCGAAATACTAGCATGATATAAAGTGCATGCCACCTGGAGATATTGGCATCAACATTGGCCTTTGAAAAACTCATATCAGTCAACTAGTCTCTTTACTATGAAGGTGAGAGAGTAAAGGACGAATGCATTAACCTTGACAGGGTTTATCCGGAAAAACTGTGCATATGATAATTTTCCCATTGAACTGTGTATATATTCTTCAAATGGCTGATTCTTATTGAACAGATTGCAGGAAAGTGGTTTGATTTGAGCACTTATTTTGATGGGGAAAAAAATGTTTATCTCTGGACTAATTCTTTGTGACTTATGGAATTAGTGATAATGTGTTCTTTGTGTTTTTTACAATGTGATTTATAATTTCAATTCAAAACTGTAGGGACATTTAAACTTTATAGACTTTTAAAAACAAGTTATTGGAGTTCAGTGGAACAGTGTATACATGCATACAGACGTCCTTGTGTACGTGTTTGCATAAGCCCATGCCCATAAAAGCCCACTGACGATGCATCATGTGACTAAACCACACGTTCATAGTCTTCAGTTCTCCTAGGAGACGGCCAGTACAGAGTGCATGTTGCTTTCAGACAAACACATGCTTTCTGAACATTGAACTTGCCCCTCCCCCTGACTTAAGCCGTAATTCAAGTGTGTCTGCTCTGATAGGCTGAAAAAAGACTTTCTTTGTTCCTTCTGTCTCTCACTCCCACTCTCTCTTGTTTTATCACTCTCTCTATCTCTCTATTGGCCTCTCTCTTTCGCTGGGATGAGGAGAGCCCTAGAGGCTATGTGAAAGGACACACGTAGGCACCTCTAGCAGGAGTTTGGTTGGCAGTGAGTCCGGTATTGTGTACAGTCACCTTGAGCTAGTCCACAATCTCTGGCTGAAAGTAAGATTGTTTTAAGACCTGGGTCAATATTTAAAAACTATAACAAATATAGTGTTAAATTTTTTTTGGAATGCAAAGTTTGTATAGAGTGCTGCAGTGATGTATTTTTGTAAGGGCAACCCTGGTTAGCATCACCCTGGTTCCCTCGACAAAAACCCAAAAGGATTTTTCCATTGGCTTTTGGATTATTGCAGAAAATAATATCTGCAACCAACAAACGTTTATGTTTCATACAAACTTTGTAAGAATCAATACAAATGCCAGAAGTAAAAAGCTGAAGCTATTATATAAAAATTATTGTTGAATTATCATTCATATCTCTAATAAATCCCTTTCAGCTGTAAGCATTTTAAAATGAGGCTTATCTGTTTTCAGTGACTGAAAATTTGTTAGACCAGTTCTGATTCATAATTTATTTTTAGAACAATTTTTATCATGTATTTGTGTTGTTTAACCATTTCTTTGCAGAAAACTGGCAGATAAAAATGCTTGGTAATTTGACAATTTTTAAAACAACATCAAAATTGATTGCGTATGTTAAAATAAATATATATGCTATATTACAATATACTATACTATTTTTTTATTTATTTATTATTATTTTATTTATTACTTTACAATCAGATTAGGTTTTGCTATACATCTGTTCACTGTTTCCAAAAATCTCTAGTTCATTCATATTGGATGTTAAAGCTATGACAAGAGAGCTGGGCTTTAGCAAAGTATTGTTATGGTTGAACGATTGTTATTGGTTTAATCATATTTTAGCATAATATGACCTTTTATTGTCATAGCACATCCTGTATCCAAATATCTGATGAAACGTGTGATATATTCTCACCACAGGGTCTTTGCTTCAGAAGAGGTCATGACTCAAGGGTCATGAATGATTTTATATGCCAAAAGCTGAATTATTTAAACGTGTATCATGACATTTGATACTGGATCTGATAGACATTTTCACTGGAAGACATTAAGCTGAAAGTAACACTGCTGTAGTTACCTGAGGGTGTATCTAGTTTCACATCAGGAGCACAATACAATCAATGGCCTGCTTTCAATGAACATAGTCTGTGTCCTGAGCATCATCTTTTTCATTTAACTAATGATAGGGGAGTTTCTGTAGTACACAAAAAGCTCTTTTCTTAGAATCAGTTTGTTAATATCAGTGTACATCACTCTCTTTCTTTCTGTCCTCACTAGGTCACATGAGGACGTGTGTCTGCCTATTCTACACCCATTCTCTGATCCAGTAGGGTGCAGCACATCAGTCTGCTGAAGGCCTCAAGCATCCATCACCCTGAACCCCAGCAGGCCTGTCACACTGTCTCACTCCCCTGATTCTGCCTCTTCTCCTTCAGCACGCACCCCTCAACCCTCCCTGGAGACCCCAGGGCCCCTCATCCTCAATGGAGAGCAGGGAGTGGGATGCGGGACCCTCGCCCAGGAGATCTGCCTCACTCCTGGGAACCTGAGGGAGGATCCTCTGCCGGCACAGGGCTTCCATGATGTCTCGACTCTCACAGGTACAGGAAATGGTTTTGTTGTTGTGCGACTGTTCCCAGGATACATCGATATCTGTTAGCTGTATGGGCATCTATGTGGTAATGTAACTTTAGCAGATACACTCCTGTTCAAAAGTTTGAGATCAGTAACTTTTCTTGAGGAAAATTGGCATTTTTTTTCAAATAAATGCTGTTATTTTTACCTTTCTGTTTGTCAAAGATAAAGCCGAAAATTAGGCCGCACACTGTTTTTAACACTGATGATAAGAAATATTTCTTGAGCAGCAAATCTGCATATAAGAATGATTTCTGAAGGATGATGTGACATTGAAGTCTGGAGTACTGATGATAAAAAGTCAGCTTTGGCATCACAGGAATAAATTACATTTTAAATGGTAATAATATTTCAATTTATAATAATTATATTAGTATTTCTGGTCAAATAAATTCAGCCTTGGTGAGCATTATATAACTCTTTTAAAAATATTTAGAAAAATCATACTAACCCCAAACACTTGGGGTTAGTGTATATTAACTCAAAATGTACTGGTAACTGGTCACTCATATTGCATTGCAAGATTTTGTCCAATTAAATGCTCTCTATAGTCTATTCTAACCTAAATAGTACATTATTCTCTTTCTCAAACATCAGTTGGCAGCTATTTTTGTATTTTAATTTTGCTAAGTGAGGTTAGTACTACATTGTTCACATGTAGCCTCCTACATTTGTTCTTTACCGCCTGTAGTTCACTGATATGAGTTTGTTGTGTTACCTTCATAACAGAACAGAACGCAGACAAAGGCAGGAAAGGTGGAACAAACCATGTTAGTTAAGGAAGTACCTATATGTGTTGCTTTCTAATTATACTGCATCCTAAAAGCTCAGAGTGGGCGCTGTAGTAGCTAATTGCATTCAACACTCCGATATGATTTTTTAATCATTCTTTTGCAACAACCAGTAATTTAGACATAAGCTTTTTAATTAATAACTGACTGACTAATAACATAATTCTGTTTTTTAACTTGAAAAGACATCTTGCATAACATATTGGAGCTGTTTTGGACAGCAGCAGAGATGTTTAAATGTTCACAGTGTGTGATTTTAATTTCTCAGTTAGGCCACATAATCTTTATAAGTTTTTTTTATTACATGAATGAATGTGAGCTTCTAAATGATGTAATATGATAATTAGATATTTTCAGATCATATATTCAAATGAACATTTAGATTAGTGACAGTGAATGTTTTTCTTTCCGTTTATCACACTCAGACCTGTGCTCCAGTGTGGATCTGCCAGAGGTGGAGATTGTCAGCTTGCTTACAGAAAAGTTGCCCAAATACACTCTGCGGGCGGACCATGTGTTTGGGTACGAGCATGACGACTGGCTGCACACACCTCTGCTGCCACCAGAGGCCCCTCTTGGACTTACACAGGAGCAGATCGACGAGACACTCAAGTACTTCTGTGAGTCCGCACTGTTTTTATTTTACTGTACTGCTTTGCCATTTCTGTTAAATCCAACCACTTTCAAACTTTGCAAAGGGCTTGTGAGTGAAAATAAACAGGGAATTGAAGACAATTTACACACACACACACACACACCACACACACACACACAAAAAGGATAGTTCAGCAATAAAAAAACAAAAAATATTTTACTTACTTCATGTATGTTGTGATGATTACAATGACAAAGCGCTACAGTGATTATGTATTTTTGTAGGCCAACCCAGAAGTTAACATCACCCTGCTTCCTTTGACAAAAACCCAATAGGATTTTTCCATTAATTGGCTTTTGGATTATTGCAGAAAATAAGCTCTGTGACCAACAAAAGTTTATGATTCTTACACGTTTCGAAAGAAACAGGATTATTATATTCAATTAAAACCATAAGAATATTTTTTGTTTCTTGAAATAAAAAAAAGTTAACCGAAATAAAACATACAAATGTACTTATTGTATTTCAGCTAGTTTCCAAAGCAACAATTCTCATTTTTCATTTACTTACTGATGTAAACAATAACTCAAACAATAAGAAATGACAAAACACACAAATGACAAAACTTTAACTACATAACCAATGCAGGAAACTACAAGAAATGAAATCTAATTCAACAAAATATATAATTCTCTACTCTATATTCCAATTACAATCACCAGAAGTAAAAAGGCAAATGTAATCTAGGTTATAAACAAACCATGCTATACTATTTAAAGCCGATGAGCGGGGACTATCGAGGGGAATAGTCAGTAGATGAGTTCCCGCTTTGGGTGATGATGTTTACTGTCGCCGACAACCTCTAGTTTAATTTAGCCACTTGTTTGTGATCGCCCTTTTTCATGCAAGTACACCTTAAAAAATTGTGAGTGGGGTTACTGATGTATTTTATGCTGTAAAATAAAACTGAAAATATCTTTGAGCGGTGTTGCACAGACCATCAGTTAACCAAAAACCCATTGAGTTCAGGAAGAATCATTTCTGGGTTTTGGTCTACAAAAATATGTCATGCCTGCATCACTATTAAAGCTGGTTATTTCATTTAGGAAGCAACATGTATCATATCAAATAAAATGAAAACATGTGGCAGTACAGCCTCACTGTACCAGTTACAGGCTCGAGTGCCTCTGTTGACCCTGCCAGAGAACAATACTGTAATCCCAGCCACTTCCGTTCCTCTTAGAGCACAGATGCAAATGCCATCAAGAGGATTAGCTCCCTGCTGCTTAAGGATAATGAGACATTCTGCTGTTCTCAGTGGCTTCTCTCTGTGGCCTGGCAGACAGCCAGCCGCTCTGACGTTTACACCAGCACTGCAGTATCTGTCTGCTGCTCAGATTGACTAAATTTAGGCCACTGCAGTGTTGGGAGTGTGTTTATGGATTCTCTAACAGGTATTCCTTGAGATTTAACAGGATTGAAAAAAAAAAACCCCAGTCACTAAAGTTTGTGGCAATGATTTTGTGGCATCAATGATTGACCACAAAAACCTGCAGGACTAAATAAAGACCATACCTTAACACTAACACGACCGTTCAAAGCTTTAAAGTCAGTAAGATTTTCTTTCATTGATACAATTGATACTTTATATAGAATTTATATACATTTTGATCACAGAAAAGTTATGGACAGCTTTAAGTAAGCAGAATTGTCAGATTTCTATTTTGTACTCAGACATTTTAATTGCTTTAAACTTGAAATATTGGAGTAAGCTAATTCATACATTTAACTTAAAATTGTCATGTAATCTCAATTTAGTAGAATCGTAGCTAGCTTTAACTATAAGCTAATACTGTAAAAGTAACCTTACTCATTTATGCACATGCTAGTATTAACATAGCATTGCAATTGTTGAACGAGTATTGCAATATACAATATTTAACATACCTGTTCTCAAACCAAGCCGCATGCTCCACCTGTCACCATGATGATATCCCCCCCAAAAACACACATAACAGAAATGCTTCTAAATTAGCAAAACAAAACATTAAACACTACTAGATCTCCCACTTAACATTAATCTTGCACAAAAAAACATTATATAACACATAATTTTAGCATTTACTCTCCCTTTCGAGTGCCATGGCAAAGCATGCTGAGAAATAGAAATCCCAGCCCAGTTTCTGTTAAAATTGAGTTTGACTAGATCAAAAGAAATGAGTTCATAAAACTCAGATTTCTTCAAACGTGTCCGTTTTGTGAACTCAAAAGAAAAAGAAAGTTCTAAATACTTATAGAAGTTCATTTGACTGAACTAATTTGTTAAATTTAAGTTCGCTCTACTCAAACCAATTATTTAGAATTATTTAGTTATTTTAAATTGTAATAATATTTCACAATATTACTGTTTTTACCATATCAAATAAATCCAGCCTTGATGAGCATAAGAGACTTCTTTCAAAAACATATTTTAAAAATTTGACTGACGGTAGTGTAAACAGTTTATTTTGCAGCTTTGAAATGATGGAAAAAAGGAAACAGATCGCTCAGTGACTGCTCTGATGGACTTACGGTGGTGCTAATTTAGTTCTAATCCACTTGGCATGGAAACATGTTCTCATACCTGGGCTTTACGTGGGCTGTAGCCCAAACACAGCTGTTATTTCTAGCCTAAATATCTAAACATACATTTCTAGTCTGTATTCGATCAGAGATTTCGTTTTTGTTATTTATTGTCCTTCTTGGTTCACTGCATTTGTCATTTTGCTATGGCCATCATTTCATTCTGAAAACAGATTAGGATTGTGGTAAATGATTGGCTTGAGTTGGCATATGTGTGTAATCTTAGGTAATTGTGTATCATTCTGTGGCAGAAAGTCATGTCATGTCATGTGATTAGATAGTAAAATTAGATATTAGACTTATATGTATGCTAAGTGTGGGTCACTAACATCTGATCAGACTTTAGATTGGATTCAGGAAGTAGTTATTTCGTGTTTGTGTTTCTTATTTCTGCCATCATTGCCCTAACAAAACTGAATGGGTTAAATGAGTTAAATTGGAATCTGTTAGCTTTTGTGGCAGAAATGGAAGAAATGGTGATCTTGGTGAAATTTCCTCACTCTTTCTAGTCTTTTTGAGCTCTCAGTGGTAGAATCCCCAGTGTTTTGTAGGCCAGATTTGAACACATCATGCCACTGCATGTGGTGACATGACCTGCAGTCCACTGACCACCAATGAAACATTTACACGGGTGTTGTTAGGGTGAGAGAGAGAAAGGAGGGGAGAGTTCATATGTTGATATCCCTTCAGCGTTTGGCTAAAAGCATGTGTGGCCCATAAAATGATTCTTTTACATGTCTGAAAAAGGAAGATGTGGCTTTGAATTTGAAACCATGTTTTATATGAATTTATGCGCATTGTCACTGCCAGTGGTGTCCAGGTATGACTTTGAAGGTGGACAGGCTGACAGCTTGAATGGAAAATGGATTGCTTAGTTTGAACTATTGGTCAGTCATCAGCTTATGTTCAGTTATTCTTTTTAAGTAAAACAACTTGACTTGTAAAATCACCTTTTAAATGTCTGGTTACTCATAAAATAGGTCGTTTTGAATTATCTTCCTTAGGGCAAGAATGTGGACATATCATGTTATCAAATTCAGAAAATTGAAAGGATTTCCAGCTCTATTTAAATAAACTAAACACATGTACTAGTCCAAACACATACAATTCAACCCTCAAGTTTAAATGCTGGTTGGTTTCATTTACGCCCAATCTACCTACAATATTTTCTCTCGTTTTATTGTTTTGAAAAGCAGAAAAAACATTTTAACATCTTACATCTTATCGACAATTCAGAAAAAGGGGCACCAAAACATGTTTTAACTAAACTTGTTAATGTCAAAAATAGACAAGAAAGAGAACTTATTTTTGCGCACACCCTCCTGAATTTCAGTTAATCTTTTAGCTATTATTTCCTGTATAGAATTGATTAAGTTGTAACTTTTATTTTCAAACTGTGTTGTGTTTTTTTTATTATAGAAACTTATATAGAGAGAACAGCAATTTAATTTAAATTTTAGCTTATATGTTATTTTTTTCTTTTTTTTTACAGAATATTTCTATATATAATTAGTTATTTTTAATTTCAGTTTTATTATTTTTAGTGCTTTAACTTTTTGATTTAGTTAAAAATAACAATATAGATATTGACAACACTGAAGACTTGTATACTCATGTTTTTACATTTATAGTTTTCAAAGTTTTCTTTGATATTCTATTACACTTAATATATATATTATACAGATCTATATATTTTCCCGTTTAATTTCATTTTATTTTATCATGTGTCTTTCTCATATTTAATTTATTTTTTTTTACAAAATTTCTATATGGCTTTAATTTATTTTTATTTCAGTTTTAGTCATTTTTGTACTTTAGTAACTTTAGTACTTAGACTTTTATTATTTACATTATATGCAATTTCACATTGATTAATTTATGCTTTAAAGAATTTCTAAAGGCTAGTAATCTATTCTATTTTTTTTACGTTTTTCATCTAATATTTAGATTATATTTTATTGCAGCTTCTTTGTTTTTGTTTTAGTTAACAATAGCAACACTGATGGGGTCCTGTAATTGTGGGAGTGTCTCTGTTGTGCTGCAGCAGTATTATAACATTAATCTGGAAGGTACCATATTGTGTTTGAACAGGGGGTGTTCCATCACACAATAACACAAGCTGTTTCAAAGTAAATCAGCAAAATTGATTCATACATAAACATGATCTAAAACTCGAATTGACTAGAGTAATACTCACAAATCCCCTGGCCTATCATCTATCCCCCTAAATTTCCTTCAGCCATCGTCCCCTCTCCTCTTCTCAGAGTTGATCTCCTCCTGTGGCTCAGAGCAGCCAGGTGAGTCTGAGCTGCTGGTGGCATGAGCTGCAGTGACACATGCTCAGAAGATTCAATAACAATGTTAGCATGTGCAGTCTGGGAGCTTAAAGGTGCATTAGTGAGCAGAAAGCCTAGAGGACAGCAGTGGTGACAGGCAGCAGACAGACGGATCGTGTCATAAATCAGCCTGGCACAGACTGTGGAAAGAGAGAAAAACTCGAGGCAGACATAGCAGAGCATGAGTGCAGAAATGGAGGTGTGGAGCAGTTCAGGAATGGACGAGAGCGAGAGAGACAGCAGCACCAGCCATGATGAAGATGATGAAGAACCAGAGGACGAAGAGGAACCCGACACCGAGGGACTGTGCAGAGAGCTGGTGCAAGGTAACAGAGAAAGATAAGGAGACAAACAGTGTGTGTGAAAGAGGAGTTATTTGTACAGGAGAACTATAAGAAAGAGCTGCATGCTGTGAGGCAGGAGGAGAGATAGAATGACGTGAATCGTGGAGGTCTTTATTTGCTGAAGAAGGTATTGAAAATGCACAGCATGTCAATAAATCCACATTATCACCTGCTGATTAGTTGATTTAGGTTGTAATTGAGGTTTCACCGCCAACATGTGGTTACATTCTCTTTGTATTTGCATGATTTGTTATTTTTGTCACAATGATGGAATCACATGGTATTGTGGAGTGACCGTGTGAGGGGTTTTTACCTTGTTGAAATGTAAGTCCAAAATATGGAGTGTGGATGGATAAATTGCGATTAACCAACATCTATATTTATACAGGTACATCTAAAAAAAAATTCGAATATCATGAAAAAGGTCAATATTTTTTGTCACTCATTTCAGAAAGTGAAAACCATATATTATATAGATTCATTACACCGTGAAATATTTCAAGCCTTTCTTTACTTGAATTTTGATGATTACGGCGTACGATACTTAAAACCCCAAAATGTCAGGGGCTCAGAAAATTAGAAGTATTACAGAAGAATCCATTAAAAAAAAGGAGTATTTGAAACATAAAAATGGTCAGGCTTCTGAAGCGTATGTTCATTTCAATGCACTCAATACTTGGTAGGGGCTCATTTTGTTTTAATTACTGCCTCAATTCGGTGTGGCGTGGAGGTGATCAGTTTGTGGCGCTGCTGAGGTGTAATGGAAGCCCAGGTTTCTTTAATATTGGCCTTCAGGTCATCTGCATTGTTGGTCTGGTGTCTCTCATCTTCCTCTTAACAATACCAAATAGATTCTCTAAGGGGTTCAGGTCAGGCGAGTTTGCTGACCAATCAAGCACAGTAACACCATGCTCACTGAACCAGCTTTTGGTGCTTTTGACAGTGTGGGCATGTGCCAAATCCTGCTGGAAAATGAAATCAGCCTCTCCATAAAGCTTGTCAGCAGAAGGAGGCATGAAGTGCTCTAAAATTTCCTGGTAGATTGCTGCGTTGACTGTGGATTTCAGAAAACACAGTGGACCAACACCCTGCAGATGACATGGTAGCCCAAATCATCACTGACTGTGGAATCTTCACACTGGACTTCAAGCAACATGTTTTCTGTGCCTCTCCACTCTTCCTCAAGACTCTGAGACCTTGATTTCCAAATTAAATGCTAAATTTACTTTCATCTGAAAAGAGAACTTTGGACCACTGGACAACAGTCCAGTTCTTTTTCTCACCACAGCCCAGTAAGACGCCTCTGACGGTTGTCTCTGTTCAGGAGTGGGCTTTCACGAGGAAGGCTACATTTGTAGCCCCTTCTGGATTCGTCTCAGTCTGCCTCCTTGTGAAGCTCCCCGAATTCTTGATGATTTTGCCTGACAACCTCTCAGGCTGCTGTTATCCCTTTTGGGGGCGGTGACCTTTTCCTACCACACTTTTTCTTCCACTACACTTTCTATGAATATGCTTGGAATCCACCGCTAGTGAACACCAGCTTGCTTTTAGCAATGAACTTTTGTGCTCACCCTCCTTTGGAGGGTGTCCAATGACTGTCTTCTAGGACATCGGTTTAAATCAGGCAGTCCCTCCCCATGATTGATGTATCCTACTTAGGCCCCCTGATAGACCATGTTAGAAGGCGCAGGAACCTTTGCAGGGTTTGTTTGGAGGGAAGTAGCGGATTTAGGTGTGACACCATGACTTTCAAGATTGAACTTTTTCACAATATTCTAATGTTCTGAGACACTGACTTTGGTTTTCATATATCTGTAAGGGCCATAATCTCAATTTCAAGAAATAAATGCTGAAAATTTCACTCTTTGTATTACTCATATATATATTGGTTGTCACTTTCTGAAATGACCAAAATATTTGCCCTTTTTCATGATATTCTATTTTGAGAGGTGTCGTATAGAGTGACTATAGGTATATATATATATATATATTTATACATTTTTGTTTCTAGTCTGTGTTTTAATAAAAAATAAATGAATAAAATTCACGGTTTCCTGCTTGGTCCATTGAATTAGAATATAATTAATTGTCCGCCTTTCCACAAGAGCTAAATCACTTTAATCTGTCCAGTCAGAGAAGCTCATTCTAGTTTCACGTAGTACAAACTACTGTCTTACTGTCCTTAGTGTCTTTAATTCTCTCAGTGACGTAAATCACAGCAGAACTGAACTCTTTTCAGGCCAGGTGAGCAGATTTAGCAACAGCTCTGTCCCTGGCCAGGACATGTGGAGGAATGAATGAAAGGACACATGCTGACACTAATCGTAATGTACTTTTTACTACTACCCTGGTTTTGCTTCAGGTTTCAGATTTGATGTTGGACATCAATAATACAATTGTTTATTGTATTAGAAAGTAAACAAAAATGTCAGTTTCTGTTTCTAAATGTCTTGAATTTCAGTGGATTCATGTTCTCGGCAGCCAAAACAAATTGCCACGATTGTCCTCATTCCAGTCGAACTGTATTTAATTAAGTTTGGTTTGTAGTTTTGTTTATTTCATATTTCCTTTTTGTAATGTTCTTGATGGTTTTATTATTTTTATTTTTTATTATTTTTATTTTTAGCAAAGTCAAACGCCTCAGGGAAAGGCAAGAACCAACCAAGTGAAAATGCCTGACCTGAACACAGCAGAAAAATATAATGCACTTATGTAGAGGGTAGTGCTTTGCATAGGTTTTGCATAATGAAAAATAAAATAATAGAAAGCAGCGTCCATATTTGACAGCAGCACCCTAAACCTCCATTGTGTTCCTTAACACTCAATATCATTTAGTAAATTTATAAATCTTGGACACTTTTTTTTTTCTTTCCTTTTTAATATACTGATAAAAAAAATCATTTTAATATGTTTAAATTTGAATATTACTATTTTCATTTTAGTTTTCATAGTTAAGTTCTCTGTGATGGTATATTAATAGTTATATATTATATTTGAATGTTCTTAAAATAAAAGGCAATAAAAATGCGACGCTCTGGAAGCCGTGCCTGTAGAAAAAGCTTTCATATATGCAAGATATTTTTGATTACCATGGTCAATGTTTGGATTTTTATAATAAAAATCTCGCTCTGAATATTTTGTTAAACACGACACAGTTACTAAAAATCATTTTGATAAAAAGAGACATTATGGGGGGTAACATATATGCAATATTCTGTTACTATGTCTATATTTTAATGTTTCTTTTTAGGGATAATTTATAAATATTTTAAAGTAAAAAAAAAATTACATTTAAAATAAATTCTATCTTATATATTTAGATTTGAGGGATATTTTGTATTTAATCTTTTAGTTTTTCACAAAAGAAAAATGAGCCCTCTGCAACCTGCTGGAAAAGCATCTCTGGCTGTGAATCACTGGCCTAGAAGACGTTTGCAAATGCAGGCCTGATCATTTTGAGCAGGGATGAAAATGAGAGAATTAAGCCTTAATGAGGATCAGGCTAAGAGGCTCTTGTTCTTGACTGCATAGATGTCTCGTCGTGGTTGGGTCACATTGACTCTACAGTGCTGTATAATGCACTTCTGCACAGATCACACTTTTACAAGATGTGTTTTATCAGAGGTGTTTTTTGACATATACAGTGACATTATTCTGACATCTACTATCATTTCTATTAGATTTTATTTCATGAGCCCATAAGCCAACTTTCAACAGCCTCTGTCTCACGTTCCTCCTCTCAATGTCTTTTTTTCCTCTGCAGTGCTGTGTTCAGAGAGAGTTGGTCAAATCACAAAGACGTATCATGACATTGAAGCAGTTACACATCTGCTTGAGGAGGTGAGAGACACAACGTGTCTTGCTTCAGTCTCAAACATAGCATAAATGATACCACTGTCCTTCCATCGATGCCTCAGTGAGGACATCATAAAAGTCCCGCACATGCTTGTCTTCCTCCGCAGAAAGAGCGGGATCTGGAATTGGCAGCCCGGATTGGCCAGTCGCTTCTCAAGCAACTAGAATCTAATTACCCACTCAAACTATGGACAGCACAGCGTGGAAATCACCACGGAAGAGGTGATTACTTTTACTTTTAAAATACTTTCGCTTGTTTACATCTATCTGTCTGTCTGTCCGTCTGTCTGTCCTTCTGTCTGTCTGTCTGTCCTTCTGTCCGTCTGTCTGTCCTTCTGTCCTTCTGTCTGTCTTTCTGTCCTTCTGTCTGTCCTTCTGTCTGTCCTTCTGTCCGTCTGTCTGTCCTTCTGTCCTTCTGTCCTTCTGTCTGTCCTTTGGTGTTTATTTATCGCTTTTGGAGGCTCACTACATAGTCACTGGTGCTATATGGCAGGGGTGGTCCTTCAACTAAATTGTTCAAGGTCCGTAATGGCGCCCACCACCAAAGTCCAGACAATTATGTACCTAAAAACATGAATTGATGGGTTTTGCCAGACCAGGGTATGTGCAGGATATTTAAGCGCAGATTTTACATACTTAAGACCTCGTTTTAAAGAACCTGCACAAAAACTGAACAGTGACGGGAAAAAGCATGAGTTACCGTTGCAGATACAGGTGGTTCCAAAAAAAAAAAAAAAAAAAAAAACAGAAGCCGTTTATAAAATGGTCCACAATGCACCATTTTAGCCTGTCAACCATTTTAATAAGAAAATGGATCAAAGGATGGAATTATTCCTGTGTTTAAAATTTTTTAACAGGTTTATCCAGAATTGAATATTCTTAATTAACATATAAATATATCTTAGTGTCTTAATTGTTTATATTTTTATAATACATTATCTTCTTGTCGATCCACCATTACGGTTCACATTTTCATTTTACTGAAATCATAAGACTTTCTTTTACCATTTAAGACTTTATATGGCCTTAAATATGGTACCACTAAATTTAAGACTTTTTAAGGGCCCGTCAACTTTCATCATTTTTGAGAATGCCATTGTTTTTCACTCACTGAAAGACTTCTGATAGTGAACTAGTTCCTTTAACTGTTGTATACTATTATTTTTTCAATGCAGCGGTTTGAAGTTAAAATAAGTTAATAGTTTTATCTATAAGTAGAAGTGTGAAAACAGGTCCTTCTTAATGTATATAGATATATGTGTTGGATGGCACTCAAGTGTTTTTGTTATATGATGCAACCCGCTGAGCTCGGGTCTGTTCTACGAGTATTGGCCCAGCTGTCGTCATGACTGCTCCATGGAGAGACGATCCCGCACTTTTGCAGCACTGAATAGTTGGCAATGCTTCAGAACACTGTGAGTTTACGTCTCTCTCACACACACGACACAGTGATCAACAAATTAAGTCGCCCATACTGATCAAATCCGTCCTCCTTCATGCTTATCAGAATGATTCTCCTCATCATCTGCACAATTACATCATTACGACTTCCGCACCATAACACTCAAGGTTTAGAGAGGAAAACTTTACAATTGCGTCACCGGGTGTGCTTAAATGCATTGGCACAAGCAATCAAAGAAGTTGTGCGACAGCTAGTCCATGTTTTCACACCCACACTTTTTTTTTTATGCGAATGAGTTGACGTTGTTGATACCAACGTTTACTAGAACAAGAGCCCCGGCTTAGGATGAAGTGGTGGGGTGGATGAACTCCTGTGAAGAAATCCCCATGATGCCCAGCGCTTCTTTAGTATCTCAAAGAGTTTGCCCGTGATACAGACTAAGTGCTTCTTCTGTTGTCTCTCAACAGCAACAGTTGAATAAGCCGGTCGTGTCTCGTCAGAGGACGCCCGAAGTTGACAGATTCATTTAAGACAACAATAACGAGATTATGCCCCTTGGGCCAGAATTTGTGGACCTGGAGCGCCTGCCAGGGGTCAGACCACACCACCACACACACCACACACAGCACACCACACACACCACGACTTCCACTCTGTGTTTTTCTTTAACACCATGTTAGAGAATACATTGGTGTTATCAACACATCCATCGAATTTCCTTCCAACTGGAGCTCACCGCTGAAAAAAAGGACTGAGGATTTAACGGCAACGATTGAATGCCTTTCCGGCATGCCGCGTCGCAGATTAAAACAGTAGGTAGTCATCCTCAAAAAAAACGAAAACAATATCACGTATCACAATAAGCCTCTAGCATTCTACTCCATTTTATTGTGTGTTCGATAAATGGGCTTTGTGCCTCTAGTGCCAGTAAGATTGTGTCTTCCTCGTGGTGGCAGGGTTGGAGGACGCAGAGAGGTACCCGAATGTTGAAGACCTTGCTCTCATGAAGCCAGAGATGACATTAACGACCAGGGGGGGGGGTGAGTGTGGGGGGGGGGTGGGGGGGGGGGGGTGGGTGCTCACAATCGCCTGCCCAACTGCACCGTGCAGCGTTATAGCACCCTGGCAGCGGTCGTCCCAATGGATTCACTTGCTGCTGAGATTGAAGGAACCTTCCGGAAAGGCCTAGACAGCCCAGCGCCCACTGAATACAAGTTAGTCACCCGAGTACATATAGCAGCTATTCATATACTACAAAAAAAACAGATAATTTATTTTTACATAAATGTATCTAAATACCAGTAAACAAAAAAAAATATCATCTAAAAAAAATGTTTAAACAAACAAATTTAAATGAGAAAAAAAAAAAAAAAATAAATTGGTCCAGGGGAATATACAGACTGCTCAAATTTGTTGGGATCAGTTGAGAATTTGTTCTTTAAAGAAATACTTCCACCAGCACTTAATTGATCAAAAAACTGTCCCAATTATTTTAAAACACTTCAAAAGTTTTCTGTTTCCAGTAAATGCTTTTCTTTTGAATTTTCTATTCGTCCAAAGCAGTCCTTAAAATTAAATTGATGAGGATTTCTACAAATTTGATCAGCGCCCACTGTTTGCACATTGATAATAAATAAGAAATATTTCATGAGCACCAAATCAGCATATTAGAATGATTTCTGAAGGAATTCAGCGTTGCCAACACCAGAATAAAAAGTAATTTTTCACATATAATTGAAGCGAAAGTGGGCCTCAGAGAACAGTACAAAATAATAAAAAGGGCAGTTTCATGACCCCTTTAACGTTTAGATATTTTACTGTAAACATAATAAAAAGACTGATTTCTTTTTTGCAGTTCATTCAAATCCTAGTTAACATGTTTTGTATATAATGCATAGAAATGTTAATGTACTGTAAATGTACTATATGACCATGGACTGTAACATGGTGTGATTCTCTTGAATGTTTTCAGGAATCATCCGCTGCGGGTGTTTGAGACCGTGAAGGTGGCCAATCAAGTAGCTCGGCTACGTTCCCAGATTCACTCTCCGCAGGTTCCGGGTTCGAGCCCTGCATCGTTACGCTCTAGTCGGATCAGTACACCACGGACCAGTTATTATGAATCAGACAATATTAGTGTCAACACGGAGGATAAGCACTCCCCTCCGACGCACACGCAGGATCATGGGTCAGTGTCTATTTATTTTCAAATTTTCTCAAAAATTACTTTGACTATTATATTAAGAATGAATCAAATTAATAATGACATATTTCCTGCATAGGTTACTGGAGTCGAAGCGTTTGGGCCAGCCAGGTACGCCAGGTGGGCAGGATTTAGAGGAAGCGCTCCGGTCTCTTTCAGAGCGCCAGAAGAGCCACACATCAGAGCGGCCGTTCTTCGAGGTGGAGAGAGAAAGGAAACTGCGCGCCTTGCAGAGTGGAAGCAGCGGCAGTGGTGGTGGCTCCAGCGGCTTCCTGACGCCTAATGGCAGCGTTGCATCCACAGGAACTAACTACTCCGGCACCTCCACACATTCCTCAGGCACAGGCTCCTCCCGCTCGTACCTGCCTGAACGGCTGCAGATAGTCAAGCCTCTGGAGGGTCAGTCGATAAAATACAAGTCATGAAAGAGGGACATTTAGATCAACTCTAAAATTATGGCTGTCCAAACAACTAAATACAAATGTAAAAATAAAATAATGAACAAATTATTCAATAAAGATAAAAGAACAAATATAGAAATTACACAATTTTACAACCTAAATTGCCATGTCATATAAAGATCAAATTATGGGATATTTTAAAAGATTTACTTACTTTGACAAAGTCACACAGGGATCCTCTCTATGATATAATTTCCTGGTTTATGGTTTTTCCTATCATGTTACCGCATATTTTCCTGTGATGTTTCTGAATTTTTGGTGGATGAAAATGTATCAGATATTATCCCTGTAAAGCCAGATTTATGAAATAAGGGTCAGAATCTATTAAAAATGGAAGTTTATTGAACATTTAGACAAAAAAAAATTCTGATAGCTTGTAATGTAAATAAATGTGATCTTTATAACAGTACAGCAAATACTTACACAAAATGAATATAAATATCAGCTGTCACTCTATATCTCTTATTAATAATATGTCTTAGTAAGATGATATTTACATGCTTAATTTTCTGTAGTTTTGTATGTTCTGTGGGGGCAAAACATAATTAAATGTAATACAATTATGAGATGAGAGATGTACATAAATGTTCATCAAAAGCCTAATGTATCATATTTGATACTTATATTTTAACATGATTATTCTAAAAAAATGATTTATGGATAATGAAGTAAACCCAAGTTGCATCATTTAAGTAAATTTTACCTTAAAATATTAATACAAAATGATTATTCTAAACTACGTAATAAGGCTTTCTTTGAAAAATGTCATTCTTATAAAGAGCATTTTGACATCAGGACAGTCGTACCACCCTGAGACTTATGCCCCCCTGAAAATATCAAAATGAATATTAATAGATCAGAAACAATTTTCTGACCAGTATACTTCATCTTGCCTCTGTCCACAGGCTCAGTGACTCTGCACCAATGGCAGCAGCTGGCCAAGCCCAATCTCGGGGGCATCCTGCACCCACGGCCGGGTGTCCTCACCAAAGACTTCAGAGAGCTGGATGTAGATTTTCAACATGTCTACAGCCTCAACGACCTCGAGGAAGATGAGCCTGATCTGTCCAAATTCCCCAACTTCCTGAACGGCACTGTGGGTAAGAGCCTGTTCACCTACAGCAACACATTTTCTTCTTAATTCTTTGGTTCGTTTGATTCTTGATGTACTATTTTTATAATCTTTCCCATGCTTCCTAGCTATTATCGTGGTTTTATTCCACTGTGACTTCAGTGTAGTGCTGTAGGTAACTGTCATGCATAGCTGAGGCTTAGCGTGTGTTTGTGTTTCCTCACATAAATGCAGTCCCTTCATCTGGACCTAACATCCCTCAGACCTCAAACACACCCCCGACCACTAGCTGTCAGATCCTCCACCCCTCTTCCCTCCTCTCCTCCTTCTCCACCAGGTAAGACATGATCACGCTGATGCCCACAGTGCTTATTGTAAGACTGTCAATCATCCATCAAAATTCTATTGATTTTTCTTTTTAATTGGGCATACGTATAACACAAGACAGTGGGCTTCTAATGGGAATTCTAATTCTTCACTACATTGCGCAGTTCAGTCGTCGTTTTGTGTAATGTTAAAGCATTACATTGACAGCCCTAATTCGTACATATCAAAACGATTTAAATGAGGCACTTGGGGAATATCAGAAATGTCTGTGTCTGTTCACAACCAAACATCATTTTAATATTTCATTTTTTCTTGCTTATTTTCCCTCCTTCCATCTGTAACAGGAAGCGCTGGAACCGGCTCTTTGTACAGTTATAAAACCGTCCTCCATAAAGTAAGGCATGTCAGGCATGGCCTCTTTGAACCCTTTACTAGGATCATCTGTGAAATTGCGAAATCCATCCACTAACTTTCTCTCTCTCTAACCTTTCATTCATGAACAAACATAATATGGTAGCATTGCAGCATCAGGACATTTTGTTACTAATTCTGTCTTCTCTCCTACAGATACAGGTTTAGGAATGAGTGCTGTTATGTCTCATTGCACATCTCTTTTAACATAATGCTTTTCTGCTAAGGTCATGTTTTACTGGGGGAAATTAATGTAGTAAGATCATTCTCAGAAAATGCTGAAGTTATTAATTCAGTTCAATTCTCCCATAAAAGTTGGTGTTTATTTTATATGATTGAAACATGAATCGTAACACCAGTGACAAATTGTCATTAAAAACAAATTTATACAAATTTGAATTGATTTTACCCTTAAATATTTTTTTATAAATCTTTTACAACAGTGACACATGTAAATGAACCAAGTGGGGGGAAAAATAAAATGTAAAGGTATATTAATAACTTTTTCAGCATCATGGGAAAATCACCTTTGCACATTTAAACAGCCTCTGAACTTTTACCTTGAAAGAACTGTAAAAAAAAAAAAATAATAATTTGAAATATACAGTGGGTACGGAAAGTATTCAGACCCCCTTAAATTTTTCACTCTTTGTTATATTGCAGCCATTTGCTAAAATCATTTAAGTTAATTTTTTTTTCCTCATTAAATGTACACACAGCACCCCATATTGACAGAAAAACACAGACGTGTTGACATTTTTGCAGATTTATTAATAAAGAAAAACTTAAATATCACATGGTCTTAAGTATTCAGACCCTTTCTTTGCTCAGTATTTAGTAGAAGCACATTTTGATCTAATACAGCCATGAGTTTTTTTTTGGGAAAGATGCAACAAGTTTTTCAGGGGATCCTCTGCCATTCCTCCTTGCAGATCCTCTCCAGTTCTGTCAGGTTGGATGGTAAACGTTGGTGGACAGCCATTTTTAGGTCTCTCCAGAGATGCTCAATTGGGTTTAAGTCAGGGCTCTGGCTGGGCCATTCAAGAACAGTCACAGAGTTGTTGTGAAGCCACTCCTTCGTTATTTTAGCTGTGTGCTTAGGGTCATTGTCTTGTTGGAAGGTAAACCTTCGGCCAGTCTGAGGTCCTGAGCACTCTGGAGAAGGTTTTCGTCCATGATATCCCTGTACTTGGCCGCATTAATCTTTCCCTCAATTGCAACCAGTCGCCCTGTCCCTGCACCTGAAAAACACCCCCACAGCATGATGCTGCCACCACCATGCTTCACTGTATTGGACAGGTGATGAGCAGTGCCTGGTTTTCTCCACACATACCGCTTAGAATTAAGGCCAAAAAGTTCTATCTTGGCCTCATCCGACCAGAGAATCTTATTTCTCACCATCTTGGAGTCCTTCAGGTGTTTTTTCATTTGTCTTGCACTAAGGAGAGGCTTCCGTCAGGCCACTCTGCCATAAAGCCCCGACTTGGTGGAGGGCTGCAGTGATGGTTGAGTTTCTACAACTTTCTCCCATCTCCAGACTGCATCTCTGGAGCTCAGCCACACTGATCTTTGGGTTCTTCTTTACCTCTCTCACCAAGGCTCTTCTCCCCCGATAGCTCAGTTTGGCCGGACGGCCAGCTCTAGGAAGGGTTCTGGTCATCCCAAACGTCTTCCATTTAAGGAATGGAGGCCACTGTGCTCTTGGGAACCTTAAGTGCAGCAGAAATTTTTTTTGTAACCTTGGCCAGATCTGTGCCTTGCCACAATTTTGTCTCTGAGCTCTTCAGGCAGTTCTTTTTGACCTCATGATTCTCATTTGCTCTGTGAGCTGTAAGGTCTTATATATACAGGTGTGTGGCTTTCCTAATTAAGTCCAATCAGTATAATCAAACACATTTGGACTCAAATTAAGGTGTAGAACCATTTCAAGGATGATCAGAAGTAATGGACAGCACCTGAGTTAAATATATGAGTGTCACAGCAAAGGGTCTGAATACTTAGGACCATGTGATATTTCAGTTTTTCTTTTTTAATAAATCTGCAAAAATGTCAACAATTCTGTGTTTTTCTGTCAATATGGGGTGCTGTGTGTACATTAATGAGGGAAAAAAATTAACTTAAATGATTTTAGCAAATGGCTGCAATATACAAAGAGTGAAAAATTTAAGGGGGTCTAATACTTTCCGTACCCACTGTATTATATACACTGTATATATCTACATGCCTTCAAAATACTAGTTTATAACATTGACAACGGCAGTGAAATGAAATAAATGGACAATAATTATTTATATTATTTTTTTGGCTTTGCCTTTTTGTGCACTTGTTAGACTTTCACTAATGCTTCAGCTAAAATATCTTTAAAAAAAATTATTCATTTAATTTAAGTGATATACCAGCTGAAGAGGATTTTGGATTTTTCAGGCATCTGGCAAATCATTTTTGATGTGTAAAGTGTACGTAAAGTAAATAGATTCAGAACAATTTTATTTTATCATTAAAATGTTATAGGATATAAAATGAAAAAAAAAAAAAAAACCTTTGTATGGGTTTTCCTGAAGATCAGAAATCTTTTATCATGACTAAAATGTCATATTTTGAGAATGACTCGCTAACACTAGACTGTTACATTTAAGTCTTTCTATAAATGCTGTTGACCAACTTGTGCAAGTCTCATCTTTACATTCTTTTATTTATCCGCATGATCATACATGTTATGCAATAGCACTTGTGTCCTGCCCTGTTTATTTCTTGTCTGGTTTGGCTGACTAAAACTTCCCATGGAGCATCTGACATTGATTTTCCTTCTTCTTTCCCCAGTCTTCGGCCCTGCAGTGCATCCACTTGTGGGAGCTGTGAGCACGTGAGGACGTCATCAGGCCTCCAGTGTGTCTCTGGGTCCACATCACACCTCCACCCGACCTCCTCCCTTGGTCTGCTACAACTTGTGTCAGAGCGCGGCATCTCAGCTGCAATTCATCCCAACTCCCCTCTCATTCACAGAGCCACCGCATCCTCAGAGGAAACACAATGGGGCTCTGTTGGAAGTGATCAGGAGAAAAGAGAAAAGGACCGGCAGGGAAACATTTTCAGCGTCAATCTTGTGGAAAAACTCAGAAGCTTGGGCCTGTACAAAGTGGTTGCCAGAGGCTTTGTGGATTCAAAGAGAAAAACCAGCCCACCTGAAACACAAAAAGCCGTTCATCATTAAAGGTGCCATTTTGTGCATCACCATCATTGTAGCACGCAGCTAAACTTTTCCCATTTGTAATGGGGCATTCCGAAAGCCATATCAAGTTTTCATTTCCATAGTGACTTCTTTTGGCACTGGGAATTTAAAGTATGGACTGCACCTCAAAAAAGATTTCATTATGAAGTCAAACACACTTGTTTTTTTGTATCATTGTTGTCATGGGGTGCTTTAAACACTCTTCAGAAGGGAACAGCTGTACATTTGTTGACTTTTTAACATGTCCTCCTTTGTTGAGACTTTGTCTTGTCACTATCAGTCTTGAAATCACTACTTTATTGTTATGAAATTGTTCTGTGTAGCAACACTACAGAAAAATGCATTTTGCTTCCTGAGAAATACGTTTGTTCATAATAGCACTTTTCAGAGCATTCAGATCCCTTTTTTTAGGGAATGCAGGGTACATTATGTGAGGCTATGTACTGTACCTGCAGTCTAAACACTGTAAAAATTAGAGGCTGTATTTATGATGACTGTTGGTGGTCAATTTAGGGAACATGATACAGTCTTGTTGAGCGAATAGAAATGATCTTGTGCTTTACTTTCACTGTGCTTTAATGCAAGTACACCCATGCACACACATACACACACGTATGTCATGCAACTTTAATGTCACAGACACGTTTTCACCTGTAAAGTTTGTAGTGTATATGATTGTGTTTTACCAGAATCAGGGATGCAGTAATAAAGTTGACAGTTTCTGCTGCAATTAAGTAATTCTAACATTGAGTCAGCGAGGGCTGAATTTATATCACTGGATTATTCATTGAACACAGCTAAAGTCTCAGACAAGGTGGTTATTTAAAAAGTAATATATTCCACTATAATATATATACCACTCTGTGTAAAACACAATGCATGCCTGGTCATCACCATTTTTGTAGAATGTCAAGAGTTGTTTAGAATAAAAATAAAGATCATGTCAAAATAAATAAATACAATTATGTAAAGAATTGTTAATTTACACAAGGATCAGAGGTTAAAAGTTGAATAATCACTGTATTTTTACATTAGAACAATGTTTAGCCTCACAATGAATTAAAAGCCCCTGAGTTCACCATGTAACTGTTTCAGGCACTGATATTGTGTTGAATGGCAATAAAGATTTCGGTGTATTTTTGACCTGTATGCTTATCTTTGTGTGTTTATGTGGGTATTGTTGTGAAATTTTACTAAAAAATATTATGTATGGTAATAATTACAATCAATATGGTGATTGTTTTAATGATTATTTGACGTCTTAAAGGGGTCATATGATGCGATTTCAAGTTTTCCTTTCTCTTTGGAGTGTTACAAGCTGTTTGTGCATAGATAAGATCCCTGAAGTTGCAAAGACTAAAGTCTCAAAACCAAAGAGATATTCTTTATCAAAGTTAAGACTCTGCCACGCCCCCCTAAAACGGCTCGTTCTAACACACCCCCACATATCTACCTCACTATGTGGAAATATTTGCATAATGCGCCCAAATGTGCACGCAAAGAAAGAAGGCGTGGTTTCAGTAACGCAGTAGTGTTGATGCAGCATGTCAGGGAGATGCTGTGTGTTTCTGTGTGAAAGCAAAAGCACTTATTTGGCCTTCCGAAAGTAGATTCTTTAGGAATCTTTAAGATTACTGACAACAGAACAGCAATGCATTTTATGGACGACCGTTTTGTGAACCTTGGAGAGGAGGTAATTCTGATTTTGCTTTGACAATCTGGCACTTCTGAATCAGCTACTGTTTTGTTATTAGTTTAAGTATTTGCTATTGACTGTTCAAATGCAGAGTTTTGCGGCATCCATGTTGTGTTGCGCGCTCGTGTGTGGTGGGTGTGTGTGAGAGAGAGAGAGATACAGGGTCACGTCACAGTGGAGTCAGCTGTCTTAACCGCGTCTTGTGTACTGCATCATTTCTGTGTCTGTTCCCCTTTCGGGCTTGAACTGATGTTAAAACTAATTACATTATTTACTGTCTTTACATTTATTTTTTTAAAGCTGAAGCTCGCGATTATGGTAATGGGCGTTACATTTCCGACGAGTGCTTGCGGTGTTCGGCCAATCACAATGAACTGGGTCAGCTTTCCAATCAGAGCAGACTGCTTGTCGGAAGGAGGGACTTTGTAGAAAACGAAGCGTTTGAGAGAGGCAGGGCATAGAAGACCTACAATAATGTACAGTATTTGAAATAATGTGTTTTTTGAACATTAAGCATGTCAACATATTCTGTTACAAATACACAAAATAATTATCTTTAAAAAAAATCATCATATGACCCCTTTAATATTGGAGCCTTTGAGTCTTAGGTGCCCTCTACGGGGCAGGTATGGTGCTTTCCATTGGACAGCGCCGATGAACTTGGGTGAACCAGTGAACTTTGGGTGACTTCCAAGAATATGTCAAGGATGGCACGAAAACAAGTATGATGAATGGCCATGAGGACACCTGCATCTAGGGAGAGAGGATGACCAAGGTTGAAATGGAAACTGCAGCCCAACATGTTCACGGAATCCTGTGGCAATAAAGACCACAGGAACCATATGAGTCCTCTGCACAATGTGACATTGCTGCAGCCTGGAATTGAACTGCTGGTTTCTTCTGGCCAGAGGAGAACTGGTCCCCCTACTGAGCCTGGTTTCTCCCAAGTTTTTCTCCATTCTGTCACCAATGGAGTTTCGTTTCCTTGCCGCTGTCGCCTCTTGCTTGCTTAGTTGGGGACACTTCATTTCCAGCGATATCGTTGACTTGATTGCAAATGATTGCAAAGATACTATTTAAACTGAACTGAGCTGGATGATGACATCACTGAATTCAATGATGTCTTTAACTGAAAAATTTGTGTTTATTGTCATTTTGCATTATTGACACAAGGTTTTCCTAATTATTGCTGTACAGTTGCTTTCACACAATTTGTATTGTTAAAAGCTCTATATAAATATAGGTGACTTGACTTGACTTGACTTGATGCAAGCAGAAGAACTTCATCCTTTCCTAAGCAGCACAGGACATGTCCAATGATCACTAGAGACCACCTCAAATTTTCTTGATTGGCCATATTAATTGCATTTTGATTATTCTCTGGTTCCACAGCAGTTCTCCGCATTCTATTAAACTAACTATCTTTATCTGCTTTCCTTCAATAGACTCCAGTCCAGTCATAATTAATAAATAAAAAAGGAGTGGAAGCTGAACGTTTGTTCGACTGTTCAGTTAACTAAAACTGGGACTGGGCTAGGCATAAGTGAACGGCTATTGCATTGACCAACTAGGTAAATGCATAATTAGATAACTGATGATGCTGCGCAATAAGGAGAGAGATTTTGGGCTCTTCTTTTAAGATAGAGATGATAAGCTTGTGTTACTGAGCTCTTTAAAAGGGGCCAAAATTTGTACAAGAACAAAAATGTGGATGATAAAGCTATGCTTGTCACTCTGTCTTGGTCAATAGTTCATTTTAAACCTAGATATAAAGCAATAACTCCAAAATTCCAAACCCAAGGTATTGCAAATGCTGTCATTATGTGATGCTAATATTGTTGGTCATGGATCCAAGAATATGCAGAGATCTCCAGTCGTTTAATAGAGCAATTATTGAGCAATAAGAAGATTATGAAGAGAAAGACCTACACAGACCTACCAGATAAATTCATACAGTATATTAGAGACTGGAAAAAATGGTTTATGACTGCAGTGTTTAATACAACCCCATGACAAATGACATCAGCCAGCTGTAAACATTCTGGACCTGTAGCACAGGTAATGCCACATTGCCTATTTTCAGTAGCTTTGGATCAGAGTTATGTCATTAATTTAGAAGTGGGGGTATTCCCAACTTGATATTTAGGATGGATAATTGCACATAAAACTAAGACCAGAGTAAATTAGAAGGCATAAGCAAAGATCCTCAACTGCACACTGTTGGACAATTAAGATACAAAAAGACATATGATTGCACAGGCAACATTTCTTGTTACTTCAGTTTCAGATGTGCATGGTTTTGACCATTGCACAAGGGGGGAAGTGATTGGAAAAATAAAACTTAGGTTGAAATTTTTATCCAAAACAATGTCAGAAAAGGTATGTACGTAGACTTATTTGGTCAACCAAGGGGAATACCAAATACATTTTAAGTTAGCAATGAATTAAAATCTTTGAGTATATTTGTAAGGACAACTAGTGATATATAGAATCTACTTACACTGAGCAAAATTATAAACGCAACACTTTTGTTTTTTTTCATGAGCTGAACTCAAAGATCTCAGACTTTTTCTATGTACACAAAAAGCATATTTCTCTCAAATATTGTTCACAAATCTGTCTAAAGCTGTGTTAGTGAGCACTTCACCTTTGCCGAGATAATCCATCCACCTCACAGGTGTGGCATAGCAAGATGCTGATTAGACAGCATGATTTATTCCACAGGTGTGCCGCCTTAGGTGGCCACAATAAAAGGCCACTCTAAATGTGCAGTTTTATCACACAGCACAAAGCCACATATGTTGCAAGTTTTGAGGGAGCGTGCAATTGGCATGCTGACTGCAGAAATGTCCACCAGAGCTGTTGCCCGTGAATTGAATGTTCATATCTCAACCATAAGCCTCTCCAAAGACGTTTCAGAGAATTTGGCAATACATCCAACAGGCCTCACAACCGCAGACCACATGTAACAACACCAGCCCAGGACCTCCACATCCAACATCTTCCCCTCCAAGATCATCTGAGACCAGCCACCCGGACAGCTGCGCAACAATCGGTTTGCATAACCAAAGAAATTCTGCACAAACTGTCAGAAACCATCACAGGGAAGCTCATCTGCATGCTCGTCGTCCTCATCGGGGTCTCAAACTGACTGTAGTTCGGCGTCGTAACCGACTAGTGGGCAAATGCTCACATTCGATGGCGTCTGGCACTTTGGGGAGGTGTTCTCTTCACAGATGAATCCTGGTTTTCATTGTACAGGGCAGATGGCGGACAGCGTGTATGGCGTCGTGTGGGTAAACGGTTTGCTGATGTCAACGTTGTGGAACGAGTGGCCCATGGTGGCGGTGGGGTAATGGTATGGGCAGGCGTATGTTAAGGACAACGAACACAGGTGCATTTTATATGATGGCATTTTGAATGCACAGAGATAACATGACGAGATCCTGAGGCCCATTGTTATGCCATCCATCCACGACCATCACCTCATGTTGCAACATGATAATGCACAGCCCCATGTTGCAAAGATCTGTACACAATAAGCTAAAAACATCCCAGTTCTTGCATGGCCAAAATACTCATCGGACACGTCACCCATTGAGCACGTTTGGGATGCTCTGGATCAGCGTATACAACAGCGTGTTCCAGTTCCTGCCAATAACTTCGCACAGCCATTGAAGAGGAGTGGACCAACATTCCACAGGCAACAATCAACAACCTGATCAACTCTATGCAAAGGATATGTGTTGCACTGCGTGAGGCAAATGACGGTCACACCAGATACTGACTGGTTTTAGGACCCCCCCAGACCCCCCAATACAGTAAAACTGCACATTTTAGAGTGGCTTTTTATTGTGGCCAGCCTAAGGAACACCTGTGCAATAATCATGCGGTCTAATCAGCATCTTGATATGCCACACCTGTGAGGTGGATGGATTATCTCGGCAAAGGAGAAGTGCTCACTAACACAGATTTAGACAGATTTGTGAACAATATTTGAGAGAAATAGGCCTTTTTGTGTACATAGAAAAAGTCTTAGATCTTTGAGTTCAGCTCATGAAAAATGGGGGCAAGAACAAAAGTGTTGCGTTTATAATTTTGTCAGTATAGAATGACTTACATTGTTAACTCCTCGCCGTCATTAACCACACTGTCATAGTAGTTGTTGTTTTGGTGTTTGTGTTGTTCTATTGTGTTGTGCCTTTTCTCAGATAAATGATGGCAATGCAGCAGCTAAGCAGATGATCAGTGTGTCTGTGAAACATCTGGAGTTGATATTGAGTCCACCAACATGTGCCCCATATAGGCCCTGGACTGGATGAATTGGACAAAATTGTGTAAAACCCCCTACAAATCAAGGAGTGGTAGGGAAGGGGTGCCTTTTATTTTCATTCATTAATTTTCTCTTTTATTGTTAATTTTGATAGGAAGGGAGTTAGTATTGTCATTGTATTTTCTTTTTTATATTATGTAGAGTTATTAGAATATTTGGGTAGAGTAGGCAGGAAGTTAGAGGGTGTTATTTTTATTATTTTGGCATAAGCCCCTTCCTGAAGTCATTTATTCCTTTAGTCTTGTTCTTTTTTTAAGTCATATATTCCTGAAATCATTTATGCTAGAATCATTAGGTCTGAAAATCATTTATTCTTTTAAATGAATCAAATGTAAAATGTGATTGTTTTGTGGGAAGACAAGGGACGGTGAAGGTTTTAAGCAGGTCATTGTCCGTGTTACGAGATAATGCAAACGGAAAATACCGCGGAGACGAAGAAAGACTGAATATTTATTAATTATTTGACAAGTAATCATCGTTTAACCTTCATTATTAGTATATAGTTTGTGTCTTTTAACACTGGGAAAGTCAACACTGGAAGAAAGGATCGACGAGCACCTCATTGCTTAGCAGCATGGGTAGATTCAACTGGAGGTTTAAAAACCGCTATCTACTCCAACACCAGATAGAGCTGGAGGGCAATAAAGTCTGCCTGAAAGCACCTCTGGCAGCGATGGCCAACATCACCAGATAGCACTCCAGGCTACCGGGAATGTTTGGAGTTCCTCTGGCACCGTGGGATAAACCAGTGCATCATTTATCACATTTTTGTTTATCAATATTAATTTTAATCAGTTGAATCATCTGACTAATCATTTATGTACTCTACATAACCATGACAACCATGGGCAAGGCTAAGACATTCCATGCACATGCTTTAATACACATTGATGATTTATTCTTGATTCATTGTTTTGACCCCCAAGAATGTATAGGTAGGGAAGCAGAGTCTTTTACTCTTCTAGTCAACTGTGGGGAGAGATGTTTGGCTCTGACTTCCTCCAGAGTGCAGCATCATGAGGAAGCCATTTGTTAAGAGGTTCTGGAGGACCATTATTGATTCATAGATGGAAGGAAGAGGTGGACTCATGGTGTTGCCCTCTGGGTAAAGGGTTTAGAGGTGAGACTAGGTAAAGTCTCAGAGGGGGGAATGTGTTGTGACATTTTACTCAAAAAATATTATGTATGGTAATAATTACAATCAAAATGGTGATTGTTTTCATGAGTATTAGAAGTCTTAATATAGGCTGTGAGTCTTAGGTGCCCCTACTGGGCAAGTATGGTGCTTTCCATTGGGCAGCGCCAATTTTTGATTTGCCCCCTCAGATTTTTGAGCCAAGTGGATTTTGAATGCAGCTTCCAAAAGACAAAAAATAGCATTTATATTTTTAATATTAATTACCATCACACCTGCGTGATTATAACGTCCAGTGCGTCAATCAATAGCTGCAATTGTAAATTAAGTTGCTGCGGGCGGCGCTGAGCCAGATACAGCACTGCGCATTAACCAATCACACACAATGCTGTTGAGCTTATGAATGCAATGACCAATCAGAGGTGTTCAGATGAGTCACGCTAAAATTGGGAACGGGTGTTCTTTACCGCTCGGTGATGAATACCTTTTCCGGGGGGGGGGGGGGGGGGACAAATTCTCTCGTTAGACACAACCAGAGGCGGACAAAGTACTCAACTCCATTACTTGAGTGAAAGTACAGATACTGCTGGTCAAATATTACTCCATTACAAGTAAAAGTTGTAAAGACAGATTTTTACTAAAGTAAAAGTACAGAAGTACTTGCTTTTAAAAGTACTTAAGTACAAAAGTAAATTTCCTTTTTTGTCAATGCACTGTTTTATTGTTGTACGTAATACTTGCAATACTTCTGAAGCAACTTAGAATACATTACACCTACTAGCTTGTAGTATCTTTGGAATAAAGAGCTTTTAGAATGTTAAAAACCTATGGGGGAAAAATTAACACCCCTACCCACCCCCACAAAAGCAGGATGGTAGTGATCTCACACAGCTCTGACAGTGTGTGCACACATCTATGTGTAGCCATTCATCCACATTTGAACAGAGTGGACAGTGAAATCCTGTAAATACAGAGTGATAAGGAAGAAAAAAAATCAAACCTGCTTTAAAAACCAGCAACACAACTGTAGCTGTACAACTTTACAACAGCAACACTGCTTTAACAAAAAAATCAAAACAGCAAGACCTATTTGACATAAAAAAAAAATTATAAAATGCTGTCTAATCGCTCTCGCGGTACTTTGATGTCACACACAGAACAGTCTATGCAGTGCTGCTTCAAGTCCAACACCTATTGTGTTTTATTAGGAGACGCACAACAGTTCTTCTGTGGCTTTATAGGTAATATTTTCACGTACACAATTTAGCAAAATCAGACAATATTATATCCAATATAAACCACAATATTAACTTCTTAATATTGAATTGTAAATAAATATCACATTTGCAACTGGTCAGTGTTCAAAAATGCTGGGAAATCACTTCATGTAGCCCCAAGAGTGATTATTGATAAACTGTCTGAAAAAAAGAAAGGTTTTAGAGAAGAAAAAAATCACCCACTGACTTTCAAAGCTGCTACATAGTAAGGACTTTCTACTTCGAGGACCTTGATAGAAATGTAGTGGAGTGAAAAGTACAATATTTGTCTTTCAAATGTAGTAAAGTTAAAGTAATAAATTCCCAGAAAAAATTATACTCAAGTAAAGTACAGATACTCAAAAAGTGTACTTAAGTACAATGCTCAAGTAAATGTACTTACTGTCCGCCTCTGGAAACAACAAAGTGCAAATGTGTGTACGAATCTGTAAGATATTAATTTCACAGTGTAAACAGCTTCAGTGATTTTAATGGGAGTTTTTGAGAGTGCTTGAACTAGAAAATGTTCTTTGATAATGAAAATGTTCTTTGATAATGTAAATAATCTTTGCTCTCTTTCTGTACAATGAAAATGTTATAAGTAGCCTAACTTACAATGTTTTTATTCACATTAAATTTCAATGTTAAATTCACATTAAATATAAACTCAGTCGTATTAAAACTATGTTATGGCATGACACCCATATCTGCTAATTAAGTAAACAGACAGGTTTTTATGCATTAAATTATTAGGTTATTTTGACCATCGCCCACTATAGATCAACATAATCAAAATAAAAGTTGAGAATCAAGATATTTCATGATATAGTTAATGCGTTTGGGAATGTTTCGAATAAAAAGAAAAAAATAATGAAATAAGTGCCGTTGTGGCTAGCCTTTGTGTATAGCCTTTTAGTCTCTTATGCATTTTTGCAATATAACTTGCCAAACCTGAGAACTGAGTCCAAAGGATTCCACACCATTCCTAGATGCGTAATTTGCGTAGCTGTAATTCATAGGCGGGGAATGTGCTAATTGTGAATGAGTGTGCATGTGTGCCCTATTTACGAATGATTGGAATTCTTTAATAATACACACATTTAACTATCATATCTGACCTTTACGAAGTATTTGTGAATCCGGAGGAGAGTTTTCTGGTAAATTACTCTTCTTCTTCTTCTAATAAGTTTTATGGTTAAAAAAAAAAAACAAAAAACATTCCTAAATCTCATGATAATCCTATTGTTTTAATGTATTTTAACAATAGCACCATATAGGTTTAGCTTGTTCTGCATGCTTTCAAAAGGCATTGACAAAATAAAGATTCAACACCCATGTTTCGTACTTCCTTAATTCCTTCGTTTTTTTTTTTTTTTACATTTTATTAAAACATGCTCTATTATTTCTGCCTGATTACAAAAAATACATTCATGTGTTCCTATATTAAACTGAGAGTGATTTAATCTAGTATGCCCTATTCGGATTCGAGAAATAATTGTATCTTCTTTCCTATTCCTAAAAACATTTCCTACTTGCTGCTGAATATTATACATTTGTCTGCCCTTGCTATCACAGTTCCATACTTCTTGCCATTTTTTGTTTATGAATTCTTTTGGTAAATTACTCAGAATTACTCATGTCTTGTATACATCCTTGTTAACGTGACACAACTAGTGGTGTGGATGCCACTATAACACAATACACACACACACATGTTGCGTAAGCTATCCTTGTGGGACTCCCATAGGTAATGTTTTACTGTACAAACTGTATTTTCTATTGCCCTACACAAACCCTACACCTAAACCTACCCCTCACTGAAAACTTTCTGCTATTTTAGATTTTTTTTTAAAAACTTCATTCTGTATGATTTATACGCTTTTGTACCCGTGGGGACCACAATTTAGGTCCCCACCGTGACACGAGTCCCCATGAGTCTGTGTATTCAGGTTTAAGTCCCCACCAGGATATACAATATAAACCTGTACACACACACACACACACACACACACACACTCACACACACACTCACTCACTCACTCACTCACACACACACACCACACACACACACACACACATACACATATGACATATGAAATGAATTCGCACCGGATGAGACACACACATATATAGTTGCAACTATATTTAATGACAAAGATCAACAGAGTTTTTACTACTTTGCATACAGTTAAATCTCAGTTTGTACTCCGGCGCCCAAAATCTACCCAGCCTTGATAATCTGTAACGCAGTCCTCCCGTTGGATGATTTCTGCCAAAAACACGAACAACAAGTAAGAGTGAGGCTTCGTTTCTTCTAATGTTTCTACTTCCAGAGACACGCACCTGATAGTGCCTGTAAGAGCTGCCGGGACACGAGCTCGCGCTGATCCGCCGGTATATGCACGGAACGACTCACACGGGACTCCAGTCTCTCGGGTGTCTCAGGTGGTCTCTCCGGAAACCGTTCCGTCGCCTTTGTGTTCACAGCTGTGTCTTTGTACAGAGGAGAGGCCACACATGCCACCGCCAACATCGCTATAGCGGTCAATACAATGCACTTGGCCATCATTTCTGTGAAAAAAAGAGTTTACAGTAATGAATGTTTATATCAAATGAAATTAACCATAAAAATGTCCACATTGCTGCTGGAAATCCAACTTAAGATGTTGGCGCAACAAATTTGGAAATGGTTTCTAGCTGGTTCAGTCAGGTTTTTAATTGGTCGACTAGCCATGTTGTCCAAGACCCAGTTGAAATAACCACTTGGTAGCTTGTTTGTTGCTGATCCAAGATGGTCTGCCAGCTTTAAACCAACTGAAGACCAGTTTGGACCAGCGTATTCATGCTAATGACCAGCTAGAAACCACCTATAATATTACAACAACAACAAAAACACCATTTCAAGATGGTTTCTTCAGCATGGCAATATTAAACAATAAGAAAAAGCAGATTTACCTGAATATTCCTGAGCCTGAAACTTTTTCGACAGAATAAAACCTTAATCCAAAATAACAGCTGCATGCAGTCCCTTTATATTAAATTTGTTCAGGTTAAAAAAGGTGTGAATCAATGGAGTCAGATCATTATTGTTCAGGAGGAGGAGCATGTTTAAACAATACGTCAAACATGACAGTAAAATGAACATGGGAAATTCAATAGTATAGTTCTGAGAATTTAACATAGCAAACATTACCAAACCAAATGATCAGGAAAGTCATGGGAAACAGCATTCAAATGAGTTTGACCTCTAAAAAAGAATTAGCAGTGGATTTTTTTATTCACGTCAGCATCCGAGTTCTCATCTAATCAATTGTCCTAATGTAATATTATATCATGTGCCATCAATAAGTGACCTTTTTTAAAACTGCCTTATTGATTCAAATGAACTGATGGAGAAAGGCTGTGACAGAGCTTTTGGTTTTATTGCCGAGGAGGAGTCTGTTGATTCCTTTCAAAACCATTAGTTTTATGTACCTAAAGATTTTATTCAAGAACACAATTCTCTGCTATCGTGCGAGTCTGAGGTGAACAAACAATTGCCAGTCCACTGTTGAATGCATAGCCATAAGATATATGACATCAGATGCTGCTCAATTCGATGTGTCGCATCCTTCTTAATTTCCATTTTCCACCTTTCCATATCTTTAGCATTGGCTAATGATGACATAATGGCAATCACATTTTGTCCAATCTATTCATTTGTGGAAAACAAATTAAACATCCAGTTCACATACAATGACTGAAACAAACCACTTCTATGTTGAGCATGTTTTTAATTTCTGAATTAAATTTCGTTTTTTTATTTTATGCATAAAGTAAAAAAGTCAGGATGAAACAACTGTTCTGTTATCATAATGAAATAAAAAGCCTCATTACAAGAATGAAATGATTGAAAAGAACAACCTTAAAGGGGTAGTTCACTCATCATTTACTCACCCTTTTGTTGGTCCAAACCTGTATGACAAATAAAAATATTCTGAGGAATATCGGTAACCAAACAGTTTGGTTACGACTGAATTTCATTGTAGATACAATAATAACCTCAACATATTTTGTTTTATGTTCCACAGAAGAAAGAATGTCATACAGGTTTCCACCGACATGAGGATGAGTAAATGATGACAGAATATTCATAAAAAAAAATATTTCAACAATACTGCTTCACTATTCATATTTAAAAAGCTTGTGTCTGCAAACCCAAAATCATGTGTTTCAAAGTCCCTGAAAAACCTATTTAAAGCATTTTTGAAATTACACTCTATACAAATGATTTTCATTACTCCAATGAAAGATGCATTTAAGTGACAGATTTTGGAAATCTACCAAAGTGGAATGCATGCTTTTACAAACAAAAACCCACTGAGTGAAAGATTTTCTTCAGAATGGGTCAGGCCACACGAATCTGCACGCAAGTTCTGACAGTAGAAGTCAAAATAGTTTTGACAACATGGTTACCAATGAATTTCCATTCACTCACTTCACCCACATTCACTCAAAAGTCAACAGGTATATCCCCTAACTGTCAACAGCACCAGCTAATCTGATTTATCAGGGGTTACATCTGTACATTTCAAGAGATGGTGATATGGCGTGGTACTTAAGAGATTAGTTTTTACTTCATTCTGACACATGAATCCAGCGATGATTGATAGTTATTTATCAGGTACATGACATTTGAGTGTTTTTTTCCCCCAAGATTAGGGAAGATGTGGTTGTGGTGAATACACAAAGTAAACAGACATCTGAAAATGGGTTTAAGATGCAGGCCTACACTTTAATACTGTCACATGTATATGTATAATTAATGGTTGCATTCAAAAGAAGAAAAAGTTATAGTTTTTCATAAATTCCACTGTTAATACTTTGAACTGGCACATGTCCAATACAAACAATCAGTTTATACAATAGTAAAATAGTTAAAGATGTAATCTCTCTTAGCCACAAATCATTTTACAGGTTTTTGAAGGTCAAGGGTGTGATAGCAGGTTTTTGAAGTCAATGGTTTTAATTTGCATATGGGCACAGGCGGGTCTCGCTCACATTCCATCTATTCACTGGAACTGGAAATCTGACACCGTGTGGGATGCAGCAGGGCTATATAAGACAATCTTTAGTGCAAATTAGTTTAGGTGTTTAGTTCGACATTGAAGGACATACTAACTTAGATCTTCTCTCTCAGCCATGTCAGTTCGTCGCAGTAGTAAGACGTTCACCACTCGGAGTGTGTTCGGGTCATCTGGCCTGGGTTCCTCTGGTGGATTGGTCATGAACGGATTGGGGAGTTCAGGGGCCTCTTTGTCTTTCAGTGGACAAAATTATGGCAGCGCTGGGGGCTTTGGTGCCCGCATCTCCAGGTCTTTGTCCACTTCATCCTTGACGACGGCTGGTTATGAGGTCACGTTGCATGCCAGTGAGAAGCAGACAATGCAGAACCTCAATGACCGCCTGGCATCTTACCTGGAGCGGGTAACACACCTTCTTTTGGTTAACTTGAAAATGTAACAGAAATTACATCTTATCTTCTTCTAATGAATACTGATGAATGGTTTTTAAAACACATATTTATATAAAAAATCTATACTTAAATATTTTTTACAGTTAGTGTATAAAGTCAATAACAAAGTAATTTCTACAGTATTTAAACTCTTAAATGATAATTTACCTTATAAATGTATCTTGTAACGTCGCTCGAATCCTAAATCATTTTTTTATATAAGAGAGTGTTCTTCTTTGTTATGGACCAATGCATTTAATAAATGTATTAATTATATGTCATATTCTATTTCTTTCATATTCGTATTCATTTAAATGCATTAGATTTTTTTTTTTTTTGAAAAAAAAAATGAAATAGTGAATTTAGTGAATTTGTTAATTTGATGTTTTAGTAACATTGAAATGCATTTGGGTTACTGTATGTGGATAAAGTTGTGGTTACATTTTCATATAATCATTTATAATGGTTTTAGGCTTAATTAAAAAACATTACAATAATTTTATTTCTGTAATTCTAAATCATATCTATATTTTTGAATTTCCTAAAATCAAAAGATACAAGATTGAACATTACAAATTCAGCTGTATTCATCCTTGAGTTTTTATGTGTCGTGCTTCCGTCTAGTCTTTAATGATTTTCTGAAGGTCTGCGCATGTGTTTTGTGTTTTAGGTGCGCTCTTTAGAGCAGGCCAACAAGAAACTTGAGCTGCAAATTAAGGAGTTTTATGACAACAAGACGCCGATGCAGAGCAAAGACATGAGTGCTTATTTCAAAACCATTTTGGAGCTCCGCACACAGGTAGAGCTGCTGTCAATCATCAGAAGGATCACACCCCTGAAATGACAGAAATGGCATGAGGTGAACACTGCCTCACCCAATGCCATTGTGCCATGCTTTGTGTTTCAAATACCACAAATACCACAGGGCAATCCTGTTCACACAATGTTTAGCATATGTTTACAGCTGATGTTAACAAAAACCTAAAATACAGTTTAGTTTAAGAGTAATTTCCCCCCATTTTTAATGCATGCATAATATTGTTATGCTAATTTGAAAGATATATTAACATCCCTTGATTAACCACACATATTCCCATTTGTCCAAAGATTAACAGCCGTTTTATGGAGAACGCTAAGCTCCGTCTGAAGCTGGACAACACCAGGCTCACAAATGAAGATTTTCAGCTGAAGTATGTGATGTGTAACCCAACACTTTCACATTTTCAGATTGCAGATTTATTTTTAATTTGGAGTAGAATTATACAGTATATTCAATTTTCAGTATTGGTTGCTTCTTCTTCAGGATTATAACTTATGAAATAGCATATACTCCTTTTTCTCCTTGGCTGTGGCAGGTATGAGACTGAAATGAACATGCGTATGATTGTGGAAGCGGATTCAGCTCGAATGCGGGGGGTTCTGGGAGAGATCAAACTTACCATTGGCGATCTAGAGAACCAGCTTACTGGACTGAAAGAGGAGCTGCTGTACCTCAAGAAGAGCCATGAAGAGGTCACATTTGACTGTAATCTCTCAAATTTATTAACCAATTATTTCACAAGAACAGTTTTTGGAAGAATTACTGCTCTTTTCTCTCCTCTTCTTTTCCACAGGATCTGCATTTGTTGCGAGAGCAGCAAAGCGGCTCTGTTAACGTGGAGATGGACTGTGTATCTCAGTCAGACCTTGACAAGGAGCTGCAGGAGATGAGAGCTCAATATGAGATGCTTATTGAGAAAAACCACAGAGAGGCTGAAAGATGGTTCCAGAGCAAGGTGAGCCAGTAGGACAAGTTCACGTATTCACCTTCAAGAAAACAATATGTTAGAGAGGCGGGTCAACATTTCTCTGAAAGTGTTTTAAGATATAAAAAGAGTGGAATGTAATTCATTGTCTCATTGTTTTTTTTTTAAAGGGGTCATATGATGTTGCTAAAAAGAATATTATTTTGTGTATTTGGTGTAATGAAATGTGTTTATGTGGTTTAAGGTTAAAAAAACACATTATTTTCCACATACTGTACATTATTGTTTCTCCTCTATGCCCCGCCTTTCTGAAACGCGTCAATTTTTACAAAGCTCATCGGTCTGAAAAGCGAGGTGTGCTGTGATTGGCTAGCTATCCAGTGCGTTGTGATTGGCCGAATACCTCAAGCGTGTGACGGAAATGTTACGCCCCTACCATACTGTGATGCCCTGTCCGGCCGAAGCGACGAGACAAGAACATTAAAACTCATTATAAACGAGGCTTTTGTTGCATTCAGTGGGGACATAATTATGGATTATAATGACTTATACTGTCTTTTTACGCGTTGCTTGAATCGCGCCACGTAAACATAAAACCATGTCTGCATTTGTGATCGGAGAAATGACAAACAACAAGTGCTACTCTACACTGCCCAAAACTCGCGTTTGAATCGTCAGTGGCAAATCCTTTAAATGAAAAACGTACTTACAGTCTGTGAGTCAGAACAGCCGGCATTGTAGTCTACTCTACCAGGATCAGGAAACATTCCTCCATGTGCTGCACACATCTGAATATTTGGTTTGAACTGTTCTGGAATAGTGTTGTAAATTTAACCACTGATTTTTAGTCGTGTCCATTTTTGGAAAGCCAAACAAAGTATTTTCGCTTTCACAACGAAACACAGCGTCACACAGGGTGGGCTTGAGTGAGCGGCGCGGCTTATATTGACACATAGGCCGGGGTAGAGTGAGCGTGGTGAGAAAACTTCCACCTTTGAGTTTTGTGGGTCTTCTTGTCATGGCTTAGACAATTGTAGGTGCAGAAACTGATAAAGTTGAATGTATTTAAACTCAGTCTATCAGAACATCCTAAGGTCATCCAACATACTCTCATGGCAATTTATAACTATTATGTTTTGGCGAATTGGTGGCAAATTTGTATGAATTCATACAATCGCATTTGTATGATTTGCTTACATCTCACTGAGGGTTAGATTTAGTGGTGGACCTTCATGGTTAGTTATTTTCTAAAAATCATACATTTTCATACTACTGAAATCGTACTCATTCATATTCGCCACCAATACGCCAAAATGTAAAATAGTTTCTCATGAGATTGGTTTGGGTCATCAGTTCATTCTGCAGTAATACAACAGTTATGAACTCGAATGTAGACACACAGCAGGCAATATTCAGAATATACAGGTTACAGATTCTGACTGACCAGACCTGACTATTTTTTATTATAATGTATTCCTCATTACTTTATCTGTGTCATTATTTTTAGGCAGAGGTGTTGCAAACTCAGGCGACCACCAGCTATACTGAAATCAAGACATCTCAGACTGAGCTCACTGATCTGAAGAGAACTTTCCAGAGCCTGGAGATAGAACTACAGGGGGCTCTCACAATGGTACACTCATGCTCTTGTTTTTTTCTTTTTCTTTTTTGAAGCCATACCTTTCTCTGACAGGAGATATATGAAGATCTCTGCTTATTTTTCATTATTATTCTAGACAGAAATGCAGTAGAAATGTGTAGATACATTTAAGGTGCAGCCACATTTTCAGTTTGGTCAATTTGATCAGAAAGCTGCTTGGTTTAAAAGATACTTCTGTTTCAATCATTTCAGTAAGAATCAGATTTGAGTTTCACGTCAGGGTGAAAAGGTTCCCCATACATATTTCACTCATGTTCAAGCTGGACACACGATTTCACCACAGTGACCAACAGAAAGCTGCTTGGTTTAAGGGTACCCCAACCACGGTCTTTTCAAACCAAGCAGTTTTTCTGTTGATCTAGCTACAGGTTGTCCAGTACTGGCAACAAGCCCTATTAAATCTTCAAACGATCGTTCAAAACACATGTTTCATGTCCAGAAAGTCTTTACGACTGTCTATGGGCAGTGAATCATGCATTCAACCGATTTGTTCAGACTTGTGGCGAATTCAGTATCTCACAATTCTGACTTTTTTCCTTGTAATTGCGAGTTTACATCTCCCAATTCTGATTTTTTTTTCTTGCAATTCTGACTTTATAACTCACAATTCTGAGAAAAAAGTCAGAATTGCAAGATATACACTCGGCATTGCATGTTATAAAGTCAGAATTATGAGATATAAATTTGCAAATTTTCCAGTTTGTATCTCGCAATTCTGACTTTATAACAAGCAATTGCACGTTTTTTCTTCAGAATTGGATTTCTCGCAACTGCGAGTTTATATATCACAGTTATGAGAAATGAAATTAACAAGGCAAGATATAATCTTGCAATTGTGAGAAAAATTCAGAATTGCAAAAAGAATCCGAGAATAGAAACTTGAAATTGCAAAAAAAGTGAGAATTGCACTTTAATTACGAATATACACTTTTATTTGTTTATAAACAAATCCTTTTTCTCGCAATTGTGAGTTTATATCTGACAATTCTGAGAAAAAAAGTAATCAGAATTGCGAGATATAAAGTCACAATGGCAAGAATTATAAAGCCAGAATTGTGAGATAAAAAAATTGCAATTACCTATTTTATATTTTAAAATGTAAAAAAAATGTAAATGGGCTTCCATAGATAGCTGTATGCATACATTTGTTGCAGCCGTAAAGCTAAAAGTAACTGACAATTTTGTGTCTAAAATATAAGGTACTAAGTATTAATTTCAAAAAATTTATTGAATGCTATAAAAACAATGACACTCACAATAAATCACCATGGTTTGAATATCATCATGGCTGTGATTACCAGAAACCATCATTTCCTGTCCAGTCTCTCATTCTCAAAATCCTAATAAAAAAAAATAAAAAAAATTAAATATTTAGAATAGCTACTGGACTTAACATGGGTTAAATGATGATATTATTTATAATGATATTTAAATATGGTATTTAATTTACGTACTATGTGTATACTCATTCTACACAGAAACAAAACCTGGAGCAGAGCTTGGCTGATGTAGGCCTGCGCTATACGGACCAGCTGAGTCAACTGCAGTTGCGCATCGACCACCTGCAGGAGGAGTTACAGAGACTCAATGCCAACATCCGACAACAGGCTTCAGAGTACCAGCTACTGCTGGACATCAAGATGAGGCTGGAGATCGAGATCGCCGAGTACAGGAGGCTGCTGGATGGAGAAGCTCACAACTACGTTGAACATATTAGTTTTGCTTTTTCATTAAACTGTGACCTTTCAATTAAGGGAAATTCACCCAAAAATGAAAATTACCCATGATTTACTCACACTAAAGCCATCCTAGGTGTATATGACTTCCTTCTTTCAGACAATACAATCGGAGTTATTTTAAATAAAACATCCTGGCTATTCCAGCTTCAGAATGGGATGGATGGTTTGCCTGGGACATTATTCAATTAAATAACTCTGATTGTATTCGTCTTGAAAGAAGAAAGTGTCATATACCATCTAGGATCGCTTGAGTGTAAGTAAATCATGGGTAATTTCATTTTGGGTGACTCCCTTTAAATTGGCGAGCTCATGCATTGTGTCAGCTATGAGACCCAGAGCATATCATTGTGTCATGTAGGACCTTCATAAGCACGTCTGCATCTTCCATGACTAAAACTTCCGTGACAGAGACAGAAACGGTGACCAAAACGGTGGAGATAAAGGAAGAGGAAGGTGAGTGAAAAGAAATGCTCTCCATTGGTCCGTTTATTCAGCCAATGCAGTGTAGAAATGAATAAAACCAGACAGTAATACATATGTTTGAATACATGTGTCTGTTGAACCCTTACAGAGCATAACCCTCACCTCCAGCGCAGAGTGAAGGTCATTGTGGAGGAGCTTGTGGATGGTAAAGTCGTATCTTCTTCTGTTGAGGAGCAAGTCCAAGAAATTAGCTGAGAAGATAATGTAACAGCAAAAAAAAAAAAAAAAAAAAGCCAACAAATCTTGCATGTAATCTACAGTATACAGACTAATGTTAACGCTATAGGGTGACCATACGTCCTCAATTGCCTAAAATGTGCTGGGTTTAGCTTTGTTTTCCTGTTGTTTTTCACACTGAAGGTAATGATTGAAAAGTAGTTTGGCCAATACCGTGCAGGCACTGTAAATAATCGACCAATCGTGGCAAACGAGAAGGCGGGATCTATCACCCTGTTGAAAAAAACAGCTATGCTGGTTAGGTATGTTTTGAAGCTGGGATACTGGCTTGAGCTTGTTCTTTGCTGGTTTATGCTGGTCATGTGCTGGTTTTATGCTGGTCATGTGCGGTCTTAAGCGGTCGACCAGTTTCGGGACCAGCACATGACCAGCATAAACCAGCAAAATGACCAGCATATGACCAGCATAAACCAGCAAAAGAACAGCTTAAACCAGCAAAGGACCAGTAAAGGACCAGCATAAACCAGCAAAGGAACAGCATAAACCAGCAAAAGAACAGCATAAACCAGCAAAAGGACCAACAAAAACCAACAAAAGGACCAGCAAAAACCAAAAAAGGACCAGCAAAAACCAGCAAAGGACAGCTTAAACCAGCAAAAGGACCAGCAAAAAACAGCAAAAGGACCAGCAAAAACCACCAAAAGGAACAACCACAAAAGCCTAACCCAGCAAAGGACAGCATAAACCATACAGGACCGCATAAACCCAGCATCCCCGCTTCAAAACATACCTACCAGCATGTGCTGTTTTTTTTCCGCGAACGGGTCAAAGCGCTGCAACTACTCGTACATAAGTGATGAAGCTGCAGAGAGCACATCAACAGTAAAACACCGATAAAACCTGTACATTTTAGGCAATTTAGAACTCTTAGCCAGGACATGTACAGGAAAAGAGCACTTATTGTCACCCTAGTTAATGGAAAGATTCAATTCAATATCAATGATTAACAGTTCTGTGGCAATACATTTTGGAATTGTGTTTTTTTTTCTTGCACTAAGAATAAAATGGGTTTATAATTAAGTATAAATTTAGCGTTCCTATTTTGTCATCCATTCACCTGTCAGAGTTTGAACTGTTTACTGTGGTGTTAATTTTGGTGTGTTTTGGATACAAGCCACTAGGTGTCGCAGTACATCAATTAAAAGTGCGGCTATAGTCTTACAATAAATAACGCAGGTGAGGGTTGAGAATATGAGAGAGTAAAATCGTGCAATGGAGAGAGGGTGAGTTTTTTTGTACTATACGAAAATCAATTGTGAACATCACTTGTGTCACTCAGGAAATGGTTAAATTGATTAAAATAAAGTAAAATAAAAAAATAAGACAAATATAAATAAAATAAAAGCAATATAAAATCAAGGTTAATAAGTAAAGATTTTTATATAAAAATAAAAACGAAAATAAAGGAAATAAACATATCTAAATGTTGATATGTAGGCCTACTTCTCTATGAATGCAGGATACTGGTACGTATGTGTCATGTACATCCCCAATGTGTGTGCTGTGTGGTCACAGCAGTACATCTCACTATCATATATAAATGCTTTTGTGGCATATTGAGTTCTAGAAAAACTGACTTTCATAAATCATTCTAGTATGCTGATTGCTGCTCAAGAAACATTTCTATTTATTATTATTAATGTTAAGAACAGTTTTTGCTGCTTAACATTTTTGTGGAAATCCACTCAACCACTCATACCACTCAAACGTTTCTGGTAAGATTTAAAAAAGAGAGAGAAATTATGAATTGTATTCGTCATACATTAAAGTGATGAAAAGTGAGTGAAGACATTTAAAATGTTACAAAATATTTATATTTCAAATATTTTATTTACATTTAATAAAATATTTGATAAATGCAAATAAATGCTTCATGTCTTTATATTTATGAAAATAAAATGCATCACGGTTTCCATAAAAATATTGTGCAGCACAACCGTTTTTCAACATTGATAATAGTAAGAAATGTTTCTTGGGCAGCAAATCAGCATATATAGAATGATTTGAGAAGACTGGAGACATGATGCTGAAAATTCAGCTTTACATCACAGACATAAATTACATTTTTATAATATATTAAAATAGAAAACTTTTTTTTTTTTTGTAATAATATTTCAGTATTTATTTATTTTTCTATATTTTTGATCAATGAAATGCAGCCTTGCTGAGCAGAAGAGAATTAAAACATTAATAGAGCTGTTGTAATTATTCCAAACTTTTGGCAGGTATTTTACAAGGGTCCTTATAGATTTCACTTTTTTTTAACTAGAGTTAGTGTTTAATGTGCGTTTGAACATAAACACATCTGAAAGCTACGCGCTCAAAGTCAATTCAAGGCCGATCTTTTTTTTTACAGATTCGTTTTTAAGGCCGACAACACACGCTGTAGGGACTTTCAACCAGCTCCTTCATAGTTGGTGACATCACAGAACCCTAAAATTGCATAAAACCTGCTCCCAAGAACATGCACCAAAGGGGGCTAGCCATGTTAGGGCTGAAGAAGAGTTGTTGTACTGTAGTAGAGTGTTACGGTTACAAATTAAACAATCACTCTACAAAAATGCTACACCGCAATCATGTATTCTGCTGTACTAAAGCTTTAATAAGGATAAAACCATATATCAAAAGCTAACATAAACAGCAGTAGCATTTTCAAATAACATAAATAATCTAAAAAATATGAGACAACTACAAAAAACCACACACAGGTTAAATGATAAAGCAAATTGTGCCATGTCACATTGTAACGAAGCCTGAACACATTAAGAGTACACCCCTAATGAAAATAGTTCACCCAAAGATGAAAATTCTGTCATTAATTATTATTAATTATCATGTTGTTCCAAACCTGTTTTTCTTTCTTCTGCTGAACACAAAAGCAGGCATTTTGAAGAATATGGGTGACCAAACAGTTGGTGGACCCCACTGACTTTCAGTATGGAAAGAAATACAATGGAAGTAAATGGGGACCAGAAACTGTTTGGTTATCTTCTTTCGTGTTCAGCAGAGAAAAAGAAATTCAAACACATTGGAACAACTTGAGGGTGATTAAATAACAACACTTTTTTGGTGAACTATCCTCTTTAACTAATCTCAAAAAACGTACACCCTCATTTAAGCTTCCATTAATGGCGATTGAGCAATTAACTTACTGCTTTAATATCAGCTTGACTAATGCCTTTTCTGCTAAAAGTTTTTTACAACACAAGTTCCAAAATATATATTTTTTTAACAGTAGATGTAATATAGTGTTACATATAAGGGTCAAGAACATGCGAAATACTAGCCATGTACTTTATTAATTAAATGATGTAATTTTAATTGGACCCACTTCATTAAATAGCCTTTTAAATCCATATATGTTCTACAGATTAAGCAACTAGGTCCAAAGGATAACACAACGATAAAGGGGTTGGTTAATGGTTAAATCATTTTTTTAAGCTGTGTAAAATTGAAACACTTTAGACAATATTTCTAGATGTGTGATAAAGCTAAACCAGGTTTCATTTTGTGTTCACAATGTGCCTGAATTCAGGTAAAACATTCAACTTGAAAAAGAAAATTACAGTCTTGCAAAGATAGAAGAAATAAAATAAAAACACTGTTTCCTTTATCCTATTTCTGATTATATTATATTATATAATATCTTGTGCACTTTATTGTTAACTGGTTTTTGAGAAATGAGACAGGAATCAAAAACCTTTTTTTGCACGATGATAAACAGAATCTTGGCCGATATTCTAATCAACAGTTTTTCAAATTCATTGAAGGCTTTGAGGCTTCTCGGTATAGAAGATATCTTGTGAATATTGTTTATTTTATTCCTTTATAATCATTATTACATTTCTTTGAAAGCATATTTTGGGCATGTTTGGCCCTCGCCTCCTTTATTTTGTTATATAATCTGGGTGTAGACAGATATTAGAGGCCAGATGTCAAAGTCCCTTCCGATTTTTTTTGTTCACATTAAGCTGAATGGTTGTCAAAAAGAATTCATTCTTGAGGTTAACATTTTGAAAAGACCTCATCTTTATGAAAAGTCATTTTAACTACTTAATAAACATAATTGAGAACATGAATTCACTCTTTTCAGGCCCTTGGCTAAACAGCTCTGGCTAAAAAGATGACATCAGATTAATAACTGAGACAAATTTGAAACAAGCTTTGTCAAGTTCATTCAAGCTCTCACACTCTAGGAAGTAGAAGCCACACCCATGACAGATTCACTTTCAACACAGCTGCTCTGCCTCACAGATAAACGATGGAATTTTCTCATAGTCTTCAAAGATCATTTACTTCAGAATGGAAATCAATCAGTTTGGCTCTGTAAATCCTTGTTTGTGTAGGTCATAGACAACAGAATAAAAGATATTTACAGACTGCAGGCACCTGAATCTTCCAACTGTTTTATATAGTTCGTTCTATTTGAGGCAGAATCTTTAATTCCAGTCTCAGTGTCACCTGATCCTTCAGAAACAATTCTAATATGATTACTTGCTGCTCAAGAAATATGTTTTATTATTATCAATATTGAAAACTATTTTATAGACAATAGATTAATATTTTTGTGGAAACTAGCTACATTATTCAGGTTTCTTTAATGAATAGAAAGCTCAAACAAACAGCATTTATTTGAAATATAAATATTTAGTAATATTAAATGTCTTAACTGTCACAAGTTTACATTTTTTTAATTCACATTTTTTTAACTTTTAAATGGTAGTGTATCACTGTAAAAAATTATTGTGATTTTATCAGTAAAAGACTGTAAAATGCTACAGTAAACCGGTTTAACTGGTTACATAGTTTCCATACTCTATGCGGTGAATAAATGTAATTAAGTTAATTAATTTTAACAGTAAAAATACTGTTAAAAATACGGTTTTTGGAAATGAAAACGAAAAAGCCATTGTATAATTTACAGTGAAAAAACATAAATTGACACTCCCAGAATTCCCTGCATTACACTTCATATTGAATGTTTTTTTGTTGAAATAACTCTGTTCTTCTTAGTTTTTTTTTCTTATCATTTGAACATTAGGGTGTACAATCTTACATCTAAATTTGTTAAATTAATGTTTATTGGATATTTCAGTATCATGTTGTGTCACCACACTGGGTTTTTCCTGTTTGTGTGAATGACACTGGTGTGTCAACGTCTATATATAAAGTATTGCCCTCCTCAGCTCATAGAAAAGCTGTTTGTGATGAGCTTTAGTTTAGCTTTCTCATCACCAGCCGTTTTTGGTGGCTATCAGTACATTACAATGGTTCAAAACAGATATTAACACTTCAATATGTTGTTTATAAATTACCTCAGTTAAGACATACGGTCTTTTATTTGTAGATTTAAGTTAAAACCTAAAATGTTGCCACCATATTTTTTACGGTGAAGTTCTGGCAACCACAGCTGCCGGTAGTTTACCGTAAATGTCACAGTTTTTTTTTTTACAGTGTGTCCACCAAAATATTAGCAGGGCCAAAATAGTCTATATAATTCCCACATAAAACAACAATATTTCACACTATTTGCCATATTTTCAAATAATGCGCCTTGGTTGATCTTAACCGACTTTCAAAACATGAATATTTTAATGGTTAAAAAAAAGTCATCATAGCTCATCTCAAACTAGGCCTCTAGCTACATAGCTCTCAATTGGCTCTGTGTGTGCAATGTGAAAGCAACACACGCCAAACCTTCCCTTGTATGGCTTGCATGAGAAGTGTTGCTAAACTTCAGAATGAGCTGCAATTCTATTCTGTAGCCTAATAAAACTGTCTAATTAGCAATGGATTATAAATATACTTAATCATTATGAAAATACCCGAGATGGCTGTGTTTATGTTTCATTATTTCAAAGCATTATGCCAATTGCACGCTCCCTCAAAACTTGCGACATTGTGGCATTGTGCTGTGTGATAAAACTTCACATTTTAGAGTGCCTTTTATTGTGGCCAGCCTAGGCACACCTGTGCAATAATGCAATGCTGTCTAATCAGCATCTTGATATGCTACACCTGTGAGGTGGATGTATTATCTCGGCAAAGGAGAAGTGCTCATGAACACTTTGATTTGTGAACAATATTTGAGAGAAAAGGCCTTTTGTGTACATAGAAAAAGTAATATCTTTGAGTTCAGCTCATGAAAAATATGGGGCAAAAACAAAAGTGTTGCGTTTATAAATTTTGTTCAGTGTATATACAGTATATTTAGATTAGTAACTGAATATATATATATATTAATATATATAATCTAGATATATAGATATATGGTGTGTATAGCTACGACCCACACTGTCATTTTATCCCTCTTTATCATTAATTTAATTTAATTTAGCTATGCTGAATATTTAATTATTTTATTTAATAATGATCAATTAATTTGTTTGTGATAAATACATTTTTGGGGGCCCAAAAAACTGGAAAAGTAACAATAATAATAAAAGAAAACACTTTTTTACAAATGATCTGCTCTTTAATCATGCACCTGAACAGTTAATCCTCGCAACAACAGATTGAAGAATCCACCCATGAATCTAGCATGAGTTTTGCTTCTGCATGACAGGTTAAATCCATGACAAAACATGATCAGATCATGAGAAATTAAAATTCTGAGACCAATTATCACAGAGGGTGCGTAATATCATGTCTTTACATTGCATTTGACTTGCAAGATTATGTGGACACCCCCTTCCAATTAACAGTATTGGGTAGGCTCTTAACTCTAGTGAGAACAAACCTTAATGCTAATAAATACAATGTTATTCAGTGCTTCCTACAGTCAACATTTTGGTTCACAAAGCAATGTCCTTAAAGTCAAGAAGAGCTTGTCTGGCCAGCACAAAGACCACACCTGAACCCCATTGATCACCTTTGGGATGAAATGGAATGCTGACAAGTGGATCGCTCAGAAGAGAGAAAGTTGTCAGGGAGGCGCAACTCCCTGTAACACCCATGTGTTGAAATCAAACGCTCAAATGCAGATAGAAGGGTTGGGTGAACAGGTATCCTTGGTACTCAACAGGCGGCCTGTCTTGGCCCCTTTGGCCTCTGAACTTGAGGACCCCGGCCTGCTCTAATGGATTTTTGATTTAGATTCTAGAACATTTACTGCACATTGAAACTCTTAATGGGACATGGTGGTAAAAAATTAGATGGGAGAAAAAATGATATTTCAAAGGTTTTGCGTGCACTTGCAAAACTTTTGTGTTTGGTCACAAAACTTTTGTGATGGAAATAATTTGTGGTGGAGGGGAAAATGTTCTAGTGCCTTTGCAATTAAATGCTCAGGGGAATGCAATAGTTTAGTGTGAGAGAACAAATGTTTTTTTTGCAAGCACATGCAAAATCTTAGCAAGAGAATGTAGGCAAATGTTTTATGAGTGAACGAAAAGTTTTTCTGGGGAACGCAAATACTTTTGCAAGACAACTAAATGTTTTGCGAGTGAACGCAAAGTTTCTTGGGGTACACAATTTAGCAAGAGAAATGTTTTGCAAGTAAATGCTAAGTTTCTTTTGGAACACTACAGTTTAGCAGGAGAATGCAAATGTTTCGAGAGTGAACGCAAATATTTTGAAATATATTTTGTCCTCACATCTCATATTTTATTCCATCACCCTGCCCCCTTAGGGACTCATTTGTGTCTGCATTAGTAATGTCTTATATACAGATGAACTGTAATAATGTGAAGTCCTCAGTAATGTGGTTCTTAGGATCCCAGCATTCACTGTGACACAAAAGTACTGTAGCAATTTTTCACATGTTGTTTATACCTTTCATGCCATACACAGTAACAACCATGTGTGTGATTCAACCCTCAAGATCTCCAAGTCTTTGACCGTGGATTTGGATTTGAAATGAATTTGCACAGATGTTTGCCAGTGCTGCAGAGAACAACGAGTATTGGCATGAACTGGGTGAACAAAACAGGAAGCCTGAGACCACGGTGAGTCATGAACCGGCATCCTGCAGGCAATAACAGGGTGGCTACCTCAACAAAAGACAGAGCTGTCATTCAAACCTCCGAATCCTAGATAGGTGTAATTCTAGACACTGGTGCTTCATTCAGGGCAGGGCAGAAAGAGAGTCATATTCCTTACTACAATCTTACAAGAGATATTTGAACTGTTCAAAGATCTTTAATCCGTTTTTCTGACCTACAGCAATATTAATGTTCATGTCATTGCTTCAGTGGCTATTTTTTTTTACTAAATTCTTATTTGCAATCAGCCAACAGATTATCACAAAGACATTTTTTCAGTTTGTAAGCATATTTCCAACTGGCATAATGCAAGATACAACAATCATAACTTTCTTACCACATCTAATATGTTTTTCATCCAGAAATTACTTTTATATACAGATTTAAACATTCGATTCAAATAAATCTTTTCATTTTTTTCCTCTTCTTTCTTTTCAATACATCTGCTCTTATGACAATAATACAACTGCTCTTATTGTAATAACAGTTATAATTTGGTGCTGTTTTCACAAGTAAGTGTATAAAGATGTAAATTACATGTGAAACAGGAAAAACAAATATTAATTATTTTTGTTTATTATTTAAACATATTGTCCAAGTAAGTTATTGCAATTTTTCAGCATACAGCAGGATAGACTTTAAAGAACTTTGTAAACAAGAGAGGTCATAGGGGAGGGCATATAAAAGGCACATAAAACAGTATTGTTCTTTTATAGAGTCCCTGGACTTATTATTTTACCACAAGACAAGAAAAACCAGTTCGATCTTTAAAGTTTGAGTTTCGGATGAATCCCTCTATGTGTAGTGACAGTGTTTTCATTGTCTGTGAAACAATGACTGTTTATGTAAGTTTTAGCATTCCATATATGACAAAAAGAGAATGTAATTGATTTCCTTCATTCTGATATCAATATAATACAATGACAATATGAAGCATTATTCTATTTTAGATCAAATATGGAGCAGATTTATGACTGTGCCACACCCAGTACACAGAAACACACTGAGCTTCTGCAACACATTCAGTCAGCAGCAGAGAAACGAAGAACCCTCTTATAAAGTCAGATGGAAAAAATTATCGAATAGGGAAAGGAAAATAAGTTGTTGGCTACTTTAATCACAGTTTTTAATAAAAGTCTTTGGTTCACACAGCAGTATATACAGTATGGTACATGTTTTTCAGTGTTTTTGCATTCATTCATAACGGTTTTGCATTTTCTTACAGAATCTTACTAAAATGACAAAGGGACATGGTGATAGAAACAAAATATGAAATGTAAGGAAAATGTTTGTTTGCAAAAGTTTGTGTTCCCCTGAGAAACTTTGCGTTTCCTTGCAAAAGTGTTGCTGAGAAACTTGAAAAATGATAATGGAAAATGATACAGAGCCCCTAAAGGGACATGGTGATAGAATAAATATGAGCTGGGAGGTAAAGAAAATGTTTCATGGTTTTTGCATTCTCTCCCAAAAGTTTTGCATTCCTGTTGCACTTAATGGTGTTTGCAAAGGGATCTTTTAAGTATAGATTTTCCTCCCTTTCATATTTTTCTATCACTGCCCATTTAGGTGGTCTGTGAAATAATATGAGTTGGGAGGGAAAACGATATTGCAATGTTTTTGTCAGCAAACTTAATAAAAATACTTTTTCGAGCAAACGCAAAACAATTTAGCAAAAGTTATGTGAGTGCAATGCAAATTTAGAATTACATTTTTACTCTCATCTCACATATATTTTTTTTCTTTACCATGTCCCCTTATTGCATTTTATTTAAGCACATTTGTAGTTCGCTTCATTTATCAATAGTAAATTCCCACAGAGAAAGTAAAAGGCTCACTAAGACTAGAGTCATTAATGGATTAACTCCCGCATGGCATGCTTACAAAAGCACTCAAATAAATATGTCATTTAAATCAGGATTCTAGTGGACTTGCAGGTACAATGTGATCTTTTAATCCAGGAAAACATTCTCTGAATTTGTGATTAAAAATAGAGCAAGTAAGAGCTTGCTTGGAAGCAGCACATATGGATCAAATAAATCAGGTCATTCAATATCTCATGAAGTTCTCATCATTCTACACCTTATAGCCACAGGCACATTCGCTCGGTTAAACTTGATGAATCATTTGATATATAGCCTTCACTAGATTCATGTTCGGTTATCTTTGCACCATTGTTTTCATTTGACTGTGTAATGACAGCTATACAAAGGTACAATGTAACCTTCGTAAATGTGTTCAAACCAGCAATTACGCTGATGTACATCTTCATGCAACAGCCTTTTCAATGATGCCTTAATAACATGCTGATAGAAATGAACCAGCTGAATTGCATGGTCATGCTTTCCAAAGCAAAGCAAAGCTCTCAGTTTAAAGTTTCTTACACATAAGAGAATTTTCTGATAAAAGTAAAGCCTTCTGGAGTGGTGTATCTGAGTCATGGCTTAAGCTCTCAGAAAAAGACTGTTACGCAAGACTAGAGACACCATGCTAGTACGTCTCCAGATCACTCTTTTGCAATTTAAAAGTTAACTTTGGAAAAATGTTTCTCTCTCTCGCTATTTTTTTGTTCTGTTTATGTTTGAAAGGACAAAAGGAGGTCTGTTCTGGGGAAGCTGGCAGCATTCCACGCGCAATTTCACTGTGTGCTTTTAGCTTGCTGTTTATAAGTGTTTATCACATCCAGCACTCCGTTGTCCAGGAAACCCCGCTGGCAGGCGCAGGTCATCCTGTCAGCACACATGTTATGAAGCCTGTAACACAGACCGTATGGCAGTAACATGAGACCCTATGCAGACATGCACGGGAAAATCAAGTCCTACATATCAAAACAATCACATCCTGTGAAAAAATGTTGCAGTTTATATGCATTCATATTTTGAGATAATATGTGCATATGTTCTGGTGTTTCTTGTCTTTTGCACATACCCCTGAGCTATGGGCTCTCATTTAGAGCTCATTCCAACAATTCATGTCATTTCACCTGCCAGATCCTCTGCCTCTGGGCATGTATTGGGCGGAGAGTGAAGTTTTGAATTCATTTTCTCCCCTCACCCCCTCCTCCGTCTCTACCTCCACCCACCCCTTACCTCATCCCACAAACATATAAAAATAAATCAGCCTCGTCTGTGCACCACATTCCCTCTCCTTCCAGCAAAAAGACTCTCTGCTCTGCAGCCCAGCAATGACGTCCTTCAGCAGCCGTAGTTTTATGTCTTCTGGAGGGGGCTACGGTGGAAGCTCCATGCGGGGTGCTTCTCTAGGAGGCATGTCTCGGTCATCCGGGATTGGCAGTGGAGGCGGTGGCCGCATAAGCGCCATGCGTACTGGCAGCGTGTATGGGGGTGCAGGAGGCCAGGGGGTCCGTATCTCCACTGCGGCAAGCACCTTTGCAGCTGGTGGCAGCGGCGGTGGTGGAGCAGGCTTTGGCTTTGGTGCTGGCGCTGGTGGTGGAGCAGGCTTTGGCTTTGGTGCTGGCTCTGGAGGAGGCTTTGGAGGAGGCAATATGGACCTCAACGTGACCATCAATGAAAAAGCAACCATGCAGAACCTGAACGACCGTCTGTCATCTTACCTGGAGAAGGTACGCTCCCTGGAGAAGGCCAACGCAGATCTCGAGCTTAAGATCAGACAGTTTCTGGAGAACAAAACCTCACCTGCTGCGAGAGATTACTCTGCCTACCAGGCCACAATCAGCGACCTGCAGGATAAGGTACTGCTACTAGAAAACTTCACAACATCTCGTGCACAAGATTTGTTTTCATAGCTGCAGGATTAAGGGTGTGGTCATGTTCTCATTGAGTTTTCTGCACATCAGAATGAAACAAAGCCATGCATTTCTGCCATGTACTGTTATGCATGTTTATCTTAATAGTGCATATTTGGAAGCTGTGCATTTGCAAAAACATCATTATTTGAAGCATCCCATCTCTGACAGATCCAAGATGCCACCCGTGTCAATGGAGGAGTCTACCTGGCCATCGATAATGCAAAACTGGCTGCTGACGACTTCAAGTCCAAGTAAATCCAAACCTACAGTGAATGAAACCTCATACTTAGGGAAAAAGTTGCTAATAAGCTGCTCTGTTTTGATTCATTCAGGTATGAGAATGAGCTAGCCATGCGTCAATCTGTGGAAGCAGATATTGCTGGGCTGAAGAGACTCCTTGATGAGTTGACATTGGCAAGATCTGACCTGGAGATGCAGATTGAAGGCTTAAAGGAGGAACTTATCTTCCTCAAGAAGAACCATGAGGAGGTAAAAACCTGTCCAACTCAATCATGAGAGGATATTACTGTTTGATTGTTATCAACATGGCAAGCAAGATCATTTGATCTTGCCAAAACAGACAAGTTCCTCTGACCAGAAAATGCAAGGCAGTGAAATGTAATGCTGATAAACACTATTCAATTTCAGGGAATGTGCCTCAAGAGTCATACATAATCTCAAATTCTTCTTGTCTTTGTAGGAACTGGCAGCCATGCGCACTCAGATGACTGGTTCTGTGAATGTAGAGGTGGACGCAGCTCCTCAGGAGGATCTGAACCGTGTGATGACTGAGATCCGTGAGCAGTACGAGGCAGTCGCTTCCAAAAACCGACGTGACCTAGAGTCCTGGTTCCAAACCAAGGTAGAAGGCGGCAAATAAATCTGAACGAGCCAAAACTAGAACAATTCATCCTGGAAGTTTTGGTCTTTGGAGATGCTTAACTAAACTCTGAATGTTATTTATCTGCAGTCAGAGACACTGACTAAGGAGGTTGCGGCCAGTACAGAGACCCTTCAAGTGTCCAAGACTGAAATCACTGAGCTTAGACGCACCCTTCAAGGCCTGGAGATAGAGTTACAATCTGAACTCAGTAAAGTAAGTGTTTTAGGATACATCTATACCAATATGGTAACTTTATAACAGCTGCTGAAATAAACATCTTAAGCCATTCTAAGCAGGTTTTAGCTTGTATAAGCTGGTCTACATTGGTCTAACTAGTCTCCCAGTCTAACTGGTTTCCAAGCAGGTATTCTGCTTGTAGGTGCTCAAATCCCTCTGAAACCAGATAATCTTGACCATGTTGGGAACCTGATAAGAATGACAATTCCATTTTAGACTGGATTAAGTTGTTTTTTCAGCAGGCTGGTTGAACTTCTACCATTTTTTACCCAGTATATACTTATTATTCCAGTCGACGCTAAACAATAGCACCTCCAATCTATTATATAGAAAGCGTCTCTTGAGGGAACTATTGCGGATACAGAAGCACGATACTCCATGAAGCTGGGTCAACTACAGGCTCAGGTAACAAGTATGGAGGAGCAGATCGTTCAGCTCAGAGCTGACATAGACAGACAATCTCACGAGTACAAAATGCTGTTGGACATCAAGACCCGGCTGGAGATGGAGATCGCGGAGTACAGGAGACTGCTGGATGGAGGAGCAAGCAGGTAGGAGATGTTGGAAGAAACATAGTGATACTGTAGAACGAGTGTGTGTGTGTGTGTTTGTGCTTCTGAATGGGTTTTGCCATTTCTGAAGAACATGTATCAACATTTTCTCTTTTTGTCAGCATTACCACTACTGGTGGAGGAGGAGGAGTGAGCTCTACCACTACTGTCAAGGTGAAGACCATTGTGAAAGAGACGGTTGATGGGGAAGTGGTGTCAACTACTACAAAATAAACACAAAACTTCATAATACACTGCCCATCTACACCTGTCACACCAGTCTTCAGGCCTTGTGATCCACTGTTGTTGAGAATAAAATCAGTGATGCCACAAAAACATTATTGTGGTTTGTCTCTTAATAAATCTGTTTACTGTTTTAAGTCAGTATCAATGCATTGTTTCTTAAAGGATGATGATACATTCTGAGATTTGTGCTTGCAGTACATCAGGCATATGTGATTGTCATTTAACAAAGAAACAGAGAGATAGAAATCAGACAGAATTGCACAGAAAAAAAAAATTCACATTCAGATAATCATGTTCATAATCTACCAAACTTTCAATTGCTTCATCAACTGTGTAAGTGTGCAATACAGAGGACTTGAACAGAAGGAATTATTAAAACATGTGATGTGTGTTTTTGAGCAGATTAGTCATTTTGCTCATCAACATCCACACTCTCGCTGCTCTCCACAATCTTCCCATCCACGATGGTTTCCACCACAGTGATCGTTTTGGTGAAAACTTCTAAAAACAGACAATGGGAGACAGTTAATTAGCAATGCACTACGATGCTTCAGAGTGATATTTAATATACAAAATATATATTTTATTGTAAAACAGTCACTTACTGTGGGCCTCCCTGTAAAAACAGAGGGAAAGAGAGTCGATGTTAGTAAAGCATTTAAGAACCGTAAGATTTACACTTTCTAATATCAAATTCAAATACAATCAATTTGAGCTATTATTTTTATGAACATCACCTCTCATTTCCATCCAGCAGTCTCCTGTACTCTGCGATCTCACACTCCAGTCTGGTCTTGACATCCAGCAGTGTTTCGTACTCTCGTTTGTTGTTGGCAATGTTAGCATGAAATTGACTAAGCTGGTCCTCTAGGCTGGTGACAGTGGCCTGAAGCCCAGCCAACTGGTCCCCGTAATGAGCCTGTGTTTCCTCCAGTTCACCATCAAAGGCTGACCTCTGTTGTGGATAGGCATTAGTATATTAATATTACAAAAAAATCTCCAATTTTATAAATTATTTACCTACAATAATTATTTAATTATATTTATTTTACTGTGCACTCACACACTGTGGTTGTTTAATGTTATTTGGTGTATTAGGGCAGAATTACGTGTTAACAGTGCTAATAATCCACACTGATGAGACACTATCTCCTGTTTAAACAGTCTATCTCTTGTTCTTCTACATGTGTAAACATAGGAAATTACAGCACATTTCCCATGACTGCTTTTAAAGTCTTAAAGTTGGCAGAGCACTGGTTGTGAAGTAGAGGGGGGTGAGGCTGAAGCCCATTGACAGAAAACAGCCTGGCACAACACATGTTCTGCCAAGACATGTTGCCACAGACTTGGAAATTATAATGCATTGCTTCTTCCCTTTAACCTACAACTCTATGAGGAGCTAAGAGTACAGAAAAGCGAGTTTGGCAATAAAAATAAATGTGTTATTGCAAGGGTGTGCAGGTTTACCAAGCTCTGATGGGTCTGCAGTTCAATCTGTAGTCTCTGTAAGGTGTTTGTCAACTCCTTCAGCTCTGTTCTGCTGTTCTGAAGATCTTCATTTTGTGTGACCACCTCCTGTTGCACTGCGGCAGTCTGCAGTAAACAAAATCAAAAACAGCTATAACATCACATGCATCCCACTATAAAACAATATTTTACCCTGTTAATCACAGATGAGCGACTAAGTCTATGTGATTAAAACTGAAAACTCAAATGCATCAAATCAGTCATTTTCAGATGTGTAAGGCCTTATACTTAAGTAAAACAGTAGTTATTGTGTCAAAGGTTTACTTAGTGGAAAGACAAATTATCGCCAAAACATGAGGAAAAAAAGCTTTCCACATTAAGTTGTTCTTACATAGTTAAAAGATTAAATGTTATAATTTAAAATTTAAAAGAATTAATTTAAAGTCACGATAACCTGCCATATATGTACTTTGCATTTTAAAGTTAGAAATGAAGTTGCATCAAAAATGTGATTATTTATTTGTAATTATAGTTGAGTAAAAGTGCAGGTATGCAGTTTCAAAGTACTTAACAAAAATAATACTTAAATGTAATAAATTCACTCAAGTACAAATGCATTTGTGGTTTTAACTTCACCTTGGTCTCATACCAGGACTCCAACTCTTTACGGTTTTTCTCAGTCATAGTCTCATAGTGTTGTCTGATCTCCGTCATGGCCTGCATCAGGTTCATAGAGGGCGCTGCATCCACACAAACGTTCACCTGACCTCCAGCCTCAGCTCTAGCCAGAGACATCTCCTGTGAAAACACATATCAGAAAACGTGTGATCTGGCATAGAGGAAGAGATGGATAGTATTATGATGCTGACATGGTATTAATCATCTATTTGTAGATTTAAGAGGAATAAAAAGAAGGAGTGGTGGGATGAGCCTAGTCTTTCAGGAGAAAATTTGGTTTTCCCTTGTGGATTTCGGTCTATTTTAAAACAATTTTATCAATTGGAAATTTTCTAAAAGTCTTCTTTAGTGTGTGCTTAAGAGTGGTAATGCATGAATGATGACCTTTCATAGACCCAGAGGTCCAGTGATATTACTGTTTAGTTTAAAATGCTGTAACGGAAGGGAAAATCCCTAGCAGAGCAGGCAGCAGAAGAACAAGTGGAAAAAGGAAAAATTGAAGGAAGGAAGGAAGGAAGGAACACTTTTAATGACCCTGTGTTTTTGTGGTGTGGAAACTGTTATCTCTGAAATGGCCGATAATGGGCAGCTACAGTTACCTATCGTTTTCAGAATTTGTCTTTCAATCGTTTTCAAGCAATAAATATCAAAATAAAAGATTTTAACAAATTTTTAACTAATCTACAGAAAACATACACTACTGTTCAAAAGTTTGGGATACTGTGATTTATTTTCACTATGATTTTCTGATGACTTTTTTCAGAAAGGATGCATTACATTGATCAAAAATGCAGTAAAACATTTTTATAATGTTACAAAAGTATTTCTATTATAAATAAATGCTGTTCTTCAAGCTTTCCGTTTATCAGAGAGTTCTGAAAAAAGACACTGTATCATGTTTTTTGCACTTTATTTAGTAGCGCAACCATTTTCACTTGTGATAATAAGAAAGGTTTCTTGACTACATTTTCAATAAAAGTTGCTTATTGTATCTCCCTGCAGAATCCTCATTGGATCACAAGAGGTAGCAGTTCAAAAACGCATCGCCTAATTGTAGACATGCAAAATAGCCATCCACTTGTAGCAGTGGTAGAAATAAGAATAAATAATGGTAGTGAAGTAGTGTAATGTGTATGTGCCAAGCTAGAAGGCTAATCAGAAAGCAGTATGCTTGCAAGTTAACTGAAAGAAATATCAGAAATTTGAACAGCTCTGAGTTTTAATCACATCTCCTTACCACATCACTATGGTGCTATTTACTGTATACAGCGCTGTGTAAATGTTTCCAGGTTACTTGTGCTTACATAGCAGCTTTGTGTAAAACAGGATTCAGTTTGTGGGTGGAATATCTGAATGACCAGTCTCATGGGCTATGCCCTAAATAGAAATCCTGTCATGGTGATATTACTGCTGTTTACCAGCTAGAATTGGCTCTTTTAGAATATATAATAATACACTGCTGAACTAAACACCAATCAGCTGAGTTCTGTGCATTTTAATTCAATTAAATGAGTGATTTACAAAGAGACAGAACAGGCATACAACCACACTGAAGAATGCTCAGTGAGGCAAAGATGGGAAATATGTGTCATATATCGTACCTCCTCGTGGTTTCTCCTCAGTATGATGAGCTCCTCGTTCAGAGCCTCAATTTGCACCTCCAGGTCCGACCGCCTCAAGCTAAACTCATCCAGAAGTTTCCGCAGATTGTAGATGTCGGCTTCAATGGCCCTACGCATGGCCAGCTCATTCTCATACCTGAGGCGATGGTTCACAGAATTAATTTTCTATTAATGACCAATTAAATCAATGGCAAGATATATATATTCAGTTTCTCACTTTAGCTTGAAGTCATCAGCAGCCAGTTTGGCATTGTCCGCAGACCGGATTAATGTGGCAATGTCTTGGGAAGCCAGCTGAATCTGCCAGTAAAAAAAATGTATTATACAGATGGTACACAAACAGCAGGTGCCAGTGATGTCAGATTTTTTAGTAGGCTGCAGAAAATACACCCTCAGAACACTGAATTCCAAATGAGAGGGAAAACATGGATTAGTCTATTGCACAATAAACACTCTGGCACCTGGAGTCATTTCTTTTTAGAGCTGGTTGTTGGTGTCTGTGGAATTCAGTGCAGCCACAGAATGTGGAACAAAAGCCAACTCGGGCAACAAAACTTGTTCAGTCTGTTTCTTAACATATATTTGTCTAGATGCCACCGCAGACACAGCATAAACTAAGAGCTAAAACTAATAAAAATGCCACAAGCCAATTAGTGTTCTGTTGTCAGTGTTACTTTAGTATTAGTTATATACTATTATAGTATTTATTAATATTTTGAATTAGCTTTTTTATATTTTCAGTTTACATTTTAATTTAGGTTTTAGTCATTTCTATTCAGCTTTAGTTTCAGAACTTGAACTTAAACTTATTTCAGTCAGTTGACTAGGCAAAGTGTCAACTATTTTTTAAGTTAGAATTTTTCATTTAAAAAAAACAAACAAATTTTTATATTTTAGTTTTGCGTCATTTTAATTATCGAAAACTGTATTTAGCTTCACAGTACAGAGAAGTACACTAATATCATGCCTGTATATCATGTTTCAAATACCTCTCTCTCTGTCCGAAGACCTGTCTGCACTCCCCACTCCACTCTGAACTTACCTTGTTCCTCAGGTCCTTGATGGTGTCCAGGAATATGGTGTGGTCGAATGTGACATCAGGGCGACTTTCATACAACTCTCTGATCTTCTGCTCCAGCTCAGCGTTGGCCTTCTCCAGGGAGTGCACCTTCTCTAGGTAGGAGGCCAGGCGGTTATTCAAATTCTGCATGGTGGTCTTCTCGTCAGCGGACGGGTCTAAACCATCAGCTAGGTTGAAGCCCCTTGGTGAGGGGGACGAGGAGATCCGGGTACCTCGACCACCAGCTCCTCCATATACACTAATGGTTCTGGAAGAGGGGTAAGACATTGTGCTGTCCTGATTATGGTCTTGAGCGTGGAAGTGGGAAAAAAAACACAGACACAAATGCTTGGCAGATTCAAAAAATCTTTAAATACCTGCCCAGGATGGGGGAGGGGAGAGGACGCTTTGCTTTCCAAGGAACAGGTGGGTATGAACCCTTGTGCTCTAGAACCTGAACATCAACATTTTTTTTATGTCGTTTAAAGTAAAAATGTGGCACTTCTTTTCCTGGATTGAATTATCAAGAATTTAAATCATAACATTTCCATTAATCTGAAAACTAAAACTAAATAAACCCAGGTGTAGCACATGGTCAAAGGTCTTGTTGTATGTCAACACACTAGATCACTATCAAGGCCTAGAGAATCAGTGAATGACTGCTAAAAAAAACCATTTAGATTATAGAATTGGAAGGGCAATACAAATTTTGAGAATCCTGGGTTCAGTGTTGCCGTCAAAATAGCTAGTTTTTTAGTTTGTGGATTAAAGCGATCTCCCAGCTTCAAAGGAACGCGTTTTCGACAGAGGTGACCCATGATGGAAGGGAAAACCATGGAAAAAACACAATTGTGCTAGTTTTGGGCTTGTTTTTTTATCATTGACTTGGATTTCTTAGTGAACTATAAAGCTATGATAAAACTCTTTATTAGTCTCTTCTTCTCGCCAATTCACATTTTCTGTCACTATTTAATATTTTCCACTCAGCCGCAGAAATGTCTCTGCTTCCGTGACAGTCCACAGCACCTGAATATGATTCATGCCTTTGGCTGTCGGTTGCTAAGAATCTAGTCGTAACATTCTAACACTGCATCGATTCACACTGTACAAGTAAACACCACAATCTGGATTAAACACCACAAAAGCATCCTGCTCTGGAGCAGGCTTTCGAAACACCGCGTAAAAGCTGTGCTAACCCCGCTTCTAAATTACAAATGTGAAATGTACCCGAACACCTGATTGTGTGCGCCAACATTACCAGGTTCAAATCAAACAAGTGTAAATGTATCTGAGCTCATTGGTTTACTCTAATCTCCTTTACTAATGTGTCCCCAAAAGCCACAAAATGTCCATCTTTCTCTCTTTATGTTATTTCTCTAAAGGATAAATAATTTTCAGAGTAAGTTGTTTGTTACCATCCAGCTTACAGGTGCATCTCAATAAATTAGAATGTCGTGGAAAAGTTCATTTATTTCAGTAATTCAACTCAAATTGTGAAACTCGTGTATTTAATCAATTCAATGCACACAGACTGAAGTAGTTTAAGTCTTTGGTTCTTTTAATTGTGATGATTTTGGCTCACATTTAACAAAAACCCACCAATTCACTATCTCAACAAATTAGAATACCAGTAAGACCAATAAAAAAATTTTTTTTATGAATTGTTGGCCTTCTGGAAAGTATGTTCATTTACTGTACATGTACTCAATACTTGGTAGGGGCTCCTTTTGCTTTAATTACTGCCTCAATTCGGCGTGGCATGGAGGTGATCAGTTTGTGGCACTGCTGAGGTGGTATGGAAGCCCAGGTTTCTTTGACAGTGGCCTTCAGCTTATCTGTATTTTTTGGTCTGGTGTCTCTCATCTTCTTTTTGACAATACCCCATAGATTCTCTATGGTTCAGGTCTGGTGAGTTTGCTGGCAAATCAAGCACACCAACACCATGGTCATTTAACCAACTTTTTGTGCTTTTGGCAGTGCGGCAGGTTGTTTTTGCCAAATCCTACTGGAAAATGAAATCCACATCTTCAAAAAGCTGGTCAGCAGAAGGAAGCATGAATTGCTCCACAATTTCTTGGTAAACGGGTGCAGTAACGTTGGTTTTCAAAAAACACAATGGACCAACACCAGCAGATGACATTGCACCCCAAATCATCACAGACTGTATCATCACAGACTGTGGAAACTTAACTTTGGACTTCAAGCAACTTGGGCTATGGGCTTCTCCACCTTTCCTCCAGACTCTATGACCTTGGTTTCCAAATGAAATACCAAACTTGCTCTCATCTGAAAAGAGACCCTTTTGGACCACTGGGCAACAGTCTCATTTCTTCTTCTCCTTAGCCCCAGTGTAAGACCGCTGACGTTGTCCTTTGGTTCAGCGTGCTTAAACAAGATGAATACGCACTGTACAAATTCCTTGACAGTCTGTTGATTGGTGGTCTTGATGCGTGCCCCAGCCTCAGTCCATGTCCTTGTGGCGTCACGTGCAAATTCTGAATCGCTTTTGCTTTGACAATCCTCATAATTCTGCGGTTCTCTCAGCTGGTTGTGCATCTTTTTTTCCCACACTTTTTTCTTCCACTCAACTTTCTGTTAACATGCTGGTACAGCCTCTGTGAACATCCAGCTTCTTTGCAATGACTGTTTGTGGCCTTACCCTCCTTGTGACTGGTTCAATGATTGGTCCTTCTGGAATTTTCATTGATCATCAGTCTTCCCCATGATTGTGTACCCTAGTGAAACAAACTGAGAGACCATTTTGAAGGCTCAGGAAACCTTTGCAGGTGTTTTGAGTTGATTAGCTGATTGGCATGTCACCATATTCTAATTTGTTGAAATAGTGAATTGGTGTTTTGTTTGTTAAATGTGAGCCAAAATCATCACAATTAAAAGGAACCAAAGACTTAAACTACTTCAGTCTGAGTGCATTTTTATTTAATACACAAGTTTCACAATTGGAGTTGAATTACTGAAATAAATGAACTTTTCCATGACATTCTAATTTATTGAGATGCACCTGTACATGCTAAAGGCACATGCAATGTGACTAATCATTCATTTAGAAATAACAATTCATTCTCAACATATCATTCTTTATCAAAAAAAGAAAAACTCCATTAAGATCCTTTTACATGAGAGTTATGTATCTGGTAAAGCAGCATTCTGGAGTATATCATCTCATCTTGACGTATCTTAAGTTATGAGGGCTCAGGTACATTCCTATGACAGCGTAAAGAGATAAAAATTAGATGACTGAAAAGATATCTACACTTCAATGTGGTGGAGACTTTCGATGTAACCTGCTTGATACTGTAAAGCCTATTGCGTAGGATGATAGATTTAATAAAAATCTATGTTGTAATGTTCCCCACATTATCCAATGTTGTTTTTATCCATGATGAGCTTATAAGAGTGATCACCCATAACCTAAGCAAGAACATTTTAATTTTTAAAGGTCAGCAACACTTTGGCTTCAGTGTTATGCTGAGAGGATTTTGTAATGAATTGTTGGGTATTAAAATTACATTTTTGTTACTCTCAAGTCATTCCAAACTCTTGACTCTTTGTCTTCTTTGCTGACAAATGTACAGTGCTGGCTATTTGATATGCAGTCATCTGGGGCATCATGATTTCTTACACGCCAGTCCTGACATCACACACATTTAAATCAATAAGGGCAACATTTTAGTGAATAACGACTTAATGTTAAAATGTGACCCTGGACCACAAAACCAGTCATAAGTGTCAATCTTTCAAAATAAATAAGCTTTCCATTGATGTATGGTTTGTTAGGATAGGATAATATTTGGCCAAGATACAACAATTTGAAAATCTGGAATCTGAGGGTGCAAATCTAAATATTGAGAAAATCGCCTTTAAAGTTGTCCAAATTAAGTTCTTAACAATGCATATTACTTATCAAAAATTAAGTTGATATATTTACAGTAGGAAATTCACAAAATATCTTCATGGAACATGATCTTTATTTAATATCCTAATGATTTTTGGCATAAAAGAAAAATCTATCATTTTGACCCATACAATGTATTTTTGACTATTTTTGCTATTGGTCCAGGGTCACAAATGACTTTTAACCTAAATGCTGGTTTCAGCCAGTTGCATCATTTTATTGAGTTATTTTTAATATTGTAGCACACAGACACTTTATAATTGTTGTAAAATTGCTGTTTTATTTTGCACTGGTGATTACAGGTTAATAATTAATTAATTCATTACATTTATATTGTGCTCTTCTAGGCACTCAAAGCACTTTACATTATCAGGGGGTATCTCCTCATCCACCCTCCAATGGTGCAGCATCCACCTGGGGATGGGCCTGCGACCCCCTGGAATCTCATGAGTTACAGCGTCAACAGGAAGCAGATCCCGCCCTAAAGAGACTACGCAAGTGGCTGGTAGCAGGTGAGCAGCCAGAGTGGCAGGAGATCACGACTCTTGGCCCAGAAGTGAAAGCCTATTACTCCCAGTGGGCTACCCTTACTCTCCGTGACAGTCTGCTTTACTGTTAGTGGCAGACACCCTGGCGGCAAGGTCACCTTACTGCAACTGCTAGTGCCCCACTCCTTACAGCGTCAAGTCCTACAGCCAAGTCCCCTCCACTCAGATGAAAAAAGCCAATCACAGCATGGAAATGGAGAAGCGCCAAACTGTAATCTCCTCCTCATCAGAAAGTGATAAAGGTACCCTTCCAACAGACACTCCTTGTTCTGAGTCTCAGTTCTGTAAAGGAAGAGACAATAACAGTGTAACGTAGTTCGTACATCAGGAAGAAGGAGGCGGGAACCGGCGAACACTCCAAATCTTTAATAAAATAAACAAACACAAAATATTGCGACAGTCCCTCGCGGACGACTGTCGCGCACAAACAAAACCAAAACACAAAATAAAGTCCAGGCCTGGTCCTCTCTCGTCCGACACTGTCGTCACTCCTCCCTTTTATCCTTCCGGAGCTCCTCCGTGGGACTCGAGACCGGTGAGTGGTGCAGGTGTCGCTCATTATCAATTACTTCACCACCCCCCCTCGTCACAAACAGACACAAGTTCTGAGCCTCTGGCCTGTGTGGTAGGAGACAGTAGCAGATGCACACATGTTCTGAGTCTCCGGCCTGTTACAGAGAAGGCAGCAACAGACACAACCGTTCTGAGCTTGCGGCATGTCCAGTGAGACACTAACAGATCACCAACATTCTGAGCCTGCGGCCCATGAGGGAAGAGACAATAACAGATACCGTCTCGGTTACGTATGTAACCCTCAATCCCTGAAGGAGGGAACGGAGACATCAAGTTGGAGGACAGACGAATTGGGATCTCGCTTAGAGGGACCAATCTACCTCGAGTGTAAACTAAATGAGCCAATGCACATTGGCATGCGATTATTGCATCCAGCTGCTGCTGATCACAGCGTGAGTATAAGTAGGCAGCAGGTGCAGCGCATATTCAGGTTTTCGCTGAGGAGCCGAGCAGGTGACCCGGCCGCTCAGCGGTGGTACAGGAGCTGTGGCCACGGGACGTGACTTTCTCCGTTTCCCTCCTTCAGAACGAGTTACCATACGTAACCGGACTTTCCCTTTCAGTCGGTCGCTCTCGACGTCACGTCGGAGGACCGACGTATTGGGATCCTACCAAAGGGCCACAGTTACTGCCCCTTCCAGTGTCCTGTGGAGGCCACCTGCGCCCCTATTTTTTGGCGCAGGCCAGGTCTTCTTCACAAGAGGACCAGCTACTGCTGCAATGGCACTACCCAATGAGTAAGACTGGATAACACTAGGAGAACGTACCCGTTCTACTTGGAACAGGGGCGTTACGGAAGCTCGAACCTTCCCGAAGGAGGTTTCGGAAGCAATACACATATGAACATCCCTTAGGTGCATATGGAAGAATGGAGGTGATTGAACCCTCTTGGAATGGCAGAAGTCTGCTGGGGAAACACGGGCTCTGAGGCTATATCGTGGACTTTACACATATGAGATCCAATTAGGTCTTACATATGGAACCCATCCTTCTACCGGTTCTCAAGGATTCATCAAGTAAAGGTCTGGCGCCGGACGTTCCGCCACGTCTGGCTGCCGAGGGGACTGAGGAACTCAACAGGGTCTACTGTATGGACTCTCTGGAGTGATTTTGCAAGCCGACCCGAAGCCGGGGCCTCTCAGTGCTTCTACCCGTTTGAGGTGAGAACACAGGAGGATACCGGCTCCACACGAAGGCTATAAAATCTAGCAAACGTGTTGGGGGCTGCGCAGCCCGCAGCGCTACAAATATCTATCAGCGAGGTGCCACGAGCCAGCGCCCAGGAGGATGCACACCTCTAGTTTAGTTGAGTGAGCTCGCAACCTGAACGGGCATGGCACACCCTGTGCCTGATAAGCCAGTGTGATGGCATCCACAATCCAGTGGGCAATCCTCTGCTTAGAGATGGCATTTTCCTTCTGCCGGCCTCCATGACAGACAAGAGCTGGTCTGAGGTCCTGAAGCTTTGCGTCCGGTCTACGTAGCACCTTAAGGCTCGGACGGGACAGAGCAAAGCTAGGGCTGGGTCTGCCTCCTCCGAGGGCAGCGCTTGGAGGTTCACCACCTGATCCCTGAAGGGAGTAGCGGGAACCTTGGGCACGTAACCGGGCCGGGGCCTCAGGATTACCTGGGAATCAGCCGGCCCGAACCCTAGCACGAATCTTTGACCGAAAATGCGTGCAGGTCCCCTACCCTCTTGGTGGAGGCCAATGCCAGCAGGAGCAAAGGCTTCATTGAGAGGAACTTCAGCTCCACTGCCTGTAAAGGCTCAAACGGGGCCTGCTGTAGTGCCGTGAGCACCAGACTCAGGTCCCAAGAGGGTATAGAGGGGGGCCGTGGAGGATTTAACCTTCTCGCCCCCCTAAGGAATCTGACGACCAAGTCATGCTTCCCCAACGACCTCCCTTCTACGGGGTCGTGGTTAGCAGCGATTGCAGCAACATAACTTTAAGGGTGGAGTGAGACAGCCTTCGCTCCAACCCTTTGTTGCAAAGAGGACAGCACAACTCCGATCTGGCATTTTTTGGGGGTCTTCTCGGCGAGAAGAACACAACTCAACTAACAGGTTCCACTTCAAAGCGTAGGCTGTGTCTCGTAGACGGTGCTCTCGGCAAAGTGATGGTGTTGACTACCTCTTGGGGTAGGTCACTCAGAACCTCCAAGTCCCGTCCAGGGACCAGACATGAAGTTTCCAGAGGTCTGGACGCGGGTGCCAAAGGGTGCCCCGTCTCTGAGTCAGTAAATCCTTTCTCAGAGGAATCGGCCAGGGAGGGGCTGTCGCGAGGAGCATTAGTTCCGGGAACCAGGTCCGGGTAGGCCGATAGGGTGCCACCAGCAGGACTTGCTCCTCGTCCTCCCTGACTTTGCACAGTAACTGTGCCAGAAGGCTCACTTGGGGAAATGCATACTTGCGAAGGCCCAGCAGCCAGCTGTGTGCCAGAGCGTCCGTGCCGAGTGTTCCGTCGGTCAGGGCGAAGAACAACTGGCAGTGAGAGGTTTCTGGAGAGGCAAACAGGTCTACCTGAGCGGCTCCGAAACATCTCCAAACCAGCTGGACCGTCTGGGGATGGAGTTGCCATTCTCCCGGGAGCGCAGCTCGAGGCAGCTCGTCGGCTGCCCTGTTGAGCAGCCCAGGAATGTGAACAGCATGAAGCGACCTCAGATGTTTCTGACTCCAGAGGAGGAGGTGGCGGCGAGTTGCGATAAGCGACGGGAGCGCAGACCACCTTGTTGGTTGATGTACGCAACGGTTGCTGTGTTGTCCGTGCGGACTAGTACCTGCTTGCCTCGTAAGCGCCCTTTGAGACGGCCAGGGCAAGGCACTGCCAGCACTCAGGCAGTTGATGTTCCCATGCCGGAGCTGGCCCCGTCCCAAACCCTCTTCCACGGCCACGCCCGTTGTAACAGTGGCCCCACCACCGTTTTTGAGGCCTCTTGCAACCCACAGCCTGGAGACCTGCTCCGGCACTCTGCCCGGAGAACGCAAAGGTCTGAACCACTTGGGGTGGAAGTTTGGCGGCAGGCCCCGTTTCACCTGGACCCGAAGTTCCGCGTTGCACGCCCCAACCTCGTACTCGTCCATGGACCGGTGCTGCGAGCGGTCCTCATATGTAGTAGCCCCCCAGTGCGTTCCTGCCGCCCGGGGCCGCCCATATGCCCAGGAGTCTCTGAAACTGTTTCAGTGGGACCGCGATCCTGTTCTTGAATGTATTCAAGCATTTCAACACCGACTGAGCACGTTCCTGCGTGAGGCGTGCTGTTTGTTCGACCGAGTCTAACTCCATACCGAGAAAATAGATTTTCTGCATGGGGTGAGAGTTTGCTCTTTTCCCAGTTGACTTGAAGGCCCAACAGGCTGAGGTGTGAAGCACCAAGTCCCTGTGCTCGCACAACTGATCCTGAGACTGGGCGAGTATTAGCCAATCGTCGAGGTAGTTGAGGATGTGAATGCCCTGCTCTCTCGTGGGAACAAGTGCTGCCTCCGTAACTTTCGTAAAGACAAGGGGCGACAGGGACAGCCCGAAGGGCAGGACCTTGTACTGGTATGCCCGCCCCTCGAACGCAAACCGCAGGAATGGCCTGTGGTGCGGAAGGATCGAAACATGAAAGTACTTGTCCTTCAGGTTGATCGCTGCGAACCAATCTTGGGGACGGCTACACCTGAAGGTGCATTTCTGCGTGAGCATCTTGAACGGGAGCCGGTGAAGGGCCCGGTTCAAGACGCGCAGATCCAAGATGGGTCCCAACCCACCGCCTTTCTTGGGTACAATAAAGTAAGTGCTGTAAAACCCCGACCTCATATCGGACGGAGGGACCGGCTCTATCGCATCCTTCGCCTGTAGGACTGCAATAACCACACGCAAGACAGGAGCATCTGCTGCTTTCATCACTGACGTCAAGTGGATGCCACTGAACTTGGGGGGGGGACGCCGGTCGACTGAATCGCATAGCCGAGCCTGACGGTTCGATGGAGCCATCGAGACGGGCTGGGTAGCTCGTGTCAGGCTCCCAGACACCGCGTAAGTGGTGTCAATGGAACTACAGGCGTACCCGCATTGGGGCAGCGCGGAAGAACGCAGGGAACCGGCCCGGGCGTCTCTTTGCCGGTCCGAGGCGGGGTCTGAGTGTGTAACACTGACCTGCGTTTGAGCAGAGGTTGCGTGGGTAGTCCGTTGGTTCGTCCTCTCGATCCGCCCACTGCTGCTCACTGGCTAGAGAGGAGGGTGAGTGTGATACGTATTAGATCGTCCACAACCCCCCGTCCCCTCTGGGGACCAAGAAATAGAGGAATTGCTCTTTGTCAAAAATTTGTGTACCACCGACCGAGAGGTCAGTGGCAGAAAAGATACTCCGCCCGGCCCTCCTCCAGGTGAGGGAGTGGTGTGCTTACCATCTCCAGAAGAGCACGTCCCTCCACCTCTGGGTTGCCCGTCTCAGGGCCTCTTGCTTTTTCGCTTGCCACCAGGTTTGGCGGGGGACTGGATGGGCGGGGCGGCTGCCCTGCGACTGGTTCCACGGCAGAGCTTTGCTGGAGGCCGCAGGAGCTCTACTCTTGTTTGGCGGTGGCAGGGGGGCCGCCCTCGGCGACGGCAGCAGTTGCACGCCGGGGCAGGATGTACCTGATGTCCTCAGTCTGCTTTGGTCAGCGGAGAGCCGCTGGGCAAGTTCTCCACCGTGTCTCCGAAAGGCCGGCCTGGGACACGGGGGCGTTCAAGGATCGTGTCTTGTCCGTCTCGTGCATGTCAACCAGTCACAGCCAGAATTGGCGCTCCTGGACCACCATAGTGGACATTGCATGACCCAGAGACCGCGCCGTAACCTTTGTCGCTCGTGGTGCGAGGTCCGCCGCGGTTCGGAGTTCTCTGCGAACTTCTGGGTCTTGACCACCCTCGTGCAAGTCCCTCAGTGCCTTGGCCTGGTGCACTTGCAATCACGCCGTAGCGTGTAAGGCGGAGGCAGCTTCTCCACCGGTCGTATAGGCATCGCTGGCCAGCCGAGTACCTACAGACCCGGGAGGGGAGGCACGGTTCTCCCTGCCGTTTGGAGGCGGTATTAGGACACAACTGCATCGCAACCGACCGCTCCACCGGGGGGACCCTTGTAACCCCCTAGCTGCCCCACCATCGAGGGTGGTGAGGGGGGAGGATCCAGCAAATCAGTTTCTGGCTGTAAAAAGGTGTCGTCCACGACCTGTTGAGCTCCTCATGCACCTCCGGGAAGAAAGGCACCGAGGCGGGGCGCTGAGAACCAGCGCGGACCGCCCCGGGAACCAATCGTGCAACCTTGAGGGCTCGGGACACGGTGAAAGTCCTCACTCGACCCCTACCCCTACGGCGGCCCGGGAAAGCATAGCCATTATTTCTGGATCCGATCCAGGCATTGCTACGGTCCCGGAGGAGAGCAGCGCAGCCGAATCTTCCTCTCCAGAAAGCTCTGGCTCACCCTCCGATGCTGCAATCGACATCCGATTGTCGGGGGGAGCCTCTGAAGAAACAGGTGTTACCCCTGGGAGGGTCCAGCCTGCTCTTTTTGAGAGCTCCGCTGGTTTCGAAGTGCCGGCGGGCTTGGGCATCCCTGGAGGGGAATTCCTCACCGTGACCGTAAGACCAGTCCGCCCACCGCTAGAAGAAGGACGCCCCCGGCTGCCACCAGAGGGAACCCTAGATCTGGGCAGTGGCACGGGCACTCCGCCCCCTTGCAGGTAACGGAGTCCGGTCCGCAACTCCGAGATGGTCATACCCCCGCAATGGGAGCATGAGCCATCCACGAAAGCCCCCTCAGCGTGCTTCATGCCCAGGCACGATAGGCAGCGATCGTGACCATCACCCGGCGCTAGGTAACGACCGCATCCAGAACGCCCTGGTGATACGTTGTCTATAGCAAGACCAACATCGTCTTTACAAAGACATAACGTCAAGAATGCCATGTAACGTCGTCTTTAAAAAGACGCACCCAAAATTTCTCTTTTAGGGGAAAAAGCTCTTTTAGCGTGCTGAGGCGCACAGGGGAGATGATCATCTGCAACACAAACAGGGGGTAGTGCAGCCTGATGTGTGCAGCCCACTCGACACGGGAAACCACAACCGCTGAAGCGCCGTACCGCTGAAGCGCCGTACCGCCAAAACGAAGAGCTCTCCAAGAGTGTGCTGAACTCGTTCAGTTTTCTTCTCTCCGTAGAGTAGTCAGGAGCGGAACGATGTGATCGCTCGGCTCCGAAGCGAAAAGCTGAATATGCGCTGCATCTGCTGCCTACTTATACTCACGCTGTGATCAGCAGCAGCTGGATGCAATAATCGCATGCAATGTGCGTTTGGCTTGTTTAGTTTACACTCGAAGTAAATTGGTCCCTCTAAGCGAGATCCCAATTCGTCGGTCCTCCGACGTGACGTCGAGAGTGACCGACTGAATGGGAACAAGATTCTGAGTCTCCACCTCCAGCCTGCTAGGAAAGAGATCTCTACGTCAGATCGTTGTCCAACGAGACAAAGCGGATTGTTGTGCCCAGAGAGGCAGAAGACATACAGAAATTTGCAACAAGGTTAAGCTCCGGCTAGCAAACCTTCACTTCAAGGTACTTTCGTCTGCGTGTTCCAGATTAAGGACCTTCTGCACCTACTCCAGGGCCATATCTGCATGTTCCAGATTTTAGGACCTTTTGGTGCTCCAGGAGATCAGCATCCTACAGTGTTTTGTGTTCAAGGCTGTTGAAACAGATTCCTGCTCCTTTCCCCACTGCATTGCTACCAGCACAACCAGTGGAAGAAGTCAACGCCACCAGACTGTTCGCTCGACCACAGAGAACATAATTATTACTTATCCAAACCTCTTCCAGAGACCCTGGCACTGTTGTATGTTATCAGTATATGATTTTCTAATTTAAATTAGATGTTATATAGCTGATCAGTTAAACAAAAAAAAAAATAGAGTGTAATTTACTGTGTTGATACATAATAAGGTATTCCTCCATTAGTCTCAGTTTTATCTGTTCATAAGATACATAACTCTGCCCTAGCAGCCCCCCAAATAAGCATCCACATTTAGCACTTATGCACTTTATTCCTTTTTCATATTCGTGTATTCAGTTAGTATCTGTTTATACTCTTGTCTAGCTTTGTTATAAAATTTTTGTTTACCTTCTGTCTTCCTTGGTTGATAACAGTAAAAGGTTCTACAGTTAGATACCCACCATCTTCTCCTTATATCTAATGTACTCATAACCGCACACCTCATGACATGTGATCCAAGATCAGAATGTCATCGCCGTACCCTCACTACACTATTTTTTCCTCCCTAGGTTGGCGAAGCAATCAATACACACTCGCTGTTAGTGTAATGTGCTGTCACCTATGCTTTTGCATGGGTTAAACTGAACCTTAATGGCTGAACAGATCGATGCAATGCATGATGTGAATCTGATTTTGAGCCACTTTTCATTTTCATGAACTGGAACAGCCTACTGATAGTAGTTTTCTTCCCACAGATTCCCATTGTCTGCTGTTGCTGCTCCCGTCACGTCCTAAACATTTGCAGAATGTTATGTATTTACAGTACATTATGGTTGTAAAAACTGACCTCCTGCCATTGCCTAAAAAATATTGCATATAAACTGGTTTCCTTTTCATATATACGATATATCGATATTATATACTATATATATGTATATATATATATAGATAGATATATATATAGATATATCTATATATATATATATATAACACCCACAAATGGGATGATAATAAACCACCAACCAGCTGGGTCAAAATAACCCAGCATGTGTTCTTTCCAATATTTACTCAGTGCTGGGTTGTCAAATAACCCAGAAATGGTTGTTTTGAACTCAGCATTTTTTAGAGTGTCAGAAGACTTGTAACAAAGTGAACATATTGTACAGACTAATAATATGAAAATTTTACAGTCGCAGAACAAAACAAAAATAAAATCAAAACACACAAGGTGTTTTAAATGTACATATTTGGAATCTTTTTCTGGGAATTATTACACAAGTCCTTCATTGAGCTTAAATTTGTAATTGAAAAGCAACAACAACAACAACAACAACAAACAAAACAAATGTTAAAAAAGTTAAATTATCATCTACTTGAATTAAAGCAGTTCAACATGTGTTTAAGAGAAAGGGTGGTCTCATTTTTCAACATTTCTCTTTTTGTATTTTTTTACAAAAGAAAGTCAGATGGATTTGAGTAAATGATGACGAAGTAATTTTAGCTGAACTATTCCTTTAAATAGGTGTCAACAGAAGACACCTATTTCATGACACATCTAGTTCAGTTTGAACAGACACAGATCATTGATCATAGACCATGCAGTGTGAACTTGAGGCGTCGCTGTGATTCATCATTAGATTTAAGGATGCAACTCAATGGGTGTGTTTCGACTAAATAAAAAGCTTCCTCGGTAAACTATGATCAAACAAATACTCAGACATGAATGATGAGAATAAAATGAAAGGAACCGAAAATCAATCACAAATCTGAAATCAGGTGATTGTATACAACACATATGCTGTAAATGTGTGTGAAACGGAGTGGGTTCGTGGTGGTGGCCTTATATCTGATGCCACAGTAGAGGTGTTTAGCCACCAGGTGATGCTATGTGACTATCATTCATTTTGTGTGCTTTTGAGCAGGTTAAATCAAAGCACTGACCTGATGGAGCATGTCAGTGCTGGAAAATCCATTTTCTATTGTTGTCAGAATATTTATCAAATGGCCATCAATAAAGAGAGAGGCTTTTTGAGTTCAGATGGTAGCAGTGTTGGGGGTAACGCATTACAAGTAATGCGAGTTACGTAATCAGATTACTTTTTTCAAGTAAATAGTAAAGTAATGCAATACTTTTTAATTTACAAGAAAATATCTGAGTTACTTTTTCCAATAAGTAATGCCAGTTACTTTGTTTTCTCATGTATTGACTGACAGCTCTCATGTCCCCCCTCATGTTGAGAGAAATCAGGAGTGAGTGCAGAGGTGTTGTTTTGTGCTGTGTGAACAGATGTTACGTAGTTTCTAGACTAAATGTCAACATGTTTACCATTCACTCTTCACACAACATATTCGTACTAAGTTCAGTATTATTCATAAATGATAAAAAAAGCCGTCAAATCAAACTCAGGACATGACGCAAACATGTTAAATAACACAAATATCCTTTATGTATTCAATTCCATTTTATTAACCAATGCCTTCGATGATTCATTTCAACCATACTAATAAGCAAAAATGGCTTTAGATAAACATAACATTTGTGCTTCTTTTTTTTTGTTTCTGAAGAAAGAAAAATGAGGGAAAGCGCAGATTTAAAAAGTAATGCAAAAGTAATGTAATGCATTATTTTCCATAAAAAGTTACTAAGTAACGCAATTAGTTACTTTTTTAGTAAGTAACACAATATTGTAATGCATTACTTTTTAAAAGTAACTTTCCCCAACACTGTTGGTGCAATGCCTTTACTAGCTAGGGCTAACTGGAACATGCTAAGCTGCATAACATGGGTCCCTTAGGACCAAATAGGTATATTACTGCAGAGCATCAACAAACAAGTTGACATGTGAAAGCACGTCAACTTATTTTACTAACCCTAACCTAACAGTCTACAAATGCTTTAATGAGAGTTAGTTGACATGTAGTTTCAATTTAATGAGAGTTAGTTGATATGTAGTTGCAAAGTTACTTATAGTTGTGTTTTTTTTAACACTACATTTGACTATCAAAATAAAGTGTAACCCTTCCAAAACACAACTACAGCCTTACGCTTAATAGTCTGGTATAGGCTCTAACCTATTGTGCTATTGTATACGGAGACCCACACCCCTAGGGTTACATGTCCTTTAAAATGGCCGCAGCTGCTGGTTTTTAACACGACAATTAAATAAGACGGGCTCTAATAAAGTACACAGTATTTGCTTGTGCCTGTATCATAACTATAGTAATGAAAGCCCATAACATGAACTGTTGCTAACTGACAGGGGTGGAGGAACATCATTGTACATGCTAAGCATTTCACTATCCGGACAGTATAATCTTAATTTGTTATATAATAACATTTTCCTGCAAGGTTGAGATCTGTAAGATTATTTAAATAAATTAATACTTTTATACAGCAGGGATGCATTCAACTGATCAAAAGGGACAGTAAAGACATTTATAATATTACAAAAAAAATTGTATTTCAAATAAATGCTGTTCTTTTGAACTTTCTATACATAAAATGATCCTTTAAAAACGTGTCACAGTTTCAACAAAAATTAAGCAGCCCAACTGTTTTAACACAGATAATGTATTAGAATATTAGAATTTTTATTGTATTTTTTTTATCAAATAAATGCAGCATTGGCTATAAGTTTTTGTTCCTTCTGTGTGACATGAGAGTCAATGCTGTTTCACAGAAAATTAGTTTCTAAATTCTGCTCCAGAAAAACCACAAATCAACCTCAATAACTGCAGCAAAAATATAGAGACACTATAAAGCAACCGTCTATCTCCCCAGGGACATCCTAGTTTGTCAGCCAAAAGCATTTTGCTATAAAAAGTCTCTCAATAAAACCCTGCCGGTTTACTCACAGCATGTGCATGTTACATTTGAGTACATTATTACAGTGAACGCTGCCAGCTAGAGAACAAGACCCTTATTTGTCCCTTCAAATCACACTCCCATTAGTAGTCACACCTTTCACAACAGTTTTACATCGTGAGAACGGTAGTATCTGTCTGCATGCCAGGTATCCCTGATACAATACGACTTACGATAGAAACCTGTAAAGCCAGGAATCTGACTGTCCTGAATAAAAAAATTATAGGGGTATTGTTGCATAAAAGACAGACACAGACAGAGGGAAATCGACAGGTACACACCTAGAAAACACTGCTAGCAAATGTTTGTCTTGGTATTAGTACATGAATGGGTGATGATTACATGGACAAGTTCAAGCTGCAGTCTCTGGGTGTTAACATTCACTACATGACTGTTATTCATTCAGGTGATGCTTGCACAGGCATTGTAGGGCGTTATGCAGTGAGATCATGTTAATGGAGGGAGTTATCTGAAAATTTTACACTGTAGAAAAGCAAAGTAAGATGAGCCAGTGGGTAAGCTGAGTCACTCCAACTATTTCAGGAGCTGTGAAGGTTTCTGTTACAAAAGTTATTCCATGACAACTCTCGGAAAGTTAGCTTGGTAATATACAGAGCCTGCAGAGCCTGAGCCAGTACAGAGACCTGCTACTGCCAATACATCCACAGACATGTTACTGTGAGCATGTAAGAAACACTGCTGGGGCACATATAACTAGTGTTGGGGGTAACGCATTACAAGTAACGCGAGTTACTTAATCAGATTACTTTTTTCAAGTAACTAGTAAAGTAACACATTACCTTTTAATTTACAAGAAAATATCTGAGTACCTTTTTCAAAAAAGTTACGCCAGTTACTTTGTTTTCCCATTTATTGACTGACAGCTCTGGTGTTGCCATGGTGACAGAAATCGGAAGAGCAGAGGAGTTGTGTGCGCTGTGTGAACATGATTTTACTGTAGTTCTAGACTAAATGTGAATGTGCATTAATTCATCCCACTCACAAAAAACAGATTTAGTATTCATCAAAATGAATTAAAACAATGAAATGCAAACTCAGAATATGAAAACCTGCAATAATTAAATATGTTAAAAAACACAAATGTATCTAATCCCATTTTAATCAATGTCTTTGCTGCTGACCGTTTGCGATCCAGTTCACCAACTAATACGCGAAATGACTTTAGATAACAACAATTGGGCGTCATTTTTTTTTTTTTTATTGCTGACGAGTGTTTCTTCTCCTGCGTTCTACTGTGCAGACGTGAATTTACTTTTCCTTCAGCCTGAGGTTTATTCATTACACTTTTTGGTGTGAAAGGGCTTTTACATTTGCCATAAATAGAACTTCTTAGCTAAATATATCTTATATTAAAACTAATCAAGCCCTGTTCATATTTAAAAAGTAACGTGAAAGTAACGCAAAAGTAATATAACGCATTACTTTCCATAAAAAGTAACTAAGTAACGTAATTAGTTACTTTTTTAGGGAGTAACGCAGTATTGTAATGCATTACTTTTAAAAGTAACTTTCCCCAACACTGCATATAACATACATGAAATAACCCCACTACACGTGAAATACTGTGTAGCAGATCTATACAGGTGGAGCTAGGGAAGGTGGAGGGTTTCTGAAGTGTGCTGCAACTGCTACAGCAAGTATTAGCCAAGTATTTGAATGTTGAGCAGCAAGCTCATTGGCTGCTGATGCAACTAAAACCAATCAGTTGCGCCATGTGAATAATGATGTGATTATATCAGATAGAGTCATGACAGAACTTTGTATATTTCCCGTCATATATCTGGCTTTCTGTGATTAGAAGTACAAGTAGTTTTATGTGCCTTTTTGCATGTCAAAGTACATTTTCTGTATAGAATAAAGTTATTGTGTCAGTTATCATTACATCAATCCAAGTTTATCGAGATCAAAACATATGCATACACACTTATGTACACAATCTAGCAACAGTGATTAAACTTTCCTCTACATTATTTGAATTCTCTGCCATTCACGCTATTTTCATGAAGTACTTCAGAACTAATTCTGTAAAAAACAACAGCAACAACAACATTAAATTCATCAACAAAATGATTTGTTAAAAAAATCTTCAGATAATAAGAAATCCACTTTTTGCTTTTAAGGAAAATTATTTTTCATGATCCACACTTTATTTTCCTGTCACACTCTCAATTAGTTTAGACTTTGTTTCAGTTTGCATATTTTCCCTGTTGTGTTGGTTGTTATGGTTATCAATTTAATTTAGGGACACCAGTCCCTCTACTAACCCAGTGCCCAGCACAGTACAACCCCGCTGCAAGGAGTGACAGCATGAGCCCACCGCAAATGGAGAAAGCACCTAAGCCATGGTGTTAGAGCCCACTCCAGGAGGAGTGATTGAACCTGACATCACATCAGAGCCTGAGGGCAACTCGTCTGACCAGGTGTGCAAGCCGGCTGTACCATCCATTGCCGTGGGAGTCCTCGTGGACTATGAGGGGTTGAAAGCGAGTCCCGCTCGCCCTCCCGCCACTGAGAGTGAGTACCGGCTGGATTTAATTGACAGCTTAAGTGTGTGTGGAGAGATGAATTCCCTGTGCCCCTTCATTATGCCAAGATGTGATTCTTCATCTTCAGTCATGCTAACCCTGCCCAGCCTCCTTCTCCCACCACCTCTCGAATCTGCCATTTGGAATGCTTTGTTTTTTGTTGGTTTTTGCATTTTCCTTCAGTGTCCTCCTCAGTTCTCAGCTACTCCTGCCACCTAGTCCTCGCTACCCTCCCATCAGCCCCTCTGTACCACCTCAGCCTCCTCTCAGTGGTGTGGATTCACCACCTTGGGACTGCTGGGAGCCATCTCCTCCTTGGTCTGAGGAGCCTGTGGCTCCGCCTCCGGCCTCAGAGCACGTCGTTCTATCTCGACCCAGCGCCCTGGCTCCTGCGCCTGTGCTCCTTCCTCCCTCTACTCTAGCAGTGACCATCAGGCATTTGGCCTCGCCAGGCTACCTCAGTAAGTCGGCTTCACATGGGTCAGACTTTACACCGCTTTCATCACAAACTTGCGGGCCTTTCACTGCCCTCCGGCCCTCCACCCCTTTGGCTAGCTCCACCCTCCCTCAGGCTCCACCTCCCCCCTTTGTTGCTCCAGCTCAACCTCTGCCCTCTGGTCTTTGGTCTCTCTCCTTTTCATCAGCTCTCCAGCTTCATGGTGGGCTCCATCTCCAGCGTTGCCATCACCTTTGTCTTCATGGTGTTGTCGGGTCGTCTCCCTCCATGGCTCCTCCCTCCTCCTCTGTGGAGGATGTTTCTGGGTAACATCTGTCCTTCCTTGCTCAAGGTCACCTGTTGGATCACTCCACCTTCTGCACCACCCTGGACCTTTTTGTTTGGCCCTGTCCCGTTTCTTCTTCCTCCATTCATCTGTCAGCGTGAGGTTGCGCCTTCCAAAGGGGGCATACTGTCACACTCTCACTTAGTTTGAACTTTGTTTCAGTTTGCACATTTTCCCTGTTGTGCTGGTTGTCATGGTTATTGATTTGATTCCGTCCTTTAGTTAAGGTGTATGTCGTTAATGATCCTACTTATTACTTAAGTTGCTTCATCTCTATTCTTGAGGTTTTGTAGCTGTATGGATTACCTGCCTGTGGATTTATTAAAGATTGTCTTTCACCTTCATCATTGTGTTCGTGTTGCAACACAACTAATGTGACCGTGCCAGAGAGGATTTTCTTTTTCCCAAAAATGGTAGGTAGTTAATGTTATCGCACTGGACTAAAACCTATTGACAAAAATTGTTATGCTATATTATTACCAAATATTGGATTAAATGTTTTTTATCAACTTCAATTATCATCTGTTTTGTATTTCTTTTTGGAACTGATTCTTTGTAGACTATTGATCTGAGCTTAAGAACCTGTTTTTGTTTGAACATTGGCAAAATTATCCACAAATAATGTTTTTTTCACTCAAAAACCGAGGTCCGTAAGCTCAGATCAATGAGGCCTATTATCAATTAGTTCCAAAAAGAAATGCAAAATCTATGCTAATTGAAAGAAAGCAAGCTAACAAAAGTATTTAATCCAAAAGTTGGTGATAATATAGCATAATGAGAGATTTACAAGCAATTCTACAAGCAAAGGATTTTCAGCACAGCACAATGGCTAAAAAGATGAGGTAACAGAAATGAGGGAGTAACAAATCCTACTTCCTGGCAGTCATTGGCGCCTTGCGTTGTTGATTGTTCAGGCCAGTTATAGATCTTTTGTATCTTCGTTCTTTACCAAAAATAAATATCCACAGAGGTAAGTACTTGACTGTGTTTGAATTTCTTTCTGTTTGATTTTTATTCACCTTCCACAACTTACACTGAAATAGAAAATACACCAAATTAAAATAGATACAGCTAAAAGCACTAATTCAGGGGAAATGCATTACAAACTCATAAGACTGCATGATTCTAAGTTATATGAACCACAGATTTACAATTTTCACATCATGCATGTTTTGAATTTGTAATCTTATGGCTTTGAACATGAAAGAACAATCTGACCAAAAATGTAAAGCCGCAAGCATAACACAGAGATCAATCAGATTTTGATTAAACAAATATGAATGTTCTCATGGGCTACCAGAAAGAAAAATACCTAAACTATACATACTGTAATCTGCTGTAGATGTAAAACTATTATTAAAAGGTATTTAAGGCTTGTCTGTCTAAAACTTACCTGCTTACTAAACAGGGGTGTTTTTTCCAAGGAGGCGAGGGAGTGCCTTCTAAGAAAAAGTTTATTCAACAGCATAAAAAACAAAAACAAAACAAAAACCAATAGAAATATTATGAAATTAAATGTTAAAAGCACCCATTTGTCTAAAGTAACTGTCCAACAGTTCACAATGGACAAATAATTAAGTAAACATGTAACTTGGACATCACCACTTTCAATCACATCATTATTGATTATTTTATTGCAATTTGTTATTCAACTTTGAAACTTGAAATAGTTTAAAATGTTTGAATGAACATACTGTTTATTAAAACATCTAAAAAAAATTTACACTACAGGTTGCTTTTTGTTAGTGTAAGACAATGCTGCTTCTTGGTCCTGGATGCCAACAACACATTTTATTTGACAATTATTTGGCATGTTTCAGGACATGGAGTATGCTAATGGTGATGAGCAGAATCATGCGTGTTCAGTTGTGGAGACATTATTCCTTGTAAAGCTACATTTCTAGGCTGCCACGTCATCAAGCACTGTCAAAGGCCGACTTAGTCTGAAGGATCCTCGGAAAGCTGCCTTCGTTTTGTGGCCCTTCATTTGCCTTATTTTGAAGGATGCATCAAGTGTAGCTTTCATGTCCTCCAATCACCCAATAATCCTTTGCACACTTCATGAAAAAGAATTGTCAGACAATGAATTGGCACTTTCATTATGAAATGCAAGATTAAAAAAAAAAAAAACATATAATTTGGAGATGAAGGCATACGATTGTAAATTATTCACATAATGCTAAATTGTCCATAATGTAAACCACTGGGAGACCACAGACAGTTCACATTCACTGTATTGCATTAATAGAAAGGAAGTTAATATTTTTCCACAATTAATTTTAATAGTATTTTTGTGCTGTGAGTGTGACCATGGGGTCAGAAACATGTATGATGTGGTCTGGACTAGAAACCTGCATGGGACGGACTTTTCAGTCCCACTCCCGCAGAAATATATCTTATCTGGTCCCGGTCCCGCTCCCGCCCGCGACATTCATGTTTTATCCCGCTCCCAACTGCCCGCAAAGCCCGCAGTAGCAGTACATCGAATAAATTTACATGAAATGGTTCTGTAACATCTCTTAAGCTCCACAACATCCCAGCATAAATGCTCCCGATAAAATATTTGTTATTTCACAATCACAAACACTGTGATTTAATTTAAGGGGTCATATGATGCGATTTTAATTTTTCCTTTCTCTTTGGAGTGTTACAAGCATAGATAAGATCCCTGAAGTTGCAAAAGACTAAAGTCTCAAATCCAAAGGGGGGGGGGGGGAAGGGATATTCGTATAAAAGCCCCCCCCCCCCCCCCACATATCTACGTCACTATTTGGGAAGATTTGCATAACGCCGCCCAAATGTTCAGGCAAAGATAGAAGGCGTAACTTTTATTCTCTCTGTAGTATTGTTGTTGCTGCTGCCATGTCGTGAAGATGCTGTGTGTTTCGTTGCGAAAGCTAAAATACTTTGTTTGAACTTCCAAAAGAGGACGATAACCGCTTAGTCATGCTTGGAGCTGATCCGTGCTGATTGCTGAGGAAATAAAACAACTTAGTGCTGTGGATCACCGGATCGGCTTTCACAGTGGAAGCGGAGTCCAGCCCGGGGTCGTCACATGCTGTTTCCCAAACCCATCCTGACGCTCCTTCGTCGATCCGCCCGGCCGGCGCCACGTGTGTGACGCTGTGTGTTCGTTGTGAAAGTGAACTCTTTGTTTGGCCTTCCAAAAAGGACACGCCTATCAATCAGTGGTTTAAGTTGTATTTACAACACTGTTCAAAAACAGTTCAACCCAATATATTCAGATGTGTGCAGCACATTTTTTGGAGGACTGATTCCTGATCCTGGGAGAGTAGACTACAAATGCCGGCTGTTCTGACTCAATCCTTTAGTATTTTTTTTATATTACATATTTTTATATTTTTATATTTTTTATATTTAAGCGAGTTTTTTGGGCATGTAGAGTAGGGCTTGTTGTTTGTCATTTCTCCGACCACAAATGCAGACATGATTTTATGTTTACGTGGCGCGATGCAAAGCAACGCTTAAAAAGCCGTATAAATCATTATAATCCATAATCCACAAATCAACTGCCTCGTTTTAATGGTTTGCATGTTTTTGATCACGCTCCGGACGACAGGACTCATCACATAATAGGTGAAACATTTCGTCACAATCTTGAGTATTCGGCCAAATAACAACCGCATCGATAAGCTGGCCAATCACAGCACATCTTCGCTTTTTCAGACTGATGAGCTGTGGTAAGAAATCGATGTGTTTTCAGACAGGGGGGCAAAAGGAGAAACATAAGGTACAGTATGTGGAAAATAATGTGTTTTTTGAACCTTAAACTGCATAAACACACTTCATTACACCAAATACACAAAATAATGTTCTTTTTAGCAACATAATATGACCCCTTTAACAGAAAAGCAAGCTTGTGCTGCTGCGTGCATGGTTTGGCATGGCAGAATGCGAGCAGCTCGCTTCCTTTATTACTAAAAGCTGACATCTCAGTTAATCGTGATCTCATAAAGCTCTGTTATAACACATTAAATATATGCACAATGAATCTTTCACAATGTCTACACTTCGTGTGTTAAAATGAGAGGATTTTCACGCAATTTCAGCACTGCGGTGAGTAGATTCTAACTTAATCACCTCTGATTGGCCTTTGCGTTCCAGATATCAACAGCTGAGTCTGTGATTGGCTACATTGCGCAACCCTTTAAACACGTGTTATAAATAGAAACTATGCCTAGCTTGCGCATGTCAATCATTTTAATGTTAATATTAGTTGTTCTTTTTGCTTTTGTGCAACAGATAAATAACAATTTATATGTTTTAGATATTTCTATTTAGCGGGAGTCCCGCGAATCATTTTATCCTCCTGCATCCCGCACACACACAAGTCTCTTCCCACCCGCACCCGCACTCGCCCATCAAGAGTTGTCCCGCGCCGCACCCTGTTACGTTGGGTCCCGCGGTACGCCAGCGGGAGTGCATGTCTCTAGTCTGGACCATCTCATTCTAGTGTTTAATGCTGAGAAGGACTGGACTAGGAAGGACACAGCCTCTTTAGAATGTGGCCTTCCGATTGAGAATCACCCAAGGTAATACCTAAGGTAATGGTGTCATGTACCAAATACATTTAAATTGGACTGAATGTAAACAAAAAGAACATGGATTTTTTTTGTGTCATTGTATCTGCATAACGTCATTAAAAAGCTTTAGTTGAAAATATTATAATGCATTTCTGGATTTAGCCAACACTTATGCCATAATAATACAAATCCAGATAAGGGACTTAAAAAAAGAAAAGCACTGTTGCCTTAAGTGCCTCTGAAAAGCTATCATTAAAATAAGAAAAATTGAACACAAAAGATTTCAACCAGTTTTATTGTTTTTTAAAATATTTTGTATCTTACATTAATTTGTATATAAGTCTGAGTCTTCTTCCACCCTCACTCTCAGAGTCTGCGAGAGTGAGGGTGGACGAAGACTCATCGGCTGACATTATAGCAACAGACCTTGGACTGGAACCGACAATGAGCAACAATTGTGCGGACCAAGAGAGCATCACAGGTTTTTTTGCAATTACACCGGCAGAAAAGGGCCTTAAACTGCAGACATGTGCTTGTGGATGGAAAGTCATATCACATTTGGGATTAAGGATTCATCAAGGAAGGAAAAAGTGCTTGAGAGAGGAGAGACAGAGACTTCACATTGACTACTTATTGCAAAAGGCGTCAAATCAGTCGAATGAAGTACAGCAACTGGACACAAGCAACAGCTTGCAATGCAGCAGTACCTCTGTCACAGAGGAAGCACCCTCAAGCACAGAGACGACATTGGTAGGAAATCCTTCCCAACCTCCTAGACCTGCAATTGAGAGGAGGTTTGCTGGGCACAGATTGCATCTGAAATGGCCTGCTGTTGCCGACAAGAAACTGTGGGAAAACAATTAACACCAATTTGACCTTGATGCTAGAGAAAGTTACAAGTATACAGTGGAGAAGAAATTTGAAAAATGGGAGACATTATATATCAGTATGGGGTAGAATGTTTCTAGTACAAGAATGGAAGAGGAAAAAAGTCCCCAATTGCAGCAATTTTCAGGAGGCAACAGGAGATCAAGTCCCTCGTTCAACAAAGGAGGCAATTTTGGAAGCAGTAACAAAAAAAGGCTTTGAAAGGGCAAAAGAAGGTATCAATGTGATTCAAGCTGACATTAAACTCAGACTGGCATCATTCCATAGAGCAGAGAAATTGTGAAAATGCAGAAGGAGAAAAGAACAAACAAGCACTCAGTTATTTAAAGATCCTTTCAAATTTCTGACGAGTTTCTTCACAAGGGAGAAAAGTGGAACCCTGAAAGTAACAAAGAAAGCCTTGGATGATCACTTAAAGACAATACATTCCGACCCAAGACGACATAAACAACTTTCAGTTCCACCAGACATTCCACCAATCAACTCTCCAGAACATCAAATGGGGATTCACCCTCCAACTTGGAAAGAGGTGGAAAGTGTAGTTCATAATGCAAGATCGGCATCAGTCCCAGGGCCAAATGGAGTCCCATACAAGGTGTACAAGAATGCACCGGATGTCCTGAGCTATCTCTGGAGACTCATGAGGATAGTGTGGCGGGAGAAGATTATACCCAAAGTGTGGTGTAGGGAAGGAGGGGTTCTAATTTCAAAGTATAAGGACTTAGAGAATGTCAGCCAGTTTCGACCAATATCCCTGCTAAATGTAGAGGGTAAAGACTTTTTCAGAATCGTGGCCAAGAGTTTGTCTGGAAACCTGAAAAGAAATAGCTACATTGATACAGTGGTACAGAAGTCAGGTATATCAGGGTTTTCTGGGTGTTTAGAACATTCCAGTATGATATGGCACCAGATCCAGATGGCAAAGGTGGGGAAAAAGGACCTCCATGCTGTCTTCCTAGACCTTGATAATAATGCATTTGGGTCGGTGCCCTATAATCTCCTGTGGGCTGCTTTCAACTTCTTTTACATTCCAGACACCATTAAAACTTGTGAAATCATATTTCCAAGATATGCCGTTTTGCTTTACCATTTCTGAGGTTACCACCTAGTGGCAAGCCTTGGAAATTGGCATTATAGCAGGATCCTTGGGTTTAAGATGGCCATGGAGGTCATCATTCGAGCCTTAAGGTGGTTGGTAGGTGGACAGCAGCTTAACTCGGACTTGAGCCTCCCTCCCCTCAGAGCCTATATGGATGACATTACTACTCTGACCACCACGGTGCCATACACCAGAAGACTACTTAGAAAACTAGAGGAGAATATCAGATGAGCCTGAATGAAGACAAAGACTTCCAAATCTCAATTCTCAAGATAAAGATAAAGCCTAGCATCTCAATTGTCAAGGGAGTGCTCAGTGACATCAAGTTCTTCATTGGAAATGACCCTATCCCAACAGTATCTGAGCAGCCTGTGAAAAGCCTTGGTATGATGCAAGCCTGAAAGACAAAGAACAGGTACAATAACTGCGGAAGGAGATCAGTAGTGGACTACAGGCCATTGACAATACTCAACTACCTGGAAGACTGAGGTCCTGGTGTTTGCAGTCTGGCCTTCTAGCACAGGTGCTGTGGTCCCTTACAGTTTGTGAAGTTCCAATCTCAACAGTAGAGAAACTGGAAAGAGGAATCACAGTTTACATCAAGAAATGACTCAGAGTTACACGGTGTCTTACCAACATAGGGCTTTATGGAAGTTCTGTCCTCAAACTGCCCTTCACTAGTCTCACAGAAGAGTTCAAGTGCGCTAACGTGAGACTTCAGATGACTCTGAATGAATCACAAGACATAGTGCTGAACAATGCACCAACCTCAGTAGCAGGCCGCAAATGGAGACCAGCCAGTGCAGTGTAGGAGGTGATAACAGCAATTAAACATGCAGACATGGTGGGGCATGTTCAACAAGGAAGAGGAGGTCTTGGATTAACAACGAGACATCCAGAGTGGAACAAAGCCACAGCACCATGGTGGAGGAAGATGGTGGTCAAGGAAATATGCAGACAGGAGGAAGCAGCAAGGTGGGCTAAGGCAGCCTCCCTTGGTAAACAGGGACAGTGGACACAGTGGGATAGAGTGGAGAAGAGGGGGATCAGCTGGAAAGACCTGGGGAGCATGAAAGCAAAGCAGCTCAGCTTTATCATCAGAACTACTTATGACATCCTTTAAACACCAATTAATCTCAATCAGTGGTTGGGTGAAGATCCTAGGTGTGCTCTCTGCTCCAGCCTAGCTTCCCTCAAGCACATACTAACGGGGTGTAAAGTCAGTCTCACCCAGGGCTGTTACTGTACATGTGGCGTCACAACCAAGTCTTTAAGAGCCTTGCCTCCACCCTTGAGGAAAAGCGTATATCCACCAATTCTTTACCACCAGCGAGTGACTCCCCGCAAGCCATCTTTGTCCATGAAGGGGCAAAAGTAACCAGGAACAGGCCTACATCACTGGAGCATAACCAGCTTTGGATAGCCTGCGAATGGAAGATGCTGGTGGATATTGGTCGACAGCTTGTTTTTCCTCCAGAGATCACAACCACTACCCTCAAGCCTGTTATAGTTCTTTGGTTCCCCTCTGTGAAGAAGGTCTTCATCATTGAACTCACCGTACCCTGTGAAGACTCATTGGAAGAGGCTTATGAGAGTAAATACCTAAGACATGCTGAGCTAGCTTCTGATATACTACTTTGTGAATGGAACACTGAAATCTGTCCGTTGGAAGTAGGATGTAACTTGCTAAGAGGCCAGGGAATCAGAAGCCAGAGCTTGCACCGAACAATTATAACTATATCAGAGGCAGCTAAGATAAGCAGCCAGTGGCTCTGGATAAAGAGGCAAGACTCTGACTGGGTCCAAAAATAGCAAGGTGGAGGGGGTGGGGGTGGGGGGTATGGTGCTGAGGGGGGTGTACCTGGGTTTCCAGGTATCACTGTTGAGTCCTCTGGAGATGTTGTGGGCTCATCAATGAAACATCAGTGAAAGAGGGAGTCCACCTGATGACCCCAATGACATACCTACCCTCCCATAGGCCTATTTGATGACATACCTGTCTCCCATAACTTCAATCCCATCCGGCAACATCAAAGTACCTGCAAATGTCAAGATCAAGAATATTCAACTGGTACATGCTCGCAAATCGAGGTTGTTTACATCTCATCCTGTGTTTAAAATGTTATCATTTTTCATAATTTTATATTTCAATAAAGCAATCAGGTAATGGCTTTCAATTTGACAGAGTTGAAATTTGCACAACACCTGGTTCTACAGGGTGTCAGAGGGTGCTAAATAGGGGTGTGCCCGAAGCTTAATACCTTATTCGGAAAGGCACAGATAATGGCTTCAAAAACGAATAATGGATAATGAATAATTCTGCCCGAATATTTGGCTGAGGCTGCAGCACAGTCTGGTGTTCACAGGTGAGCCAGGGGATCAGCGCGATATTTTACACAAACCTCTAAATTCACGCAATGATGAGTGTGTGAAGTGAATGAATGTAAACTTTATGAATGAAAAGAGCGCAAATCAAACACCTCATTGCTGTTGTCACTCACCTCATGGCAAGAGTAGGGCTAATATTACCTAAAATAATACATCATACACATTCTACTATTTGTGTATATACAAAAGGCCATGAATGATTTAAACCAGGGCTGTCCAAACTCGGTCCTGGAGGGCCGGTGTCCTCCGATGTTTAGCTCCAGCTTGCCTCAACACACTTGACTGGAAGTTTCTATGCCTAGTAAGGGCTTGATTAGCCGGTTCAGGAGTGTTTAATTAGGGTTGGAGCTAAACACTGCAGGACACCAGCCCTCCAGGACCGAGTTTTGGACAGCCCTGATTTAAACCTTATAGGCTACGATATGATACACGAATGAATAAGCACAGCGCTATGGCCAATCAAACAGCCGCTTGCCGTCTCTGTGCATCTCTGTCTCTCAAAAACCAAACCAGCTCTCTCTCTCTCAAGAGTAGGCTAATAATCAACTTAGATACAGATACATTTTCTACTAGGCCTACATGTTTTCTTCCTTATCTTTTGCTGGTTTGCGTGGCACACGCACATTTGTTTTTTTACAAAATTGTGTTTCCCCTTCGGGAACTCGAGCTGCGTCGAAAACGCTAGGGGAACGCCTTCTGCAACCCACTCTCTGAATCACATGTGAAATCAGTCCAACAGCTGAGCGGGACGTCACGGGCGGGTGACGTCATGACCAGGAAGCTTTAAAAGCACGTGAGGTGCCGCCGGCGCTAGCTTTCTGTCATTCAGCGAAGCTCTCTGTGTGTGTCGGTCACGATTTATGTTCTGTGAGTCTTATTTATTGTTGTCTGTCCAAAGTCTATAAGCTCCAGCTATGTCTAAGCTGTAACAGGTTTTGTAAGGTTGTGGTGTCCTTATCCCCCTGCCCAAAGATAATTTTATATCACGAGTGGGGACACACACAGCCTGTGCGTGGTTTGCTTGCGAGCGAAGCATAGTTGTTACTGCCTTGCTTCGCTCTCAGAGGGCTCTCTTTGAGGAGGGAGCTTTCACTAGCGTTCCTCGCGGTGCCGGCCCCGCTTTCGCCGAGGCGGAGCGGCGGCTGTGCTCGTGGGTTTCGCATATGGATCTGCTAATCACCAGATCCAGCGCCCGCTCTCGGGGTTCGGAAGCCCGCGCTGCGGTACTTCCCCCCCGGGGAGAGGGCGCGACGCTCCGCCTGTCTTGTGGTGCTGGCCGAGAGATTGTATATCGGATGGCGCAAGGAGCTCGCCAGTTGCACAACCTCAGTTACACAAGCAACAATATTATGCCTTATATTATAATGAGCAGCATTAATAAGGAGCGGAGCTCGCGCAGTCGGGGCGGATTGTGTTTTTTTTCCCGCTATTAAACGCTCCGCTCTCGCCGGGCACGCTCCAAGGAGTGTGTCCGTGCCTGTGATCTTGCGATTGCGGTCCCGCTGCTGCTGAGGCACGGCGGCGACTGAGAACGCGGAGATCGCTCATGATCTAGCAGACGGTTGGAGACGGCTCTTCCTATCTCCACCCGTGTTTGCTAGATTTAGAGCTCGTTTGTTTGTCAAGGAGATTGATGTTGTTCGTGTGACTGAATGGCTCGCGCACAGCGCATATATTACATTATTTTGGTTTTTGATGTGAATCTTACTACACTAGACCGTATTTACTCGTCTGGTTGTTTGATTGCATTTAATTCTGAGGAATAAAATGAAGTATTTGTCTGACTATGAGAAGTTAGATATACAGGGGCTCTGGGGATATAAATTTCTCGAGTGAGAGCACGCGTTAACCTCTCTTCCTTTGAGGAGGTTGAGGCGGTTAGCAGGGGCTGCTGGGCGGTCCCAACCCTCCGTGTTCCAGCCCCTCATTCTGGGGGCCTCACTTCTCGTACTCCGCATAGTCTAGAGTCCCAGAAGTGGAGCTCCAGCCGCAGGCTTTCTAGCAGAAGGCGGTCTGCGGACCGTCATTTCTCGCGGATCGCTCTTCTCGTAAATGTCCTGACGCCTAAGGCCTAGGACTTTTTGAGGGCCAGCTCCCTCTGGGGAAGAGCGGTGTACACCACATTACACGGTGCCCGTCTCTCCTCAGTGCCCTCAGGAGGTCGGTCTGCCAACCCTGCTGTGTTCCAGGGCGCAGCGGTCTCCGGCGTGCGCTTCTCTCAGTTACCGCCCGGAAGCATAGCGGTACTAAGAGGCTCGCTACGTCTACGGAGGTATCTAGAGCAGCTAGCACAGCCGTCCTCTGCCTGTCCGCTGCTTCAGGGCACTGAGCTAGCTGCTCTAAGCGCACCACAAGCGAGTCTCGCGAGACTGGTTCCCTTAGGAGGTTACCTGGCGGTGTGGGAGCCCCTGCCAATTGTGCTTCATTGGGTCCTGCCCCGAGCAGGCTGTGGTTTAGTCTTCCTAGCAGACGCCGTGGGTCTGAGGGCCGTCATTTTCAACTGCTATGTTCCAGGGCGCAGCGGTCTCCAGCGAGCTCTTCTCTCAGTTTCACCGCCCGGCAACGTAGCGGCACTGAGAGGCTCGCGGCCTCTGTGGAGGTCCCCAGAGCAGCTAGTTCAGTGTCCCCTGTCAGTGTGCAGACGCTTCAAGGAACCGAACTAGCCGTTCTGGGCACACCAAAGATCAGTCTCGAGAGACTGATTCCCTTAGTAGACTAACTTAGCAGCATCGTGGAAGCTACTGCCAAATGTATCTCATTGGGTCCTGCACACTGTAGAAAGAGGGTACAGAACACAGTTCGGTTCTCGTCCGCCTCTATTCAATGGGGCCCCCTACTCTAGTGGGTCCTGAGCAGGCTCTGGTAATAGAACAAGAAGTAAACACTCTCTTGACAAAGGAAGCCATCGAGGTGGTCCCTCCGCACGAGACAGACTCCGGGTTCTACAGCTGTTACTTCATTGTTCCAAAGAAGGATGGTGGTTGCGTCCCATTTTAGATCTGCGCTTATTTAACCGCTCAGTCATGCGACTGAAGTTAGAATGCTCACACTCAAACAAGTCGTGTCTCAGATCAGGTCCGAGTACTGGTTTGTCACGATCGATCTAAAGGACGCATATTTTCATAACTCCATCCTTCCTCATCACAGGAAGTTCCTGCGGTTCGTTTTTGGGGGCAAAGCCTACCAATACTGGTTCTTCCTTAGGCCTTGCACTCTCACCCCACACTTGCACGACTCAACCACATCGACGATTGGTTGATATTAGCTCAGTCAGAGCGGATGGCGGTTTGACATCGGGATGTCGTTCTCGCTCACACGAAGAGCTGGGGTTAAGACTTAACGCCAAAAAAAGTGTGCTTTCTCCATTACAGATGACCACTTATCTAGGCTTGGTGTGGAATTAAATCACGATGCAGGCACAGTTATCTCCTGCTCGGATCGAGTCGATCCTCACCTCAGTCGCAAGAGTAAGAGAAGGCCGGTCACTCACAGTCAAGCAGTTTCAGAGACTGCTGGGTCTGATGGCAGCTGTGTCCAATGTGATACCTCTTGGGATGCTGTACATGAGTCCCCTACAGTGGTGGCACAAGAACAATTGGTTCTCCCCGAGGGGAAACCCGCTCCGCATGCTTAATGTCCATGGCTTGGTTCTTGTCTCAGGGCCCAGTGCTGGGAGCTCCTGGTTGCCGCGTATGCTAGCGACGGATGTATCCCTCACCGGTGGAGGTGCGGTCATGAGTGTCCACCCTGCCCGCGGTCTGTGGAGTGGTCACCATCTAACGTGGCATATCAATTGTCTGGAGATGCTGGCCATGTTCGAGTTCTCCCAGACCTAAGAGGTCACCATATGTTGGTAACAACGCAACGGTGGTCTCTTACATCAACCACCAGGGAGTTCTGCGTTCGCGCCCCTTGTACAAGCTGGCGCACCAGATACTTGTGTGGTCCCAGGGCAAATTCCTCTTGCTGAGAGCAGTGCACATTCCTGGGCATCTCAATGTGGTAGCAGATGTCCTGTCGAGGCAGGGGCTGAGGCCCGGGGAATGGATGTTTCACCCCGAGGTGGTGAAGCAGATATGGAGTGTTTGGCCAGGCTCAGGTGGACCTGTTGCGACTCATATGTTATCACACTGTCCCCTCTGGTTCTCTCGGACTCATCCAGCTCCACTGCGGCTGGATGCCATGGTACAGACCTGGCCGAGGCTTCGTCTGTACGCCTTTCCCCCTTTTTCTGCTCCCGGGAGTTCTGGAGAGTGCGCCGGGACAGGGCCCGTCGGTTGTTTGTATCCCCGTTCCGGCCGGGCCGAGTTTGGTCTCAGGCCTGATTTCTCTCCTCGAAGGCGCTCTATGGGAGATTCCCGTCAGGAGAGATCTCCTCTCACAGACGGAGGGCACGCCCCCGCCCGGAGCTGGGGGTTTGGCCTCTGAGGAGGCACAACTCATAACTTCTGGTCTCTCAACCGAGGTTGTTAAGACCATCCTCCAATCCAGAGCTCCCTCAATGAGGAAACTGTATTTCTGCGGAGACCGCCAGCCCGACCCAGCTAACTGCCCATTTGGTACAGTTCTGGAGTTCCTGCAGGCCTGTTTATCCGCAGGGTTGACTCATTCCACCCTAGAGGGCTTCGTGGCGGCCATTGCGGCCTACCACGCCCCCTCTCGGTGGCCATTCATTGGGAAGACACCCTTCTTCTTACACATTTCCTCTGCGGTATGCTGAGGCTGAGGCCTCTGGCCAGAGAAGCTTAGGCTAAGTGGTGGGTCAGGATGCTATTCCATAGCTTCGAGTCCTCTGATCTCCCCTCTCCTTTGGGGTCAAGATTCACTCCTCCAGAAGTTGGCCTTCGGGATGGCGAGCCCCGCCTACTTTAGCCACTCGGGGCTCTTTTGTTCTCTTGCCATAGCCGTGCCCTTCCACACTTGGTAGGGATTTGCAAGTCTGGCGGCGTGGCCATCTCGTTCCCCTAGCGTTTTCCCCGACGCAGCTCTGTTCCCCGAAGGGAACGTCCCAGTATCTAGTATGTAACCATGTTTCCCCTAGAACGAGACCCTGCGTCGCAAGTCCATACCTTTCCGCATCCCTACCTAGAGCTTGCCTTCACTCCTAGAAGCTAAGCGCCGGCAGCACCCTCACGTGCTTTTAAGCTTCCTGTCATGACGTCACCTCCGCTGACGTCTCGCCCATCGTTCGAGCTGATTACCCTATGATCAAGCTTGGTATCGCTGAGGCGTTCCCCTAGCGTTTCCCCCGACGCAAGCGCTCGTTCCCAAACCTCGGGGAACCATTTAACTTTCACATTTAGTGAAGTTAAAAAAAGACTCGTTCAAAGAGTTCTGCATAATAAATTTGTGTACCTTGAATTCATTCAGTCGTGTTTAAATGATCTCTAAATGTTTGTCATGAAATCTTCCTACTTGTACGATAAATTTATTTTTAGAAATTAATAATTTTATATTTTAGAACACTGAATAGGGCAAATAGTCGAAACACAAATATTTTTCCATACTCTGTTCTCTTTTTACCACCATAGGCTACTTTTCCAGACCTGCAAGTTAGGCCTACTTAAGTGAAATAATTTTTAAACTGCGCAGGGACCGGTGAGCCAAAGGAAATCATGTTGTTATCAACTATAACTGTACATAGTTCTGGTTCAAGCTTCGCCTACTTCCGGTTTTATCCGAATACAGATACAGATACGAATAATTTTGTGATTGTTACAGATTGTTACAGCACTTGTAGCAGTAATACCTGCATATTGGCAAAACAGATTTGGCAAATGTTCCAGTTCATAATTGTGATTACACTCTGGAGAGTGTGAAAGGTTTCTGTTTAAAGGCATATGATGTTGCTATAAAGAACATTATTTTGTGTATTTGGTGTAATGAAATGTGTTTTTGTGGTTTAAGGTTAAAAAAACACATTATTTTCCACATACTGTACATTATAGCTTCTCCTCTATGCCCCGCCTTTCTGAAACGCGTCGATTTTTACAAAGCTCATATCGGGTCTGAAAAAGCAAGGTATGCTCTGATTGACCAGCTATCCCGTCTTTGTGATTGCTGAATACCTCAAGCGTGTGACGGAAATGTTATGCCCCTACCATACTGTGATGCCTTGTCCTGGCCGGAGCAACGAGACAAAAACATTAAAACCGATTATAAACGAGGCATTTGTTGCATCCAGTGGGGACATAATTACGGATTATAATGATTTATACTGTCTTTTTACACGTTGCATTGCATCGCAACGTGTAAACCCACACAGCAGGCTAGAGTGAGCGGAGGCTGCTTGATGAGCGGCGGCGGGGCCGCTTGCGGCAACCCATCTTAGACCCAGGTCTGGACGCGGCACGTGTCCCACGGTTGAAAGCCTATCCAGGCTAACCACAGCGCGAAGTGATTATTTCCCTCAGCGACCAGCACGGATCAGCTCCAGGCATGAGGAAGCGAATATCGTCCTCTTTTGGAAGGCCAAACAAAGTAGTTTCGCTTTAACAACGAAAACACACAGCGCCTTCATGACATGGTGGCGGCAGCAACAACAATACTACAGCGAGAATAAAGTTTACGCCTTCTTTCTTTGCGTGAACATTTGGGCGGCGTTATGCAAATCTTCCCACATCATGACGCAGACGTGGGGGCATGTTAGAATGAGCCGATTTAGGTAGGCGTGGTTGACTCCTAAACTTTTATAAAGAATTCTCTTTGATTTGAAGACTTTAGTCTTTGCAACTTTAGATATCTCTTTATGCAACCAAAGCCACCAATGCACTTTATGCACCAAGTTTCTTGTTTCTAAGGACACTGGCAGTCAGATTTTTGTGTATACATTTTCAGAACTTGAATCATGGTTTCTTCGTGCACACACATCTGCACGATTAGTGAATGAGGTAATACTTTACCTGTCATATGTCTGTGCCTCATTACCAGTGTTGTGGGTAATACCTTACAAGTAATGCAAGTTACGTAATCAGATTACTTTTTTCAAGCAACTAGTAAAGTAACCCATTACTTATTAATTTACAAGAAAATGCAGATTGCTTTTTCAAATAATTAAGTTACTTTATTTTCCCATTTATTGACTGACAGCTCTCCTGTTCACATGTTGAGAGAAATTGGGAGTAAGTGCAGAGGTGTTGTGTGTGCTGTGTAAACATGATTGGTACTGTAGTTCTAGACTAAATGTGAACATGCATTTACTCATCTCCCTTGCACAAAAACAGACTCAGTATTCCTCAAAATTAATAAACAGTCTCCAGATATGTCCGCAAACCTGCAATAATGAAATGTTAAATAACACAAAAATCCTTTGTGCATTTAATCTCATTTTATTAACCAATGTCTTTGTTGCTCGATGATCCAATTCAACCATACTAATAAGCAAAAATGACTTTAGATAAGCATAACACTTGTGTGTTATTTTTTTTATTGCTGAAGAGTGATGAACCTTCTTCTCGTGCATCCTATTATTCATGCAATCCAGAATGGAAGCACAGCTGAAAGGTTTGTTTGAGCATGAATTTACATTTCCTTCAGCCTGAGGAATGCAATGGGCCTATTAACAAAATTAAGAAGTCCAGGCCAGATGATAAACGTACAAGCAAATTCACCTCTATTACTTTCCATAAGAAGTAACTAAGTAGGCTAACACAATTAGCTAGAATAAAGGATTCTAGAATAGTGACAGTGAGAGTTGTTTTAGGCCATTTCCATGCCTGAATTAACGGTGGTGATCCACTATGCGGAGCAGCTATTTTTATTTATTTATTATATAGTGTTCATTATTATACTGTATAGTTAGTAATCATGTGTTACAGTGGCTTTTGTGTGCATTTTCTTTATCTTTTTTTTTCAATCCCATAGATATATAACTTTTTAGTCTGAAGTGGGTGACATCACAGTACATTTCAAATTTGTCCATAATTAGCACTCTAATTCACTCTAATTAACACTTATCTAGACTTTCACTATGTTGTAAACTATTACAGGTCAATAAAATAATAGCTTAACCAAAATAAAAATTAGAATAGATAAAATAGGTGATATTGTCTCTTTATATCTGGTGGCAGCAGGCCATTACCATACCTGAGTTAAAGCTGGTGCTCGCCTGGACAGAACAGCCCATTTTTATTAATTTTCATGAGTAATATTTGTTATCTACTCTGCCATGAGCTCTTTGAGGACAGCTCATACAACAGAGAGAGAGGTGGGGTGGAGCTCTGTTTATACAGTGAGTCATGATGAATGAGAGTCATCCAGACTAATGCCTTCACAGCAGAGACAGACTTGAGCACAAAAAAGAGCAGATCAAGCAGATCTGGAGTCATGGAGATGCATGGTAGTGGTAAAATCTCTAAAAAATATATTTAATTATTTCTTAAAATAACTGACCCTTTCTTATTGCAGTATCTTAATATCGGTAATATTCTGATTTTTTTACACAGTACTTTATTCTGATTGGTCAACAGTGGTCAAATATTTCAATATAACGACCCCCAAACTGAATAATTGTCCCAAAAAACTGATTTCATACTGCTAGTATGTCTCTTTTATCTCTCTGCAGTCATTTTCTTCTGAAATAATAAAATAATATCAGTGCCAATCGATTTTTCATGTCAATTTATTTCAATTTTCCCTGAGTTCTGGTAACCATCTTAGGGTTTATTTTATGATAATAATTCACAAACATGCAATTCGCAGGAACAAAGTTTCATATTATCTGTTCTTGAGAAAATAAATTATCCCACCCCACACCCCTCCTCTCTCTCCATTGTTGTTTAGTGAAGTATCCAAGTTGATGCAAAGTTCCAGATGTGACCTGTTAAGAGGGTGGTGGTGAAATGATGTCACATCCCCCCCAGGGAGCCCACAATCAAGACAAATCCTCTGCAAGCATCAACAGACACAAAACACATGCTTACACACTTAAGACCTCAAATTCCACCACCCATAGCACCCTGAAATGGACAGAATAACAGATGTTAACATTAAGTGCATGTTTTAAAAAGGCTACTAAATTACAGACCTTAAATCATGCACAAAGTAAAAGCATCAAAAAAGAAAAAAAGATATAATTTTGTAGTCAAATTTTTTCATGCTTCTCACCCGCTTTTGCTCATACCAATAACACCATCATTTTAATTTATTAACTAGGCTTGCTAGTAACCACACAGAAATGAACAAAAAACAATTAGAACACCTTAGCAACTGTACAACACCCTGGCAACCAGTGTTGGGGAAAGTTACTTTTAAAAGTAATGCATTACAATATTGCGTTACTCCATGAAAAAGTAACTAATTACGTTACTTAGTTACTTTTTATGGAAAGTAATGCGTTACGTTACTTTTGCGTTACTTTTTACATCTGGACAGGGTTTGCTTGTTTGTTTTTAAAATAAAAAAGTTATATTTTTGGCAAATATAAAAGCCTTTTCACACCAAAATTGAAATGAATAAGCCTCAGGCAGAAGAGAAAGTACATTTACATCCGTACAGTAGAATGCAGAAGAAGACATTTCAACACACTTCAGCAAGAAAAAAAGACACACAAATGTTTGTCTTGAGTAATTTTTGATTAGTAGTACGGTTGAACTGGATCATCGAAGGTCAGAAGCAAAGACATTGGTTAATAGAATGGGATTAAATACATTAAGGATATTTGTGTTTTTTAACATTTAAATATTGCAGGTTTGCATCATATTCTGAGTTGCGTTATTTTTATTCATTTTGAGGAATACTGAATCTTTTTTTTGTGAGTGAGATGAATTAATGCATTTTCATATTTATTTTAGAACTACAGTAACATCTTACTCCCGATTTCTCTCAACATGGCAAAACCAAGAGAGCTGTCAGTTAATAAATGGGAAAACAAAGTAACTTGCATTATTTGAAAAGTAACTCAGATATTTTCTTGTAAATTAAAAAGTAATGCGTTACTTTACTAGTTACTTGAAAAAAGTAATCTGATTACGTAACTCGCGTTACTTGTAATGCGTTACCCCCAACACTGCTGGCAACCACAACATAATAGCAGAAAGTTGTGAGCACATGACAAATAAGCATGACCTGATATTTACTCAAAGAACATACATTTTACTATTAAAAGAAACAATATTGAATGTTAAGCAAAGAATTGTCAGAACTTCATACAAATATTACAGTATGAGGATCAGTGACATGATGGTCATTATTTATCTGGATGTATTAATATTCAAAAATACATTACATATAAAATTCATGCATGCAATAACTTGAATATAGCTCTTCTTAAGTTTATGTTTTAATTTATTAATTTAAATGAATTTTGATCATTTTTGGGGGAAGCGTCAAGTAAAAACTTATACATTTTTCCTTATATGACAATGAAGAAAAAAATATTAATCAAAGGAATAAAATTATTTAAACAAAAAGCGTATGCATATTTTTTATCATCATTTCTTAAGAAACAAAAGCGTTTTAATATTTTTATATTTGCATAATATATTCATATTTAAACTGCTTTACAGTTTAAATAATTGGAAAAACTAATTTGTCGACAGAATCAAAGTCAAGAGAGACCAACAGGGTGTGACAAACATGCAGAAAATTAAAAAAAAAAAAATTTTTTTAAACTGTCTATTGTAAACCCAACTGACACACGCATTTAACTTGGCACTTCCTTTTAAATTGATTTCTAAAGATTTTTTTTCTTTATACAACACTATTATTATTTGTCACTGACCCATGTGTCTTATGGGGGTGTCATCCGCCTACAACACGTGTTCTCATGGCTTTAATGATGACTTTCCCTCTCACATCTGCAGACTGAGAACAACCATTTGAACTCTGAAACTCTGACGTTTGGTTGCTGCCAGGTTTATATTCACTTACTGCTTGATCAAAAATGCTGAACTTAAAACTACTTGGTATTTTTAAATTACTGGTGTAGTGTCTTTGTTCCTGGTTTTCAAAACTGACAAAGAAGGAAACGGGCACACACATATCACATTGGTGTGTGTGTGTATTGTGGTGTGCGTGTGTGTGTGTGTGTGTTGTGTGTGTGTTGTGTGTGTGTGTGGTGTCAAAGTGCCCGTAACCTTGTTGACACCCCTCATTGAAAATCTCAAGGGTGAGGAGATTACAGTAGTTCAAACAGACACAGAGACATTCCTTTGCAGTTTCCTCACTAGGGTGGAAACTGAACACTGGTCCTTGAGTCTCAACTGGAGGTTGCAGAAGGGTCTGGCACACACCCTCCTTCCCCCCTCCCGACCACAAAATGCAGTCCCCGCCCTAAAGCTCAATCTCTATAAGAAGAACAAGCTGAGCTTGAAGGCACCAATCCTCTTCAGGACAACTCTCAGCAGTTTCCTGTAGTGTCCTCCCTGCGTTCTTCTCATCTCAGCATCCATCCACCATGTCAGTTTCTGTTCGCTCGACAAGCACCACAGTTCCCAGGACCATGACCTCCAAGTCCATTATCACCAAGACCCGGAGCAGTTCGGCGGCCTTTCCGCAGAAAGCCCACAGCGTGTATGGAGGTAGTCTAGGAGGTAGCACCCGCATCTCTACTTACAGAGTTGGAGGATATGGTGGAGGATACGGTTTTGGTGGAGGATACGGAGGAGGATACGGTGGAGGACATGGTGGAGGATTCAGCGCTGGAATCTTGGTTGGTGGTGACAGTGACTTGATGCAGCTGAATGAGAAGGCCACCATGCAGAACCTGAATGACCGTCTGGCATCCTACCTGGAGAAGGTGCGCTCACTGGAGGCTGCCAATGCCATCCTGGAGAGGCAGATCCGCGAGTACTATGAGAAGAAAGGGCCGATTGCACAGAGGGACTACAGCCACTACTGGAACACCATCAAGGACCTGAAGGACAAGGTACAGTGATGCCTGAAAGAATATGCCACATGATAGGAAAGACTAGCAAATTCTAGTGCACTAATCTAGTTGCTAAATAATAGATTGCAGATTACAGAGAATCCTTGCAACACACTGCATACTGTTCTCATATAAAAGACTGCAAAGTTGTAAAGTCTGACATATTTGGCATGCAACCTTATGACATTTTGCCCCACTTTTATGTTCTGAACTAATGTATTAAAAACTGCATCTCAATGCTTTTCATTACAGATTAAAAATGCTACCATCCACAACGCCAACATCCTCCTGCAGATTGACAACTCTAAACTGGCTGCTGATGACTTCAGGATAAAGTAAGTTCTCTCAAATAACATTCCTCTGTAACCATAGCTTGATAGCTTTAGCATCTTGAAAGATCATGCTTTATATTGGTGAGTTTATTTCTCATCCTGCTTTTCCACCAATCAGATATGAGCATGAACTGGTAATGCGGCAGTCTGTGGAGGCCGACATCGCTAACCTGCGCCGTTTGCTGGACCAGACGACCCTGACAAAGGCCGACCTGGAGATGCAGATTGAAAGTCTGAAGGATGAGCTGGCATTTATGAAGAAGAACCACCAGGAGGTTTGTAATAACTTGCTTGTAGTTTTTTTTTTTTTAACTTGTGCAGCTAAACAGAGACCTGATGCTGAAGCCTTGTGGGTTTACAGGATTTGGCTGCACTGAGGTCACAGCTGACAGGCACAGTGAACGTAGAGGTTGATGCTGCTCCTCAGCAAGACCTGAACAAGGTTCTGGAGGAGGTCCGTGCTCATTATGAGAACATCATTCAGAAACACCGCAGGGAACAGGAAGACTGGTTTAAAGACAAGGTAAGACATCCTCTGTCTCCTTGAATCAGTGAATTCTACTTTGTTATCAAACATAATACAAGACCCCTGATTTCACTGAATCAACCACATATTCCAGCTGGTATCTTATACTAGTGATACTGAGGTAAAACAATACAGCTGAGTTTATGATGTACAGTACTTGAATTCATATTGTGTGTGTTTCTGTCTCTTTTAGACGGCAGGTTTGAACAAAGAAGTGGCCGTCAGCACAGAGACCATACAAATAACCAAGACACAGATCACAGATCTACGACGCACCTTGCAGGGTCTGGAGATCGAACTACAGTCTCAACTCAGCATGGTGAGACACAAGTGGAATTCAGGAAGTGTAGGGGGGAGAGCAAGAGATTACATTATCTGAACCGAAGTTCAGGAAAATATGTGACCCTGGAGCACAAAACCAGTCTTAAGTCGCTGGGGTATATTTGTAGCAATAGCCAAAAATACATTGTATGGGTCAAATCTAGGATTTTTTTTTTGCCAAAAATCATTAGGATATTAATTAAAGATCATGTTCCATGAAGATATTTTGTAAATTTCCTACCGTAAATATATCAAAACTTAATTTTCGATTAGTAATATGCATTGCTAAGGACTTATTTGGATAACCAACTTTAAAGGCGATTTTCTCAACAAACCATACATCAATGGAAAGCTTATTTATTCAGCTTTCAGATGATGTATAAATCTCAATTTTGAAAAATTGACACTTAAAACTGGTTTTGTGGTCCAGGGTCACATATTACTTAAAAGGTTAGGAAAGCAGGCCAAGAAAGGATCCAGAAACAGATGAAAAAGAGGGTGAGATATGTCAAGAATGCTTTATTTTATGAAGTCCTCCAAATCCCAGGAAGTAGGTGTGGTACAATGAAAGGAATGAGAGAAGCCATTTATAACTCTGGAGATCTGAAGGGTTCATTTGTGGACTTTCTTCTTGGTGGTGTATTTCTGTGTTTTTCTAGTCATCACGCCCCCTAATGTTGTTCCAATCCATTTGATTTTCATGAAAATAGAGATTTTTCAAACAACAGCACTTTATTGTGACCTATTTCTGCATGTTCTCGTTATCTGCACAGAAAGCGGCACTGGAAAACTCACTGGCAGACACAGAGGCTAGGTACAGCGCTATGCTAGCAGGCTACCAGAACCAAATCAACATGCTGGAAGCTGAGCTAAGTCAAGTGCGGGCTAGCATTGAGCAACAAGGGCGAGAATATGCCTTGTTGCTGGACATCAAGACTCGTCTGGAGCAGGAGATCGCCACCTACAGGAGCCTCCTGGAAAATCAAGACATTAAGTAAGTTAATTTCTTTTATTTGTCAGAGTTATTGTGTATCAAAAGTGGTGCATGGATCATGTTAAGTCATTCAGTCCTGGAATTGCTTCACTAATGCATCTTTTCTTTTTCTTTTTCCAGAACTCAAATGCCAGGTAATTCTTTCTTTGCATACTGAAGTGGGATGGACGGTTTCAGGTAAGGTACTACAGTGAATGCATGAAATTTTGCATTATTGACTCTCTCTCTCTCTCTCTCTGCCTTCAGGTGCAACTGTCACCATCACCACAGGTGGAACAACAACAATCCAGAAGACACAGCATAACTTCTAAATGCAGAGCACACTGCTTTATGAGACAACATCTGGACACACACATACATTTGGTTTTGAAAGTTTACTGAAGTAATATTGAGAAAAAGTGTTACCAAAAGAAAAACAGATGATGATACTCATTTATGTGTGATAAAACCTAAAGTCTCTGAAAATAAAGCTGCTGTCATGCTGTCTTTATCTGAACACTATATTCTTTCTTTTACATTAAAGAGTAAAAAACTGGTGTCTACTTCAAAATGCAAAATAAAATGGGAGATTCACATTCCTGACATATTTAGACTGTAGTGTGGTGCCACAGTATTCCATTACTTGAAAACACTCATTTACAGTAATCACTAAAAAAAAGTATGAGGGAAATAAACAGTCTCATTCTTCCCAATGTTATTCATGGGTTCCTTCCATAACAGCCTCACAACAATAGTGTATATATTGCCTGGCAACAGATCCATCACAAAAGCAGTGAAGGGAAGGTCATAAAAGCTGGCTGACCATTGACTTCCTTTATCAGTAAAAACCTTTGACCCTCATAAACAATTGCAATTGTGTAACTGGATAAAAGAACATTTATATATAGAGGAAAATATGTGCAGAAGAGAAAGAGATTGAAAGAGAGACATGTACATACACATTTATTTGATGAATAAAAATGCTATTTGGCTTTTATGTCCATGTATCTTGACTTTATTATTAAGGTCAAATATGTTCTATGCTTACATTTATGTGATTTGCAGGAAGCAACTGGTCATGTAATGACCAGTAATCTTCATAAAGAGACAAGAACAGAAGAGTTAGTGAAATGTAGAGAGAAAATAGTACAAAATAACTTTCAACTTTGTCTCTACATGAAAGCAGACTCATTGGCAGACATAGGTGTGGTATTATTTTTGCTCAGATGCTGACTGATGAGATGTGCTGAGATTTTACTGTTTGATTGGTTCCAGTTCTGTTGGCTTCGGGGAATGCTATGAATCAGAATTAAAATTGTGTTACTGTCTCAAAACAAGTTGCTGCAATCAGACTTAGAGGTTGTCAACTGGGTGTGGTATGGCACTTTCACCAAAAATGGGCCAGTGTGCAGTGTTATATGCTCAATGTGCTCTGTGATATTGTCAAATCACTATGTGATTTCTTACTGTAAACTTAATTATATACACCAATAGCTTGAATTTACAATATAATGAAATCTCCCATTTGAAAAAAAATGAAATCTCTCATTTGGAAAATTCAAAAGACCCATCCAGCAATGGTTTTCACTGACTCTGTTTCTGTTTTCTTTTTAAGTTTTGACAGTTCTTTTGCTTGTTGCAAGAAGGGTTATAATACCTGGAAAGAGCTATCTGTTACATTTATCTCAATGGAAATTGTACGTTTACACTGGCTTGTTAGTGTGGCATAATGCATTTATAGGCCTACTGGAATCACAATCACAGGAAACAATGTATCACACTTGAATGTTGAATTTCATGCTGAAATGGCGGCGAAACCAGACATGCTAATTGACAACGGATTTTGTAGACTGCAGGATTTAAAACTTTTAAAAGACAGAAAATCCTATAAGAAAGTGTCTCTGCAGAGTGCTAAAATGCAGTCGGAAGCTAAATCTATAAAAAGATATTACTGTTTGCTAAGGTCCCAAAGATTTTTTTAAATTCTTTATTAGTAACCAAAGATTTGCTGTACACCTTGTTAAAAAGCTTTTGAGGGTCACTATAAGATAGATAAACTTCTATAAGATAGATAAACTTCAAAATAAGAACCGTCCTGATATGTGAGTTTATTTATTATAGTCACACAAAGACCAACTCTTTTTGATTCTTCATCACATTATTCACATTTTAATGCATTTGCACAATTTACCATAAATGCTTTCTTTGGGAATCAAACCCATGACTAGGGATGGGTATCGTTAAGGTATTGACGGTATTACTACTCTTACTGATACTGCTTATCGATTCGGTACTTTAACGGTATTCTTATCTGTACTTTTTGTTATAGTATAATATATATCTATATATATATAGTATATATATATCTATATAGACAAATTAAGAGCTGATAAACATTGCTTTATATTCTGAAATGTAAAATAATCATTTAATGAAATTAATATAAAACATCAATTTGTGAATGCACCAGTGTGCAGGCATTTTTATACATAAGATAGGATACAGTAAGAACATGATCAAAGAAACAAAGTAAAACAAACTGACAAATACAATAAAACAAATATACAAATGAAATGAAATAAACAGTGCTGTCATTTTTCCATGAATGTCTACTAACATACTGTTCAGGCAAGTAATAGCTACAAAAGAAATCTAAAAGTAATCAAATGTAAATGAACACTGCATGGTTTTCACTTTATGTATTGATAGATTAATGTTTACTAAAGCTATAACGTTATTCAGATTAAAAGCTGTGAGTGATTTTCTCTTTGCATTTTATTGTTTGATTAACATTGATGGCCCAAGCGTCAGTCTGTCACTGTAAGAATATATGACTATGGGTATAGTTAAGGTTTTAACGTTATTATGACCCTGCGTTTTTAGCACCATGTACTTCTGTTTGAGCTACTGAGTTTGTTACAAACAACAAGATTATTCAATTTAACCACGCAAACGTCCTGAGTCCGCTGTATCACTCAGCTGCACTGTCGTGTCTATTCACAGGTGGCTACCCCACTACTGATCGGCACGTGGGCTTTGACCTGCTCCGTCTCCGACCTGGGCCGGATCACCCCTCCTTAGACGACCTGGTGTTCCCGAGCTCCCCCAGGAGCACCATATCGATACCAAACTTAGTGCGGACACCCAATCGACATAGTCCACTGCAGCCCAGAACCCCTGAACTCAAGCGATCCGCCAGCCTCAGCCTCCCAGCAGCTTGGATTACAGGCGCACGCCACTGCACCCGACGAGAGCTGTGAGCATCAGCACTGCTCCTCAATCTAGTGCTCACTGCGACCTCTAGTGCCGTGTAATAAAAAATACATGAATGAACATGCATAGGCAAAAACAATAGATTTTTAGTTTTCAGGATTTTTTTTATCAAACTTTGTATAAAGATGATTCTCAGCTATGTTATGAAAGATATTTTTAAAAAACATTTTTTTTCTGCAAAATGTGTGTAAAATGGCCATGAACGGGTTTTCTCATTACATTATATGTATCTATAAACTAAATCTAATTTGCATATTAATGTGTTTTTGGGGCAACGTGTAATGAAAAAAGAAGTGGGCGTAATATTTGACAAGATTTTCATAATAATATATAATATTTCATAGAATATTGAAACATAATTTCTTTCCCTATTCATTTGTTGTCTCCCAAAATGCGTAATAAACATGGTTTTAGTCCTGGTGTCCTCTACAGTGGACATTATGAAATTATGTCCTGTTTCGTAACAGAAAGTCATTTTGATTTGAAACCCCATAACAACTGAGATGTTGATTTATGACAGAGAGTTTAAAAATTATTCAGATTTAAATGATAATTGCAAAATATTATCATATTTCCGTAAGAGTGTCACTAAAGTAATATTTGAAGACCAAGGAGAGGGAGTGGTCACGGTGAAACATCCAAACATTTAGTATCTCTGAAAAGCCCTGAATATGCTCTGTACAGTACATCCAGACTTAAAACTGTGGCATGTATAGTCTCAGAGAAATACACCAAAATATAATGTCCTCATATGAGGTCACAGGGTCTCAGGATGCACGCTTGCACGCTTTATGACAATATTGCACACATGGATAGTTTTAAAGCAAAGAAAGTTTATTTTTTAGTTTTAAGAAGTAGAAAGCTTTGTACTTTTTCCTCATGTTTTTGACTACATACTAAATAAATATTAAAATATTGCACACCTGCACCATCCACAATCAAATCAAATAAAAAGTACTGGTCACCCAAGTAATCAAGTTGATCCGTGTGACCTGTAAAAGGGTGGTGAAACTGCTACAGATGATCTCACATCACCTCAGGGAGTTACCTGTCTGCCAAATCCTTCTTTATTATGATTAAAATGGTGAGTTTATCAATTTATAAACCCCGCATGACTAGCTCAGCCTCCTTTTTCTGCACCTAACTGTCAAACAGATTTCCTCCACTGGTACAAAACACTTGCACATGCTCATAAACACACACACACACAACTTGTATACACACAGTGTGTCGAAAGCTTAATTGTCTTACTGCACTCCCTCCATTGTAGTCTTGAGGGTGAGTACATACAGTTAACACATAAATTCTTTGGAGTTTCCTCACTAGGGTGGAACCTGAACACTGGTCTTTAAGTTTCAACTCTGCTGGTGGTGACAGCTGGGACTGGCACACATACACTCTCCCACACACACCCTACCTCCTTCACTCACCCACAAAGTCCAGGAGCCGCCCTGGATCTGCATCTCTATAAGAGATCAGAGCTGGCCTCAAAGGTGTCATCCTCGTCTGGACAACTCTAACGGTTTCCTGCAGTGTCCACTCTGGGTTCATCTCATCTCTGTATCCATTCACCATGTCGGTCTCTGTTCGCACGACATCCTCCAAAGGTCCCAGGACTGTGACCTCAAAGTCCATTATCGCCAAGTGTCGGGGTGGTTCCACGATCTTTCCACAGAAAGCCTACAGCGTGTATGGAGGTGGCTTAGGAGGAAGCACCCGCATCTCTTCCAGCTCACTGCAATCCAGAATTGGAGGATATGGTGGAGGATACGGTGGAGGATACGGTGGAGGATACGGGGGAGGATACGGTGGAGGATACGGTGGAGGATACGGTGGAGGATATGGTGGAGGTTTTGGTGGAGGATTTGGAGCAGGCATATTACCTGGAGGCTGTGTTGTAAAAGACTTTCAGCTGAATGAGAAAGCCACCATGCAGAACCTGAACGACCGTCTGGCGTCCTACCTGGAGAAGGTGCGCTCACTGGAGGCTGCCAATGCCATCCTGGAGAGGCAGATCCGCGAGTACTATGAGAAGAAAGGGCCGATTGCACAGAGGGACTACAGCCACTACTGGAACACCATCAAGGACCTGAAGGACAAGGTACAGTGATGCCTGAAAGAATATGAAACATTACTAGCAAGTTCTAGTGCAATGATACCTTTGCATATAGCAGCTGAAAAAGAGATCACAGATCATTACTTGCGTTCTTAGAGTTTGATGATATGCCCATAATAAGCAAGTCTCCGCATTTGTAAGTGTTTACATATTCTACATTTCAGATTAAAAATGCTACCATCCACAACGCCAACATCCTCCTGCAGATTGACAACTCTAAACTGGCTGCTGATGACTTCAGACTGAAGTAAGTCACACAACTGTTTCAGCACAACAGCAAATCAGCATGTTAGAATGATTCTGAAGGATCATGTGACACCGAAGACAGGAGTAATGGCTGTGAAAACAATCAGCCTTGACATTGCAGAAATGAAATTACATTTTAAAACATATTACATTAGAAAACAGTTTTTAAAATCTCAATATTACGGTTTTGCTGTATTTTTGTTCAAATACATTCAAGTTTGGTGAGCATAAGAGACTTGCTTACAAAAATGCTAAAAAAAAAACTGTAGCAAGTATTTATGACATTGGTTGTGTTTAAATGGTGTTTATATTTTCTATGTCACCTTTCCACCAATCAGATATGAGCATGAGGTGGTGATGCGGCAGTGTGTGGAGTCTGACATCGCTAACCTGCGCCGCTTGCTGGACCAGACGACCCTGGCAAGGGCCGACCTGGAGATGCAGATCAAGGGTCTGGAAGAAGAGCTGGCATTTATGAAGAAGAACCACCAGGAGGTTTGCAGTAGTTTTCTGATAGATCATCTATGTATAACTGATCCTAAATGCTTGGACTATTATTTTATAATATATTATACTGTGGTATTACAGGAGCTGGCTGCACTGAGGTCACAGCTGACAGGCACAGTGAACGTAGAGGTTGATGCTGCTCCTCAGCAAGACCTGAACAAGGTTCTGGAGGAGGTCCGTGCTCATTATGAGAACATCATTCAGAAACACCGCAGGGAACAGGAAGACTGGTTTAAAGACAAGGTAAGACATCCTCTGTCTCCTTGAATCCACGTGTTGTGAATTCTACTTTGCTAACAAACATACTGCAAGACTCCTGACTTCACTGAATAATCACTTGAAGTAGTGCCTGGATTGTGATCTAGTGTTTTTATCTTTTGTTTAGACGGCAGGGTTGAACAAAGAGGTGGCCCACAGCACAGAGATCATTCAAACGTCCAGGTCACAGGTCACAGAGCTGCGAAACACCTTACAGAGTCTGGAGATCGAGCTACAGTCTCAACTCAGCATGGTGAGACAGAAGTGGAATGTAGAGTGAGAGAGATTAGATACATTATCTGAAACAAAGGAAGGAAAATATAGCATAAGACTTGAAGAAAGCAGAGCAACGATGCTTTATTCTCGTGTTATTCTCATGTTCTCAAACAGAAAGCAGCACTGGAGAACTCACTGTTGGAAACAGAGGCTAGGTACAGCTCTATGTTAGCAGGGTACCAGAACCAAATCAACATGCTGGAAGCCGAGTTGGCTCAGTTGAGAGCGAGCATTGAGCAACAGGGACGAGATTACGCCTTGTTGCTGGACATCAAGGCTCGTCTGGAGCAGGAGATTGCCACCTACAGGAACCTCCTGGAAAATCAAGACATTAAGTAAGTTTATTCCTTTATAAACGTTAATGTGAGTTAAAATCAGTGGAGCATGGACTATGTTATATTATCTTGCCCAGGAATTAATTTTTTTCTTTCTCCTGCTCTTCCAGGACTCAAATTCCAGGTAACTGAAATCTCTCTTTGTATATTGTGGTAGAATTGTCCGTTTCAGGCAGTGGATGTTGTACATTACACATTAATGTTTCTCTCTTGTCCTTCAGGTGGCTTTATCACTATCTCGGGTGGATCTCAATCCTCCGGTGGGTCCCACATTATCACATCTGGTGGATCTCAATCCTCTGGTGGTTCCCACATTATCAAAACTGGTGGACCAACAATCCAAATAAAGCAAACCACCTCCACTTCACACCGTACTTACTAAAGGCACAGCATGTCGTTTTGTGAGACAGTATTCAAACACATGCAAACATTTCATATTAAATGAGTGTCAATACACAATTTGTGACAAGGAACAAGGAAATGTGTTATTTTTAAAACATCGAAAGACACTCACTGTTGTGTTTTTGTATGTGAGAAAAACCTGTCTCTGAAAATAAAAGTGCTGTCAAGAAAAATGTCCTACATGTGTTGTTTTTTTTCACATAACACTATGGTCTAAAATTTTAAATGGCACAAAACACATGGCAGTCACATTTTGAGACCAGAAAATGTCATACAGATCACATAGATCACTACACTTTATAAGGAGTAGTATTTATTATCTATTTATTTTCAGAGATGTATTTATTTTTCAGCATAATTAAATAATTTAAATACTTTATTTTTCATTTTTATGCTCAACAATTTCAGTTTTCGACCTGCCTGCTTGTCTCGTGCGCCGCCTATTGGCCAGAAAATGCTATTATATATCTTGAACAGACTTCTCGACATTTCACATCTTTTCAAGATGGATGCATTATTACGAGAAGTGCTACATTTTGCCATGTTAAAATCAAGACTTTAAGACGTGGATCATGAGTTTGATTATAAAATGTTTTCACCTCTGAGTTTGTCTATTATAAACAGTTTCCAAAAAAACAATGCAAAAGTCTGAGTCTCGCTGTATCGCTCAGGCTGCACTGCAGTGTCTATTCACAGGCGCGACCCCACTACTGATCGACACGGGGGCTTTGACCCCCAGGTCTCCGACCTGGGCCGGTTCACCCCTCCTTAGACGACCTGGTGGTCCCGAGCTCCCCCAGGAGCACCATATCGATACTGAACTTAGTGCGGACACCCGATCGACATAGTCCACTGCAGCCCAGAACCCCTGAACTCAAGCGATCCGCCAGCCTCAGTCTCCCAGCAGCTTGGATTACAGGCGCGCGCCACTGCACCCGACGAGAGCTGTGAGCATCAGCACTGCTCCTCAATCTAGTGCTCACTGCGACCTCTAGTGCAGCACAGCAGAACACTAGACTGTATACTACTTGGCTGTTGAGCAGAGTGAACTAGTTTTTAAATGTTTGCCGCATTTTCACAAGTGTTACCTTTACAAAGCACTCATCTGTATCCTTTTCAGATTTGAGCATATTATTAACACAAAATCACAAAGTAGGCTACTTTTCTCACCACATCTAATAGCTGCTTCATCCAGACACCTTTCATTTGGAGCTGTTCTCATTTATTTTAATACATTTGGCTATTATTTAGTTCAATTTATCTTAATGGTTAATGAATGAATCTTTACTTTTTATTTAATCTTTATTTTTAATCTTTATATCTATTTTATATACCTTTGTATTTTCTACAGGCTTGATTATTAAATTTTTTGTATTATATGTGTGTTTGTGAAGTATCTCAATTACATGTGTAAAACAGGATAGCCGAACATAATAATTTACTGTTTACAATAATAGAATTACCTCACAATTCATCAATGAAAGCCACAGTTATGTTATTTACCATAGGGCTATAAGAAGTGTGTGTGAAATATCTCGAAGGCCACTTATGAGATGAAGCCCCCCAAAATTAATTTGTGAGAGTAATAGAGAGTGTCTCGAGTTAATTCTGCGTCTACAGCACATCATGGGTTAATACAAGTAAACACTGAATCACTTAACTTAGGCTCACAAGGACTGTATTTTGTGTTCTTTTTGTTGTTGCTGTTTCTATATTTTGTTAAGATAAGCCCTTCGAGAATAACACACAGTGTCTGAGTCCCGCTCTGCAGCTCAGGCCGAACTTCAGTTTGGCATTTCGATGAAGCGGTGTGTGTGTTTGTGTGTGTGTGTGTGTGTGTGTGGTGGTTTAGAGTTTTTTTTTTTTTTACTCATTTGAAACCTGCTACAGGCTTGTATATATATCTCCCCGTCCTCCACAGGTCCAGAACTGCCTTGTTTTACAAGCATGTCATTTCATCCGCTCTGACTAAGACACACACACACCCCACACACACACACACACACACACACAGACACACACACACACACACACACACCAAATACACCTATGCATAAAGACAACATGCATTAAAATATGCAAAAAGTCAAAATACAGCTTATTTTCAAACACTTAACATAGTATTTGAAATGAACCTATCTTAAGACCATTATGCATCATAAACAAGTCTCTTTCCATGTCCTCACGTTGTTATTATTTATCAATACGCTAACGATATATATTAGATATATCTATAAATATATATATATTAATATATGCAGACACAGAATGCATGTTGGCACGATCTATAACACTCTTGTCTATAAAACTACCTGATGGCTAGCCTATGTCATAGCGTACATTTGATAGAGATGAGCCTATGGGCTACTGAACCACGCACCATAATTCTTTTGTAATATATGTGTTTTAATATATTTATTATAGCCAGCTAAATTGATCTTAAACACCACGGAACGGTCATTTTTTGGAGGCATTTTTTAAACATTTTAAAACAGGCGCAGAAAGTTTGTCTACGGTGTGCGGAGCTGAAAAGATGAATTTCAATCGGGAGGAATACTATCGGTCGGTTTTTAAAGATCAGCTCTCATCGTAAGTAACTTCTTACTTCTTCTTGTTTTTGCTGGAAGCATTAATGTGCCGTCGTTGAAGTAGAATAGGCTATAGTCTAAGATTTGTTTGGTCGGATGGAGATGGTTCAGCGTGATCTGCATTTACTCAGAGATTGTTGAATCTTTCAGGTGTATTAAGGATTTGGAGAAGGATTCGTGGAATATGAGGACAAGCGCAATGCAACTTGCGGAGGCGCGCGAGGAGAACGAAGGAGTGACCAGAGCACTGGAGGCTCAGGAAAAGGTGGTTGTATGAAAAACATTAAAGGGGTCATATGATGCGATTTCAAGTTTTCCTTTCTCTTTGCAGTGTTACAAGCTGATTGTGCATAGATAGATCCCTGAAGTTGCAAAGACTAAAGTCTCAAAAGAGATTTTCTTTATCAAAGTTAAGACTCTGCCACGCCCCCCTAAACGGCTCGTTCTAACACGCCCCCACATTCCACATATCATATGTGGAAATATTAGCATAATGCCACCCAAATGTTCACATATAGAAAGAAGGCGTGGTTTCAGTAACCGCAGTTAGTGTTGAAGCAGCATGTCAGGGAGACGCTGTGTGTTTCTAGGCGAAAGCAAAAGCACTTTATTTGGCCTTCCGAAAGTAGATGCATTTAGAAATCTTTAAGATTACTGACAACAGAACAGCGATGCATTTTATGGACGACCGTTTCGTGAACCTAGGAGAGGAGGTAATTCTGACTTTGCTATGAAAATCTGGCGCTTTTGAATCAGCTAATGGTTTCTGTTTTGTTTAGTATTTGCTATTGACTGTTCAAATGCGGAGTTTTGCGCATCGGGTGTGTGTGTGTGTGCGCGTGTGTGTGTGTATGTGAGAGAGAGAGCGAGAGAGACCAGCTTCATCACTGTGTCTGTCATGCGACTCTGCTCCCCTTTCGGGCTGTCTTTACATTTATTTTGAAAGATGAAGCTTGATTATGGTAAGGGGCATTACATTTCCGACGAGTGCTTGCGGTGTTCGGCCAATCACAATGCAGTGGGTCAGCTGTCCAATCAGAGCAGACTGCGCTTGTCGGAAGGAGGGACTTTGTAGAAAACGAAGCGTTTGAGAGAGGCGGGGCATAGAGGACCTACAATAATGTACAGTTTTTGAAAAATAATGTGTTTTTTGAACATTAAAGCATGTCAGCATATTATGTTACACCAAATACACAAAATAATGATCTTTAAAAAAGCATCATATAACCCCTTTAACTGCTAACTACATTTCAGCTGTTCCAGATTAAATGAGTGTAGTGTTTTACATGTGCTGTTGTCAGGAGTTGCAGATGAGGCGGGAGCGCTTGAGAGAAAGAGAGGAAAAGGTGAAAAAGGAAGAGGAGAAACTTACTTACTGCAAGTAAGGCAAACATTCTGAAACAACTTCATGAATATGAATGTATAGCCTAATGTGTAAACTGACTTTAATATCATCTGTAACCCCCCTTTTTTTGTCTTTCTCTCCTTTAAGGAAAATGAGGCAAGACGGTTACATGCCATAGAAAAAACAAACGAAGAGGAAGCTAAAATTAAAGAGAAGGAAGACAATATTAAGAAACTAAAGGCACAGCATAAAGCCCTACTGACACGAAAAGAGCTACTGGCCAAACGCCACCAGGAGAGCACTGCAAAGATGCCCAGAAAGGTATCATATTCGTAGGTCTTCTATTGTGTCTGAAAGGGGAGAGATCCTGAAACTATCAGACTATCAGGCTGTTTACCTGGACTCACCTGCCTCATTCGGCTGAAGAGTGAGACTTTGGACTTTGGATCGGTCTTATTCTATTGTGGTTTGATTTTCAGTTTTTTGAATGATGAGACAGTTGGGGTAACAAGAAAAAATCTGCATACAGATATTGAGTCAAATTTAATGCTTGAAGGCAAAATTGGTGCATTTCTTGAAACATTATACAGGTTCCACCTGTTTTAATATTCAAAATATACTGTATAGTAATGTTACACTTTTTCTCTTGCTTACTTCTTTTTAATGGCATTTGATTTTGAGAACACTGGTCGAGGCTGTGGCGGCACGCAGTCTATCAGAAAGGAAATTCTAGAAAGACAAGCTGATGTTGAGAAAGAGGCAGAGCGCAAAAAGCTGGAACTGATGAAGGACATAAAGGAACAGCGAACTCTTCTCCTGCACTATACCAACCAACTGCAGCAGCAACAGAGAGAGCTAGACAACATACGCTCAGAAACACGCAAATGGGTAAAAGCATACATGCACAAAAGACACAGATGTCACTGTGGCACCACTGTCTTCTGTACAGTTCTGTCGTCCAAGATTACAGACTATTCATGTGTTTTACAGGAAATGAAACGGGAGGACTTGCGTTCCACTGCAAAAAGAGAGGAGCTCCAGTATGCTCAGATAAAGGTTGGGATTTGTTCAATTTATCAAATGATCGCACCTACTGGAGAGCCTCTGTGGATACTGAGGACCCCTACGAGCAGCTGGAACTGGTAAATAATGAAAAATACTTCTGGCAACCTTGAATAAAGTAGTATTTGTTGTTTATATGGTGCTTAAAATGAAACATGGTATAGTAAAGTTATAAAAAGTCACCACACGGCAATGTGTGATAAAATGCAACTGATGGTGAAGAACTTTTTTTTTTTTAATTTTCCCTCCAGATTCGGAAACATCTTCAGCTTGTGAGAGCTATAGTTGATGAGCGAAAGTTCAACGTTATGACAACAGCAAGTCAAACTAAAGAGGATGACAAGTAGCAGAGAGTATAAGATCCAAGCTCTGATTATGTTTATGCACTGAAAACAGCCAGATATGCCTTTACGTAAATCAAAACTCTCATCGGCCACGGCCTTTTTGACCACCCTATATCTATAAATAAATATAACAATTATTATTTTTTTCATAAAATAATCATTAGGTCCATTATAGATTTGTTGCTGAAAATAAAATAAATGCAATGTAAAATTAAATGTAAATACATAAATCAGACACATTTGACATTTAATTTAGTTTAACTTGCTTACTAAAACATAAACTTAAAAGAAAATGATAAAAACTACAGATATATATGTTTTTAAACCAAAATGACAGAACCACAAAATTACTAACTTTTAATTAAATGAACTAAAAGCAAGCATATTAAATAACATAATTGAAATATTGACCAAAACTATAATGCTTTCAATGGTCTACAATAAACTGCATAAGTCTCTGTTGTGGGAAAATTAATGTTTTTCTCTTTATGTATGTCACCTGAAATGCAACAAAGACATCACGCAGTAAAACAGAGAGCCTTTGAAGTCTTTAGGGCTTTAATTTAATCAGGAAAGACAGAGGGGTTAGTCATAAATAAAGACCTTTGACCTCACTGGTGTGAAGGCACACAAACACACAGTAAAAAAACAAATGATTAGAAAGAGCCTTTGAACTCTTCAGTGCAGGAAAGACAGGGGGGTTTTGACCTCACAGATGTGAAGATAATAAAAGCCCAGGGGGTTAGAAGGACTATTGTTTTTTTCTGAATACAGCTAGGTTTGGTTTAAGGAAAACTTGCTAGAAGTGGGGGTGATAACAGTATAATAAGGCTGTCTGTTTCCAGTGTGATTTCAGGTTTTGTTGTGTTTCAGGGTAGCTGCTGAAACATGAACATACCTCTTTAAGGAAAATAAACTTCTTTCCTTAAATATAATTTGATTCCTTGTCTCTTACTCTGTGATGCTATTTTGTTAGTAATTGTTTTTGCCACAACAATTTGGTGTCAGAAGTGGGATCTCACGGCGGTTTCTTCTGGTCCTGGGCGGATTTGACGAAGTGATCATCTCAGAGCACCAAGCTATGGTCTTACCTCGAAAATTGAGAGAGAAGAGCCAAAAATGCTTTCAGGACCAGAGTGACTCGGCTGAGATCAGAAAGAACCCGGTGGCAGTAAAAGCAACTCGGGTAAGAGACTGTAAATTGTTTATTTTGTATAGTGTAATTCGATATGACTGTGAGTGAACCATAGTGGCTGAGACTATCTCTTTGGTGCGAGCAGAGAAGGTTTTCGAGGGGTAAATTGTAACCTGAGGAAGTCAAGTCAATTTTATACCGAAAACTAGCTCGTAGGTGGACGGAAGAGCCACAGCTGATTAGGTGAACTAGAATCAATCGAGCGCTGAAAGCACTCACGGGAAGATTTTGAGTAAGCCGTAATTACAGAGCATTTTTGCTAACCTTGCCGATTTGAGGTTACAAAATCGGATCTGTTGAAGACGTTCAACAGATTATTAAACGTGCGTCGAAGGAAATCCAGAAGAGATAGAAATCAACCAATATGGGATCACCAAACAGTAAGCTAGCTAATTTTTATACACCAGTTTTCGGTCAAATGAAAAAGAATTATGGGCATAAGTGTATGCTAGACATAGAAAAGCTGATCAAATATCATGATTTTTCCCGAAGAGGACACTGAGTAAAGTAATACTGAATGTTGTGAGAGATCATTTGAACAAACAATGAAAACAGAATGGTTGTGTATGTGGTGTTTTCATGTGTGTAAAGAATGTTAGCAAACTATAGGTTGTTGTTATAAGAACTGAAAGACGAAGAACAAAGCAAATGCAGAAAGATTTGGCATGTAGGAATGAAATGAAAAAAGTGTAAGAGAATGTGTGTGAGAAATCAGCTCCACCGGAGCAGAATGCTACTAATGAAAAGTGTGTTTGTGTTTTCCAGCATGCACCCGAAATCGGGTCAGCACCGCTGGCTTATAAACATCACTACCCTGTGGCAGAGCTGACAGCCCTGAAACTGGACCACGATCTCGACTGCTCTCCGTTCCAAAGACCAGCACAAAATGCAGAACGAGTAGCAGCACAAGCGGCAGCACGAGTAGAAGCGAGAGGAGCGCGAGCAGCGGCAGACGCAGCAGTGCACATGCTACAAGCGCAAGAACTCCCACGAGCACCAATACCGCCAGTACAGCAGGCGGCGGTAAAGTCCTCAGCGCTCGCTGCCACACAGCGAAAAACACAGCGGCTTGACAGAGCCTACGGACAGAGGAAACAAACCAAGTACGTGAGAAAGCCTTCTATTGGGTTATTTTCTGAAAGGACCGAGACCAGAAATTTCAAGGGGAGCAAAGGCAAGCTACGTGGAGTGGAAGAACGGGCGCTTAACGTCAGCCCTGATGCACGCCGAAGACCAGCTGCAGGAAAAGAAAGACAGAAAACCACTCACAATGGCGGTTGTGCAACGTGAACCAAACATGCCTGTAACCCAACAAAAGGCGAGAGGAAGAGGTGACGGAAGGAAATGGCGGTGCTATGTGTGTGTTACGAACGACCATGCGCTCAGAGACTGTACCAGATGCAGAGTGTGCAGGAGAGATGGGCATTGGAGCAGTGCGTGCCCGAATGTAAGGTCTGTTTGAAACGAAAGAGACGGAGAGCAGGAATGAGATGGTCCAGTTCAAGGAGGTCGGTGGCTGACTATGAGAAAGGGAAGTGAACATTTATTTCTAACACGCAAAACACGCACAAACACAAACACATACACTGATTTACTGTCTGCTATCTGCAATGAAGAATCTGCTTGCAAATCTTTGTGTGTTTTGAGCAATGTTGTGAATGATGAAGTTTTGAGCAGTGTTTCTGATGAATGTTTAAAAATGTACAAAAGCACAGGGTTTTCTCAAATGCCAAGATACCCAATGATAGTCGAGGGAGTAGTAATGAACTTTTTAGTCGATTCCGGAGCATGCCAGAGCACTTTACGACCATGTGACTTGCCATGTGTGCCGAAAATGACAGGAAAAGTGTATGAAAGCACTTCGGCTTCAGGCCATTTGATCTCTGAACAATTTACTGAGCCCTTAGAGTGTGAGACGGAGGGGGGGGGAAGAACTCTAAAACACGAGTTTCTCTGGTCGCCCAAATGTCTCGCGCCTCTAATGGCCAGAGATTTAATGTGTGAATTAAATTTGACCCTCAGTGCTGATTCCTATGGAATTAGCATTGAGGAAGCACCACAAATGACATGTTCTAAATTTGAGCCGCAGTGGGCTTACGAATGGCAGATATAAGATGTTGATTGGGCAGAGATGATTTTGAAATTGGCTAAGGATCGAACAACACCAATCAACACAGAGTTTATGACGCCTGATAAAATGCATTGCATGTCACATGTCGTAGTAGAACGAGACTTAGAGTATGAAGAAACTTAGTTTGGTGGTGTGGAGAATGAAAGTGTGAAATTTGACAAGATTTTCTGGACAGAGAATGTGTGCGCGCTTTCTGCCAGTTTGAATGAACAATCAAACCAAATAGCAAAGCACTGTCTGAGAAACGGGTGCAGGCCATAAAAGAGGTGCCCCAAAAAAAAAAAAAAAAAACGTTACAAAGAACAGATCTGCCTTCTTGGGGATGTGTGCTTACTGCAGAACATTCATTCCTAATTATGCCATTTTTGAGCAGCCCTTACTAGCCCTAAGGACAGGGAAAGGGCTGAGGTCATGTGACAGACTTGTTTGGACAAGGGAGGCTGAGGAAGCATTTGATAACATGAAAGTGCAACTAACTATGGCTCCAACGTTAGGCCTTCCTGTCATAAACCACCCGTTTGTACAAATGGTCGATGAAAAGAATGGTTTTATGTCTTCTGTTCTCTTGCAGACTCATGGTGACAGACTGCGACCTGTGGCTTATTTCTCAACGAAACTTGATGCTGTAGCTGCAGGACTTCCACACTGCCTGAGAGCAGTGGCAGCGGCCGAGCTAGCTGTGATGGCCTCAAGAGAATTTGTAGGCTACTCTGATTTGACTTTAATGGTTCCACACGCAGTCTCCATGATTTTGCAAGAGCAAAGAACGTCACATTTGTCTACAGCCCGATGGCTGAGGTATCATACAATTTTGTTGGACATGCCAAACATAACTGTGAAACGATGCACAACTTTGAATCCTGCCACCCTTCTGCCCACACAGGAGGATGGCGAGGAACATCACTGTTGTCTGTCAGCGCTCGAACAGGTGTGCACACCACGTCCAGACCTTTTAGACATACCGCTTGATAATTGTGACAATATCCTGTTTGTGGATGGGTCTGCCTCGAAAGATCCACAGACAGGGCAGAATAAAGTGGGTTATGCTGTAATGACTGAATTTGAAACTCTGAAGTCTGACAAATTACCATCACACTATTCTGCGCAGGCAGCGGAACTGGTCGCGTTGACCGAAGCGTGTAAACTAATGACAGATAAATGTGTGACGATATACACAGACTCACGATACGCTTTCGGGGTCACGCATGACTTTGGGGCTTTGTGGAAGCACAGAAAATTTTTAAATCAGATGGGAGGCCGATACTAAATGCGTCTCTGGTATCGGACCTGCTCGAGGCTATTCTGTTGCCAGACAAAATTGCGATTTGTAAGTGCGCAGCGCATACTAATGATAAAAGTTTAATTTCAACAGGAAATGCCAGAGCTGATATGGCTGCGAAAGCAGCGGCAGCGGATCAGACTAAAGATAATAGTAAAAGCGCCACTTGCGCACAAGTTGACATTAATCTTGACATTTCTCCTTGTTTACAGAGCATGCAGTCTTTTTCCACAGGAGCTGAGAAAAACAACTGGAAAGCATCAGGCTGCAGCCTTGTTGATAGTGTGTGGAGATCCGTTGTTGGAACGCCCTGTTTACCCAAACATTTCTTTCAACATTATGCTAAGTTGACACATGGGCTAGACCATGTATCAAAAGGGGGAATGATTGCACAGATGAAAGAATTGTGGTTTACCAAGGGCTTCACAATATTCGCTGAGAATTTTTTGCAAAAGATATGTTATCTGTAATACACACAATGTGGCACGAGGCATCAAAACGCAGCTGGTATCCCAACCGGCCCCAGAAGGGCCGTTTGAGTACTTAATGATCGATTTCATTGAATTAACCCCTTGTGGGAAAACAGAAATATTGTTTAGTGATGGTTGACATGTGGTCCAAATGGGTCGAGGCCTTCCCAACATCAAAACAAGACGCGGCAGCAGTAGCAAAGGCTCTGCTAACAGAGATTGTTCCGAGATGGGGAATCCCAAGAAAAATCAGTTCTGACAATGGAACACATTTTGTCAATGAGGCAATAAAACAGGTGGGTCAGTTCTTAGGAATTGATATGAGAACACATTGGGCCTATCACGCCGCCAGCGGAGGCGCTATTGAACGGGAAAATCAGACGGTAAGAACAAATTGGCAAAGTGTTGTGAGGAAACCGGACTCTCATGGGTGAAAGCACTCCCAACCGTGTTAATGTATATGAGAATGAGAAAGAGAGTCAAAACAAATTTAAGCCCATTCGAAATTCTCTTTGGTAGACCACCATTCATGGGAATAGAGGGGGGAAAACGCAGGCTTCCATCAACGGATGTGTGTGAAAATGAAATGTTGAATTACTGCAAAGAAATGTCTTGTCTGTTATCCAACATTTCTGTGCAGGTGAAAGCTGCCCAGAGGAAGGTTGCTGAGACGTTTCTGCATAAGATCAGGCTGGGGGATTACGTGGTAATTTGTGACCTGAGGAGGAAGAACTGGAAGGCGAAACGTTGGCGAGGGCCATTCCAAGTTTTGCTGATAACACACACGGCGGTGAAGGTCGGAGAGAGAGCTACGTGGGTGCACGCCAGCCACTGCAGGAGAGTTCCGCCCATATCGGAAGGGCAACAGGAGGAGGAGTCTCAGCAGCAACAACAACAACAAGTTCAACAATAAGCCCCAAGATCAAGCCCAAACACCAAGTGCAAGAGCAAGGTCATTCAGGAGGAGTGATAAGGCCGGTGTGCAGAGTAAAACCATTTGTGCAGCCACAACCAGAGACATTGATCATTGCAAAGAGCTGAAATCACTAGACAAGATGGATCGTTCAAGACCATGGTACCCATTCAAACTGCCAGGAATGTGCAGACTTTGTAAGACTACGTTCATTTTGACTTTGATATCAGTGACTTTTTGTTTGATAATTTTGTGCTTCATTGAGAGCTTGAAAGAATGGTCTGCGGAAAAACACACCAACTGGACTGAAACATCCGTGCTAAACAGCATCATCAAACAACGTACAAAAAGAGACACATTCACGGAAGTGGAGTCGGTGAGAGGACTGTACGAAAACACCATCACAATAGAGGAGGGATCAAGTGTGACTTTCAAGTGCAACCCATTCCAGGAGAACTGTCTCGGGTGCGATGGACATACTGAGGAGTACGCACCTTTCTACATCTGCGAAAGCCCATGTAAATGGACCGACGTGAAAGCATACGCTTATAACTACAAGTCAGGATACGATGAAAGATTTCGGGTGCACGCTGAAGACAAACTGAGTATGTCTTTGTGGGGAGGATGGATGTACTGGATAATTCAAACTGTTCTGCCAATTGTAGTGATAGGAATTCTGATTCTGTTTTTGTTTGCCATGCATTATGAGGTGTATTTCCAGCTCAGTACAGAGATTGGTCAGGGCTGGGATGCCCATACAAGCAGTAAAACTGACCAAAACGATAGATAGTGAACACAAATGTGATGATTATGAGAGTGACGAGAGTGATGACATTTACACAGAAATGTGAAGAATGATCAGGTATACGAAAGTCAGACATGAGGAGTATAACTGTGATGAAATGACTTGAAACAATTATAATCATGTATGAGTTTGCTTAGAATTAGAAACAAGCGTGTTTTTAAGTTGTTATAATCAAAACTAATGTTAATGAATCCAAATCGTTTATCAGAGAATGATAAAGAGGAGGAATTGTTGTGGGAAAATTAATGTTTTTCTCTTTATGTATGTCACCTGAAATGCAACAAAGACATCACGCAGTAAAACAGAGAGCCTTTGAAGTCTTTAGGGCTTTAATTTAATCAGGAAAGACAGAAGGGTTAGTACTTTTGGCCTCACGGGTGTGAAGGCACACAAACACACAGTAAAAACAAATGATCAGAAAGAGCCTTTGAACTCTTCAGTGCAGGAAAGACAGAGGGTTTGTTGAAATTCTAGAAAGAAAGAAAGAAAGAAAAGAAAAAGAAAAAGAAAAAAAAAAGAAAAAGAAAAAAAAAGAAGAAAAAAGAAAAAAGAAAAAAAAAGAAAAAAAAAAAAAAAAAAAGAGAAAAGAAAAAGAAAAGAAAAAGAAAGAGAAAAAGAAGAAAGAAAAAAAAAAAAGAAAGAAGAGAAAAAACCAAAAAAGAAAAAGAAAAAAAAAAAAAAGGAAAAAAAAAAAAAAAAAATGAAAGAGAAAATGAGGAGGAAGCGAAAAAGGAAAGAAAGAAAAAAAAAAAAAGAAAAAGAAAGAGGAAAAAAAAAAAAAAAGGAAAAAAAAAAGAGAAAAAGAAAAAAAGAAAGAAAACAAAGAAAAAGATGAAAAAGAAAGAATGAAAGAAAGAAAGGGAAGAAAAAGAACAATCACGGCTCACCAGAATAAGATGGAAGATATAAAACCGCAGGTGGTTTAGAAGTACCCTTGTTTTTTCTGAATACACTAGTTGGTTTAAAGGAAACCGCAGAAGTGGGGGATGATAACTTATAATAATGCTGTCTGTTCAGTGTGAGTTCAGTTTTGTTGTGTTTCGGGTAGCTGCTGAAACATTACATACCTCTTAAGGAAAATAAACTTCTTTTCCTTAATATATTGTTCTTGTCTCTTACTCTGTGGGCTATTTTGTTAGTTTGTTTTATGCCACAACACTCTCAAGTTTCTCCATTTTATTATTGTTATTATTATTTTGTTCTGTTAAGCATCTCCCTTTTATTTTTATTATTCTTTTTCATCTGTTTCCTTTAATTGGTGTATGTTTTTAACTGTGTGTGTGTATATTGATGCTTTGGCAACTTTGTGTGTGAAAACCAATCATGCTTATAAGGCACTTTGAAAACTCCAAATTCTTGAACTATTGTCACTCCTGTGGCTTTTTGAAGGAATAAAACACTTTGCACATATTCACTTATTTAATTGAACTATTAACTATATGTAACACTGTTCATTTATTTAATTCTACTAATAATGTCTGAATGTCTACATGCAAATACCACCGGAGAATTCCTTTTTTTGTGTGTGAGAAAAAGGAAAGGAAAGGAAAATCCAACAAAACAACAAGAAAGAGACAAAAATCATAGCAAAGGATAAATAGAAACAAACAAAGCCCAAGATCTGCCCCAGGGTCATGAAACAAAAGAGAGAGAAATGTTATGACAATAACAAAAACAAGTAATAAACAAAATAATACATATCGAAAGGAGAAAATAAGATTATTACAGTAATTCAGATTTTTTTTGTTGTTGTTGTAATTTTTCTGAAACATCATAAACCATTTCACTACATTGACATTTGTATCGCATGCGGTGATCTGCTCGGTCCGCTGCTGTCCTCCTGACCGACAGAGGGCGCACATGCGCGTTATAATGCCATCAGGTCCCAGAGCGTCAAGTAGTCAACTCAACACCTGTAACAGCTCATTCAAAACATAACGACGCCAACTCTCCTTTCCCATGGAGTATTTTTGACAATGCACCGGTAACTCAAAATAATTCATATTTGTCAACATATCAAAGGACCTGCGTTAATTACGAATAGTTATTTTGTTTCAGTGTCATAAAAAATGACTGGTCTGTTAGCCAGCTAGCTAAATAGCTCACTTATTCTTTCGTGCAAGCTTCAGGAATAAAATGTCATTTTAATTTAGAAACGGAGTGTGTTATAGTACATCGCACTGTGCAAATAATTGTGTAGGGTATCCTATATTTCAGAAATTAGTCAACTAGCTAGCTGCTAAGTGCCTGTTTTTAACAGCGCTGTTATATTCAAATACACATTTGAACGTCAAATTTAAACTTTCACTTTCGACTGTTTGCTTATGCAACAAAAGCTTTATTTTCTTGGGACGATCTACTTTTAGGACTGCGAAGAAGTCTTAATGCGCTGTTCGGTTAAAGTATGTAAAGAACCGGTTTCCCTGGCTGGACTGACAGTACGTGACCATGGCCTTTGGCTGTGTGTGTGTGTGTGTGTGTGTGTGTGTGTGGCTGAGACAGAGATATTTTTAACAGCCTGCTGTCAGATATATGACTTGTGTCAAATGGTGTCGTTTCATAGTTATGTAAGGTTTAGATTCAGAATGCCTGGCCATAATGTCACAGAAGACAGCACTCCAAGTAACGTTACTGGGGGGGGGATAGTGTAGGAACAAATAGGACTCCAGATAATTTAACAAGATAATATAAAGAAACATTAAGTAACACATTAAATCTCATATCAGTCTCATATCAGGTCCAGGTCCCAGTTGTTGAAAAATCTGAATAAGAGTAATCTGGTTTTGGAAATTCAATGATTTGCTGTTCAGGAACAGGTAATCTATTTTATTTTTCTGCTGTTTTTTTTAAAGCAAAGACCTGATCCAGATAATAAACTTTTCCAAATGACCAAATCCGGATTACCAGTGCTATAATTGTAGATGTAGGTATGTATATAAACAGCAAGCGGTAGAATAATAAACACAGGGTCACTTTGTGGTTTTCATTTTCAGGTTCTTTTAAAGAAAATTAGGCTTCTTAGAACTGTAAACGGTTAACCCTTATGCTGCGCTGAAAATCCTTTACCATGTAAACATCTCATTATGCTGTATGTCAGTGTTTCTCAACCAGGGGTCCGTGGACCTCTAGTGGTCCTTGACGTAAGGCCAGGGGGTCCGTATAAAGTATGCATTTTTGCATAAATTTTGTATATTTTGACATGTTCCCATGAAAGAAAAATCCAATATAGCTGATGATATGGCAAAATACTGGACAAGTCCGCTAACTTGAATTATACTTGACTGCATTTGGTCCTCACAAAGACACAAATGATACATAGATTAGTCCATTTTGTTCTGGGGGTCCTTGAGGATGGTTCTGAATTGGACTGGGGTCCGGTTCGCCAAAAGGTTGAGATTCACTGCTGTATCACCATAATCCATAATCTTGGGTTCAGTCTTTTTGTCAACTTCTTTTCATTCGATTAGCACAGGTTTTGTACTTATTTTTAAAACTGGCCTCATTGATCTGAGCTTTTGCACCTCCGTTTTTGAGTGAAGGAAAGAAAACATTATTTGTGGATGATTTTGGCAATGTTCTCTCAAAAACTAAGGTTCGTAAACTCATTACTGCATAATCAGTGAGACCTACGATCAATCGGTTGCAAAAACTGTTAAAAAAATTTTTGGGTGGGAGAAATTGTAATACACTGTGTGAGTAAAGGTAGTAGGTTTTAATGTCAATGATAACCCTTTCAACTAGCATTTTTGGGGTGGGGGGTGGGATCCTCTCCCGAGTCAAAATGACTGGAACACAACATAAAAAAAACAAATCTAGTGCAAAATAGAAATGTGTATATAGACCATATAGCTAATACTAACGTTTGTTAACCAATTTAAAGTTTTGTTACATTTTATTCCATCCATGAATCCACCCTTCTGATGCAATCAGGATAATCCTGATTTTTTTGTGTGTCTCAATACTTCTAAAATGTTTTGAGCAACATTATACGATAGTGAAGGTTTAATTAGATTTCAGCACCTTTTTTTCCAAGCCATTACTAAGATTTGATCCAATCCAAATGCCGAAATCCAATTTCTTTGGAATATTATGGTCGCGACGATACTGAAATAATCTATTTTTGTGATTGCAGGGAGGTTACAGATGTAGCTGGGGTCTGGCAGCTATGACCATGGTGCTGTGCTGGGGTGGTTTGTTGGTGTTGGCGGCCCTGTCCCGGGCCCTGGGCACTCTGCAGCATTCAGAGGAGCTTTCTGTGCCAGATGAATGGGTCCTGCTTCATGTCGTGCAAGGCCACATTGGGGCGGGAAACTACAGCTACCTGCGTCTCAACCACGAAGGACGCATTATCCTGTACATGCAAAGCCTTAAGGGAGATGCGGATATCTACGTCTCTGACAAGACGCTGCGGCCAAACTTTGATACCTACAAGCTTCAGTCTACCACCTGCGGCCAGGATGTGGTGATCGTCCCGGGGGATTTTGTTAGGCCTGTTGGAATTGGAATCTACGGACATCCATCCTACATGGAGAGTGAGTTTGAGATGAGGGTGTTTTACGACCAGACGGCACATACAGAAGAGGAAGTTGAGAAAAACTCTTATTCCTCAGATGAGACTCCTGGACAGTCTCAACACTCTCAGGGCCCTGAGGACGGGATGGAAGAAGAGGAATCAATCCTCTGGACTATTCTAATTGGGATTCTTAAGATCATACTTGAAATTTTGTTTTGATTTTGATGTTCCAGCTGCCAACATAACACATTTGCCACAATTAAAAACATTTCTAATTTAGAACAAATCAGCTGTTTTTTTTTTCAGTTTTGGCAAAGAACTAGAAATACTTTGCCTGGGGTTTTGTTTAAATCATGAGTTGCACCATCACCACTCTATAGATAATATGTAAATTTCTTCTCAAATTTTAATATGCAAATTATACATTTGTTTGTCAAATTAGATGGCATATCAACACAATTGATTGCACTGATTGATATGTCAAACACAAGTTCTCTTCTTATATTTTATTGATGGAGTTTAAAAAATCTTTTGTGTGGTGCATTTGTTTGTCTTTTACTGTCCTGGGGATGTGAATTCTAAGTTTTAAACTGCACTATGCAATCACACAAATCACCTTGTTACGAAGGTCGTAGGCTGTGCCTATTGTGAAGACAAGAGTCTGTTGACTAATAAGCCGCAAAGACTTTTCTGCACCTGTAGTTGTAAGATACAAATAAAACCACTTATTTTTGAAAATTGCTGTGTCCAGCATTACTTAGAATTGTTCAACTTTTTTTTATTGTGCAAATAACAAGGTGGGGTTTCCATTACCAAAATTACCATACATGGTATGGTATTTTATGAACACTTAATTAGATACAGCTGTATTAACATTTTTAGTATTAGCTTCTCTTTTTTTTTCTTTTGTCTCTTAACAATTTAATAAGTGTCATTTTGAAATGGTTTTAAAACTTGAGGGATGGATATTACAGTTACAATAATGTACCTCTCTCTATATATGTAAATCCTAACACATGCAAGAATTTAATGTATAATAAAGAAAAAACATAATTAAAAAAAAAAAAAGAATGAATACAAACATGTTATGAATAATGTTTTTTTTATGTGTGGGGCCTGTTTGCATTTTAAAGATGAGCTCTTTTTATGCTTTATTTTCATCGAATGTACAATAATGTAAAATTGTTTATCTCTATATATTTTTACACATATAACATCAGAACAGCATGACATTTCACAAACAGTACAACAGCAGGTTTCGCTGACAGGGAAACCAAACATGTAAGAAGCTGAAATTATAACCGCTGTGCTCTTATTTATTTTAATTAGCCCTCATCATGTTTCATGCTACATTAGCGATATGTGGAAGAACGGTTGTTAAAAGGGTAAGTAGGCCCATTGGTTTTTGTATTGCGGGTAATAACCATTCAATATAGATGCGTGTGAATATGATACTGGTGGTCATGCTGGAGGAACACATTGAGGAGTTAACCCATGTATTTTCTCAAACCAGTTCATCTCATCTGTCTGGAGAAAACGCACTACATCTAATTTGTGAATTCCATTCCAATCCTCATTGGAGCTCGGGAGACAAAGTAAGCAAGCTTTCTATTTAGATAAGTAAAGAAATGTATTATCAGCATTATTATCTATATCGCAGCCTACCGTAGTTACAAACTGCGCCGAATAAACTCTGAAACTCTATGTGATCTAAAGCATTCAAACAAATGACGGATGGAGAAACCTAACATCTTGTTTACTATTGTCACATCAGATAGGAAGTATCAGGAACTAAGATGTTGTGACTCTTGCTGTAGAGAGGGCTTCTCCGTCGGGCATGATCTTACAGGCAGTCTCAGATGTGGGGCTGTATCCCAGTCACATGGACCTGTCCAGATGTGTGGCTTGAGACTTTGGGAGCTTGGACGTGAACTCTGGTGTGTTGAACTACACCTAATGTCTTCTCAGTACCGTCAGGTAACTGTCATTTAATTAGATGTAGTATGTGTTAGGCTGGAGGTAATTGCAAACAAATGAATAATGTGTTTGTTATAGGCTGGAATCTTATGATTGTAGAGGTCTACGGCACCGGAATTCAAACGAAATAGTCAGTAACCTTATGGAAAAAAAGGTGACATGATGCTTTTCTGTGTAACTTTAATTTTGTAATGCTCATTAGAGGGAATATAGTTGACCCAAAAGGAAACTTTGCTGAAAGTAATCAGCCTCAGGTTATCCAAGGATGTATTTTCTCATTGGGGACAGGATTTAGAGGAAAGTTAGCATACGCACTTGCACCAGTGGATCTCCGTGAATGGGTGCCATCGCAATGAGAGTCCAAACAGCTGATAAAAAACATCACAGTAATCCACAAGTAATCTACACCACTCCAGTCCATCAGTTAACATTGTGAAGCGAAAAGCTGCATGTTTATAATAAACAAATCCATCAAGACATTTTAAATTTAAACCACTGCTTCTGGCTAAATACACGTCGCATCAGAAAATTGCGTTCCAGATCAAGCACTGTTTACAAGTCTAAAACAGTTCTAAACAAATATGTTGGTGGATTTTAATGTGAGAGGACAACAGGGGATGAACTTTTTCACTGGAATAAGCGTTATTTTGAATTATGGGTTTTGGCAAGAATGATGGTTTAAAGTTAAAACGCTTTAATGATGCCTTTCTTACAATCAGTTTTTTGCTTCTCAAGACATTAATTGATGGACTTGATTGGTGTGGATTACTGGGGAGTAGTGATGTGTTATAAGATTTGGCCTATTTCGGACGGCAACCATTTTCCGGCACCCATTCACTGCAGAGGATCCACTAGTGAGCAAGTGATGTAATGCTAACTTTCCCCAAATCTGTTCCGATGAACAAACAAACTCTTCTACATCTTGGATAACCTGAGGATGAGTAAATTTTCTGCTAATTTTCATTGTTGAGTGAACTGTTCCTTTATGATACTGTCCCAGTCATGTTTTATAAACTTCAGTTATATTAATTGAATCATTGCATATGACATTCATTCATAATTTGATTACTGTAGAGCCATGCAAAAGTCAAATCAAGAGCTGAAGTCAGCGGTGGAGGCAGGAAACTATGGAAACAAAAAGGAAGCAGCCGAGCACGGCATGGAAGCATTCGTTCTCCACTATGGAGAGGAGGTCAAATAAAGTCTTGTTGATTTGAGCTTCATCTTAAACACACAGATGTATGAAACTATCACTGCTCTCACTAAAGTACTAAACAAATGCTCCTCTTTCTCGTTCAGGAGGAGTAGCTCATGGCCCACTGGGACCAACCAGCTATTATTACATGTTGCCCATGAAGGTGCGAGTGCAAGGGCTGAAAATGGCCAAACTGGCTCAGGTGAGGGGAAGTGCACTATAAAAGTTTTGCTTGGTTTGGAATGTGCTGCAGTACATAATAGTACATAATAGTATTATGTACTATTAAAATATTTTTTTATTTTTTAATAAGCATATTTTTTTCTGTTAGATGCCACAGCATATATCATATCTAATTTGTAATTTTTCATCTTAAGATTTATATTTTTAAATTTATATTTAGCTTATTCCAATTAATGGAAATCATTTTTCATAGTTTTTAGTTAAAGGTGCAATAGGTGATTGTCTTCAGAATTTTTTTTTGTTATGCTGGTTGAAAGTCTCTTCACATCCCGATAGTTAAGTCTGATTTAAGTTAAGTGGTCTAAATGTATTTAAATATTCTGTGGAAGGCGTAGGACCAAGAAATGTTCGTCCAATCAAAACGCTCGGCCCGAGCGTTTTAAGGCTTTCCTACCTGCCTGTCAATGTATGTATTAGCATACCTCCGTTCGCGCAGACAGGATTTGTCATCAGCACGTTCACGCACGCTGTGCAGACAGAGCGAGGATGGCAGACAAACATAACAAACCCTATTTCCTTCTGTTGTAGTACTTTTAAAGTTTCTCCACCGGTGAAAGAATTGATGTTGAGCCACAGTGGTTCCCAATTCCTGTCCTCGCCCCCCTTTTACAGGTCTAAACAGCATGTTGAAACACGAGTCTGGTTCTCACTCTGGAGGCTGTAAAATTTCTTGAAAAGAAGCTTCTTTGGCACGATGTGCGTTACACTCCCCTGTATCCCTTCAAACTCTCATACATTGACCTGCCATGAACACAGCACAGACTTCAAAGTATTAAAATGTTTATTTCATAAAAACAAGGATCTTGAGGTCTCATTTCACATGTACAATGAAGTAAAAAATTTTAATATCATGAATAAATAATAGCATTAGACATAAATAAAAGATAAGGCATAGGTGGAAGATTCTCTGTCAGGGATAAGAGATTTTTGTTGGAATAATGCCATGTGCTAAATCATGTCGGATCTCCCATCTTAGCGCAGATCGCTTCTTCTCTGTTGGAACCACATAAGTGTTAGGGATGTACGTCTTCTGAGGTCTCCGCTATAGAGACAAGAAAAAGCACTCAGAATAAGGGAATCTAGGCAATTCTTAAAAAATAAAAAAAAGTATGTAACTTACTGGTGGAGGCTGATACATAAGTTGTTCCTGAGGATAAAAACAAAAGAATATATATATTTTTTAATAAAATAAATCAAACTATATGTATATATGCAGCTTTTAAAGCAACTACTAAAACAAGTACATGATTAATGATACCCTAATGGCCCAGTGCAGTTCCTTCCTGCTCTTCTCTCCTGGAGGTTTAAACATCTCCCAGTCCTGCTTATACTGACAAAACCTGATAAAGGATCCAAACACATTCAGAACGCATAATGATCAGAGTCTTGAATCATTTATTTAGTTTATGAAGATTGTATATTAATATAGAAGTATGCCATACTTTGCCACTGGATCAGTTTTCTTCAAGTTCCTCGTGTGAGGATGATCAAAAACTGGCCGTATAACTGTGAAGAGAATCAGATTGTAAATGCATGCAAACAGACAACCACGGGTCAAAGTAACAGGCATGAACTGAAACTAGACATGAAAATGGGACTTACATGACTTTGGACGAGGTCGGATATCACTCTCACTGTGTGATCGTGTCTGTTGAATGGACAAATTTAAGTTTAAAATTCAAAACTGTTTAAGATTGGTAAGTGTGAAAGTGTCTGTGTACTGACCATGCCTCTGATGTATTCTTGGAAAGCACTCGCGGGTTCCTCCGTCACAGAGCTGGATCTGGCAGTATAGCTTCCGGTTTCATCAGCCTCTGAGTCATACTGCACACGAGATGCACCGATTTGCATATGGTCCAAACACTCCTCCAGCTCACTAACTGTACCTATAAAACATAAGTATATGATTACGCACATGCATCATCGATAATGATTTCGATTTCAATGAATGTGTCCTTTAACGTTTATCATCCAAAAGAGTATCTTGGTTTCCAAAAAATAAATAAATAAAAATTAGCATGCATGTGATGAATTGAACATGATATATAATACTAAAAATGTCACATCAGCAAGTAGAATGAGTCTGAAGGATCGCATGGACCACTGAGATGGCGCCCTAAGGCCTAATCAGCTTGCCATTTAAAGCATAATTCAAATTAACATAGAAAGTAATTTATAAAGTGTAATAAAGTTAAGAATGTTTACTGTTTTACTGTATTTTTTTATAAAAACATTCTAAATATTTAAATATATATAGTAAATATGTAGGATGTAACATGCTTCTAAGCAGTATACAAATACTCACAATAATTATATTTAATGCAGTACAAGCATAAAATAACCAGTCATTTCTGAAAATATTTCTTATGCATGGAAAAAAAGAGAAATGCACGTCTTCTATTTCCTCCACAGCCATACCTCTAAAAACTATAAAATAAGCAAATCCCTTTAACCAGTATAACACACCAAGGCAGCCAGTATAATCTCTGACTCTCCGCTCCTTCCTCCTCTTCTTGCTGTCATCATATCCATCATCCTATTGTTTCTCCTCGGGTCCCCTGAACTCTGCCCCTCCTGTGCCTCAAATTATAGGGGTGGTCAAGACTGTCCCGCAAATCCTCCTTCTCCCAGCCATCTTTGAAATATGCCACATTTTCAGAGCCTCCGTTTCGAGTTCCAGCGTCGTTCTCTATGGGACTCTGGTGCTGGTCGGTTTGATGGTCTTGGCTTGGGATGTCAGGAGACTGATGGCCGTCATCCTCAGATCCAGCATGGCTTTGATCACTACAGACGGTTACACCTTGACTACCATCCGGTGATTCTGCAGGAGCTCGTCCATCAGATGTTTCTAATACTTGATTGTCTCTGAACCACGCCAAACTACTGTCATTCTCATAATCACGAGCATCTAAGATCGATTCATCCTCTTCTAATCCACCCAGAGTACAGTCGTCGCTGTAATCCACTTCCTCTGGGTCTCCATCTTTAGGCGAGTCTGGTCTGTACATGCCATAATGCTTGCTGCAGGGCTGCCGAGACTTTCATGAAAATCTTCAACATAGATGTGTCTAGTTTCCTTCATCTGCTGTACATGATCACACTCTTGTTTCCAAGCAGGTATCATGTTATAATTCTCTTCCTCTTCTTTCTGCGAATGGCCACAGGCTATTGTAACACAGTCATCACCACTTGCCCATGACTTCCTGTCCTGGTCACAACCCTCCTTTTCCTCAACAGGTTCATTGAAAAACCACTCTCTATCATCTTCCTCCTCTGATTTCTTGCTTTCAGAGTTTCCTATGCTTTCTTTGTTCACAAAGGATTTGCCACCATTTATTTTTCCCTCAGTGCCTTCTCCATCTTCAGGTATACAACATATATTATCTCCTTCCTCCTCGTCTTGTTCGTCTTCCCCTGAAACATGACTGTTTTCCTCCCCACTTCCACCTGTGCTCACTTCTTTGGTGAGACTCTCTTTCTTTTTCTCACACTCTGAAAATTCACCTGTACACTTTTCTTCACTTTGTGAGTCCTCTTTTGAAAAAAAACTCTTCTTCTTCACTCTCCTCCACACTCACCTGATGTTCCTCGCCCTCTGAATCATCGCTTTGGGCTTTTGCCTCGTTTTCCTCAGTGTTTTCTCCACTGACATAGCTCTTTCGCCTCTTCACTATCCATTTTATCCTCACTCATATCCTCTTTCTCCAGACTCTCTTTTGATTCCTTCTCTACTTTTTTTAACTCCTTTTCCCGTTCACACAGCTCAAATTCTTCTTCCTCGTATTGACTAATTTCTTTCTCCCCCTCCTCACTTTCCTGCCCTTTTTCTTCCTCTGAATGGTCTTCTTCCTTTCTCTCTTCATCACTTGCTTCCCCCGTTCTTCCTCTTCACTCCTTTTCCTCTGCTTTATTTTGTTCTTCTTCCTCTTCAAGCTCTTTTCCTTTCTCTTCCTCTTCACTTCCTTTTGGATCCTCCTCTTCTTCCTTTTCATTCCCTTTCTATTGTTCACACATCTCTTCTTTCTCATCTCGACTTCCTTCTTCTTCACGCTCTTTTCCCTTTTCTTCCTCCTCTTCTTCAAGCTGTTTTTCCTCATCTCTGCTTTCTTCCTCCTCTTTATCTTGCCTTGTTCTTATTATCTCTATGCTATTTTCATTTCCATCATCTATGAAACATTCTCTCTCTACTTCACTTCCGTCTTCATCTGCCTAAGGATATTTCTCCTTCTCCAACTCATTCCCTTGAAGCATCTCCTTCACACTCTTCTTTTTATCACTTCCCATTAAAAAGCTTTCTTTGACATCCTTACGGTCTTCTTCAGGCTTTCTCTCATTCACTCTGTTTTCGTTCTTAACATAGTCCCTGTCTTCCCCCTCACTTTCCTGATCTGTCCAGAAGGAGGAAGAAGACAGAGATCCTTCATCGTCCCTGCTTTCATTTTCCCAACGGCTGTCAAAAGCTTTATACATCCTGAGGTAGATGGACAGATCTCTCCTTTAGCCCTCAGTAAGAGAATGAAATTCCCTTCTGAGCCAAAGTGGATGGCTGAGAGGGAGGGGTACTGTAACTAAGAAGATTACTGGAAAGAACTTAACAGGGTTTATGCAGCTAATTGCGCCACCTGGTGTATAGGAGGTTTCATTGCATGCAAAGACAATGCATGGCTATGATCAGAAAATAATTCGACCATACCAAACTACATTTCAGGATATAATATGAACACTACCGTTCAAATTTTTGTTCAAACCGTTCAGGACTTACCAGAATCTTCACTATGTGTGGACTCATCACAGACTTGAGACCAGCCTTGATGCTTCCTATATAATGAGATATCAGAGAACGTTTACTGCATGGATGAAGATGTTATACTCATCATCAACTAACAAATCAAGAAATTCATTTGTGTCTCTACCTTAATACTTTTCTTTTAATCACAGGCTTCAAATGAACCTGATGTTCTCTGTCATTGCTTGTCTCACTACCATCCAAAACTGAGTGAAATATTTCAGAAGGTCCTTCCTCTGTCTCCAGCCTGTTGGGTGCTGTGGAGGGCCGAGCCGGTCTGTGAGCAACTGAGTGCCGTGAATACGAATCATAGTAGTGATTCATACCAGAGTCTCCATGATCATCCTCATTAAATGTGGAGAAGAAAATCTAGGTATGGAAAATATGGAAAACATACATATTGTGTGCACAGTCACAAAATTATATTACCTTTTAAGGTGCATAAAAACTCATACCTCTCTCTGTTGCCCTGCTGAGCTGGAGTTGAAGAGAACGTAGTTACAACTGGGGCCGATGTTGTTCAGTTGAACTGAGGGAGAAACACAAGTTTAGCAGTAGGATGGTTAAGTGTGTTAAAAATGCTTTAGCGTCACATGAAAGTGCACCGCATGAAGCAAGAGTGTCTGCTCACCCTTTTCTTTAATAAGTGCAGGTGGACTTTTGCCGGAGCTGCTGTGAGATGTTGGAGAAGTCCACTCACTGGAGCTGCGACTCTTTGACTTTTCATGACGAATCAGCTGATCGAGATCTGATGGAGATTTATAACATGACAGCACTACGTTAAGGCAAGATATGTTCCAAACAAACAAAAAAAATGCACTGATGAGGCTGAAATTTCTTCTCTTCTTCCTCAGGTGACTTAAGAAATTTGGATTGAGCTCAAAAACATTGTACAGCACATTAACTGCCATCTAACAGCACCAACACTTACATCACTGTAAGGTATAATTAAGTCTATACAAACATTACACACATGCAAGTCTCCTGTGTATACTCATACTGTGTATATTGAGTTAAATGTGTATATTGTTATTTATACGTATACTGTAAATTGTATTTACATCCTTGTCTTGCCCATAATAATTTCACCGCCGGTACACTTGTGTACACGATGTGTGACAATAAAGAGAGATTTGATTTTTGATAGATTTGAAACAATATGATCTCACCTCTCTTGAATTCCCGCAGTCTTTGTTTGGGAATATGTCTGTATCCAAGTGAGGCCAACTGCTGCTGGATCTCCTCCTCAGAAAAGTCTAGACTCTCCATCTTTTTATTAACAAAATAAACATATTCGATATCAGTCAAATACGTCGTATTTTCTCAAGAATCTGCTGAGTGGAAACAAATCTAAACAAAATATTTCTTTAAACTTCCTCAATGAAAGCAACGTTCATAGTGTAACGTTAGAAATAAGAAGGCTGTTGTGGCAACATACGGGAAGTTTAAAGCACAATGTTTTTTTTCTGTTTTCCTCACTTTTAAAGGGTCAGGTTTGATGGCTGTTGTCTTCAGTACCCGGACAACGGCGGCGGTTCCGTTTTCAAAATACAAAGATGCCAGAGTAAGAAAGCGCCTCAATGCCTGAGTTAAAGCGCCCTCTTGTGTATGGGAGAACTCTAATGACTTTATTAACCACACTATATTTTTATACATATTTATTTAATGATTGATTGATCGATCGATTATTTACCTGATTATTAAGAGCATTTTTTTTTTACTGTCCCTTGCAAAGTAAATATAAAAATCTCTGCCATAACATATGGAATCTCGTTTAACAGTTTAAAAAGCTTTTCATTTTCACTTGTTTTAATTTCTCTTCAGATAACAGCTCGCTAATACATGTTTCCTATGCATAAAACAGTATTGTAGTTACAATGGAATCTTGGCGGAGTGTTACCATATTTAATTTTTGTACGAAGTTGTACCTTTGAAATACTTTGACAGCCTGGCAAAAAATAAAATAAAATGTAATTTATTAAAGCTGAATACGCTTAAAATATGACCCTACAGCGGTAGATGCATTGTTTACGTGCGGTACCCACAGCAGGTACCCAGAGCCTTGGCCACGCCTATTTTACGCAAACCTTTGAACTCCTGTCCAATCACCTTCCAGTTCCCAGCACGGCTCATGAATAAACATGACTTTTTAAAACTACATCGAGAGACTGGGAGATGGTGTGGAGGTTTAGTTGGGGGATATTGACAGAAAACCCGTGAACCCCAACAAATCTCCTAAAAAGGACTGTTTTGCCTAAAGGGACTATGGCGCACGCCGGGACCCTCCGCGCGTCCCTGCTGCTGATTTCCCTGCAGTTGGTCCTGATCATCTCTGCGCAGGTAGGAAACAAGGGCTTTCTTTTGCAGTAGAGATGGACTGTGTAGGTGTTTTGGGTCACTGTATGCTTTTTAAAATAACTAATTCTAAAATACAGAGACAGAAACATTTAATAAACAGAAAAGGAATGTGTTTTGATCAGACATTATTAAAATAAACACAAAAATTGTTCACATATGCACTTTTCTGAACTGTATGTCGTATATTTCTCGTGTTAATTGATGCCAAGTTTCTTCATTAAATGTGTCTGAATTTGCAAGCATCAGAGCCAGAACATGTCTTGACATATGGAAGTTATTTCAGTAAACGGGTCCAGGTGTGCACAGCTGTTATCAGTTTCCCAGGATAAAAGAGAGCCAGTGTGATACCTCTGACCACAGCATCAGTCGCACCTTCAATGACTCCATTGTTTTGTCGGGATACTCACTCTGTGTTTCAGGATCTTTTGAACCAAGAGATGTTTTATGCTTGTAATTCATTAGTATTATTATATATAAGCAGATATTATCTATATATATTTGTTTATCATAAGATATAATATAATTTTTTTTAGAGGGGGCCAGTTGGTCCAAGAGGGCCACCTGGACCTCCAGGGCCTGCTGGGTTTCATGGCGTTGACGGCATTGATGTGAGTCACATATCGATCATTTGATCTACTTTTTGATTTCTCAGACACTCTGATTTCTCAGCTTGCATTCTATACACAATTGGTATTTGTTTGTAGCCTCGAATAATGACTTTTATTTGAGTTATTCAGTTAGTTTTTTGTATGACTTCAGGGTGATAGGGGACCTGGCCCTGGCCCAGATGGCCCCCCAGTAAGTATTTATCTTTTTCTCGACAAAAGTGAGTTCAGCATAGCTGAAATGATGTGCTGCAATCCATTAATCGGGGGGGGGGGGGTATGATTCGCAGGCCCTGATGGGGACAATGGCAAGGATGGATTAAATGGCCTTCCAGGAAAACCAGGAGCGTATGTGAGTCTTGTTCTTTATTTTTTGTAAAGGTCTAGAAACAGATACAATCAGCTTTTCTTCCAATAGCACTTGCACAGCTCAGACCTGTGATGTGTTTGCATTGTAGTGTCTGACTGAGGAAAAAAGCTCCTGGATGGAAAAAAGAACCAGAGAGGAGAGAAAAGAGAAAGCAGGGAGAGCCCCATATTGGCTTCCTGATGACAGAGGCCTTTTTGTAGGTACGAGCCACGGAGCTGAACTGTCTGCTGAACTGAGCATTAAACCAGTACACCAACTCCTTTGTGGCTCCCCTGAGCTTTATAATTTAGCTAGCAATATAATTTATGTTAAAAGGCTTAACGCAAAACTGTTTTCAACGTTGATAATAATAAGAAATGTTACTTGACCACCAAATCAGCATATTAGAATGATTTCTGAAGGTTTCATGTGACTGAAGACTGAAGTAATGGCTGCTGAAAAATCAGCTTTGCAATCACAGGAATAAATAACATTTTTAAATATATTCAAATATATTAAAATTTAAACAGTCGTTTTGATTATAATTATATATCACAATATTACTGGTTATTGAATTTTATTTTAAAAAATGATAAAATGTTGCCTAATGAAACCTTTGAATGGTAGTGTATACTGTGCACATGCAACTTTTTTGTGTACATCGAATTTCCTACAAAATTTGCTAGAATGTTCTGTAGACGACAGCATTGTGATGAGGTCTTGTAACAATAATGTAACATACTACTTTTGCATGATGCATGACTTTTGCATAATTTATGTAAAAGGCTTAATGGAGCAAAAATCTTTTTCTTTATCAGTGTTTTTGTCTTGTGTTCATATATGTTTAAGTGAGAACCAGAATCTAAGAAATTAGGAGACTACTTGCAGAGACTATATCATGAATTAAGTTGATTTTTCTTACACCCCCGGCAAATATATTTTCTTTAAAGCAGGAATGAACAAGCTTTAATATCTTTTTACCTCAGTTTTGCGTCGCAAGTAAATGCATCTTGTTTATCTTCCTTATAGGACATTTAAATATTTTTTTCCCCTGGAAAACAAGAAAAAAAATAACTGATTTTTACAAATATTTATTTTCTAAAAAATAACAGATTTTTTTTATTTGTATTTTTATTGATTAATTAGCAGAGTAACCTATTATGTAAGCATTACTTTAAAAAGTCAGCAATATATAAAGATGTTATATCTTTTGTTGCATTTCTTTGCGTTACTTTGTACAAAAAACCCTTTTAATTATACCAAATCCACAATATATGAAGTAGATAATATACAAACCCGATTCCAAAAAAGTTGGGACACTGTACAAATTGTGAATAAAAACAGAATGCAATGATGTGGAAGTTTCAGATTTCAATATTTTATTCAGAATACAACAGATGACATCAGATCATAATGTTTAAACTGAGAAAATGTATCATTTTAAGGGAAAAATAAGTTGATTTTAAATTTCATGGCATCAACACCTCAAAAAAGTTGGGACAAGGCCATGTTTACCACTGTGTGGCATCCCCTCTTTTAATAACAGTCTGCAAACGTCTGGGAACTGAGGATACAAGTTGCTCAAGTTTAGGAATAGGAAATGTTGTCCCATTCTTGTCTAATACAGGCTTCTAGTTGCTCAACTGTCTTAGGTCTTTGTCGCATCTTCCTCTTTATGATGCGCCAAATGTTTTTTTATGGGTGAAAGATCTGGACTGCAGGCTGGCCGTTTCAGTACCCGGATCCTTCTACGCAGACATGTTGTTGTAATTGATGCAGTATGTGGTCTTGCATTGTCATGTTGGAAAATGCAAGGGCTTCCCTGAAAGAGACGACGTCTGGATTGGAGCATATGTTGTTCTAGAACTTGGATATACCTTTCAGCATTGATGGTGCCTTTCCAGATGTGTAAGCTGCCCATGCCACACGCACTCATGCAACCCCATACCATCAGAGATGCAGGCTTCTGAACTGAGCGCTGATAACAACTTGGGTTGTCCTGGTCCTCTTTAGTCTGGATGACATGGCGTCCCAGTTTTCCAAAAATAACTTTAAATTTTGATTCGTCTGACCACAGAATGGTTTTCCACTTTGCCACAGTCATTTTTAAATGAGCCTTGGCCCAGAGAAAAACGCCTGCGCTTCTGGATCATGTTTACATATGGCTTCTTTTTTGACCTATAGATTTTTAGCCGGCAACGGCGAATGGCACGTGGATTGTGTTCACCGACAATGTTTTTTGGAAGTATTCCTGAGCCCATGTTGTGGTTTCCATTACAGTAGCATTCCTGTATGTGATGCAGTGCCGTCTAAGGGCCCGAAGATCACGGGCATCCAGTATGGTTTTCCGGCCTTGACCCTTACGCAAAGAGATTGTTCCAGATTCTCTTAATCTTTGGATGATATTATGCACTGTTGATGATGATAACTTCAAACTCTTTTCAATTTTTCTCTGAGAAACTCCTTTCCACTATTTTTCGCCGCAGCATTGGGTGAATTGGTGATCCTCTGCCCATCTTGACTTCTGAGAGACACTGCCACTCTGAGAGGCTCTTTTTATACCCAATAATGTTGCCAATTGACCTAATAAGTTTGCAAATTGGTCCTCCATCTTCCTTAATGTAAGCATTTAACTTTTTCCGCCCCCCCCCCCCCCCCCCCCCCCCCCCCACCCCCCCCCCCCCCCCCTCTTATGCTACCTGTCCCCCAACTTTTTTTGGAAGGTGTATTCCGATAAACCAAAAGGAGCCAATATTTGATGACATTTCAAAATGTCCACTTTTCAAACTTTGATATGTTATCTATATTCTATTGTGAAGAAAATATAAGTTTATGAGATTTGTAAATTATTCCATTCCTTTTTTACTCACAATTTGTACAGTGTCCCAACTTTTTTTGGAATTGGGTTTGTATATTGTAGGTTGCATATATTTGCTTTTTTTTTGCATAAATGGTTGTATTATTACTGATGCAAATAAGTTATGTTGGTGGCTATCATTTATAGATATGTTTCCTGTTTTCCTTAAAGTGTTGAATACAGGTACCTGCATCGGTCCACTGTACATATATTAGAGAAAATGTGGGCGGGGTTTGCTACTTGTCAAAGTCGGGATTGGTAAATGTAATTTCAGATTGGTTTAAAAAATGCTTTTTTTATTTATTTGTTGGATGTCGATGTGTGTGTGTCTGAGGCAATTAATTAATTTCATGCAATTTTTTTTCATACAATATTATCAAAATTAAATATTTAAGCAAAATTAAAATTAAAGCAGTTATATCACATTACCATGAGTTCAGCGGTTGTCAGATCAGTGAATAAACTAACAGACATTTGATCTGCAGTGAGTTAAAGTGAAGTCCATGCTCATAGATGGTTTTGTCTTTCTAAGGGTTTGACTGGGCCCCGTGGTGACCCTGGCCCTGTTGGCCCTCCTGGACAGAAAGTAATTTTATTATTTTAATAATTAACTTATTATTCCACTTTTCACTTAATAATAAGTGAAAGTGCACATTATCATTGTGTTTTTAAATTATTAGGTCTTTATTGTGAATGGCTGTAATTTATAATTACTGATGCTTCATTTGAATAAGTTAAAGAATTAACTCTGAATCATTAAAGGTCACTGTGGTTTGACGTTTATTCTTTATTAGGGTGAACCTGGTGAGCCGGGATCAAGAGGAGCCCTTGTAAGTAAATCATTCAAATTCTTTTCACACTTATTGAAGCAAATTTGTCTTTTGTAATTTAAGTGTGCTGCTAGAATAATCAGATCTCAATATAGATGTTTTCTGTCCAGTTAGTTTGTTATTATGCATAAATATATCTTTTTGAACAGTGACCATCTATTATAAGATGGCTATACCCACTTTGAGCTGTTGCAAGCATTTGGTCATTTGATAAAGTTCAGGCCAATGACCTTCTGGTCCATTCTGTGATGCAATGCTGCAGTACAGTCCAGTTTTCTTTGCTAATTTGCTAATTTTATATCATTGCACATCTGTTACTTTGTTAACAGGGTGTTGGAGAGGATGGTGAAGCTGTAAGTGCATAATATTTAATTTGACTATTATTTAGTTTTTATTGGGGGAATTTGTTGATACATTGTTCTTTTGTTATTCAGTTAGGCTCTTTAATTGTTTTCCTTTTTTACTGAAGGGTGCTGATGGGGAAGATGGATTACCTGGAGAGCTGGGCAAAGTTGGACCTCCTGTATGTAATGTTATTCCATTATACACCTTAAACAATCCAAAAACACATTAAAATAAAATAGATGAATCATAAATTTGAGTATCTGTCTCTGGTTCTGCTGTAAAGGGAAGCCGTGGACCGAGAGGTCCTTTTGGTGCGCCAGGATTGGCAGGGCCCAGAGTAAGTATTAATGTTTAGAACTTTTATGATCATTCACTGATATCCTCGATTCATAAATGGCTCCAAAACTATATTCCTTCTATCCACAGGGCCCTCCTGGAGTCTGGGATGGTAAGGAGCTGGTATGTATCCTCAAGTCTCAAATGTGGTTACCTTTGCATTAAACCTGGTGTTTGCTATTCAGATTTTTGATTGCAGTCTTCTGTAATCAACAACACATATATGTGTGTACGGTGGGCGAGAGGTGCAGAACAAATCACAATTCTGAAAACTAAATAACAAATTACAAACACAAATGCAAGTCTAAAAAAAAATAAAAAATTCAGAAAACACAACAACAATTCAGAAAACATTATAACAAGTCAGAAAACACAAAGACAAATCCCAAACCATTAACACGTCAAACAACTTACAAATCCACCACCATAACCAGTCAATAAACACACGACAATTTCGACAAAACCGAAAAGGTAGTATAGTTTTGGACAGCGCATTTGGGTGGGGAATTACTCAATGCTGACTGACGCGAATCTGTCAATACAACCCCGGTTTCATACAGGAAGAACCAACCGAAACAGCAAAGGTTCCGTGGTAGAAATTTCGGAGCTGTATAAAGAGCTCAGTTTAATGATGTATGAATTGCCCTTACTCTGGAAGAAAATATAATGGTGTCCTAGTAATGTCTAACTATTGTCTAGTTACAAGTGGCTTATACCCACATCACTCCAGTGGCGCAGATGGTTAAGTTTGTACCCTTGGATTTTGTACGCATCTATCATGGGTCGCTCCCACCTTTTGCCGACTTTTCAAATCTCGTATCACGGCGTTAAAGTCAGTTATTTTTCAACAAAATTAGGAAAAAATCACAAAGTTGAAAATAAGTATCGTGTAGGGTTGGGTAGTGTAGGGAGCTTATTGTCAACAAGAATTGCATCCATTTAATATTAAAATTATATTTTACACTCAATACGTTATTATTGCATTCTGTTTTATATTGTACTACAATACTGAAGTGCAGATACTTGCCACTATTTGCAACAAGTAGTATGCTTGATAGTAGAAATCCTGCTATTTTTAACATAGTGTAAATAGGTATTTGCATTTAGTGTAAATAGCATATTGCTAAAATTATTGCTATTTTCACTTAGTGTAAATATAATCCATTGCTAATAACAGATTTGAAAAGGGAGGGAAAAAAAGTTTGGCAAAAGGCGGGATCGAAACCCGGGTCAATCGCGTCAAAAAGCCAAAGACAAGCACTTATCCATCTGCGCCACTGGAGCTGATGATTTACAGTCACTTTTAACTAAATGTAGATATACACTCCGTATTTTTTATTCCACAGTGAGGGCAATTGATACAATACATTTAAACTGAGCTATTTTAATACAATCTCCGAACTTTCTACCACGACTCTCACTGCTGTTCTTCGTCTGGTTCTTCCCTGCATATGTTGATTGACAGATGTCTCGTCCAATCAACGGTGAGTAATCCCAAACCAATGGCGCCGTCTCAAACTATACCTACCTTTTCCGGTTTGTCTGATTTTTCGTTGTGTTTTCTGACTTGTTAATTTTTTTTTTTTTTGAATTTGTCATTGTGTTTTCTGATTTTTTATAATGTTTTCTGAATTGTTGTTGTTTTTTCTGAATTGTTATTTAGTTTTTTAGACTTGCATTTGCATTTGTAATTTATTTTGTTTTCAGAATTGTGATTTTTGTTCTGCTGTTTGTTGCCAAACAATATAACCCCACCCCACCCCACCCCCCCCCCCCCGCCCACCCCCCCCCCCCCCCACAACCATCACCGTGTTATACAAAATGTAATGAGTTTCGGGTTTATGACAGGTTGACATGTACATGGTTTAAATGAGATGAAACTAGATTACTATTTTCAATAATTAAGTGAATTTGTTACTGAGATGCAAATCACCTATCATCAATGTTTCTGCTAATTGATCTGTCTTTGTTATGTTTCTCAGTGTCCAAATGCCTGTACTTCTGGCCTGAATGGTTACACAGGTCTTCCAGGCATGAAGGTAACTTTTAAATTAGATTTAATTCAATTAATTCACAGTTTCTGGATGCTCAAACAAGTATTGTTCATTCTGGTGTTTTGTTCATCTTCAGGGCCACAAAGGTGTCAAAGGTGAATCAGGTGAACCAGGAAGACAAGGACATAAGGTGACAGTTGCATAAGTCAAGTTTGGTGTGATTCTGGTTCTTCACTTTGACAAATAATTAGCACAATGTTTAATAATTGTTGTATGTTTAATAATCATTGCAACAAATATTGCTAAGATCCTGTCTGGATGTGCCATTTTGTTTCCTTTCTATTACATCTTACAGGGTGAAGAAGGAGACCAGGGAGCACCTGGAGAGCCAGGTGCACAAGGAACTCCTGTAAAAAAATCTGAAATCTGAAAATCTGAAATCTATTGTTCTTTATGTCAGATATTAGTGTACTGTCACTCAACATCTCTTTGTTTGCATGTTTTGTTTTTATAGGGTCCACAGGGTCTCAGAGGAATCACAGGGATGATGGGCCCTAAAGGGGACCGGGTGAGGGTCAAAAGGGTCTTCATATCTAAAACAATAACAATGATATCTTTTGAAATGACCAAATGTAATTTCTTCTCCATTAGGGAGCTCGTGGGAATGTTGGCGACCTGGGCCCTCAGGGTATTCAGGGTGCTCCTGTAAGTGGCAAAATCAAAATGACTGAATTTTACCCTTCAACTCACTACAAAGTTTTCTTCTTTAACCTCATTTTGAAATATGCATCTGTACTTATATATATTCATTTATATTCATGTTAATATTAACTTTACAGGTCCTTGTTTATATTTTACAAGCTGTTGGTTGATTTGTTTTTGTTAATGAACACATGAAATAAAAACTGTAGATTTATATTGTATTTCATTTTTAAAGGGTGATCGGGGTCAGAGAGGAAAAGTAGGTGAGACTGGACCAAAAGGAGCTCAGGTGAGTTGTCATAAAAACAACAAAACTACACATGCATTGTATTTATCATGACATATCAACAGTTCAAGAAGACTCAGCAAGCTTGCTCATTTTTATTTCTAATCTGGCTTCTTCTTTCTAGGGACCTCGGGGGTTGCAGGGACTTATGGGTTTATCTGGACCAAAAGGAGAGACTGTAAGTTAACTGTGCTGTAGTGTTATTGATGCTATTACATATTGTGTTATCCTAAAGTGACTTATTATACCATAAAATTGTATCTTTTTGAAATTTAACATTCTTGTGGTGTAGGGGTTGCCTGGGGTGGATGCTCGTGACGGTATTCCAGGACTGCCTGGAGTGAAGGTAATAACTTTAATTTGTGTATGCAGAGAAAAATAATTGTTTGTCTCTTTCTGTAGTGAAGTTTATCTGCGTATTGTTTTAGGGTCTTCCTGGGAAAGTTGGCTCTCCTGGTGAGGCTGGACTTCAGGGATTTCCAGTGCGTTTGACCTTTGACCCCTGTTCGATATGCAATTAGTATGCATTGATATCTACTTGTGAGATGACTGGGAATGGCTTGTATTTTTGATAATTTCTTCTCCTTCAGGGTTTGCCAGGCATTCCAGGAGCTAAAGGCCACATGGGTGCAAATGTAGGTAATTCAAGTGTGAATTGTTAGAGTGCATCGTATATAATCAATAATAATAAGAACCATGAAATCAGCATATTAGAATGAATCTGATACCGATTATTTGCTCTATTATCATTTGAAATTAAAGGTGCTTTGTAATCACGATCCAAAGATGCTACATACATATAGCACAAGCAGTTATTTTTTATTTCAATTGGATTGTATAATTTCAAGATTTAAAGCAAAACACATACTTTAATAGGCATTATATGGATGTAGATGAAAAGAAAATGCCAATATAATAATAATAATAATTCAATATTCATATTTTTCTTCCAATATTTCGAGCATCACAGTGAGCTTGATCTGCCTGCTACAGTGTTTTCTCCTTCTCCTTTCTCCTCTTTGCGTCCATCTTCAGCATGTCCTGTTTCTGATCTCTGTTAACATCCCTTTTACAGACTTGTTATATTTCCACACTTTGCGAAATGATTGCAATGCATTTTGTGTACAAGACTGGAATTTAGAAAGGATTAAAAAAAAACTGGTTGCTAATCGCATGTTTGGAGCAAAAACCGACTGCTCTGTGCATCTCTAGTGTCCATTAGCAGGATGGATAACCTTTATTTTTGTCTTTGCTCCAGGGAAATACTGGTGATCCAGGTGTGGCAGGTCTGATTGGAAATAATGGAAAAACAGTGAGTCACATTTATCCATTTGTTCACCACAGCTTACAGGCCCATGGATGGATGAACATCTTCTGATGTTTTGATTTCAGGGTGAACGTGGCGAGCAGGGAGAGGTGGGCACAGTCGGACCAAGAGGTGGGCCAGTGAGTATATTTCCTCTTACATCATATAGTGCCATATAAAGAAATGTGTCACTTCTATAATGTTCTCTCTTTTTCTCAAGGGTGAGAGAGGAGTGAGAGGTCCTTATGGGTCTGCAGGCTTGCCAGGTGCAAGGGTGAGCTATCAGAAACCACAATTCAGTTAAACCCTCCATTATATTACCATAAAAGATGCTATAGGACACATTTAGACAATAATAACACTCCTGGGTAAAGCTTCGTAGGCATTGGAGATACAAAGGACAGACAAAAATGCCGAAATAGATGAAGGACAGTTGAAAGATGAAGAGAAATCCTTGGAAGATGAGAACAGAAATTCCAAGGGTAACATCCCTTAAACTCTCCATGGTCCTGTCCCATGTGGCACACTTGATGTGGAAGTCTTGTTGCATTCGCACACACTTCTCTGAATGGTGTCCACTAGATTTTGTTTTAGGTTTTTAGGCTCAGTATGGACTTCACAGCATATTACCCAACAACCCATGGGGCAAAGTGTAGAAGCAGGGCAGCACGGGCTGAGGTTACCATTTGGGACAGGCCAAAATATTATTTCCTGTCTATGAAACACACAATTTGAAATCACTTCATCTTGAACTTTTAATCTTATTTTAATCAGAATATTACAGAAAGCAACTATTCTAACATGGTATATTTAGTTGTACTTGAACAGACCTCTAATATAACCTTTATAATATACATTTAAACATTTAAGACTAGACACCCCAGGTGAATAGGGTAAAAAAAAAAGAATATATATATATATATGGTGATTGATTACATTAAGAATTGCAAAATAAAGACTTAAAATCGTATTTTGCATGTCTTCTTTCGACTAGTCTTGAACCACACGGTATGAAAAGCAGCCCAGAATTTCAAAATTGACCAGTACATGAAAAAAAGAATGGTTTTGCTTGTAGTGTCTTGCTTTAAAAAATACCAAAAAGGGAACAATATTGGGACCCAGTGACTCACTTGTACCTCTAAACTTGCATTGCTGTACTACAACTCTGTCTAGATGTTTCACAACAAATTGAACACAATCAGAAACATGTTTCACTTGGTCTTAGTTCTTGGATTCCTGTCCTATGTTTTTACTTCTATGCTGAGGAGCTTAATAGTGCTCCAAACTGTAACGCAATCTCCTTAGAAAGCTGTGCTTTAAAGCTGTGCATGACTAGCCTGTTGTTATTGAGGCCTAGTAGCTGGGGGTATTTTCTTTGGTAAGGGGATATTCAGAGCAGGACGGGGGGCTGAATGAGCCCTCTGTCTTGCCGGAATTCCTTCAAGCAGCCAGCGAAGGGCATCAGGCTTAATCATAGTCCACATCCATCCACACACGTGACGTGCCCCACCAGCACCCTGCTCACTGAGCTGCCGACTGTGTTTTTTTTTAGGGCAGATGTGGTTTGGGAAGCAGCTACGGGCACAGGCCAGTGTTCATGAATTTGTGTTTATTTATGCGCGTCTGTGTGTTTATGTATTTTACAGGGAGCTAAAGGAGATCCGGGCCTTCCTGGTCTTCCAGGGCCTGCTGGCTTCATTGGGCAAAAAGGCGACAGGGTAGGATTGTAAAAGCAGAAACTGCCAGTCAATTCAAAATGCAGAAGAACCTATTCAATAATTTAGTAAAAGTTGTCTATGATCAGAAAAACTTACTAACATTAACACTCTGTTTACATACCATTTTACTATACTGTGCAGAGTATGAAAATGTATGCATGCATAGAAATACATTTAAATGACCTCCCAAAATGGCCAGAATGTGCAGTATGCAGTAAATATACTTGGTATTACATCCTATAATGAAATTTGGCCTTCAATTTCATGTGATATAAATTAAATGCCTGATATAAAAAAATCTAAATTAAATAAAAAATGCTAATTTCCTGTATTTTTTTGATGAGACTGAATTAATTTTAATGTGGGTTAAATATGTTTAATTCACCCACTGAATTAAAAACGTAAAGTGGTGAGATCATGTGAATTTCAGAATTTGAGAAATAAGCTCTGTTACAAACATTATTCTCTTTACTGTGGATCTTTAAAACTAGATTTTCTGTGTACCGATATTTTCAGAAACAAGCTGCCAAAATTAAAATCATTATATTTTACATAGCCATGTTTAAGATTGAAGATTAAAAGCACCTTAAAAGCATCTTATTTTTTATCATTCTTCAGGGCGCTGTTGGTCTCACTGGTCCAAAAGGAGAGCAAGTAAGCCAACAATTTTTTAATATGTAAAATTTTAGTTTTATAATATTTAACATACATAATTAGATCTATATTCTAATGCATGTAGTGCATGTTTGTTTAGGGACCACCTGGTGAAGAGGGAACACCTGGAGAAAAAGGAGATGTTGTAAGTAAAAACAGCAGAGATATTTTAATGTCTTTGAATGTATTGGTTTTAAAGTGTTCAGGAACGGGTCTTGACCCCCTTGCTGATCCTAAACTCCATGTCCATTTCATTTTGCCAGGGTGATGAGGGAGAGCCAGGCGAGAAAGGATCGGTGAGTTTGCTTTGAGAAGTGATGCTGTTGTGGTGATCTCTAAACTATCCTATGAAAATTAACTGACACGTTAACTGAAATAAAATACAATATTAAAAAAAAACGTACATTTGTTTTATTTCAGCTAGTTGCCAAAGGAACATTCTCAGTTTCATTTAGTTTAATTTGATGTACTTGAAATGAAAAAAATAAACATAAAATAAATAATCATCCCTATCCTTATATATATATATATATATAAAGTGGGGCAAAAAAGTATTTAGTCAGCCCAACCAATGGTGCAGTTCCACCACTTAAAAAGATGAGAGAGGCCTGTAATTATCATCATAGGTCTACCTCAACTATGAGAGACAAAATGAAAAAAAATTTTAAAGATTTTTTAAAGAATTAATTGTAAGTCCTCGTAAAATAAGTATTTGGTCACCTACAAACAAGTCAGATTTCTGGCTCTCACAGACCTGTAACTTCTTTTTTTAAGAGGCTCCTCTGTCCTCCACTTTTTACCTGTATTAATGGCATCTGTTTGATCTTGTTATCAGTATAAAAGACACCTGGCCACAACCTCAAACAGTCACACTCCAAAACTCCACCATGGCCAAGACCAAAGAACTGTCAAAGGACACCAGAAACAAAATTGTAGACCTGCACCATGCTGGGAAGACTGAATCTGCAATAGGTTAGCAGCTTGTTGTGAAGAAATCAACTGTGGGAGCAAATATTAGAAAATGGAAGACATACAAGACCATATAATCTCCCTCGATCTGGGGCTCCAACGCAAGATCTCACCCCGTGGGGTCAAAAAAATCCCAGAACCACACGGGGGGAAACTAGTGAATGACCTGCAGAGACCTGGGACCAAAATAACAAAGGCTACCATCAGTAAAACACTGCGCCGCCAGGGCCCTAAAAAAAGCCCCCCCCCCTGGGCCCGCAGTGCCAGACGTGTCTCCTGCTTAAGCCAGTACATGTCCAAGCCTGTCTTAAGTTTGCTAGAGAGCATTTGGATGAAGAGGATTGGGAGAATGTCATATGAAACCAAAATAGAACTTTTTGGTTAACTCAACTTGTCGTGTTTGGAGGAGTAAGAATGCTGAGTTGCATCCAAAGAATACCATGCCTACTGTGAAGCATGGGGGTGTAAACATCATGCTTTGGGGCTGTTTTTTCTGCAAAGGGACCAGGACGACTGATCCGTGTAAACTAAAGAATGAATGGGGCCATGTATCTTGATATTTTGAGTGAAAACCTCCTTCCATCGGCAAGGGCATTGAAGATGAAACGTTGCTGGGTTTTTCAGCATGACAATGATCCCAAACATCGGGCAACGAAGGAGTGGCTTCGTAATAAGCATTTCAAGGTCCTGGAGTGGCCTAGCCTGTCTCCAGATCTCAACCCCATAGAAATCTTTGGAGGGAGTTGAAAATCCATTTTGCCCAGCGACAGCCCCAAAATATTATTGCTCTAGAGGAGATCTGCATGGAGGTATGGGCCAAAATACCAGCAACAGTGTTTGAAAACCTTGTGAAGACTTACAGAAACGTTTGACCTCTGTCATTGCCAACAAAGGTTATATAACAAAGTATTGAGATGAAATTTTGTTATTGACCAAATATTATTTTCCACCATAATTTGCAAATAACTTCTTTAAAAATCCTACATGTGATTTTCTGGATTTTTTTTTCTCATTTTGTCTCTCCTAGTTGAGGTATACCTCTATGAAAATTACAGGCCTCTCTCATCTTTTTAAGTGGGAGAACTTGCACAATTGGTGGCTGACTAAATACTTTTTTCCCCCACTGTACATATATTCTAAATATTAATAAAAACTAGAATAGTATCTCGGAGATATTAAAATCTTTCAACTGTTCTCGTATAAATCATATATTTCCAAAGTTTTTAATCCATAAGAAAATTAATTGCTGGCCTCTGTAGAAATGAATCGGTGTTTATGGTTTGTTGTGTTCAGACAGGAAAACCAGGAGAGCCAGGAAATAAAGGGCCAGACGGTGGGCGTGGCCAACATGGACCAGAGGGCCCAGCAGGGGGGCCTGGCCCAAGAGGCATGCAAGGAGACAGAGGGGTACCTGGACTGCCTGGGGCACAGGGACGAACAGTACGCCGGTTTAATCATCTTATTACTGAGGCCTTATTTATGTGACACTTTTATCATAGAGAGTTTTATTTCTGTCATTCCAACTGGATTTCTCTGTACTAAACTTGTTAAATGGTTGGCAGACCATCAGGAATTTTACATCAATGTGATCTAAAGTGATTTTCTAGTCTTTTCTACATGCATTTAATAAGGAAATCTTAAGTGTCCACATGATTTCCCTCCAGGGCCGAACACCAACAGATGAACACATCAAGCAGGTCTGCATGAGGGTTTTGCATGGTCAGTATTTTTATCTACAATATCTACAAATGGAAGCTCGACTTGTTGTTTAATTCGAATGATTTTTGTTTTTCTAATGGTTTTTCCATTTTCCTCACAGGACAGCTTGCCCAGTTGGCATCCAGTCTGACAAGGCCAGAGTCGGGCATCACTGGGTTGCCAGGTCCTCCTGGTCCCCCTGGCCTTCCAGGGCCCGCTGGAGACAATGGCTTCACTGGGCATCCTGGAAGCAGAGGACTGCCGGGTCTCAAAGGCCCCCCAGGGCTCATGGGGAGGAAAGGGCACAAAGGTACAAAAAGACAATGTTCGACTCATTGCATTGTGAGGGTGAAAGATTTCCCCACACAGATTTTGCAAAGGTTTTCAGTTAGTCAAACAGATTTGCCTCGTTTACCAACAGAAAAGTGATTGGTTTGAAAGCGACTTGAATGTGAGCTGTGCCTTACTTGATACTACACTTGACAATGGAAAGTGGACCAAAATTTAAATGTTGTTTTTATGTGATCCCACCGTAAGCTTAATAATGATTTCAGAAATACCATGCTTTTAGTGTAGACATGTTTTGACATTCACGTAAGCCAATCTGTGGCTACTCAAGACTACAAAAATATTTGTTTTTGGTTATAGCTCTAATATATACTGCTCCCACAGCAGAACAGCCTACCTAAAAAAGTTATAAAACACGTAATTTAAATTCATAACAATGCTCTGAATACCTTTCACCCATATTGTTAACTGATTCCAAGCGGTGTCCATTCCAAATCCATTCCAAGTTTTGTTTCAGGAACCATATTTTACATCATTTGGTACAAAACAGTACCAAAATGATCTCAGAAAAGTAACAAAAATATCCTTAGAGTAACAATGAAACGGAAGTACCAAAAAATGATTTCTTCTGTATTGTGACGCACATCCATGTGAAAGGGATTATTGTGAAAAAATATACTATGGGGACTTCTGTCCACCAGTTGTTGATTGGATGGTGGTAGATCTGAATGTGAGCTTGCAGTCAACTGTAAGAAATTATTATATAATTCACCAATGTGCCACGATACTGTGGAACATGAATTGGCCATATGTCGTTTGATGTCAACAACATCTTTTCCAGTAAAAATATATATGCATACATTAAAGGCAATCAAGACGTGATATCTTGTCATTCTGCTTTTCAAGTAAATCTTGATTTAAGAATGTTTAGGTATACTCGTATAACGAAAATCTTTTTTTTTTTGCAGTGCATCATAACTAATTATAAGGTTACCTGCATTTTATTATTGTCATTTAGCTTTGTTTTATTCCCTGTTCCCAGAACAAATCTGGGATTCTTTTTAGGGATATGAAGCACTAGCTGAGAGCCCTAAATGCTACATTACACTGTAAAACCTTTGCATTCTCCTTAATGTAGGTGACGAAGGGGACAGGGGAGATAGAGGGCCCACAGTGGTGGGGTCTAAAGGAAAACCTGGACCACCAGGGCTCCCAGGTAAGAGCAAGGCCAACGGCTAATCTAATATCCATAACTGCATTCATCACTATATGTTAAATGATCTTTAAATCTCTAAATATCATGCCTCTAACTGCTGGCCTGTTCGTCCAACTGCTCTCAGGTGAGCCTGGGAAACCAGCATATGGCAGTAACGGGCGTGACGGTCTGAGAGGACCACCAGGTGTTCCTGGAATGCCAGGTGTGCCCGGGCCACCTGGTCCCTCTGGACCAAACGGATACTGCGAGTCATCTCAGTGCATACTTCAAGCAGTTGCAGGTTCGATGTCCCTCAAAGAGTCCAACATGAAGGGACCAGATGGTCTATGAACTGCCAACCATCAGTCAGCCACACATCAGAGCCCAGTGTCTCTGGACAGGGAAACTTGAGAGACTAATGGAGTGACTCCCTCTACGAGGAGATTTCTGTGTTGATGGTATATTCAGGTGCGATTGTACTTGTCAAACAGCAGCGTGAAGTTGGATCAATTCATGTTAGGATTCCCAGTTTCATTCAGTCCCCTTTAACAAAGATTATTTTTTTTAGGACCTACTTTTGTATAGTTCTAATTTATTTTAAGAATCAAAATAAACCTAAATTGCCCCATAAATAATTCAATTATAGCTTGCAAATAATGCATGCTCTAATTCAATTTTATTTGAATATACTTTGTATTCTTTAGGTCCTGGATGCATACAGTATGGAAAATCATGCCGTCATGACCTGGTCACTTTACACATTAAAGGCTGTTAACAGGACTATAAATCAGAAAGGGTCTTAAACTTTGTAAATTTGTCAATATTGCATTGTTAAATTATTTGCAAGCATTTTATTAAATCGTTTTCGGGTTGTTTTAACCTTAAGAGACATTCTCAGATTTTGTGAAAATGTATGTGGTTCTTTGCAGTGGGGGAGAGGTCTTGATGCTTAAAACTACTTAGGAATTTTCTATATTCTTTATTTATTGTAGAAAGGATTGATGTGACCAACAGTTGTGAAAAGGGAGGAAAATAAAAGAATTTTGATAAAGTGCTGCATGTTTTTAATTTAAAAGTTAAAATCAAGCTTGGAAGAGGCAATATGTTCCTTCAGTGTATCTTTATTGTACTCTCAAATTGGCAAACTTGTAGCAACTTGTCTCTCGCTATACTAAAACACATATCCAATGATATAAATAGGTGCTTTAACAGTACACAATCAAATACCGCACAGAAATCAAGTATTGAAATATTAAGTTACGCACATCAAATAAAAAGGCATAAAAATACTGCAGACATTGAGGTCCAGTTTTAAGCCAAAACACAAACATCACACTATTGACATGGCAGTAATAGGTAAACAAAGTTTGGATAAACAACAAAAACTAGAACCCCACCCTTCAATATATTTATGTAAAGAGATTTTATTTTCGTCTTTTTTTTTTTCTCTCTTCCTGATTTTTTTCTGCAAAAGGCATCACTGAGAAACCTCTCCAAATGCCACTGAGAAGTCCTTCATCAGACGGTATCTTTCTGCTGTAATAAGACAGTTATTTTAGATCTTTTTGGAGGCAGGCATTTATTACAGATAGACTGAACCATTTAGGCTATAAAGCATACTACGTGTTTGGCAGAGGTGGGATTTGACCATGTTTCACCAACCAACATAAACTTAATTGCAAGACACTAAGCTAATGTTCAAACAAGCACTTTACCTTGCTGACAGCGGTTCTCCACAGGAAATACATAAAACAAAGAGAAGGGAGAGGGACACTTGTAACGAAATAAGCTTAAAGGGATAGTTCACCCAAAAATCAGAGCTCACCCTCAGGTTATTCCAAACCTGTACGAGTTTCTTTTTTCTGTAACACAAAAGATGATATTTTGAAGAATATAGGTAACCAAACACTTAATGGTCCCCACTGAGTTCCATAGTATGGGAAAAAAAATACTATGGAAGTTCTTTTGTGTTCAACAGAAGAAATAAACATACAGGAATGAAACAACATGAGGGTGCGTAAATGATGACAGGATTTTCATTTTTGGGTGAACTATCCCTTTAATTTTTGTAACGTTATTTTCACAGTTACCAACTAAGAGAACAAACTACTTATGCTAGATCCAAACCCCCATTACATATTTGAGAAAGGCTGATATGCAAGCTTTTACTGCATGCAGCAGTTGTTGCGGTGGCCGTTGGAATCCTTGAATCGAAGACGCATTTTGGGACGATATTTTTCCAGATAGAAGAGCTGCTTGCTATTAAATGCTCCTCGGCGCTTTCTGAAAAAAAAAGTGAAATGAACATTTCCCTTTAAGAGTGGAGATCACATGCTTACTATTATTATTATTATATTATTTAAAAAATATATAAAGTTATCTCACTGTCGGATGAACTGAACAGCATCCTCATATTTCATCCCACACTCAATCAGGGCCAGAGCAACCAGTACTGGGGCTCTGTGGGAAAGAAAACAACCAAGATTCCATGCAACGTTCAGACCTATTTTCTATGGTATATTTTATTAATAGTTTATTTATTAATGATCTTGAATCCTGTAAAATTACCTTCCAAGGCCTGCAACACAATGCACTGCAATACAGCAACCTGGCTCCTCCCTAAACTTAATCCGAAGAAGATTTAGCCAATCATCAACTATCTGGTTAGGAGGAGGAGCTCCATCGTCAAAGGGCCAATCCTGCACAACGGCAAAAAAATTAGCATTGAAACATCACCCGAGATAAGAACGGACATTTCTATTAATTTTCATGAAGGTGAAGAGGTTCATGTGGACTTACCAGAACCTGAATACCCTCTTTAACAACCAGGTTTGCATCATACGTGGCCTCACACACTCGAACGACCGTTGTCACCCCATATTTCTTCAGTTCCTGATGGATGGGAGGGAATGTCATGTAAGTGATGTTTTGCAGTTACTGTAATTATGAACAGTTGTAATTATTTTTTTATAATCGTCTTTCCAAAACAACACTTTTAGTGTGTTCAGACCATTTAAACCAACTCTCACCTCAATGAATTTGTGAAGCGTGGCATTAGTAGGGTTGTGGGTAATGAGGAATCTCATGTTTTTGTACGTGATCTCCACTGGGGCAGGTCTATTCATACGAGCCATTTTTGACTTTTCAAAATAGCTTAAAATTTTTAAAGAAAAATGGGAGAAACTCTCTCCAATAACAAAAGAAAATCTGTCGGATACAATTAGGAGAAAAAAGGTATGACCCAGAGGTGGGCGGGATTAATAGCAAAAATAAAAACCTTAGAAAACAAGGCTGGTCCTCTGGTGAGAGTGAAGAAGTAGGGCCAACGAGGGCAGTGAACTTCAAGAGATTTTTTTTACCCCATCCAGAACCACCGACTGCTGTGGACGCCTGCTCTCCAAGCCCGATCCCGCCAACGTTAAAACTGTGACACAAGTCTCTCTTCTGATGAGGTAGCAAGGCTAGCCGTTCACTTCTCTGCATAAAAGCCGTGCTGAGCCTGGCAGTAGTCGCCACTGCCCTTCAGAAACTCCATAAATGTGTGACCCAAAACACCACAGAACTGCTGCAAGGACACAAGAACAGAAGCACAAGAGGTCAGGATCCATGACTTCATTGATCGTTTTCACCCTGATTTAAAGCAGGCATTTTTCTGCTTGTCCAGTTGTGCCAGTAGCTCATTTCTATTTGTCCCAGCCTATATTCATATATTACAAAAAGTGTTTTTTGTGAGTGTGTGATTTTATTTACATTCAGAATTTTACTTTTTTATTATTAATTTTATTATATTATTTTTCTATTATATTCATATTTTAAGATTTATTATATTAGTATCTACATTCACACACACATACAAGTTTACTTATACAAAAGTAATTTAGTGATTTTCTAATTTTTGTGTTTTTCTAATTTTATATTTATCAATGTTTTTTTTTTTGGTAGATCTACCATAATTGCTGAACATTATACAGTAAAGAAAACAAACATTCATGGGAATTAATCCATGTCTAAACATAATAACTGATTAGTTTTTAATTTTTAATCCATCGTTATTGATTATTCTTATAGTAGTCTACAAATATGATTTTTTTTAGCTTCTAAAAATGTATTTTCGAATGTATATGTATACAATTTTATTACTCATAACGCATAAACTTTATTACTACTCACACACTCATAAACACATACATCTAGGGATGGGCGATACCTCTTTATTTTCTGATACCGATATTTTCAAGCACAGTAAAGAGTCATTCAATATCATATACCGCTCTAAACTAACTGATCTTTTAAATTATTAAAAGAATAAAATCAGTTATTATACTCCCTCAACATGATATTTGAAAGCCAGGTTTTATTTTTTTTGACTTTCATAAGGCCTTTTTTTGGTAACTGTGTCAGAATTAAATGTACTAAAATTGTATTTTAGCTCTTTACTGGGGCAGTAACAGCTACAAAGGTGCACCTACCTCTCACACCCCTAAAGGAGCAGATTAGTACCTCAAGTAATGCATGCTTTAAGGTTAGATAAGGTACAAAGGTGTACCCTTGAGGGAACCTCATGAAAAATAACCATGGTGTTACATAAGTACTAAAATGTATTATTATGAGGTTGACCGATTAATCGGACGATTTTTGGCATTTTTAATTTTAATTAATTGGCAGATTAATTGACCTCTAATTATTATTGCCATGGTTTTTGCTACAAATATTATGGTTAAAATAATGTTCCTGTACCATTGTAAATTTGAGGTTAATGCAGTTTTACTACAAATATTGTGGTAAACTGTGGTTACTGTAGTAAAACCATGGTTCATTTTTGTAAAAGGCTGCCAGACTGTTGTACCCCTAAAGGTGAAACTTAAGCAGTTTTTTTTCTGACAGATTTTCGGAACTTTAAAACGCTAGTTTTAAAATAAATTTACACGCACAAACGCCTAATTGAAAATAAAATCTTTACATGTACACTATACACTGGTCCAAAAATTTTGGGGCAGTACGATTTTTGTAATGTCTTTGAAAGCGGGTCTACCAGTGCTCCCGCACTGCTGCACTTATTTGAACAAAAATACAGTTAAACTGCAATATTGTGAAATATATCAATTAAAAATAAACTTTTATACTTTTAATATATTTAAATGCATCTGTGATCAAAGCTGAATTTTCCGCATCATTACTCCAGTCTTCAGTGTCACATAGTACTTCAGAAATTATTCTAATATAATTTGCTGCTCAAAAAAAATTTCTGAGTATCATCAATGTTGAAAACAGTGCTACTTCATATTTGTGTGGAAACCGTGATACATTTTTTCATAATTCATTGATGAACAAAGTTCAATAACTGTCACTTTTGATCAGTTTAATGTGTCATTGCTGAATAAAAGTATTCATTTCCTTTTCTTTTTTTAAAATCTTATTGACGTCAACATTTTGAGTAGTTGTGAAATTTGTTTATTTGTTTAATAATTGTTTCTCTGTCATCTGATAAGCACTGATCTGGGCTTTGTTTCCCAAATGCATCGTGAGCCTAAGCTGATCACAGATACCAGTGGTGGCAATGGTTTCCTAAAGGAGACATATTATGCCTTTTTACAATATGTAATATAATGGCGCTTTTCCACTGAACACGGGTACGACTCGTGCTCGGTACTGCACTGCATGGTTTTCGGTCTCGGTTTGCTTTTCCACGGCAGTTCAGTAACCGCTTTTTGAGTGGTGGGATTATTCACATGTCCTATAGTTGCTCCACCTCTACTACACGACTCCTAAAAAAAAAAAGTTTTCATTCCACATCGCCCCCATCAAGCTCTCGCTGGATCCGCTCCTCTGCTATCAACGAGAGGAACGTCTGTACTTCCGCAACAGACAACAAAACTTTTTGGTTGTTAAAAAAAAAGGTGCGCTCGTTCAAAACAGTTGCATTCGATCCTTTGTTTGCGGTGCTGATTTAAATCTAGCGTTTTTTTTGTGTTTGTGTCGCAAGTTCAGTGAAGCAGGTAGTGACAATTCTCTCCGGCCAATACGTGATCAGCACAGTTTACACGTCACGTTTTGATAATGGTACAGTTCACTTGGAACCTCAACCGAGGTGGTACAAAAAAAAGTACCAGGCACCAGGTACTGTACCCAGTGGAAAACCCCCCAAAAGTAAACCTTACCGAGCCGTACCATGCAGTGGAAAAGCGCCAGAATCTCAGGTGTCCACAGAATGTGTCTGTGAAGTTTCAGCTCAAAATACTCCATAGATAATTTATTATATCATTTTGAAAATGCCTATTTTGAGTGGAAGCAGAAACATGCTGTTTTTCGGGCCTGTCTCTTTAAATGCAAATGAGCTGCTGCTCCCCGCCCCCTTTTCCAGAATAGAGCTGTGCCATTACAGCTCGTACCTGCTAAAACATCTGTTTTAGTTCTGATTATAATGTTTATCGCACTGAAATCATGCGTTATAAACCATATCAGTTTAAACTTCTGATATACGGTTTTCTTTTCTGAGCACAGGAACAGGAAGCTGGCTGTACAAGCACGTGATACTAACTAGTTCTCATTCACACCCACACGAAGGTTTACGTTAACAGCACACTTAGTCAGGTTATGTCTGTGAAGGTAAACAGCTGGGAAATAAATCGCATGTTTATTTTAGATCTGTGTGGCAGCAGCAATATACAGTAAATAAATCAATAAATCCACTGCTCTCTTGTCTCCTCTGAGACTGGGACTTTAAACAGTGTTCTGTGCTCGTCTGCGCAGCCAAAGGCAGAAGAGTTAGCATGTTTTGCTCAAATTTTTGCCATGGCATTAGAGCTGGTACACCGTTGTCGCTTGCGAAAACACAATAACGGCACAGTGGGTGTAAACTTACAGATTAAGGGAATATTATAATGAAATCCCTTTGCCACGTCACCAAGGGAGCAAAATCAGACGTGCTTGTTTTCTCAGAAGCTTGCAGAAAAAGGCTTAACAAAACAAAGTTACTGGGTTAATCTTTTTCATGTTTTCTTGGTTGGTAGATGCACCGGGGACCTGATTATAGCACTTAAAACCTGGAAAAGTCAGATTTTCATGACTTGTCACCTTTAAGAGCTACTTATGTTCTGATGCTTTTGGGAAACGCAGCCCTATTTAAACAAGCACTGTGAGCCATGCGTCAGCAGCAAACGCTGTCTGTGATTGATTGGTTCTGTCTTGCAACATTTGCGTATGTTCAGATGAGCAGGAAAATAGTTATATCCTACACAATTATTCGCTAACATAGTCTATTTTTCCACATAGAAGCTTATTCTATGCACCAAATTCCTTGCTAAATAAATAAAATGAATGCTTAAAATGCACATTAGAATCGATATTTATATGTGAGGATCGATCTTTTCGATTCAACATCAGTATCGAAAGTATCGATACTTCAGGATCGATCTGCCCATCCCCACATACATCCCTATAGGCCACTGGCTCAAACTCAATTCCTGGAGGCCACAGCTCTGGCACAGTTTAGCTCCAACCCTAATCAAAAGCACCTGAGCCAGCTAATCAAGGTGCTCAGAATTACTAGAAACTTCCAAGCAGGTGTAAGTTGGAGCTGGTTGGAGCTAAACTCTAAAGCAGAGCTGTGGCCGTCCAGGAATTGAGTTTGAGACCACTGCTACAGGCTAAAGACCTGAATCACAGAGTTCATAACAGCATGAAAATCAACCATATCTCCTCCCTCACACAAATGACTCGGAGGTGAGTCAGCACGCGCACGGTATGTGGCTCATTGTTTCAGAGGAAACACTGGAGCAGGCGTGTGACCGCTTCGGATGTGCTGTGCTTTCTGGGAAGGCTGAACTCTTCATGTCAGTCCCGTGCGGTGTTGCCAACTTAGCAATTTTGTTTGTTTATTAAATAAATTTCTACATGGAGCAACTTTTCAGACTACCCTAGCAACTTTTTCTTCCAAAAGCACCTAGCAACAAATTTAGCTATTTTTTTTATTTTATTTGGCTAGTTTTAGCAACTTTTGATAAGTGACTCAAACGATAAAAAGGCACAATTTACCATTTAAATTACACAAAAAGAGGAAACCAAAGATGCCTAGCAGTACACACCTTACAGGAATTAAGTTAGCTGCTATTTGCAATTGTTTAATTTAATAGCAATAATAATAATTGAATACTGTTATTTTTCATTTATGAGACACTTTGTTAGTAACTTGATTGTTGATGAGTTACACGGTTTCTTACAGTACACTGTAAGCAAAATATTCAGAAAAATGGAAAAGGTGCTAGTAACTTTCCAAGACATTATCCGTTATAACCCGAAAACACAAAATACAACGCGTAATTAAAAATGCAGGTACAAAAACCTGTGGAAAAATCAATCCAGAAAATTCCTTCATATTAACACAGTAGATTGTGCATTATGTTTTTTACTTGCAGCATACTAACTAACTACTAATGCCAATGAGTTTGCGCAGAACACACCAGTACGCCACGCCTGCCATGATGCACACCACAATTTCATTATAAGCATCAATCAAGATGTGGAGAAAAATGAATCAAGCTTGTTTTAAACTCACTGACACAAATTATACCACAATTCATCCCATTCCATGTCACCAGATCATCATGTCATGTGTTCTGGGATGCAGTATTTTGCACTTACTTTTAGTAATAGAGTGTGTTGACTGAAATATAATAGTTTGTATGAATAAAGTTTTTGTTTTTGGAGAATCATAATATCTCTTATCTGTTGTATTTGAGCAGGACAGGGATGCACTTTGGTGACACATAAAACAAATTCCCAACATTATGTGTCTTTTGTGTCTTTCCATCATGTTTGATGTGCTTGCAGATCACAAGCACTTCCTAATTTCACTTCAGAATTGTGTGTTATATTTTTTATACTGTCATCATTTTATGTACAGTAAATATATATATATATAGAGATATATAGTTATATATATATATATTTCCTTTCCTTTATCTTTACCAAATTTACCTGTATTTACTTTGTTTTCATATTTGGAGACTTTTTGTGAAAAATTCAGACTTTTGAGGGTGGTTCTAGAGATTTCTGAGGGAGGGGTTTGGCAACACTGTTAGCAGCTTCCCCTGAAAATGAGTTGAGGACACACATGTGTCCCAGCAGCTCTATGGGATTACCACACACTAAGCCTCTTTAGCAAATCGCTTCAAAAAGACGCAACAAACCTCATGTAGTAGTAACCTTAAATCTACATGTAACTCAAATGAAAGGCACAGATGGTTGGATGAATTATTTTTAAGTGTGACTTCATGGAAATCAAGTGTAAAGGCCTCAAATGAAGCCATTAAAATGTCCTAACGCAAATTCTTTATCCGAGAAGCAGGTCACGGTTTGAATGCGGTGAAATTCTACAACCGATAAAATATTTATACTGAGCAAAAACAGATCTTAATGCCCCAAAACATCAGTATATGCTAATTGATCAGGACTGACACAAAGACTTCCACTTGGCTAATATTAGCAACGGGGCCAAAAGCTCGCAGATTGCATTAATTTTCAACAAAAACGCAACACACACCATCTTTGCAAGCTACATACTTTAATTCACTTCTAAATGTAATCGATTAAAGTGAAATAAAAAGCGAAATGTCGTGCCCAGTTCTCACTGATGTAACGTTAGCTGTCAGGCTAACTTAAGCTAACACCGTCGCCAAGCGATTATATCAATGACATTATAGCTGTAAAGTTTATAATAACATAATTTTGTATTATTTTTGCAGATGGTTACGATAAAATATAGATATATTCGTGTATATATAAACCGTGGAGCTGTTTGCTCTGATGCTAATAAGCTCATAGTTCGAGGTTAAGACTAAATTACACAAAAATAATAACGTTACTCTAAATCCGCGTCAAAACTAAAATATTTATATGTTGAATTGTTTGACTTACTGGAATATGCTTACTCATTGAAGATTGTAGCTTAATCATTAAGCCGCTCCGGAGAATAATTGTTGTAGTGTTTGACCATACAGCGCTGCCGTGTGACAACGAGAGTCTCCGGTAACCGGTTACAGCTGGACTCAAGAAACCGCACCCTGCACCCTACACACTACACACTGCACCCTACACCCTACACACTACACCCTACACACTACACACTACACCCTACACACTACACACTACACCCTACACACTACACACTACACCCTACACACTACACACTACACCCTACACACTACACACTACACCCTACACACTACACACTACACCCTACACACTACACACTACACCCTACACACTACACACTACACCCTACACCCTACACACTGCACCCTACACCCTACACCCTACACCCTACACACTACACCCTACACACTACACCCTACACACTACACCCTACACACTACACACTACAGCACGCACACTACAGCACGCACACTACAGCACAGACTGCCTGCCTTACCCTCTCTCCAGCGACACAAATCACACAGACTTTTTATTAATAACAGCACTTTTATTATTATTAACAATAGTATTTTATTTACAATTTTATTAAATAAAACGAAATCAACAAATCAAGTTTATCATGAATTTTATGACATTCTATTCTAAACACATCCTATATTTTAACAACCTAATAAATATAAATTACTTATAAAATGAAACTTCTATTTAAAAATTGTATTAAATCATCCACAATCCAGTGTATTATGTATTTTAAATTATTAATTAGAACTGCATATTCTAAACATAACAATTGATGAAACGCATTGACTAAAGAGACATTTACTTGACTTGATACTTAACGATGTATTTAAATCAAACATTTACAACATAAACGTGAATTTAATTACTTCCACATCTAAACATCCTACTATTGTTATATAATATACTTTATTAAAATTAATTAAATAAAAAATTACAAATAACGTTGATCGTTTTTTTAATTCTAGTCATATTCTAACCACCGTAATTGTCAATATGTAATTTGTACATATATTATGTATCCGAGCGCTTTATCCAGAGTCTTAAAATGAGGAAAACACAATCACTTAATCATGAATGAGCTAGTAAAATTTTAGCAGTGCCTCCTGATTTAATTGAAACACATAAAAAGATTTAAATATAACACATAAGATCCCTGGCAATTTCTTTGGATATTTAACTACACTAAGTTCTCTCAAAATATTAGTTACTGGCCCTATGTATACATCCCACTGTACATAACAAATCTATATATGTATTATATAATATATATATATATATATAGATATATATATCTTAACACACACACACATACATTTGTAGTCATAGATATATTTTGTATGTCCCATATATAATTATATATAATAGATATAACATTTGTGTAGTCATCTTTGAAATGTCTTTTATTTATTTAATTTGCTTGGCAACAACAGTGTTTATACAAAGGCATGTCACTATGTGTTCATTTATGTTTCAATTATAAGCAATGGCTTTGGTTTTCTGTTAAATAACCTTTTAGTCAAACAACTGCATCTTTCTAGAGATTTGATGAATAATGTGTTGTGGGCTGTTGAAAACAGCTGATGTGCAGAAGCTCACAATAGGAGAGTGGGACTTGAACAGACTGGATGGTTTCATACATTTGTTGGGGTGAAGTAGAGCAGATTGGTTTGTGTCAGACTCTGTTAGCATTTGTGCGCTACTTTGATTTGGGCAGATGGTTATGAGTTTCCAAACAGTCTCATAAAAAACCCCGAGCATTATGCAGGACTCAGAGGAATCCAGAGATATGGTAAATCTAAAAATTGAAATTATTATTATTATTAAATTGAATTTTTTTTGACAAATGGTCAAATGCAATCTGTACAGTTAAAGTTATTTTGTGTATTGTCTTTTGGATGTTTTTGGTACTCCATGATTTTATGTTATTGTGAGTTATATTCATTCTTAAAGCCATCAATTTCAAATTCTTCAGGAAAAAATTCCAGACCAAATGGATGGAGGAAATATGAGTGCAGGAAAGAAGGGTGTGGATCCAAGAGAGAAGCGTCTTTCCTCCTCTGACTGGGACAGAAAAGGGACGTCTGTACCCTTAGTGCCATCAAATGTACCAATTCCAGGCCCCACAAACGACCCCATCATTATTTCCATCGGCCCTCCCCATCGTTCTCCCTCTGTTTCCAGTGAGTCCCAGGGCCAGGGTCTCTCGAGAGAAGACAACTACAACAGGCATGGATGGAGAAGGGAGAACATGTCATCTGGTGAGGGTGGCGTCCCCAAACAAACAATGGATGAACTGAAAAGTGTGTTGCGTGAGAGCTCCCTACTCAGTGCAAAAGGGCAAGATGAAAGAAGGAGCTACCCTCCAGGTCAAAGAGTGGACTGTAAGCCAGACCAGATGCCACCTAAGAGTTTCAGCACCTTCAAGCCCCTTTCAGAAGCTAGGAGAGCATCCAGACTAAGAGAAGGAAGTTCTAGCAGGGATTCAGGCGGGTCTTCGATGACCGATGGACCTCCCGGCAGGTCCTCTGGTATGAGTTCACCCCCTGCTGAGACATCCCACTGGGATGAAGCTGGCACATCACACTCAGGTCAGAAAGATGATTTATGGTTGACTCAATTTAACACATTTACTTTAGCTTGCTCATCGTTCATCTATCTGTCTGTTATTTTATATTCCTAACAGACAAGGAAAGCTCACAGGCACTCTCGTTTGCATCTCAAAGCTTCATTTCTGATGTTGAGCGCATAAAACAGCAAATTGCCCGGGAAAACATTAGCTTTGTTCGCTTTGAGGCCACTGATCTTCATGGCGTGTCCCGATCCAAGACAGTTCCAGCTCGATTTTTTTATGTAAATCTTTTTAAATGCCTCTTATAGATTCTGTACTGTAGTCAATACAATGGTACAATTTTAAGCTGCTGTATGCAATGTTTTTGCAGTAAAACAAAAAGATAAAGACATATTTTATACTGAGATGTCTTTGAAGGGTGTGGAGAGAGGGGGTTTGTGGTTGACGCCATGGTTGAGGGTTGGTTTAAGTTAACAAGACAGCTAACATTGCTTACAGCAGCTTTAATGTTAGTAATAAGTTTGACTGTTTAGTGTCCCTTGTAGTAATTGTAGTCGTTTTGAAAATACTGGTAAAATACTGAAAAAGTACTCAACAACATTATTCATTATTGACACCACAGGAAAAAGCGGTATATGGCATTCCTATGCCGAGAAGCTACCTGGAGTTAACCCTAAGCCCCAAAGTCAACGAAGTTGATCATCCGAGTGCAGCCAACTTCAGCAGTGATGTCCTCCTGGTTGCAGATCTCTCCACGTTCCAGATCCTTCCCTGGGCGGACCAGACCGCGCGTCTTATCTGTGACCCCTGCACGATCACAGGAGTGCCATTGCGAACATCACCCCGCCTCATAGCCAAGCAGATGCTGGGCCAACTCCAGAGCATGGGATTCTCTCTCCACTCGTCCTTCACGTATGAGTGCTGCATCTTCGGAGCCCCTGAACGAGTGGGACCTAAAGCCGTGTTCTTCCCTGCCACCACACTGTTGAGCAACTACGATCAACCCTTCCTCCAGCAGCTAGTCAGAGGGATGTACTACATGGGAGTTGACGTCGAAAGCTTCTCATCTGCAAATGGACCAGGACAGATGGAGATTTGCTTCAAACCGCGGTTTGGAATTGATGCCGCAGACAGCGCCTTCACCTTCCGCACAGGAATCAAAGAGATGGCCAGGAAGTTTGACTACATCGCCACCTTTTTCACAGATGGCAACATCCACAATTCCGGGTTACTCTCCCATAGCCTTTGGGATGCCAGTGGTAGAAGAAGCCTTTTCCACTCGGGCAATGGGGAACTTTCGGAAATCGGCAGAAAGTGGCTCTCAGGTCTTCTCCAGCACTCAGCCGCTCTGAGCTGCCTCTTGGCTCCAGGGATCAGCTGTCGAAACCAGCTTTCCAAAGGCAAGAAAAATTCCAAGAACCATCTTTACGCCACATGCGGCTGCAACGACAATAGCTGCGCCTTCAACGTGAAGGTTCATGGTGGACGGGAGACTCACATTGATAACAAGCTGGGTTCAGCAATGGCCAACCCTTACATCGTGTTGGCGGCCACGATAGCAGCAGGACTGGACGGTATTAGACGTAATCTGAATGCCGAACAGGTTCTAAGCAAAGCTCCAGCTCAGCAGAAACAGTTCCCGATCCCTGTTAAACTGGATGATGCTTTAGTAGCTCTAGCAGAGGACAGTGTGATTCGTGGTGCACTGGGAGAGCCTTTCGTGCAGTATTTTATTGCCATGAAGCATGTAGAGATTGAGACCCAAGAGCAGGATGCCGACAGGAACAAGGGACTTGAGTATTTTATTTAACTTCTGAATTTGCTGAATAATTTTGTGTATTTGAACCCAAGAAAATATATTTCATGACCCTTTGATTTGGTATTAAAGACAAATAATACCTTCCTTGCAAACCAGATTTCAAAATAAAATCATACAACTGACTGATATCTGCTGCAGACTGTCTGACTGATTTCATTTACAGCATTAATGGGTCTAAATAGTGTAAACTTTAAAGTCAACTTAAGACATTTAAAGACAACTTTAGAAGTAATAGGGATTTGTTTTTATGAATAGATAATCTACTTGAAGTTAAAACTTTCCAAATTTGTTGAGCTGGAACCTGGAATATCAAGATGAGACAACTGTTGACTCATGAAGTTGCATACATCATACTATATGTTCCCTAAGCTTGTGATCGAATAACATTAGAGCTGAATCAAAATTATTCATAAGAATCTGATCTAGCAGGCCAATCCTAAAGGCCATGTCCTGCAGAGTTCCAACTTCCCCAAACACAATGCCTGGACATTTCTAGAAATTTGAAAGACCTGGATTAGCTGGTTCATGCTTGTTTAGTTAAACTCTGCAGGATAGTGACTCTCCAGGAGCAGGATTGGACATCCTTGGAATCCATGAATTTCGAATTGAGTGTACCTGTAGCAAAGTAGATATTTTGTAAAATGCAGGGATGTCTAATCCTGCTTTTGGAGGGCCACCTTCCTGCAGAGTTTAACTCCAAACTTGACTAGACTAGACTAGACCTGACTAGAAGTTTCCAGCAATCCTTAAGACCCAGATTAGAGTGGTTTAGACCCTGGTTTGTGTGTGTTTAATTAGGGCTGTAGCTAAACTCTGCAGGATATTGACACACCAGGAACAGGATTGGACACCGCTTGAATATTGTGTTTAGTTTGGTTAGCGCAGGGGTTTTCAAACCCGTCCTGCATTGCACATTTTGTATGTCTCCCTTATCAAACACACCTAATTCAGGTCTTGCAATCTCTAGTTATGCGCAGATTAGCTGATTCAGGTATTTTTGATGAGGGAGACATCCAAAATGTGCAGTACTGGGGGGTCTTGGGTTAGCGCAAACTGCTAAATTTGACCTTTATAGTAATCCTGAAGTAACCAACTACGCTAATTTAAAGATTGCCCGTATTATGTAAAAACAGAATCAATTTACCTTTTGGGACATAAACAAACAGTCAAAATTCAACTCAGACTACCAAAGATCCACTCCAGAGAGGATATGGTTGATTTTTATTGGCACCAACAAGCATTTGGGAGGGGTACAGAACAAAAACAGATAAGACCGTGGTGGCCTTTGTGATGATTTCTGACAGGCCCAACAGCACTTCAGCAACTTTCTTATCATTTGGCTGCGAAAGCAATACATACAACACAATTTTCCTATTTTTGTATTTTTTTTTTTCTATTTCAGAGATGAAAACTGGTACACTGGAGTCTGAAGCTGATCTTAAGGGACTCTTCCCTGAGATATTTTTCTGTACGTATATTTAACCTCGCAGTTGTACCAGTGACAGATCCTGATTTGTAGACTACTGCAGCAAAAACTAAACCAGATCATCTTCAGTTGATTTGAATTGAAAGACTATACATCAACTCTGTCAATACTTCACAAATCTTCAGATTCTATAGTTTACTAGTTACTTCTTAGTAGGGGTGGGGGATCTCACGGATCTTGGCGGGGTGGGGGATCTCATGGATCTGGGTGGGGTGGGGGATTTAGGAGCTGGAGTTGGAGTGGGAGATTTCACAGAGGGAGGTGGAGTGGGGGTTGGGGACTTAACGGAGGGTGTAGGAGTTGGAGGAGTCGGGGTCTTCACTGACTGTGGAGCGGGTGTAGCTGGCTTAGGGGTAACGGTGGGTTTGGCCATCTGTCCCAGTTTGGGCTCAGGGATGTCTCCGCCTTGTTTGTAGACACTGACTGTGATCTCCACGAATTCACCTCCGTACTTGTTCCGTACATTGATGCTGTATTTTCCAGAATCTTCAACGTACACATTATTGATAGTGAGGCTGGCGAACTTGCCGCCCTCGAAGGTGATCTTGTAGCGGTCGTCAGACACAACTTCCTGCTCATTCTTAAACCAGGTGACCTCTGGGCTGGGGTCACCCCTCACTGTGCAAGTTAGACTCAGGCTCTGCAGAGGTGAAAGGTCACAAAGTATGTGCAGATAAAACTATGAATCAGTCATCAGTATAATATATGAACACTTTATGACAACACAGTTCACTTGTTAGAAATGTATTAATAGGAAATACCAAGTGTAGTTCTAGTGAACATGGGAAAAGTAAAAGATATACTACCTTCTTCTCCATAATGGTGACAACATCTGGCAGGCCACCTACCACTCTACCACGGTCTACAGAGAGCAAATAGTTCATATAACACATCTGGACACTATTTCCAACTTAAGCAAAAAAATCTAAAGAATTCATAGGTTTCTGTAAAAAAAAAATAAAGTTGATTTTATAATAAATAAGTTACTTCCATTTGTATGAAAATTTGGGTCATGATTCTGGCATCTGAACACATTCCTAAACTGCTTTAATGAGATTATTTTCATTGTACAAAACTTTACACTTCAAGTATGCATGAATGCCAGATTAGAGCCCTATTAATGTTGCATTTGAGCAGTTCTCAGAAATACTCACTCTTCTCAGCAAAGGCAGCAGCTCTGATGAAAGAAAGAGAGAAAATATCAGTGTGTGTGGGCTCTATTTGTAAGGTGATTCTTAAGAAAAAATAAGAGTTTTACGATGATTCTTAAGAAAAAAATAAGAGTAAAATACGAATAAACTAAAGCAAATGGAGATTCTCTTACTTCAGTCTTTGGAATTCTGCATAGGCATCAGTGTATGCTGTTAGAATGGAGGAACACGTTACAAGAAGTAAGTAACACATTATAACAGAGTACCTGACAAATAAGTGTTCCCATGACAAAGAAAAATTGCATTTTAGCCTATTTAATGTAGATTTTGTATGCAAAATTCTGAGCCTATAGCATTCAGCAGTTCAGCTTCCACTTGCCTTGTCCAGAGAGGTCAAAGGTGCGAGAGTGTGATTTCTTCCCATCATGAATCTCAATGGTATAATGACCCTTTTCCTTATCTGTGGGCTCACAGATCTGCATCCAGGCCATCTCAGATGTGCCTCCGATTCTCATCTTCTCTGAGGAGGAGATTTTACTGTCTCTAAAGCCAAAACAACCAAAAATAAATCACTAACATTAGCTATAACCCACCAAACACAACACACATTTCTGTCAAATTCTGTTTTGATCTCAAGCTTATATTATCATATAACACATCATATAATTTCATTAGCATTTGATTTGTATATTTTGAGTCTGAACATAATTGTCTCTCTTCATGTGGATGTACCTATGAAACCAGCTAGTTTTCATCTCCTCTGTGTAGTACTTCATGTAGCATTGCAGTCTGATACCCTCTGGTGTGCACTGAAGAACCAAGTCAGAGGCAGAGGAACCTGTAAAAAAACACACAAAACATTCAAACTGTAATAGTATACTATTCTTAATTGGATCTGAAAAATGAATCTAATCATTTCAGCCAGTTCAAAAAATCAGAAGAGAGTAACCAACATACCAGCAATACTGGCGATTGCGTTGATGATATCTTCAAACACTAACAAAAAGAGAATAAAAAATGAATAATCATGACAAATGGTGTTTACATTTAATTTATAAATAGACAGTGTATTTATAGTGTGTCTATAAATACACTACTGTTTAAAAGTTTGGGCACTCTTATACTCACCAAGATGGCATTTATTTGACCAAAAGTGCAGTAAAAACAGTAATATTGTGAAATATTATTACAATTTAAAATAATGGTTTTCTATTTTAATGCATTTTAAAATGTAATTTATTATATTTAGACATTTAGCAGACGCTTTTATCCAAAGCGACTTATAAATGAGGACAATGGAAACAATCAAAATCAACAAAAGAGCAAGTCTCAGTTAGCTTAATGCAGTACACGTAGCAACGTTTTTTATATAATAAATAAAAAGAAAGCAGATAGTATAAAAGCATTGCTCAGCTACGTGTTAGGCCTTTTTTGTGCTTTTTTGTTAATTGTATAATAAATAGAACAGATAGATAGACAGAATACGAAAAGATTAGAGAAGCTAGTGTTTTTTTTTTTAAAGAAAATAAGCAGTTAGTAAATTAATTAGTGCAAGTCTAAAAGGGGCAAGTTTCTTTTTTATAAAGAATAGAATTAGAATAGAGAGTGCGAGTCAAATTTTTTAAGAAAACGAGAAATTTATTTTCATTCAATTTATTTTTAATTTTATTTTACATTTTTAAAATGTATTTAAAATGTAAAAATGTTTTTAAATTATTATTGATTTTTTCTGCTTACTTAGGCTGCATTTATTTGATTAAAATACAATAAAAAAATGTAAAATTGTGAAATATTACAATTTAAAATAACCGTTTTCTATTTGAATATGTTTTAAAATGTATTTTATTCCTGTGATGTTAAAGCTGAATTTCAGCATCATTACTCCAGTCTTCTGTGTCACATGATCTTTCAGAAATCAGTCTAATATGCTGACTTGCTGCTCAAGAAACATTTCTGATTATTATCAATGTTGTTTTTGTGCAAACCATGATACATTGTTTTCAGGATTCTTTGATGAATAAAAAAAGAAAACGTCAAAAGAACAGCCTTTATTTAAAATATAAATCTTTTGTAAGATTATAGAGATCTTTACTGTCACTTTTGATCATTTAAATGCATCCCTGCTGAATAAAAATACTAATTTCTTTAAAAAAAAAAGATATATAATAAATCATTACTAAGTTCCGTTGAAATGTCCAATCTGTCCTCCAGTCAATGTAAGGTATGTTTAGCAGTTGGCAGATTATTTTTGTGCTCAGCTTTCCTTACATTTAGCGTTAAGTCAAAGTAGCAAGCAAGACCGTTGCGATCCGAGTTGCTTAAACACAAGGAAATTATATTTTTAATTTATGAGCAGTCTGAATTAAATGTGATTATATATATAAAAAAAACTGTTTTAAAAATATAGCTGCAACAAGCACAACAGAGGGAAAGTGAAGAGCTGTCTTAATTACTCAGTAAAGACCAGGGTTCTCCAGCCCTGCTCCTGGAGAGCTACCATTCTGCAGACCTAAGTTCCAACCCTGCTTCACCACACCTGTCTGTAATTATCAAGTAGCCCTGAATACCTTGATTAGCTGGTTCAGGTGTATGTGATTAGGGTTGAAGCTGAACTCTGCAGCACGGCAGTTCTCCAGCAGCAGGGCTGGTGACCCCTGTTAAAGACATTTGTTGATATAGCATTTTATGACAAAACTCAAAATGGCCGACATCCAAAAAGGCAGACATAGGAAAATTAGGAATCATTCCGACTCGGTATGCCGTTCTGAATCTAACGAGGCCAATCTTATGATTTTGGCCAAACTGGCCAAAAGTTCACAGAAGTTATAAGCAGAATTGTAAATGTTTTATATATTTTGACCAGTAAGTGCTGATGTGGTGAAACTCCTCATGTGCCATCAGGTCATGCTTTGTATAACAGGTACCAAGTTTGGTAAGAATCTGCTAAAGCTTTTGAGAGATTAGCCTCAATGCCTCAAAATGACATGAGGCTCTCTTCGGCAATTCCGCAATATGAATTGCGGGAAAGTTATCAAATTTGGCACACAGATAGAGGACAGTATCAACATTAACCATAGCAAATAGTGAGCTGTCCTATCGTTGCCAAATTTGATAACTTTCCCGCATGTGGTTTAATTGGGCTTCCCAGTGGCAAAGAAGAAAGACGACACTGGCTAAAACTAACAGATACATAGGTGCTTAGCCTTCTATCATATATTCTTTGTGAATGCACAGAAAACATACAAACAAATGAACTCAGAACCTTGTTTTTTAATGACCTTACAGTTATGATTAGCTTTTATTATACATATATAATATAGATATATATACATATATATATAATATTAATATATACTACTGTATATATATATATACACACACACACATATATACATATATATCTATTCATATTCATATATCATATTCATTATATCTTATAGTTCAGAGATGAGTACCTTTGCCAGAAATGTCATAGACAGAGGTGTCCTTTCCACGGTCATCACCCAGTACAGCTTTGTAAATTCCCTGGTCTTTCCTGGAGAACTGTTAGAACAAAAAACAGTTACAAGTATGTACATATTAGAATTATGAAGCGCTAAACTGTTATAAAAGATTAATTGCATTTATGTTCATGTTTTATAAACTTTGATCTCTGGAGCACTGGTTGTCATACCATGGGGATTGGAAGAGAGCAAGATCCAGACATTGGGTTTGGTGGAACATCAACAGGAAGTTCTTCATCATCTTTAAACCAGGTAAATGCTGTCTCTTTCTTCACATTGGCCAGCTACAGTGTAAACATGTGGCAAGGATAATGATAAGAGACTCTGGTATCAATGTTAAACAGTCCTTAAATTGCTGGGTTGCATTTACCTTGCAGACTAGCATCAATGTGCAGTCATCCGTCACATGGAAAGACAGGTACTCTGAGAAGTGAGGACCTGAGAGAACCAGAATAATGTCACTGATTAATAAATGAAAACTGACCACATAGTACAAGCAATACTGAGAATATGGAGTACAAGTTTGCCATTTTTGTGGTATTTATGTTGCTTCACAAACCTTGTTTTCTGATGTGCTCTTTTCTCTGGAACTCAGCTTCCTTCAGAGCACCTTTGAATGCTAAGATTAGAAAAATACAAAGAACATGTGCTCACAGAGGTTTTATACTTCTGTACTTATTCCAAAACTGCACTGTGACTGGACGTTTACTTTTATACACAGTTAAGCCCTTACCGTCTCCCACAAGAACCAGTGAGCTTTGGCTCTTGGCCTTGCCATCGTGGATCTGAATGGTATAAGTGCCTTCATTGGCCTTGGTGAAGTGCTCAATAGTCATCTGGATGATTCCAGTAGAAGCATCATGGCTGATTTTGTAACCCTAAACACACAGTAAAATAATTTTAACTCGTTTTTAGCATGGGTTTAAACTGTGACTAAAATATATAATAATAATATAATAATATAATAATTATTATTATTATTCATATTTATTTTAACATTTATTTTCCATAAAAATAAATAATGGCTAATTTTAGTTATTATTTGTAAATATATATTATTATTATAAATATATCCTAACTACATACTAATAATAACAATAATAATAATTGCTTATTTTTTTCCTAAATTAAAAAAAAATGGTTTAAAGGTTTTTGGGAAACACTGAGTGAAGTGCTGGTCTGTACCTCAGCACTCGTGATGGCTTTATCATTGACGATGAACCTGTAGTTGACAGAGGAGGACAACTTCATAGCCTGCACCCAGAAACGCACGTGACCCTTCTCCAGAATCTCATAGTTCAGCTCCGTCTTCAGTGGAACAACTGATATAAAAGTAAAAAGTAATGTATTTAAACACCAAATCATTCTTAGATGATCTAGATTCTCATGAAATGGCAACCAAAATCATTCATGAGCAATCCACAGGCAACTCACTGGGATGTTTGATGTTGAAACTCAGCTCAAGCATTTTCTTGAGCTCTGTAAAAGAAAACAGGTATCATGTTAATTGAACTTAAAGTCCATAAAGAAAGAGATATTTAAACCCAATATCTTACCTTCTTCCTTGACGGAGTAACTGGATGAAACTCCGTCTGTATCGGTCACCGCGACAGAGTAGATGCCCAAATCTTCCTTCTCAGCGTTTACAAATGTCAGCTTCGAGCTTGACAGAACACATTGCAACTTGTAAATTTATACCACTTTGCTACAGAACTTCAATATGTAATGATGCTGTAGTAATATACACAACATAGTATCATGACAATTTGTAAGTATTTTACGATTTGATAAACTGGTTGCAATTGCGTATGAATCTCATTTGTACATTTTTGTGCAATCTGTTGACGCACCCCTTAGGGTTATATTTAGGGGTGGACCTTGGTGGTGACGTTTTACCCACAAATGTTTTCATATCAGATTGAGTCAGATTGTACAAATTCATACAGAATCAATAACTTCTACGATACTTTTAAATTCTCATGAGACTGGGTTGAATAAATGACAAAATCCACACAGATCAGACATACTTTCTTCCAGAGGACGTGATGGAGACCCTGCTTGATTCAGTGATTCCTTTGTAGGACTTTGACCATGTGAACTTCGAGGTCTCAGAAATTTCACAAGCTTCAAAGTTCAAGAAAATGTCTCCGGTCTCTTCATCCACACCACATACAATCTCCTTTGTACCTTTAAAAAAACAAAATAACATTAAAATAAGGACTTATATCTACCATAATACACTTTTTGTCATACAATGAAAGGTGATTCCATTTGCTTCCACTGTATGGAAAATAGCAGCGTGGACATCCTGCTAAACATCTTTTGTGTTCCAATCAAGAAAGAAATATGATTTGGAACAAAACCTATATGCTGCATGTTAAAGAAAGGTTGTTGATGAGTGCTTACAGTTGGTAATAATGCAGTATTGCAGTTACCTGGCAGCACTTTAGCACATACAGGATCGGACACATCTGAGGCTTTTCCAACATCTTTAGCATTCACAGCCCGCACTCTGAACACATATGAAGCTCCAGTCTCTAGTCCAGACACCTACAGATCAGTTTTTATAAACATATGAATATTTTTTTCACTTATCACATTCATGTCCTTGTCTTCAATGTTGGCATTTTTCAGTTTTGCAACAAAATGAGGGGTTTTGTGTGATACCTTCAGGTAACAATGCCCAACTGGCTCCGCATTCACAGCGACAAAATCTGATGAGCCCTTCTTAGCCATGTCCACAAAGTAGCCAGTGATGGGACCAGCTCCGGCGTACACAGGAGGCTTCCACTGCACCAGGACGGAGGTATCACGCACCTCCCAGAAACTAATGTCATATGCTGGGCCTGATAACAAAGAGAGAAAAAAAATTTAGACAAGACGGTATTTTCGGCTGTGCAACCTCCATATATGAATTACGATGACAGGAGCTATTGATGTTTAACTCAGTGCAGTTATTATTTTTTCAGGGTACTGACCAGGTTCAGCCATTGTCCAGGCCTCGCAGGCAAAAGCTTTGCTGGGCTCAGATGGAAGGCCAACTCCGGCCAAGTTAGCAGCCTGAATCTTGAACTCATAGAAAACTCCAGTGGTCAGATTCTCCACCTGGATCCAGAAGTTAAAAATACAGACCAATCCAGAAAACACACAACAACTGTATACATTTAGAGTAGTTTTTTATTCCATATGTATAAATACATCATGCAGCATATTTTCATATCTAAAGTTCTTGAATAGATATTGACAAATATATTCATGTAGAGCGTACCGTGAAGGTCCTGTGGGCAGCTGGACTGGGGCTAACCTCCTTCCAGTCCACTGATTCTGCCTCACGCTTGTCCAGGTAGTAAGACGTGATCTTAGAGCCGCCAGTGTTTTTGGGGCGTTTCCAGGCCAGGGTCATGGAGGATCCATTACAGTTGAGGAGACTGATGCCGTATGGGGCAGAGGGAGTAGCTGATCATGTGGGACAGAGGGAAAAAACGTTCAGCATGACGGATAATGTTACTGACGATCACATACGGTATGAGCGACTGGAGGCATTGTGGATCAAATAATAATTGACTGTGACATTAGATTCAGTGATACTGACAGAGTGATTGGTTACAGACATCATACACAAATTCACAAGCAGCCAAGACTTTTAATGTGCCTACAATAAGTGTGCCTCACATTGCAGGGACTTTACTAAATATTGCATAAAAGAAGTGCTGATTTCATTAGGCTTGTGTGTAAATAACAGGAGTGGATGTGCTAAATCAGTTTATAAATGGAAGTATATCACATGCGTACCATACTCCACTGCCCCAGCTGTATAAGATAACAAGTTTTTATATGGCAACGACTTCAAAACATGGCACTTTATTGAAATGCTAAATGAGAAATTGTGCATGACCACCAATTATATGTTATTTCTCAGTCTTATTTTTTCATTTAAAATCAGTTTGACACCCACACACACACACACGTGTACTATATGTCCTCTCTATCATTGGATTTGTTTTGCATAGTATTACATCTGCAACTGACAATGTCTGTTTTCGCATGATAATACATCCACACCAGTAGGTGTCAGTATAAACTATAAGACCACCGTTGTATTCAGGCCAGTAAAACACAAAAAATATTTATTGCACCTTTAATATCCTGCTTTAAGATTCCTACTATTCCTAAACCTTTAATATTTGACTATTTATTTGACTATTTATTGGATACATTTGCGTATTTTTGCATCTACAACTGACAATGTTTGGATAATACATCCACACCAGTAGGTGTCAGTATAATCTACAAGACCACCGCTGTATACAAGCCGGTGAAACACAAAAAAATATGATTTAGTGTGCCTTTAAATAAAAAATGAATCACCATTTTGGTTAGTCTAATCCTAACTTCCCTTTCCTTTATAACCTTTGTAACACTGCTACAGGAGTCGTAAAGTTGTATACGTACAAAGAGCAGCATCAATGAAGAGAGGAGCAGAGTCCTGTGATTCATCACTCAAACCGTAAGCATTCACAGCTTGCACACGGAACACGTAAGTGTCTCCGGGGACCAAACCATGGACCACAAACCTGACAAATGTAAATCCAGATAGTCAAGCACAATGTAAAATTACTTCCAGAAACCAGTCAAAAATTTTCAAGCAATTAATAAAACGAAATCTGGACATTTTTGTGTGCATTTTACCTGGTGTGTTTGTAAGGCCTGTGGTTACAAGGGAACCATTTCTTGGAGCCGACCAGAGATGCATCCACATAATAACCCATGAGGTTGTTGGCATGTTTCGGGGGCTGCCACTGCACAAAAGTAGATGTTTTGGTGTTTCTGGAAGCAATCACCTGTCCTGGGGCAGAAGGGACACCTGCACAAACAAAACACACGATTTTTGTAAAAAAAACATCATGACATATTTTCACAGGTTTAACTGGGAGTGGAAGTCTGCCGTGCTGAAAGTGAACATGTTATGGTGGATGGATGTGTCCTGAGGTGGGACTAAAATAATAAAAGTGAGCCAAACAACAACAAAGTGTCAGAGTTCTTGTGGAGGGGGACAGCTTTTAAGATCATACTATTTGAGACTTTTAGCGATCTATGTGATTTCCCTTTTCGCAAAGCAGAAGGCTGTGGTAACATACATACCAATGTTCGAAACAACACCTGCAAAATACAGCATAGAAGAAGCATTTGTAGGATTTTTTTTGCACTGAACAACATCCTCTGGACATTTTATTTAACATAGCTTTGCATCTGACAGTTAAACAACCACAACAGCTGGACTCAGTTTAGAGCCTTCTTACCATAAGGGTCCACCTTTTGGATGGCTGCTGTGGGCTCTGACGGCTCACTTGAGCCATACTTGTTGACAGTGATTACGCGGAAACGGTAATATTTCTTGTCCTCCATATCGTAAACAGGGAAACGGGGAGATCGTAGCTGGACCGCCGTGTTGACTCTCTGCCAGATGTGACTGTCACCTACACACTAAGTCATGGAGAGTCACAGATGGGAAGTCGTGGCCTAATGGTTAGAGAGTCGAACTCGTAACACAAAGGTTGCGGGTTCGAGTCTCGTACCGGCAGGGATTGTAGGTGGGGGGAGTGAATGTACAGCACTCTCTCCCACCTTCAATACCACGACTGAGGTGCCCTTGAGCAAGGCACCAAACCCCCAACTGCTCCCCGGGTGCTGCAGCAAAAAATGGCTGCCCACTGCTCCGGGTATGTGTTCACGGTGTGTGTGTGTGTGTGTGTGTGTGTTCCTGCTGTGTGTGTGCACTTTGGATGGGTTAATAAATGCAGAGCAGTAATTCCTAGTGGGTAGTCATACTTGGTCACATGTCACGTCACTTCACTTCACTTCGTCAGATGGCCATTATGAGGAGAGTTTCCCCTTAAAAACCCAGGAATTATGGGAGAAAATAGGAGAAACCTATTTACAAAATATAATGACTAGTACTGTAAAATGACATTACTTTAATAGTGTATTACATTAAAATATTAGACTTAAGTAGACTTAAGTAATTTAGTTTATTGCATTTTTATGTATAAATGTGACCCTGGATCACAAAACCAATCATAAGGGTACATTTTTTGAAATTGAGATTTATACATCATCTGAAAACTGAATAGATAAGCTTTCCATGGATGGTTTGTTAGGATAGGACAATATTTGGCCGGGATACAACTATTTGAAAATATGGAATCTGAGGGTGCAAAAAAAATCAAAATACTGAGAAAATCACTTTTAAAGTTATCCAAATGAAGTTCTTAGCTACGCATATTACTAATCAAAAATGAAGTTTTAAAATATTTACAGTAGGAAATTTACAAAATATCTTCATGGAACATGATCTTTACTTAATGTCCTAATGATTTTTGGCATAAAAGAAAAATCAATAATTTTGATCAATGTATTTTTGGATATTTCTACAAATATACCCCAGCGACTTAAGACTGCTTTTGTGGTCCAGGGTCACAAATACGTTTTTTCTTGACTATTGACTGTTTTAAATCTAACATTGTTTATTCTTAAAACTTTTGTGATTAAGAAATGTACATTAATTATTCGATTTTTAGCCTTATATAAGAACAAATTGTATATTTTTTACAGATAAAAAAAGTGCACACACACCTTCTCATTGAGGTACCACACAGGTGCCCGTCCTCGAGGGCTAGGTGGTGTCCAGCTCAGAACAATGTATGTTTTGTTTATTTCTGTAGCATGCACATTGGTGGGTGGATCTGGTATTGTTACATACACTAAACAGGAATAAATCAGATGTTTATTTATACAAAATAATACTTTTAACATAACATCTACATATAAACTCTTATTTGCAGTGTGTTAGTAACTTAGTTCTAATGTATTGAGACAACATGAATTTTTGGGAAAAAAAGGACCTGTCAAATAAAGCTACTGTAGAGAAAGAACGTCTCGGTTATGTACAGTGAGGCAAAAAAGTATTTAGTCAGCCACCAATTGTGCAAGTTCTCCCACTTAAAAAGATGAGAGAGGCCTGTAATTTTCATCATAGGTATACCTCAACTATGAGAGAGAAAATGAGAAAAGAAAATTCAGAAAATCACATTGTAGGATTTTTAAAGAATTAATTGGTAAATTCCTCGGTAAAATAAGTATTTGGTCACCTACAAACAAGCAAGATTTCTGGCTCTCACAGACCTGTAACAACTTCTTTAAGAGGCTCCTCTGTCCTCCACTCGTTACCTGTATTAATGGCATCTGTTTGAACTCGTTATCAGTATAAAATACATCTGTCCACAACCTCAAACAGTCACACTCCAAACTCCACCATGGCCTGGGGCTGTTTTTCTGCAAAGGGACCAGGACGACTGATCCGTGTAAACGAAAGAATGAATGGGGCCATGTATCGTGATATTTTTGAGTGAAAACCTCCTTCCATCAGCCAGGGCATTGAAGATGAAACGTGGCTGGGTCTTTCAGCATGACATGATCAATGATCCCAAACACACCGCCCGGGAAACTAAGGAGTGGCTTCGTAAGAAGCATTTAGCCTAGCCTTTCTCCAGATCTCAACCCCATAGAAAATTTTTGGAGGGAGTTGAAAATCCGTGTTTCCCGCGACAGCCCCAAAACATTACTGCTCTAGAGGAGATCTGCATGGAGGAATGGGCCAAAATACCAGCAACAGTGTGTGAAAACCTTGTGAAGACTTACAGAAAACGTTTGACCTCTGTCGTTGCCAACAAAGGGTATATAACAAAGTATTTAGATGAAATTTTTTTTTATTGACCAAATACTTATTTTCCACATAATTTGCAAATAAATTCTTTAAAAATCCTACAATGTTTTTTCTGGATTTTTTTTTTCTCATTTTGTCTCTCATAGTTGGTATACCTATGATGAAAATTACAGGCCTTTCTCATCTTTTTAAGTGGGAAAACTTGCACAATTGGTGGCTGACTAAATACTTTTTGTCCCCACTGTATGTACCGCGTCGTTCCCTGAAGGAGGGAACGGAGACGTCACGTCGGAGGACCGACGAAATTGGGATCTCGCTTAGAGGGACCAATCTACTTCGAGTGTAAACTAAACGAGCCAATGCACATTGGCATGCGATTATTGCATCCAGCTGCTGCTGATCACAGCGTGAGTATAAGTAGGCAGCAGGTGCAGCGCATATTCAGGTTTTCGCTGAGGAGCCGAGCCGTTGACCCGGCTGCTCAGTGGTGGTACAGCAGCCATGGCGACGGGACGTGTCGTCTCTGTTCCCTCCTTCAGGGAACTAGGGTTACATACGTAACAGAGACGTTCCTTTCAGTCGTCCACTCTCGACGTCACGTCGGAGGACCGACGAAATTGGGATCCTACCAAAGGGCCACAGCTACTGCCCCTTCCAGTGTCCTGTGGAAGCCACCTGCGCCCCTATTTTTTGGCGTAGGCCAGGGCTTCTTCACAAGAGGACCAGCTACTGCTGCTATGGCACTACCCAATGAGTAAGACTGGATAACAATGGGAAAACGTGCCCGTTCCACTTGGAACAGGAATGTGGCGGAACCCCAATCCTTCTCGAAGGAGGTTTCGGAAGCAATACACGTATGAACATTCCTTAGGTGCATATGGAAGGTTGGAGGTGATTGTAACCCTCTTGGAATGGCAGAAGTCTGCCGGGGAAACACGGGCTCAAGGCTATACCGTGGACTTTACACATATGGGATCCACTTAGGTCTTGCATATGGAACCCAGCCTTCTACCGGTTTTGAGGATTCAGCGAGTGAAGGCCTGGCTGCCGAGGGGATGAGGAAATCAACAGGGTCTACTGTATGGACTCTCTGGAGTGGTTTTGCAAGCCGACCCGAAGCCGGGGCCTCTCAGTGCTTCTACCCGTTTGAGGTGAGAACACAGGAGGATACCGGCTCCACACGAAGGCTATAGATTTTAGCGAATGTGTTAGGGGTCGCCCAGCACGCAGCCCTTCAGATATCTGTCAGCGAGGCGCCATGAGCCAGCGCCAAGGAGGATGCAACACTTCTAGTAGTGTGAGCTTGCAACCTGAGTGGGCAGGGCACACTCTGTGCCTGATACGGCAGGGTGATGGTGTCCATTATCCAGTGGGCCATCCTCTGCTTTGGGACGGCATTCCCCTTCTGCCGGCCTCCGTGACAGACAAGAGCTGGTCTGAGGTCCTGAAGCTTTGCGTCCGGTCTATGTAGCACCTTAAGGCTCGGACGGAACAGCGCAAAACTAGGGCTGGGTCTGCCTCCTCCGAGGGCAGCGCTTGGAGGTTCACCACCTGATCCCTGAAGGGAGTAGCGGGAACCTTGGGCACGTAGCCGGGCCGGGGCCTCAGGTTTACCTGGGAATCAGCCGGCCCGAACACTAGGCACGAATCGTCGACCGAAAATAAGTGCAGGTCCCCTACCCTCTTGATGGAAGCCAAAGCAACCAGGAGCAAAGTCTTCATTGACAGAAACATCAGCTCAACTGACTGCAAAGGCTCAAATAGGCCCTGCTGTAGTGCCGTGGGCACTAGAGTCAGGTCCCAAGAGGGTATAGAGGGGGGCCGTGGAGGATTTAACCTTCTCGCCCCCTTAAGGAACCTGACGACCAGGTCATGCTTCCCCAACGACCTCCTTCTACGGGGTCGTGGTTAGCAGCGATTGCAACGACATAAACTTTAAGGGTGGAGGGAGACAGCCTTCGCTCCAACCGTTGCTGCAAAAAGGACAGCACGACTCTGATCAGGCATATTTGGGGGTCTTTTCGGCGAGAAGAACACCACTCAACGAACAGGTTCCACTTCAAGCGTAGGCGCTCTCGCTGAAGTGATGGTGTCAACTACCTCTTGGGGTAGGCCACTCAGAACCTCTGCGTCCCGTCCAGGGACCGGACATGAAGTTTTCAGAGGTCTGGACGCGGGTGCCAAGGATTGCCCCGTCTCTGAGTCAGTAAATCCTTCCTCAGAGGAATCGGCCAAGGAGGGGCTGTCGCGAGGAGCATTAGTTCCGGGAACCAGGTCCGACTGGGCCAGTATGGCGCTACCAAGAGGAACTGCTCCTCATCCTCCCTGACCTTGCACAGCAACTGTGCCAGAATGCTCACTGGGGGAAATGCATACTTGTGAAGGCCCCGCGGTCAGCTGTGTGCCAGTGCGTCCATGCCGATTGTTCCCTCGGTCAGGGCGAAGAACAACTGGCAGTGAGAGGTTTCTGGAGAGGCAACAGGTTTACCTGAGCGGCTCTGAAACGTCCCCAAACCAGCTGGACCGACTGGGGATGGAGTCGCCATTCTCCCGGGAGCGCAGCTCGGGACAGCTCGTCGGCTGCCCGGTTGAGCAGCCCAGGAATGTGAACAGCACGAAGCGACCTCAGATGCTTCTGACTCCAGAGGAGGATGTGGCGGGCGAGTTGCGATAAGCGACGGGAGTGCAGACCACCTTGTTGGTTGATGTACGCAACGGTTGCTGTGTTGTCCGTGTGGACTAGTACGTGCTTGCCTCGTAAGCGCCTTTGAGACGGCCCCGGGCAAGGTGCACTGCCAGCAACTCGAGGCAGCCAGTGCAGTTGGGGCCCCGTCCAAACCCCTGACACTGCAAGCCCATTGTACGTGGCCCCCCAGCCGGTGGTTGAGGCATCCGTGCAAACCACAGAATGCCTGGAGACCTGCTCCAGGGGCACTCCTGCCCGGAGGAACACAAGGTCTGACCACGAGGTGAAGGTTTGGTGGCAGGCCGGTGTAACTTGGACCCGGAAGGTGCCGCGTTGCCACGCCCACCTCGGGACTCGGCCATGGAGCCAGTGCTGCAGCGGTCTCATATGGAGCAGCCCCAGCAGCGTGACTGCCGCCGCGGCTGCCATATGCCCCAGGAGCCTCTGAAACTGTTTCAGTGGGACCGCCATCCTGCTCTTACCGAGTCCCCTCCATACCGGGAAAAGAGATCCTCTGCATCGGGGAGAGTTTGCTCTTTTCCCAGTTGACCCGAAGGCCCAACAGGCTGAGGTGTGAGAGCACCAAATCCCTGTGTTCGCACAACTGATCCTGAGACTGCTTCGTCGAGGTAGTTGAGACTGCGAATGCTCTGTTCTCTCAAGGGAACAAGGGGTACCTCCGCAACTTACGTGAAGACACGGGGCAACAGGGACAGCCCGGAGGGCAGGACCTCATACTGATAAGCTCGTCCTTCGGACGCGAACCACAGCAATGGTCTGTGGTGCGGAAGGGTCGACACATGAAGTACGCGTCCTTCAGGTCGACGGCTGCAAACCAATCTCGGGGACTGATGCACCCGAAGATGTGTTCATGCGTAAACATCTTGAACGGTAACTGCTGTGAAGGGCCCGGTTCAAGACACGCAGGTCCAAGATTGGTCGTAACCCACTGCCTTTCTTGGGTACAATGAAGTAGGAGCTGTAAAACCCCGTCTTCATATCGGCTGGAGGGACCGGCTCTATCGCATCCTTCGCCAGTAGGACTGCGACCTCCGCCCGCAAGACAGGACCATCGGCTGCCTTCACTTTTGTGAAGCGGATGCCACTGAACTTGGGGGGGACGCCGGGCGACTGAATCGCATAGCTGAGCCTGACGGTTCGAAGGAGCCATCGAGACGGGCTGGGTAGCTCAAGCCAGGCTCCCAGACACCGCGTAAGTGGTGTCAATGGAACTACAGGCGTACCCGCATTGGGGCAGCGCGGAAAAACGCAGGGACACGGCCCGGGCGTCTCGTAGCCGGTCCGAGGCGGGGTCTGAGTGTGTGTAACACTGACCTGCGTTCGAGCAGAGGTTGCGTGGGTAGTCCGTTGGTTCGTCCTCCCGATCCGCCCACTGCTGCTCACTGGCGAGAGAGGAGGGTGAGTGTGATACGCACTAGATCGTCCACAGCCCCCCGTCCCCTCAGGGGATCCAGAGAAGGGAGAAATTGCTCTTTTGTCAAGAATTTGGGTACCACAGACTGAGAGGTCAGTGGTGGAAAAAAACTAAAGATTCTCGGCCCGGCCCTCCTCCGGGGGAGGGAGTGGGGTGCTTACCATCTCCTGAAGAGCACGTCCCTCCACTTCTGGGTCGCCCGTCTCCGGGCCTCTTGCTCTCTCGCTTGCCACCAGGTTTGGCGGGGGCCTGGACGGGCGGGGCGGCTGCCCTGCGACCGGCTCCACGGCACAGCTTTGCTCGAGGCCGCAGGAGAGCTGCTCTTGTTTTGGCGGTGGCAAGGGGGCCGCCCTCGGCGAAGGCAGCAGCTGCACGCCGGCAGGATGTACCTGATGGCCTCAGCCTGCTTTGGTCAGCGGAGAACCGCTGTGCAAGTTCTCCACCGTGTCGCCGAAGAGGCCGGTCTGGGACATGGGGGCGTTTAAGAATCTTGTCTTGTCCGTCTCGCGTATGTCGGCCAGACACAGCCAGAGATGGCTCTCCCCGACCACCATAGTGGACATCGCACGACCTAGAGACCGCGCCGTAACCTTCGTCGCTCGTGGCGCGATGTCCGCCGTGGTGCGGAGTTCTCTGCGAATTTCCGGGTCGTGACCACCCTCGTGCAAGTCCCTCAGTGCCTTGGCCTGGTGCACTTGCAATCACGCCGTAGCGTGTAAGGTGGAGGCAGCTTCTCCACCGGTCGTATAGGCATTGCTGGCCAGCCGAGTACCTACAGACCTGGGATGGGAGGCACGGTTCTCCCTGCCGGTTTGAGGCGGTATTAGGACACAGCTGCATCTCAACCGACCGCTCCACCGGGGGACCCTTGTAACCCCCTAGCTGCCCCAACATCGAGGGTGGTGAGGGAGGAGGAACCAGCAGCTCGGTTTCTGTCAGTAAAAGGTGCCGTCCATGACCTGTTGAGCTCCTTATGCACCTTCGGGAAGAAAGGCACCGAGGCGGGGCGCTGAGAACCAGCGCGGACCACCCCGAGAACCAATCGTGCAATTTCAAATCGTGAAAGTCTTCACTCGAGCCCTACCCCTACGTCGGCCCAGGAAAGCATAGCCATTATTTCCGGATCCTATTCAGGCATTGCTACAATCCCGGAGGACAGCAGCGCAGCCGAACCTTCCACTCCAGAAAGCTCTGGCTCACCCTCCCATGCCCAGGGGGCGCTCTGCCATCGCAATCTCCGACGCCCAGGGGGGAGCCTCTGAAGAAACAGGTGGTACCCCCTGGGAGGGTCCATCCTGCTCTTTTTGAGAGCTCCGCTGGGTTCGAAGTGCCGGCGGGCTTGGGCATCCCTTTTCTCTCTTAGGGGAATTCCTCACCGTGACCGTAAGACCAGTCCAACCACTGCCAGAAAAAGGGCGCCCCTGGCTGCCGCCAGATGGAACCCCAGATCTAGGCAGTGGCACTCCGCCCCCTTGCTGGTAACGGAGTCTGGTCCGCAACTCCGTGATGGTCATACCCCCGCAATGGGAGCGTGAGCCATCCACGAAAGCCACCTCAGCGTGCTTCATGCCCAGGCACGAGATGCAGCGATCGTGACCATCACCCGGCGCCAGGTAACGACCTCATCCAGAACGCCCGGGTGATACGTTTTCTATAGCAAGACCCACATCGTCTTTAAAAAGACGTAACGTCAAGTTTGCCAAGCAACGTCGTCTTTAAAAAGACGCACCGAAATTGCTCTTTTAGGGGAAAAAAGCTCTTTTAGCGTGCTGAGGCGCACAGGGGAGATGGCCTCTTTGCAACACGACAGGGGGTAGTGCAGTCTGAAGTGCGCAACCCACTCAACACAGGAACGACTACTGCTGAAGCGCCGTCCACCAACACGAAGAAGCTCTCCAAGAGCGCGCTGAACTCGTTCAGTCTTTTCTCTCAGTAGAGTAGTCAGGAGCAGAACGATGTGATCGCTCGGCTCCGAAGCGAAAAGCTGAATATGCGCTGCACCTGCTGCCTACTTATACTCACGCTGTGATCAGCAGCAGCTGGATGCAATAATCGCATGCCAATTTGCATTGGCTCGTTTAGTTTACACTCGATTAATTTAATTGAGGTGGATTAATAATTTAAACCAGATTATTTCACACCCATTTCTTGCGTTTTAAATTCAATCTGAGGAACAAACGTTTTGGGTTAAATGCGGTGATGACAGTAAATCAGTCTTGGAAAATTATTGGTTAGTTGATTAGCCAGTTTACATTTAATATGTGACATTATCTAACCTAAATTATTGTCATTGCTACCATTTATTCATTTTTGCTCTTGTTGTCAGACCAGTCTGTGCAGTTGACATTAAATACTTTTGGGAATTCTTGTAAACAGCATGTTGCCATTTCTTTTTTTATGTTGCTATTTCTCAGTTTACATGACCTCATATTAATTGGGTGATTACATATTAATATTACATGTAATATCTTTACTTTTAAAAATGAATTTGTCACAAGTCAGCACAATTTGAAATGAAGCCAAAAAAGTGATTAAAATGAAGGGAAAAAAGGACACTTTCCATTCATTTGAATTGTAACCTAAAATCTTGAAGTTGATGAAAAAAGTCCATGGATATGTCACGTTTAAAAAAAAAAAAGAAAAAAAAAGAGGTAAATGAAATGTTTGAAATCAAGGTTTATGTTTAACCCTTGACGTTTTACTAGATGGAATGAATGAATGAAAAATGGACTTAAGTAGTAAGGTATTTTGACAGAAACAACATGCAGTTGGTTGGATTGAAAGGATGGAGAGAGATGATATTAATGGCTCAGTGAAAACTGAAATCGAGTGTACCTCCTTGTAGTTCCTCCTGTCGAATCGCGATGTCATATTTCCCATCGATTTTAATCACTGTTTCAATACATAAACATAATACTTCATTTTCCCATCAGCTTGGGTGATTCCATTTGAACATTTTAAACACCAGACTGTTTTTAAGACTATCATCACAGATGCCTTTAAGATTCTGTGTACGATATATGAGTTTATTTATGTATATGTGTGTTATTTGGTTTATAGCAACTTACTTTATGTATTTCAAATGTGACACTAAACGCATATAATGAATTGCAAATTTGAAAGTGAAATGCACAGCACAAGTATCAAGGGCACTTGGATCACACCTGTGAGAAGATTCTCATTGTAAATTCGGAGCAAACATAACTGAGCATCTAAGGAGGAAAAGCATCACGCTGCATTCTGCACACTTATCGTGTCTGAAGGTTAAGGTGTCTGGAGCTTAAAGAAGCTACTTTTTGCTACTGGTGTAAGCTCACTTTTTGCTTCAGTTCATTATAGCAGCTCTTTTAAATCACGTGGGTTATACTGGTTCTGTTTTAGCACAAGATGCCCTTTTCTGTTGAGTTTGTAGTCCTACCTTCCACATCACTCTCCACTTCTGCAACGGTCACTCCAGAAGACATCCTGGAAGGCAGACTGATGCCATCTTTGTTCACAGCCCTCACTCTGAAGTGATAGGATGCCCCCTCGGTCAGGCCGTGGACGGGCAGCTTACACACTTTCACAGGGGAGTCATTGCACTGGACCCAGTCTTTAGTTCCTGACTTACGTCTGCAAGATGCAAGATGTATGTAAAATCATTTAAAATACGTCTAACATGTCTTTTTGTGTGCATTAAACTCCTAATTATTCATCTAAATAATACCTTCTTTAAATAATTCATTACATTTAAATTAATTATTTAAATGTTTTTATTTAAATTATTTAATACATTTAAATTATTTCTATTTTAATTTCAATTATTTAAGAATTCCACTTATGGTGTATAATTTTATTTGTAGTGCATGTTCACCTGTCCACAAAGTATCCAGTGATGGGAGCTTCATGGGTGGTGTTTGGAGGTTTCCAGGAGACTAGGACGTAATCCGCATTGACATCAAAGACTGCAACATCCATGGGGGCTCCAGGGGCCCCGGCCACTGTGGGAGTGGCATCTGTGAAACAAATACACATACATATTCTCATAGGTCTCGTTCTGTATCGCGTATCTTGTCAGTGTCTGCGCTCGCTTGGCCATTTGTTGTGGAGAAAATAAGGAAAGTGTGTCCATCTGAATTAATTTAGTATTTTGTTAGAAGGGTATAAAAAAGCTTGGTTTACCGCAGCAGCCGTCGCGTGAAAGCCTCCTCGTGTGAAGACCGAAGGGTGTAAAGACCATCGACTCTACCGTGCGACTCCACCGGCAAAGGATAAGTATCGCTTTTTATTTCTCCTCTTTCCTATTGCTTGTTTCACTTCTGTTTCGGTTGTTGTGACCATTTCTTGCTATGTGTAACAGTTAAGTGGGTTGTTGGTTTTTTGGCATGTAGGTTTGGCAGTGTTGTTTTTTTGGGATTACTGATGGACTACTGTCATTTGATTAGTATTATTTGTATTTGTTATTTATTTAAAATTTACTTACATTATGTCTAAATTTATTATGTCTGTATAGGTATTTTATTTGGTTTTTAGTTTTATTTAATTTGAGTTATTTTAGGTGCTTCGGCAGGCTGGATGGAAGGAATAATATATATTTTGCATTTATGGATGTGTATGTACTGTACAGTGTGTGTGTGGTGGTTGTACATACACGTATGTAGTTGTTGTTTTTTTTTGGTGTTTGGCTTGGAGTTATGTTGGAGTCATTGTTGTGCTCTTATACCTTTTGTTCTTTGGTATTTTGAATTGTTTTGGGCTTTATTTTTTGTTTTTCATTTAAATGTTTTAAGTTTTGGAGTTTTGTTGTATGCATTTGTCATTTTTATTTTATTTATTTTTAAAATGTGTATAGGTAGTATTTATAAAGTTTTGGATCTGTTTTTAGTTGTTTTAATACTACAATTGATTGCTTCTGTTTTCCTCATTCGTAAGTCGCTTTGGATAAAAGTGTCTGCTAAATGACTAAATAAATAAATAATATTCAATTACATACAGTATAGTTAATGTACGTATTTAATCAAAAAAGGAATTCAATAGCTTTTTCATTTTTGTGTTATACTACATGTAATACCTCTCCAGAACCCCTAAGGTGACAAGGTGAGGGGAAAAAAAAAAAAAATGATAGGAAAAATTATATTTCAATACTTGAGCGTTTGCTCACAAATTTTTTTGAGTACACTCAAAAATGTTTCTCAGGGCAACATGAACGTTTGCAAGAAAATGCATAAGCATTGAAATATAATTTTTCTTCCCATCTCATATTATTTCCATCACCTTTTTCTCTCACAAAGGTTTCTTGTGGTAACCCAAAACTTTTTTTTCATTTTTTTTTTTTTTTCCCTTTGGGGTACGCAAAATTTTTGCTAACGAAAGGAAAGTTTCTAAGGGAAACATGATTATTTGCCAGGAAATGCAAAAGCATCGAAATATAATTTTTCCTTCCATCTCATATTTTTTCCATCCCCAGAACTTTAACATTTTCACAAGAAAGTTTGGGTTTGCTCACAAAATTGACAAGTTTTATGAGGGAACACAAAAGTGAGTGTGAAGTTTCTCAGAGGAATGCAAAGTTTGAATGCAGAAAAGTTTGCGAACAAAGGCAAAAGGATCGAAATATTATTTATCTCATGTTATTTTCATCCCCAGAACTTTTGCATTTGCTCCCTAAACGTTTGCATTCTCTTACAAAAATTTTCTGAGCGAACACAACGTTTTTTGGGGGACACATTTTAATATAAATATTCCTCAGATTTTTTTCTACAACCATGTCCCCTCCTAGTTGTTGTAGTGATGGTTAGATTACTCATACATTTATCACTTATTTTGTACCTTTAACAAACAGGTAAGCACTGTGTTCTGCAGTTCCATCCTTGGTCCAAATGCGAAGCGTGTAAAGACCCTCATCGTCCTTGTTCAGGTGAGGAAGAGTGAGCTTGGCGACCCCACCACCAATAGACATCTCAGCCCACCTGGATGGCATTAGCAAAGTATCTAAACACACAAATACAAAGTATTAGTATCAGTTTAACGTTTTCAATGGTTCTAATCTGAATGAGAAATGCAGCATCTCACCATCTCTGTACCACATGGCCTCGGGTGGCAGGTTTGGCAGATCAGGCACCACCACCATGTTGGCCACCAGACTAACAGACTCTCCTTCGGTACCAAACGTCACCCCAAATGATTCCAGCAGGGTCACCTCAAGCTTACTGGGATGAATGCCGCTGAGCAGAGGAACTACAGGAAACACAATAGAAACTCAAGACCATCTGTGGGTCAGATATGCACCATACCAACAAATCAAACCACCTGATATGCTTGTGCAAAACATGCTTAGCTAATGTGTCCGTGTGATATAAATCTATAAGCTAAATCCTCATATTTATTTATGCATTTAATTTCAGAACAATGAATTTCCATTCCAAGTATAGAGACTGCAAATATTTTAAAGCTGCAAAAAAAAAATATATATATATCCACCATAGATATTTCCATGACTTTTAAATATTTTACGATTTTCTTATAAGATGATAGGTAAAATTATATTTCAATCTTTTGCATTTGCTAATAAAACTTTTCGTTCACTCACAAAACTTTTTGTTAGTCCCTCAAAAAAAGTGATAGTGGATTATTTTCTTATATTGCATAACAATGATCAAGTTCCTAACATTTATTAAATATTTTAGAGCTGCAAAAATAAATAAATAAATAAATCCACTATAGATATTTCCTAAAATTACTATCATCTTATAAATATTTTAAAGTTTTTATCATTTCTATGATTTTTCATGGTAATCATAAATTTAAAAAAAAGGATATTTATTTATTACTTTTTAATTTATTATTTCATAAAATGTTTTATTTAAAAAAAATTATTTTTTAGATATATAATATGTTTTATTTGTTTGTTTATTCATTTTCACATTTATTTATATATTTAACAGCCATACATCATTTACTTAAATCCCCAAGAGGTAAACTTCATCCGTTATTGTCAGCCTATTGTCTTCACATTTCATATTTATTACATTTCATATTAACTTTCACATAACAAAAGCCAATTCTGTTTATAATTGTCCACAACCCAGTTCTTCAGTAACTATGAATGCATGCTGTTTGTATATTGACAACTCTAGGAGGTGTTTACCACACTGCCTTCTGTTTACAAGCACAAATGAACCCTGGGAAAAATGTGACATTGTTTCCATGTCTTATCAAGGCTTTCCGCCTGGAACAGAACAGATATTTATAGCTCATGATCTCAAGTAAGGACCGTCTATGGGGGTAGAATTGTTGCTTAATTCCAAATAAATAGATTATGATCCACAAATAAATGTAAAGAGATTAACAAAAAATTAAACATATTGACAAATAAATAGAATTAAATTCACAAATAAATAAAATGAGATTTGCAAATAAAAAACAAATATATATTTATGTCACAACCAAAACTTTGCCTGGCATTTATTTGTGAATCACGTCCTGTGCATTTATAGATAGCTGCACGCACTTGTGAATCGCGTCCTGTGCAGTTGCGAATTGTGTGAAACATTCTTCCGTCAAGACGTGCTGACAAATCCACAAAGACGTGGACTTCACCCACCGTCTACTCAAGCCAATCAGATAACAGCCACATTCGCTGACCAATCGTAGCACGATCTCGCTATAGCCAATCACGTTTTGCTTTACAATCAGGGCGGTCTCGTCCTGAGATAACTTCATGCATCTGCATTGGCTCAAACAGGTCATATAAGGGCCATACAATGGGTACAGTAAAAGATGTTTACAACTGGATTTCATTAAACCATTAGACTGTGTATCATGCCAAGCCACAGTATTTTATGTTACGTGCCTTTGAAAATGCCAGAGAAAGCTTTAAATCACGGCTATATGGGAACAACGCTATACTGGATTCAAACGCGATATGGAAGCGTCATTTATTCAACATGGAAATAAAAGTGTCAATAAGTAACTGACTAATAAATAACTGAACTCAACTTCATAATAAACATTTGTTTGTGTAATAGGTTAAATTGCAGTCACACAACAGCAAACAGCATTTCCCAGTTTTTCAGTCAATTCGATGTATATGAGCTGCTCTGAGGATCTAACGATGTATGAAGTTTTTGATATTCTGTGGCGGTCACAGCAGTAATAGAAATTAATCTACCAATAAGCTTAAATAGAATTTATATATATATTTTTTTTTTTACATTTTAAAAGCATTTTTACATTTATAAATTTTTTTCTTAAAGTGTGCCTCATCTTTTTGAGTGAAATTATTGCATATAATTTGTCAATTAGATTGAGACATTTGGGCTGTTACCAAACAAATGGTATAAATACAAACAAAAATTACATCTTCTTTACAGTGAAGAGGAAAAACAAGTGCATCTGAGAGTGACATTTAGACCGGTCCACGTGTTTTTATGCATCATGAGGGATCATGGGGGATGGAGCGAACCTGCAGTTACCAATTGCAAGATATGTTTTGATATTGTAAATCAAAAAATGTCGAATACTTGGACATTTGAAAATTTTAAAAAATATAAATGTGAAAATTTAAAACCACCCGTAGGATGGCAGCAAGTCATCGGTAGAGTCATGGCGATTGAAACGAAAAGCATTGCCAAAGGTTGATTCTCATTCAGAGAGACAAACGAAGAAACTCACCGTCATGTTTTTTTATTGAACTGTATATTAATCTCCACTATTTTAAACATCCACATTTGAAATCAATGTTGATTTTTGTGAGAGAAAAGATAACGACAATGATATATAAACATGATATTTATATAAAAATTCTATACATTTCTATATTTTATGCTACCATATCTTGGGAATGTTGTGATCATCGAAAGTATTTTCATAAACTGAATTTGCATACAGTTGAAGAAAGCACTGGTAATGCGCACACGCACTAGTTAACATAACACTTCCTTACACAATGCTTTCTCTGCATTTTCAAGGCACATAACAAAAATATGTGGCTTTGGCATGATAAACAGTTAATGTTCTAAACGAAATCAGTTGTAAACCATCGTTTACTGTAATTGTTGGCCCTATAGACCTATTTGAGACAATTGCAGATGAATAAGTATCTCAGGCGAGGAGTCCGCCCTGATTGTAAAGCAAAACGTGATTGGCTATAGTAAGACTGTGCTATGATTGGTCAGCGAATGTGGCTGTTATTTGATTGGCTTGAGTAGACGGTGGGTGGAGTCCCCGTATTTGTGGATTGTCAGCACGTCTTGATGCAAGAAATGTTTCACAATTCGCAAATGCACAGGACGCGATTCACAAATAAATGCCAGGCAAAGTTGTGGTTGTGAAATACATATATATTTGTGAATATGTTTATATTTGCAAATCTCATTTTATTTATTTGTGAATTTAATTCATGTTTGTGAAACTTTAAGATTTATTTGTGGATCTCATTCTATTTATTTGTGGATCATAATCTATTTATTTGGAATTAAGCAACAATTCTACCCCCATAACCATCAGACCTGGACCTCAGCCAAACACAAGCTCCATCTCACCTTGTCCTGGCAGATGGGAGAGCTCTCCTCCCCCTAGTGGCCCTACATGGAAAGACAAGCAAGGTAGATTACTAAAAGACCACCGAAAGACCAAAAGAGAAAGAGAAAAGATATGAGGAGAAAAGAAGACACACTCACTCCTAACACAGACAGTAGCCTTGGAGGTGGCCTTTCCATGCGGATTGGTTGCCACAGCACTGTATATCCCAGAATCAGTAACTGCACATCTGCAATCAAATAACACTATTTCACAATGTGAATAAACAGCCTTAAAGGGTTAGTTCACCCCAAAATTGGACTCTTTTGGCTGCATTTTACTCACCCCCGAGGTATCCTAGGTGTATAGACTTTCTTCTTTCAGATGAATCCAGTCGGAGTTATATTAAAAATGGTCTTTGATCTTTCAAGCTCCATCATTGCAGTCAGCGGGTGTTACATTGCTTCAGTCCAAAAGAACTTAAAAAAGGGGCCAGCATAAAAAAAGTTGTCTAACAAGGTCCGGGGGGCCCGGAACAAAGGGGCTCTTTAGCGAATCGATGCGGTTTGTAAGAAAATCTCATATTCCAAATGTAATAATCACTTGAATGTAGCTTGCGCCAGCAGTTGTAAACGGAAGCAGTTCCGGGAGCATGACGTATGAGTTCAGCATTGCGCATGCGCCGGTGAGTCTCGTGAAAACCAACGTTTGTTAACAGGAGCAAAGGAAGCAAAGTTTCCTTACTTTAGCAAAGGAAAACCAGTCTCCTCTTGGCTTATATCGAAATCATCTGACATTCTTCTTTACAAATCCTCAATTTGTTCTTCTAATTCTTGACTGTTGTTTTGTTTTGATCTCTCCGCTGCACTTCCGTGTGCGTCACTTCTGAGCGGTGCATGCGCAAAGCTGACCTCATACATCATCCGCCCAGAACTGCTTCCGTTTACAACAGTGAGCGCAGGCTAGATTCAAGTGATTATTACGTTTTGAATATGGATATTTTTCTTACAAAAACGCATCGATTCGCTACAGGAGGCCTTGGTTCACCCATCGGAGCCATGTGAGACACTTTTTTTAATAGATGGGCGCTTTTTATTTAACTTCTTTAGGACTGAAGCAATGCAACACCTGCTGACTGCAATGATAGAGCTTGAAAGATCAAAGACAATTTTTAATATAACTCCAATTGGATTCGTCTGAAAGAAGAAAGTCATATACACCTAGGATGCCTCGGGGGTGAGTAAAACGCAGCCTAATTTTCATTTTTGGGTGAACTAACCCTTTAAAATGAGTGTTCTAACCAGAAATATAAAGAATTATCTTCAGTGCATTTCAAAAGATACTGTATATTATAGATTATATTGGCCATATGGGACATACTCACTAGATTTCAGATTAGTTCACCCAAAAATGTGAATTTTAACAAAATTAAAATTGTCATCGTTTCTTTTTCCAGAACACAAAGGAAATTGTGATATTTTGAAGAATGATATTTTGAAGAATGTTGGCAACCAAACCCTTTTGGTGACCATTGACTTCCATTGTTATGGCTGAAAAAACATCAACATGAGGATGTATAAATGATTTTAAACAGAATTTTCTTTTTTGGGGTGTACTAACTAGCAACTGAATGAGCAATGTCATGAACAAAGATACTCACAATTAGCATTAGAGATTAAATTATATATCAAATCACTTTACAAAATAAAGGTGAAGTGTGTGATTTCATTGGTGACAATCTGATAGCTCATATGCGGGGCTGGTTGGAATGTTCAAAGAAACAGTAATATTTTGAAAACAATACAGGGTCACAGTTTTTACACTTTTTGCCTAAATTATCTTACAATTGTCTGTGCATATTAAAATGGGAAAGAAGAAAATCTTATGGCTAGTTAACAGGGTGGAAACATGTTCCTCACACCTCTTTCAAGAACCATTTGGTATGAGTGGAGAGAGACTTTGCATCCAGAACTTGATCTCACACGACAGCAGTGTGTTGGTCTCAGACATGATGTGCTGTCCTTGAAGGAGTGAGAATAGAGCACCGAAATGTGACCTTCAGTCCCTGAGGACTATTTAAAGAGCCACTCCTTTTCCTTTGCAATGCATAAGACATGATTGTCCTAAGCAATACACCAATTTTCGTATGTATTTGTATTATTTAATTTCTCTCTGAGAGTAGTAAAATATGTAACAAGATTTTCTGAGAATGAATGAGTGTCACTGCGATGGCCTGTGATCTCTGAGAGGTGCTACTGTAATGGCGGCTTTGAGTCTTCACGCGCGTCAGGCGTTCCAGGATCAAATGACGCATGGCTAAGTTGAGCAGAACCAACAGCTGAGACTTCTTCAAGATGAACCTCACTGGGACTAAATTGGAAAGTGTAGCTCTCACAAGTACTTTGTTCACTTTCGCAGGCCATTACCGATGGAAAATGGTGAGTTGCACTCTTCCAAACAGTCTTTAAAAATCAACAAAAAGGACCATAAAGTAGTCATGGTTTGGTAAGCTACATTAATCCATGTGAATGAAATTGAAATATTTAGTCACTGACAATGTGGCCTTGAAACAGCTGTGGACACCATTCACACTATTAAAAATATCCTGTTAAATTTATGGTACATTTATTTCAGGTATTTGCGGAGAGTCAACCTTGTCAGCTGTGATTGACAAAACACCATCACACCTGAAATAAATGCAATAAAATACCACTAAAATAATACAATACAAACTAAATAACATAAAATGCAACTCAAAACACCCTTATGAAAATTTAAAACTTTTCATAAAAATGAAAAGTTCTTTTAAGGAAACTATTAGAGGCCTAACTGTAAACTGAGGGTGTGTGCGGTCATACCTGCTAATAATCAGACTGTGAACCCCATACTTGTTCTCAATTTTGTACTTTCCAGGAGCGCTCAAGGGTTCAATGGCAACATTATTCCTATACCTGCCAATACAGAGAAATACAGTTCAGTTTTGCTTAATTTGAACCAAAATAGTGAGAAAGAAACATAGAACACACATTATTAATAAAGCATGAGCAGAATAAATACATGTGACAGTTCATTAAAGCATGGTTTTACAAACAATTTACAGTCAAATTTCTTCTCCTCATGTTTTATGAATAAAGTCTGAAGATCCCATTGCTTTTTGTTAAGAATATTCAAATGATATTACAGATTATGTTGCTGAAGTTTAAGTCAATGCATTAAATCATTAGGGTCAAAAGCAGATTATATGAAGGGTTTGAATATAAAATTGAATCCAAACCATTTGACAATAGGGTTGGGTTTGCCGGACACAGTGCAGAACAGCTTGACGGGAGTCTTTTCCCACATGGTGTGAGATCTCAGACTGACCAGGAAGTTCGGTGCTTTGGGAACCTCAGCAGGATAATCCTTCCTCAAAGGCATCATTCCCTTCACCTGTTATAATACAGGAAAGACCGGGTAAAGAGTCCAAGTTAAACGCTCTGCTTTTGACTTTCATTGTTAAACATTGTTAAAAATATCTTCTTTTGTGTTCCACAGAAGAAAGCGAGTCAACATGAGCGTGAGTAAATGATGACAGAATTTTCATTTTTGGGTGAACTATCCCTTTAAAGGTATTTTGGAGAGATGTTTAAGATAATGTTTACTAGTAATCTCAATATTGTCTACTTGCTCCTTTGTGGCCACTTTCATCCTGTGCAGCTCGTGCTGCAGCTGAACCAAATCTCTTCCAAAGTGAGCCGCCATTCTCTGATACTCTTGCATGCCTTCAGGAGCCCTGAGCATACAAAAAATTTAAATGTACATGTCAAAATGCAAAGGATTAGTCTCAGGAGTACAGTAACACTATCATTTGTGTCATCTGTAAATATGGAAGTGGGCTTCAGGTTTTTTCTTACACTGTCTTTAATTAGCCTTCTGAACTGTAATAGATGCAGGAGCCAATAAAATCTCACCTCTCCCTGAAGGTTGGCACTGTGTAGGCTTGTTCTGCCATAGCCTTCGTGGCCTGGACCTGCTCCTTCTTCACTACCTGAGAGCTTGATTTCCTGCCATACAGATCAGAACAGCATTTGAGTCATGTTTCTATCGTGTGATGGCAGGTGTGAGCAGTCTGCTACATTTCACACGTGTGAAAGTCAGAATTTTACCTACAGAAGGATGAATTGCATTTATTGTAGTAGTATACAGTATATTTATTAAATAGTGTTAATTCTGTTTACATTCTTAATTCTACAAATTAAATTCAGTTTTGTACCAAATAAACCCTTGTATAATATACAGATAATATAATATAAATGAAATTAAAAGCCACTTAAGTGTACTTAACACATTTATGATTTTTAAAAAGTACACCTTGCAATAATGTCAAATTACAAGCTTAACTTTAAAGTACATTAATCTTTTTTGCTTTAATAGCACTCGATTATAATTTTAACTGTAGTGTGTCATTTGATATTACATTTGTGAATGTAAATATAAATTTACTAAATTGCAAATAAAATGTGTAATTAGAAACATATTTAAATACTAATTTCAATAGAAATGACATTCAAGTATAATTTAGTTTACCATGAATGCTTGTCGGTACATTTAGCAGTACACTTTAACCATATTTAAAAGACACAATTATGAAATTTCATATCAAGATGCCTTACTATGGAGGATGTTCTGCCACTGAATAAAAAAAGGTTATTGCGACTTTTTATCTCACAATTCTGACTTTTCACAGAATTGCGAGATATAAAGTCAGAATTGCGAGTTATAGAGTCAGAATTGTGAGATATAAACTCACAATTCTGACTTTTTTCACAGAATTGTGAGATATAAACTCACAAATTGCGAGTTATAAGTCGAATTGCGCGTTTGTGTTATAAAGTCAGAACTGCGTGATATAAACTCGCAATTGCAAGAAAAACTTCAGAATTGCGAGTTTATATCCCGCAGTTCTGACTTTATTTCTCAGAATTGCGACTTTAGTTCTCCAATTGCGAGTTTTGTATCAACACAATATGAGGAAAAAAAAATCAGAATTGTGAGATAAAAAGTCGCAATTACCTTTTTTATTTTTTATTCAGTGGTGGAAACGGGCTTCCATACTTACCCAAGTGGGTCCAAAAAATAAAATAAAAAATTCACTCCTAAGTTTAGCTAACTGTATTTAATATCATTTTAAAACTATAATATATTTTAATAATATGCAGTTAAGTGTCAGGAAACATTCAATTAAGTTTGCTCTTACAATAAGTATATTATTTTAAAGTATATTATTCCCATAACAGGTACTCTTTTAAAATGTGTTCATGTGAACACATAAGTTCTTTGTTCGTCCTCCTTTGTAAGTCGCTTTGGATAAAAACATCTGCTAAATCCATAAATGTAGATGCAGCATGTTTCAGTCAACAGCGCCAGCAAAGCTTTTAGAAAACCTGAAAATAAAATGACCAATGGCTTTGATTGTGTCTTCAACACTAAAGAAATTATGATCACAAAATTTTGATTACAACGGTGAATAAATGGCCATGAATCAGTTTTTTTTAATACTTCTAAGTACTGTCTGGATCCGGATTCTCCTGTTTACTGCAAAATCTCTAACATTGATTTTTGAGGGCCAAGTTAATTAGAGCAACAGAATCAGTTCTGTAACGTATAGTAAGGTTTGGTAAAAGCGGATTTATTCATGCTTGTTAACCTAAATGCAACAGACCCAGCATTGAAGCAAATCTGACTCTTCACCCAAAATGTCAATACAAACCACTTTCTTTCTTGACAGCCGAAAAGCTTCCATGCGCCATGCTTCATATTTTCCTACTGTATGCAAAGCAATCTTTTCTCCTTCCTCACTACTGATGTATGACATAATGCGGAGTCTGTTTACAGCGCACACTAGCTTTGCTTACACATCTTAAAGTCCGAGTCTCCCATCAAGTCACTTAGTATTAGTGTAAGCGATCGCTGCTGTGCGTTTAGGGACAGATCTTCTGGCCCGCTGAAGCCTCTGAGCCAAACTCACGCCAAGGCTATCCATATGCTCGGCCATAACCACATCCCATACCTTGAGTGTTGGACAACATGTTTTGAGCTTTGATGTTGCGTTTGCTCCTGCCGATAAAGTGTAACGCCTCTCGCAGGCATGTCGGGAACACTCTGAAAAAGACCTTTTGACCACACCAATAATCATTGTGCAATCTAAATCACCTCTAAAATGGTTTATACGGGACAAAATATACAACTAAGAATGTTAGTTCTGAATATGGCACATCTAGTGTTACTATTGGTTAGCATAATGTAATACACAAATACGTATAAAATGGTTTGATAATTCAAATGACCTACATAATACAATAAATCAGCTTATAAACATACATACACTCCTAGATAAAGACCAAAACTGAATATTGCCTGCCCAAAAAAAATCAATATAACTACTGCTCTGTTTTTAGAGTACATTTTTACTTTTTTTTAAACTAGCACCAAAACTGCCTCTCCTCACATTCCAGCCCATCAGCAGCTCCATGAGCTCAAGTGCATCGCATTACAGGCAGAAAGTGAAAAGCTGACCTCACAATAACTGGCACAACTTATGGACACAAACATCTCAGTGCTACAAAAATCCGAGTGGGAGCAAAAGAATCTGAGCAAAATCCCTTAGATTTGACCTTTGACCCACACCTAATGTGACAGGCTGCTGTGACAATAAGGTCTCATGTAGAAACTAACAAACAAACAAAATTTATGCAGTTCAGCATTAAACGAACTCTGAAAAGTACTTAAAAGTAGAACACAACCCATTAGAAAACTGATTTTTGGAACTAAAACATCAAAAGCCAAAAGTTAACACAACCTTTTTTAATTACCTAAAGTCCAGAATCACTTCAGCTCTAGGCACCAGAGTCTTTTAATGTTCAATAATATCTTATGACAATATTCAATTGAAATCGTATATGTGACCCTGGACCACAAAAGCAGTCTTAAGTCGCTGGGGTATATTTGTTGCGATAGCCAAAAAAAAATACACTGTATGGGTCAAAATTATAGATTTTTCTTTTATGCCAAAAATCCTTGGGATATTAAGTAAAGATCATGTTCCATGAAGATATTTTGTAAATTTCCTACTGTAAATACATTAAAACTGAATTTTTGATTTTGCTAAGAACTTAATTTGGACAACTTTAAAGGCGATTTTCTCAATATTTTGATTTTTTTGCACCCTCAGATTCCAGAATTTCAAAGAGTTGTAGCTCGGCCAAATATTGTCCTATCCTAACAAACCATACATCAATGGAAAGTTTATTTGTTCAGCTTTCAGATGATGTATAAATCTCAATTTCGAAAAATTGACCCTTATTACTGGTTTTGTGGTCCAGGGTCACATATGTGAAATGCACCCAATATGATAATTTGGGAAGCATACGTGTCCCAATACATATCTGTTAACAGATTAATAAAATAAAGCTGCACTTACCCCAAGAGAAAAGAAGAGCTTCAAGTGTTGGAAGAGCAGCCTAAGAGCAGTTGGAAAGCTCCTGCTGATGGAACAAAAATAATGCAGTCACTTAGGGAATGCCTTCACTCAGCCACCCCATGTAAGGGCACTCTTAAGACTATATATAGCATTTACCTCAATTTTCAGACCATTTTACCGACTGAAAGAGGAAAAGACAACAGATTTAGTTTAACAGGGGGCAAATGTTCATTTATTTCTTTTTCATTTATTTCATGACTCTTGAGACATACAAATAGAGTAAAATAGGATTTTACCTGGAACCTCAACCTCAGAGGGACCAGCACTGGGAATTCGTAGCCTTGTATAAGTTCTCACTAACTTCCAAAAGAAAGAAACACATTTTCTACAACGATGACAACTTTGAGCTTCGGTGCTCTTTTTGCCCTCGGCACAATTTTGAAAGATGCCTCAGTTTGTAAATATTTTAAAAAGCCTTGGGTTGATGTTAAGACAAGTATTTTTTTCATTCAAGTAAAAGCGACTTCCAAAAGGATGCTGAAGTCGGCATCTTAGGAGCCCTTTTTAGGGTTTTAATCTACTCTCCCTCCCCTGACCTACAGTTGCCAACATCTATTTTTAACAGGAGATAAAACAGAGAGAGAGAGACTGTAATTGACACCCTGTAGTTACAGTACGGATGTTATGCCCTGACTACCAATATGTCTGTCAAGCCAGGCCCTGCAGATGTAGAGCAAGAACAGGAAAAATCAGGTGACAAAAATGTATATATATTGTTTGAAAAATTCCATGGAATAAAGATTTCATAATTCCACCCTGATAAACTGGAATTTAATGGGTCAAAATTTATTTAATAAATTATTAAAATAAAATAAAATAAAATATGCACAGTATTGGCAACAGCACTAGGTATATTTCCACTTGGTAAGACTTTTATGTCAATAACAAAACAACACATGGATGTTTAGTATTGGAAAGGAATGGCTAACTAGCATTTTTTGGGGCATTAAATAATGCTTTTTGCCTGCCTGGATACCAAAAACATGTCTATTAATATTCATCAACATATAACAAGGACATATAGTATTAGAAGACATGCATTGTTTTATTGAGCATCTGCTGTTGTCAAAACAGAGGAAAGCTGATATGTAATCAAATCAAAGACAAGGAAAACAAAAGATTCTGAAAAAAAAAATCATTTTTTCAAAAGCAGCATTGTCTTTAGTGAACATTTTTGGGTTTGCAATATATTACCTTCAAATCCCAAAGCATCTTTGGTGTAGATTGAAAAAAATAAAAACAAACAATCAACAGCAACAAGAAAAAAATTTAATAAAATATTTACAAAGCATGTACTAAATCCTTAACTAAAATGGTGTAATTTGTGCCTAGATTCAAACAGCTAATTAAAGTGCATCAGATCTCAGTAGTTTGAGCGAATTAAGCATATGAGTGCACAGATATCATCTCTGACTGCGCCAACTATCATTTTATCATTAGCATCTTATACAGCACTCGGTGCACTGCATTTACTGTGTTACCATAAGCTGTTGGATATTACTGTAATGAAGGCAAACAATGCCATAATGCCAGGAGAAGTACATGATACATAAACAGGAAAATAAAACACTGTGGAAAAGCACCATTTCGGCAACTTTGAAAGGAATGTTCTATAATAAATCTATTAAAATTTCAAAGAGCGGAATTCAGAAATCAAATTAGGAAAAAAAAAAAGAAAAGGAAAAACCACCAAAATAAATTATTTAAAATGAAATAACACAGTTTTGGGATGCTTCACGCTTCACGTACATTCTTAAAACCTTCCCAGCTCTATGCGTAGGTTAATATTCAGTGCTGCTCAAGAGGAGTGAAAAACCCTGATCCGATAACATAATATCAAGAGAAGCCAAAGTAACACAGTCAAATTTTTGTAGTACGGTAAGTACCTACAGTCCTCCCATTAAAATATACACAGACATTTAAGACATTTTAATTTAAACATTAAAAGCCTTCAAATAATATCACTCCTATTTAATTTTACACAAACGGTCAAGATGTCCGGGGTGAAAAACAATAAATACCCTTAGTTTGAACCACTGAAGCAGGTGTTTCTGTTGATGGCATAGAGGAGTGTTCAGAGTAAAAGGCACATTACGGCTACCGTTTCATTTGACTTCATTCAGCAGAGCTGTTATTCTGCATCATTGATCATACTCGCACTGTCTGCGTCATCAAAGTTGCGCTGGTAACGTACTGTTGAATGGAAGCGATGCTTGTTTTTCTGGTACAAGATGAAGGAGACAGTCACGACGATGCAGATGAAGACAATGATGAAGCAGACCAAAGCCACGGGGCTACCTGGATCTGCACAAGCAATATGCAACATTTTATGCCATAATGTTACATTTGCAAAATCATAAATCTTTTTGTTCATTTCCAATATTGGTTATTTATAAAGTATATTAATAATAAATATACACACACACACACACACACACACACACACACACAAAATATTATAAATAATTATTTTATATACAGTGCTTAACAAATTTATTAGACCACCACCACCCAATATAAGGTTTGTGCCACAGCTGCCCTAAACTAATAGTATTGGTTATTACCAAAATCATTTTTAGGTTTCTGTAATGGTAATCCACCAGTATGTGTAAGCTCTTTAGTCACAGTAGTGTTTCTAATGCTAAAATATAATTATTGTTGTTATCCATTAATTTTTTTATTTACTGTTTTACATGAAATGCAGAAAAATAGTTAAGCACTTCATTATTTTTTTTATTCGGATTTCCGATTACAGTCAATAAATACAGTAAGTGCTTAAGAAATTTATTAGACCACCTGTCATAATAAAAACAAATATTTTAGGAATCTGTCAAAAAAAAAAAAGTAATCAAAAAATGTTATTGTCATTTATTAGGCAACTAACAAACAGAAACAACTAAATAGTGTTTATTCACACATAATAACCAAAAAACTTAACAGCTTGTATTTTTGCTGGCTTTGATTTTATGTCGCCTACTTTTCCACGCTTCTTGTTTATTGACTGTAATTGGGCATCTGAATAAAAAATAAATAAACAAACTACTATTTTTTTCTGCCTTTCTTGTAAAACAATAAATTAGAAAATCATTTAAAACAAGAACATATTTATAACAACCATTAACCACCTACTGTGACTAAGGGCCCTATCATACACCCAGCACAATGCGGCGCCAGGAGCGACGCAAGTGTTTTTTGTTAGTTTCAGCCTGACGCAGTTGTCATTTTCACATCCTGTGTCCGTTGTTTAAATAGCAAATGCATTTGCGCCCTCTGAAAATGAGGTGTTCAGGCTCAATGCTGGCGCATTGCTATTTTGAGGCAACTAAAATAGACTACACCTTTGACTAGGGATGTGACGATTCACTCAAATCACGATTCGATTCACGATTTTGATTTCACGATTCGATTCACGATTTTTTTTTTTTACAAAATGCAGATTAAGACAAGTTATAAATGGAATGTGTCCTTTTATTAGTGCTGGCGACCAAAAATGCTGCACGTCTTGGTGAAATGGAAATCGATATAACACTATATAATATACTAATATAGCCTGCACGTATGCTATTGTTTGTTGGTTTTGATTGAGCTATTGTCCCATTGGTAGTGCTTGGATAAAAGCGTCTGCTAAATAACTAAATTTTAATGTAAATGTAAATAACAAAACTATATATTTATTTAAATTTTTAAAACAAGCCCCAAATTAAATAAATAACACAAATAAAAGAGATCTCTTCATATAAACAAAATAAGGCTTTGTCTGTGCTCTTTCCATTTAAAATTAGAGGCAAAAACTGCATTTTAATCATGATCCAAACAAAGATGCTGCATACATGCAACATGAGCAGTTTTTAATCTAAATTACATTGTATAAATTCAAAATTTGGAGCAAAAACAGAATGATTTGACTTCAGTTTTGTGAAACTATGCATAAAATATCTGCATGAAACAGCAGAGCAGAATGAGACACAGATTCACTCTCTGCCAACAGGTGGCGCTTAAAGCATTTCCTTGGTTTCGGCTGTAAACAAAGCAGCGCTGCACTTATGAACTTTAATATGCGTTATACAGATGCAAGATGAAAATAAAAAATACCATCTAAACTTTTCTAAAGACAGTAAGTTCCCCTCAGACATACATTCATATAAACTCCTACCCCTAATTGTATCGCGATTTGTTTAGCATCTCAACCGAATTGAATCGTCACATATTTGAATTGATTTTCAACTGGCTCGCGGGGGTTAAGATTACATTCCCTCCTTGACCAACAAAAACCTGGTCTAAAGTCAGGCGCAATATTGAATTTTTTTTATTTAAAGAGCGCGTTAGTAATATGCGCATATAGAGGGGTGCACAACGCACATACACTTTGCTTATTACACACACAGGAACATGCAGCAGCACACAAATATTTTTAAAAATTAAAAATTAAAGGATTAAAATGTAAAACATTAGTATTGTGTACATAAATATAAAAATGCATACATGTCATAACGGATAGTCTTTGCATGTATCAGAATTACACGCACAAGTAGATCCGTTCCCTCACTAGAGAAGTGCTCCGTTTTTCCGCTTGCAAATTCCATCATGTAAATAGTGAACCTGCCTTGGCGCAAGTGCAACTGGCTTTTAAAGGGAATGGGAGATGAGACACTGATTGGTTTATGGCACATACGCCCAAAACAAACCATTTACTGAGTAATGAGAAAGGGACACCTAGACAAAGCAGCAATGCACCAGGGCAACTTAGACCTTGAGCTTAGATCGTACAATAGGCTAAAGAGCTTACCCATACTGGTGGATTAAACCATACAGAATACATAAAAAATTATTTTGGTATTCACAATACTTTTAGTTTATGGGAGCTGTGGCCCAAACTAATTGTAAGAATGTGTATGTATATATATCTAGATATATATCATATATATATAGTATTATATTTTGATTTATTTCATATATTTCAATTAGATGTATTATAATGAAAGATGTTCAAGGTGAGAAATGTCGGGGACTCACGGGCAGGTGCTTTGCAGACAATTCGGCTGCGGCTATTCGAACAGCTCGTGTAAGTCCAGGTGCCGCTGCTGGACACCATGACTGCGCAGAACCCCTGCGACGGGTCTACTGTGATAACCCTGGCCTTGATTTTGCATCCCAGCTAGAGAAGTCCAGTTCGCTGCCGTCATGCCAACCTGTGGGCTTACCTTTTGCAGAGATTTACAAAGATTTACACAACTGAAATAAGTCCACAAAGTCTCTTCTCATTTGTAAACATTTCCATTTTTACTCTGTGTAATTTAAAGATCCATGTTGCCATACATTACACAACTCTTCAACTTCAACTGAAAAAAGGAAATAGTGTGATTGAAGGCAAATTCAATCATTATTTCACCTTTGGCGCTAACGTTGAGCGCCAGCCACACTCGGCTTGTGATGGAAGGATTCTTATTCACGTAGTCAGAGACAAAATCATTCTCCTCTTTATTCTTGATGGTTAACAGCTTGGAGGATGAATCTGCCAGTTACACAGGAGAAATACAAGATGTTGTTAGACACTTTCAAGTTGTTTTTGGATGGTTTACACAGTTTTTAGTGATTATGTCGGGTTTGGATTTGAGAAACACAGTAACTATGTTAAATGCCACTAAATTTGCATCACTCACCATCTGATGCTTACTGCACAGAAAATGACAGACTAGTGGAGAAAGTAAGTTTTGTGCTAGTATTTGAGTGTTTTATCGAGTTGGTCTATTATCATGGTAATATGAATTTCAAATATGCCCCTAAATGGCATGTGAAGCAAAACAAATTGTGGTTGGCTGTATGTGTATTGTTTCTTCCTATCTAACCTGCAAATTGGATGTGATCCAAGGTGAAACTTGCAAGACAGCAATACAGGATATGTACACTCACCCAGATTCTGACACACGTTCTTGGCACTCTCCATGGTAAAGACAGAGTAGTTGTGCATGTTGAAAGCATAACAGTGATCTTTAAACAGGACCCACGAAAAGTGATCATCATTCTTGGGACAACTGCTGCTGGACTGAGAAGAGAGATGTGCACTAGTTTCTGGGGGAAAAAAAACAAAACCAGTTTGAGCCTGATCTTTTCAGAACAACAGTTGTGTTTGTGTTGCGTCATTGCGTGCTTGTCTTACTCTCATTGATGTGGTTGTAACAGATGGCCCCTTCTTGGGCTACATGACAGTTGATGGCCGTCCAGGTGCCCTTGGAGTCCACAAACACACACTTTTCCTCAGAATCACGGCCGTCATTGACAAATCCATCTGGTGTGAATTTTACCGCACTCCCATCTGACCACTCAAATGGCCATCCGCTTACCTAGAGAAACATCCGGACAAATTACATAATGCAAAATTTTGAGCTTACTGCTATTCATTGCTGTTAATTATTACTATTATCACACAAAATTGTGTACGTCTTGTTGGGAGAGAGGCGATCACAGTGAAAAGCCGTCTCTTTTGGCGACAGTGCCATGTTGTCATGTGGCTTTTGTAGGAATGTGGCAAGGATGGCCTAGTTGCTGCACAACTCTTTGCATTGCCTGATACCAGTCCATTCTCTTGGCCACACGACGGTAACTTATGCCATCCGGAGTATTAACGTCAACCACACCCTTCATGAATTCATCTTTGGAGACTGTAAAAGATATTTTCGTAAGTTTATAAATAAAATTGACACTTTTGACAAATATTTATATAGCGTCAGGAACGTCCACTCTCCAGTTTTTTTTTTTATTAAAGAAATTAATACTTTTATTAAGCCAAGAATGCATTAAATTGATGAAAAGTGACAATAAAGACATTTATCATGAGTTTATAATGACATATATAGTATTTTTATTAAAAATACTATAGGTATCTTTATTATACATAAAGAATTAACAAAGAATCTGAATAAAAAATATAGTATCTTAAAAAAAGAAAACAGTTATCTTAAATTGATAATATTTCATATTTTTTTACTAATTCATTTTCTTTTAGCAGTTAAAGATCACAAGGATTGTCTGGTTTGTTTGACAAGCACAGTTTTCTTTCCAACTGTATTTTTCTGGGCCAGTACATATTGAAGGGGTATCATTGCTTTTTTAAAAAACTGTACATATCAAAAGTTTAAGCAAATAACAAATGGTGTAGAAGCGCATAACTAAAAGATACAAACATTATTTCTCTTCTAAATAATCCTGAGTTGACAAAGACATTTATATAAATCAATTATATAAATATTTGTTTTATTATTAGTAGTATTTTATTAGTACTTATTTTTAAAAGTAGTTGTATTTTAATTCATATGAGGTCATAAGAACAACATGCATACTAATGATAAAAAATAGAAAATAAGTTTTAGTTGGATTACAGCTTGTCACACTTCTATCATGGCATATCAATTACTCATTTTGCAGTTTAAGGCTAAATAAAAACATTTTTGTAAAAAATATATTTATATATAAAAAGCAAAACAAACTGAAACTCATTGGTGCTGCTTTACCATTTTCATTCTTGCACACCACGATACTCTGCTGTCTGAAGGAATTGAAAAAACGTTGATTTGTTATTATTTCCCACTCTCCGTTTAAGTTGAGGCCAACCATGAAGGGCTCCGTGATGTTTGGTCTTTGACCGGATTTCCAGTTAGAGAACTGCACATTGCTGCCATCTAGCCACTTCAGCTGCTCATCTAAACCAAACACATCATACAGGGCAAAAATGAACCGCTAGTTGATACTTTCTTACTCAATCTTTCCACATAAAGGCTGAAATACACTACATGATTTTTGCACAAATTTTTGCCAGTTTTCAGCCTTAAGAAGCTGACGCTAGTTATCGACAGTCAGAGCCAATCTGCAGATTTTTGTCAGTCGGAGTTTACAGATTTCGCAGAAAATCGCGTAGTGTATGAGGGGCACAGAGTCAGATTTTTCAGATCATAGATTTTTTTTCAGATTTCAAAGTCATGTAGTGTATTAGCTTCAACCTGAAAACATCCAAATTAATTGTCACTTGGTGTAAAATTGTGAATGTTTAGTTGCAGTTAATTGGCAGTTTAAGATTACATAACTCACAAGAGTGAACTTTGGGAAGTGATCATCTTACCTGTCTTGTTTTTGTTCATTCCCAGCCACACAAACATCACCAAGTTTTTGAATGGCTGCAACTGCTGTCTGATGAAATCATTCTCTTCCTCATCACGGATAGTTAGGATTTCTCCAAACCCAGCTAAAACACACAGACAAGATTACCATGAATGGCCATGTGCAGCTAAATTCATTTGCCAATTCACCTCTTAATGCTAAATCTTGTTCTGTACACACACAGTTCAGAAATTTACTGGAGGAAATTGCTGACTCCCAAAAAATGCAGGTAGTGACAACCACGTTTGCAGAAATTCTATGCAGTGTGTACAAAAACAAACTGAACAACTAGTTTTTACTGGTGATGCATCTTGACGTCCAATGACTGCTGTGTTTGCCTTCAGATCTTGGCTCAACTAACAAAAAAAGCAAACTCGTGTCAACAGCCCGTTATATATAAAGCTTATCCGGCTCGCATAAGCGACGTAACCTCAACGTCTTCCTGTCACCATTGCACTTTGGTTCCGCAAGTCCCGCGTCACTGACGTCTCGAATAGCGAGAATCCGTCCACGCTATCTTGTGATTAAGCTGAGACCAACAACAAACCACCTTTCATATAACTCAATCTCAAACCACCAGGGCAAGTCAATACGAGTGCCAGTTTTCCTGACGTCTCTCTGGTCGCGACATAGCGCCACTGACGTGAACATACCATTTTTCCGCTTAGGTGGTGGCGTCCCCGCCGCCGGGCGAGGATCCCCCCGCGGTATTTAAAGCGCGGGGCGCTTGTTCCCCACTTCGTCCTGTAACCACTTTCGATACAGTGTCTGAGTGCGACGATTGTACGCATTCCGCACGGAACCATAGAATTGAAACTTTGAAAACACAGCGTAAAGAACATGGTTGTGCAGAAAACACTCCTATTCCTCCTGTCCTGCGCAGATTTTTAAATATAACAAAAGACCCAGATATGATGCATCCATACCAAGTGACTTGCAGATCGGCTGCTCATTGATTTCATCGTTGCCCCACCTGGAGGCCCTCAGCAGTAACGTGTAGCAGTTCTTCTTAAAGCGGATCCAGTTCTGTCCATTGCTTTTGTGAGGACATTTGAACGAATCTACTTCAGGTGTGACGGTCTTATCTATTATGAAAAAAAATGCATTTTTAAGCAAAACATAAGTAAATAATGAAAAGCACAGGTAGCAGTTAGCATTTATGAACTGAATCCTTACTGTGTGGGATGTGGCAGATTGCTCCTGAAAGCTCTTCATCACACTCGGTTGCCTTCCAGAAACCATCAGTGTCCAGATACACACAGGCCCCTTTGGTGGCTTCAGAGGTCCAGCGGCTGAACTCAGCGTGGCTGTGGTCTGTCCAGTGGAAGTGCTCCCCTTCCTTGATTACAATAATAATAATGATCAAGGATGGTAATGACATTGAACTGTTCTAGTATGTAATACACTAACATTTGTAAGTTTGGGGTTCAGAAAGATTTTTTTTTAATTATTATTAATACTTGTATTCAGCAAGAATGCATTAAATTGATCAAAGTGACATGTATATAATGTTACAAAAGACTATGTTTTCATTAATTCTGTTCTTTTAAACTTAGGGATATTTTATCTTTGAAAATTTATTATGGTTTTTCACAAAAATGATGAGCACAGAACTGTTTTCAACATTGAAATAATATTTAATTGTTACTTTCACATCAAATCACAATTATGATGTTTCTTGAGAATCATGTGACACTGAAGACTGGAGTATATCGGGAAATTCAGCGTTTGCTAGCAGAGTAATAATTAAATTTTAATATATATATTATATTATGATATATAATATGATATATCCAACTGAAAAGTTACTTTAAATGCTGTTCTTTAGAACATTCTATTCTCAAAGAATCCTGAAAAAGTATCACACTTTTTCTGTTTTTATATAGTAATGGAAAAGTTATTTTTAATTAATAATAATCTGTCAGAATTACTGAAATTTATTGTTTGATTGACAAATTAAAGCAGTCTTACCAGAAATGTAATATTTTTCAAAAAATTTGAATGGCAGAATAAGTGTAACATTCTATTTCCTTAATTTTTTATAAATGTTTCTTTATTTTTTACTAATCCATTTTCATTTTGCAGGTCACTTAGAGATCACATGATATTTGTCTGGTTTGCTTGCCAAACACTGTTTTTCTTTCCCTACAGTATTTTCCTGGGCAAGGACATATTAAAGGGCTTGCTGTTTCTTAAATTACTGTACATTTTAAATGTGGACTGGAGTAATGGTTGCTGAAAATTCAGCTTTGAATAAATTACATTTTAAAATATACATTTGACAATATATTCAGACAGAAAACAATTATTTTAAATTGTAATAATTTTTGACAATATTACTGTTTATAAAAAGGTAAGCATAATAGACTTCTTTCAAAAACATCTTACAGTGTGTCAGTGATTAGAAAGCATAGAGCATGTGATCTTCACTCACGTCTTCACTGAAGAGTCCAATCCAGAGGGGTTGTCGTCTTCGAGAAACTTCAACTGTGAGCACTGCTTGCACATATGCATCAGGTATGCTGGCTAAGTCCATATTGTAGCTCTGGCATAACTGAAGAGCCTCTATCCATGTTAAATTGTCTTGCTGTACCACCTTAAATGTATGACTATGAACCGTGAAATTATCCTTATGATCAGGTCCCTCTGGTTTATCTGGGGAATTTGTCAGTTGGGTGTTAATCCACAGAACACTGCTTCATACAACATACAGATGATTGAGACGATCGCTGGCGGCTCGTACCTGCATAATGCTGGCAGATGCTGACATTCTGACGGTCAGAGCAGGAGGTGAAGTCCCAGGTGCCCATCAAGTCAGAATGATCATTATTATACATGTAGGCACAGATCTCCATGGTGTCCTGTTCAAACGACTGCTGTGCAAAAAGAGAACTCCTCAGATTAACTGTATTATGATTACTCTATGGCCAGAAAATGTTTAACTTATGAAATTAAAAGTAAAAGTAACTGAACCCAAGTTATGGTGCATGGGAGATGATATAAAAACGGCTTGATGATATAAAAAATGCTTCCCACAATTTTTTATTTTGCATTCGAGTGACTTGAGGCTTAGTTCACCTAAAAATTAAAACTTGCACGATACATATGACTTTCATTCTATCATCAAGAAAACAAGATGTTTTCAGGAATGATAATGATGCTCTTTTCCATACAATGAAAATGAATGAGGACAGAGGCTGTCAAGCTCCAAAAATGCATTTGTATGTTTGTTGTCAAGTTATTGCATGAATTCAGAAAACCATTACGAGTCGGATGAATCTTATGGTGCTTTAACTGTTTACACCACCATTCAAAAGTCTGGAGTTAGTAAGAGCTTTTATGTTTGTTCATCAAGGCTGCTTTTATTTGATTAAAAACTACAGTAAAAACAGTAATATCGTGAAATATTATTACAGTTTTCTATTGTAATATATTTCAAATTAATGACGAAGAGCCTGTTAGCTCAAACGTTACTTTGTGTGAAGTACATTATTAAAGGGTTAGTTCACCAAAAATGAAAATTCTGTCATTAATTACTCACCCTCGTGTTGTTCGAAACCCGTAAGATCTTCGTTCATCTTCGGAACACAATTTAAGATATTTTTGATGAAATCTGAGGGCTCTCTGACCCTCCCATAGACAGCAAGGTAACTACCACGTTCATGGTCCAGAAAAGTACCAAGATGATCGACAAAGTAGTCCGTGTGTAAGCTATGAGAATACATTTTTGCGCAAAGAAAAGAAAAATAACGACGAAAATGTGGAATTAAGTCGTTATTTTTGTTTTCTTTGCGCAAAAAAGTATTCTCAAATTTCATCAAAAATATCTTAAATTAGGTCTTACGGGTTTGGAACAACACGAGGGTGAGTAATTAATGACAGAATTTTTGGGTGAACTAACTCTTTAAATTGTTTTGCATTTTTGGGGCCTATGGTGTGCCGACATATTTTAAAATGCAATTTATTATTGTGATGCAAAGCATGTATCCTTATTGAATAAAAGTATTAATTTCTGAGGCTGAATAATGGCAGAGTTTTCATTTTTGGGCAAACTAGTGTGTGAACACAATGCCACAAACGCTGCTGAAAATAACGCAAATCTCCCAAATTCAGATTTTCAGTGCTTTGGACCAGATCTCCAGATTTTTGTGGTTATTTATATAACTTTCAAGACTTTCAAAGCAGATGGACACTTGCATTGATGAATATGGGTCGTATCTGGCCATGCAGGAGAGGATTGAAGTTCAGATATTCAAGAGGCGAGTTGTCCACCCACTGAATGTCATGAAGATAGATCTTTAAGCCAATCCAGACTTTCTGAGGCTGTCCGGGTAACTCCGGTAACAGTGTAGTGATGAAATCTAAATGGAGGAAAGACGCACAGGACAGACAGATAGAGAAAGAGAGAGTCAATAAAAGCACTAAAAGCATGAATACAATTTTTTTATATTAAAATGTGTTCTCGGTGGATTTTAATAGAATATTAATCAAACACACCCTGTTCAACTTGGTCAGATATGGTGAGCAGCGTGCCTTTCAGTCTCTCGCAAAACTCACTGGCTTCTTTGAAGCTTTGGTAATAAGAGTCGGATAAAACCCAGTAGCACTGCAAGGCATATATACAATGATGTCATTAACAAAAAAACACATGTTCAAAGTTCAAGGGATGTGACTGGCTGCGTGCGCATGACAGACCTTGTCTCTGAAGTGATGTGAATTTCCCCCACACGGGGTGCCGGGTGGGTGCGGTTTTGGGGTTCCTTTCTCAGCAGAAGTGACGTTCAGGGTCTCGCACACAAACGGCTGTCTTTCATTACAGCTGCCTTCTCTGAAACCTACAGAGAAGAAAAGATTAAAGAGGGTCATCCGAGTCGCTTCATAAATCATAATTGTTGCTGTCAGTTTAGAGGGCTATTTTTCCAACTTTTAAACTCTTATAAAAGTTATTTCTTTTTAAAAAATACATGTCTATCTTATCCTCTATTATAAAAGCAAATGCTTTAAAAATGCTTTATTCTTGTTTCTTGTACAAAACAGATCTTATAACTTAAAACAATAAATACATTAATTAATTAATTTTAAAAACAGGTTAATTATTTATTTAAAATTTGTAGTAAAAGCGATGTACAAATATGAAAAATGTTTAAAACAGCAAACACCAATTTTAAATATTAACGTAAATGGCACTAACTACTACAAAAATCTTATAAGCATCATGTCCTTGCAAAGTGAAGAAAATGGTTTGTTTTTCAGATGCAACATCATAAAACATGTAATTAAAATGGTCTAAAAGTCTGAATGTTTTATTACATATATACCGACACTTTGTTCAGCTAGTGAACAAAAACGTAAAGGTTGTACCCTGCTCCTGAAGTGATTCATGGGCCTTTCAACCTTCACAGGAATTAGGAACTAGGAAAGTCATCCGAATGAGCCATGAAACATCTTCAAACTAAAAACATGTCAAGCTGCTCCAAAATAAACTCTGTAAGAGTTACTTTAGGAATCAGAATGAGACTCTCATACCGGGTTCAAATGAGACAGGAGTGATAGAGGGGCACCTGCCCAGAAACGCTGAATAATAGTACGCATGGGGCTGAGCCTGCAAACACACACACACACACGCCAATAAATGATAAAACAAAAGAGAAGTTTGTGCCTTTAATTGTGCTTCTTGATGAGGTTTGGATGAGGTATGAAAAAGCAGAACTTACCTAAAGGGAATATGAGGATCAGGGTGACGAAGGTCTGCCCACCACTTTACAGTGTTCTGTTCTGAATGCTACAGATTATTAAAAATAGATTAATTACTGGCTGGTTTGAACAATCATATACTCACTCATATTAATATCATCCATTACCCAACAGATCTCCACTTTATTGTGAATCAAACAATGTCCATTTATGAGCATGGGTGTTGTTTCTTACAATACTGACAGTGGAACATTAAAAAAATTAAAATTAAAAAGTTTAAAAAAGTTATATCTTTTTTTCAGTCTAGCAACAATAATAATAATAATAATAATGCATCCACAGCCTAGCATTTTATAGATAAAAACACAACTTCCACGTGCAACAGGTAAAATTGCATGCTCAGTTTCAGCTTTGTATTTATGATTAACAAATGCTATTACTTATTTAATAAATAAAAAAGACAGTAAATTTGCAGACAGCCTGGTTCATATACATCCGATTTAGCAGTACTCAGTTAAAATGGATAAGTTTTATCATTCAAACTGAATACATATTTACTACTTCAAAAGTTATTCAGACTTCAAAAAAGGGGGTTGAGGTCTGTAAGATTTTTCAAAATAAAAACTAATACTTTATTCAGCAAGGATTCTTTAAATTGATAAACAGTACCAGTAATTCTGTTCTTCTGATCTTTCTATTCAGCAAACAATGCTAAACAAAAGTATCAGTTTACACAAAAAATATTAAGCAGAACAACTGTTTTCAACAGTTTAGCTTTGACATCACAGCAAAAATGACATTTTAAAATATATTAAAATCACAAATCGCAATATTACTATTTTTACTGTATTCAAATAAATGCTAAACTTTTGAACAGTACTGTATTTATCGAACAGCAGTGTATTACTTTTTAAATAATTAAAAACGTTGAACTAATTACTTTTAAATAGCTTTAAATTACATTTTAAATAACAATAACAAATTAAAAAGACATTCTGCGTTCTGTCTATGCATGAATAAATCTGCTTTTTATGGTGTACTTATGACTATGGCTTTATACATTTACTTGTCACTATGTGCAGGCTTCACCAACATTCTGTTTTGACGTTCAGTGGAGGTGCAGACTTTAATTTAAAGAGTCGGACCTCCCCAAACCCCCTGTAATTCAGGGTTTATAGAAACATCTGCCCCCTTTGGTACCTCAAAAAGATGTTCCTGTAGGCGGTGTATGGCACTAAGTGTGTCGGGTGCGGCGAGTTTGCTGCTGTTGCTGCTGCAGTACAAGACAGCCTCCTCAAAGGGCAACTTTGGCTCTGTTACAAACCAGAACTCCTGGCCGTCTATAAACACTGATGTGTCATGGTGCCCATCTGTTAGTAGTGAAACACAAAACATGTCACTAATTTCCACACAAATAATCCACGACGTATTTGGGCACTTGATTTGAAATAAATGCTCTACCTGGGTTGTACCACTCTGGTGTTTTTGGTGTGTGACCTAGAGAATGATCCAAAGACCATGAAATCAGCAAAAATTTCCATGGGACATAAAAGGTGAAATTCTTAGCATACTTGTCACTCTTTTGCAGTGCATACAAATACAATGAAGGGGAATAAACTTTTCAAACTAAATTTCCACTAATTTGTTGTTTGCAAAGTAAATATAGAGTCTATATAAATAAGTATTAACAACTGTGAAAACGTTGCCAGGAAGTGGTCTTAAAAAAGTGTTGGATGTTGTTTACCTCGTGGTATCTGACACACCCACTCCAGTTTGGCATCGCAGTGAAAGGTGCTGGGATAAAAAGGCCGTGGAGGAACTTTATGAAACAGGAGGAAGAGAAACGGCTTGTGGGTTCCTTTCAAAGTCTGATGATACAACACACACACACACAAAAAAACTCTGATATGTTTGTGAGTATTTAAATCCTGTTTGATGACAATCTATCGATCTGATCTTCATTTCTCATCTCTCCCTGCTCCCAAATAGGAGGTAAAGGCTGTATGTAGGTCATGCTGTGACTATTCTAGACTCCTGATTATTGACTGGCTGTTGGCTAACAGTGATGGGCTGTTTTGTGTCAATTACTGCCCCAACATTTACATGTCCAAATGAAACAAACATCAACCACATGTATTCAGTAACTATAATGCTGCATTTATGTAATACTGAAATTGCAAAATTATGCTATAATTTCTGTCATTTTAATGAAAAAAATAATAAAATACTACAGTAACAACCTGTTAATTAGGTAAATGTAAGTCATCAACAAATATTGCAAAACCTTTAATACCATTTAATTTTACAGTAAGATTAAACAGTACATTTAAAGTAAATACTCAGTCATCTTGTAATTTACAGCGAGAAACAGTAAAAGCCTAAATAAAATTAAGTTATGTTTCCTATTAAATTAAATTTAAGTTATGTTTCTTATTATTTATGTGATCGCATACATTCTAGTGTTTAATATAACATTTTAGGTTGTTTAAATGACATTTATTGTTATTTTAGTGTTTTATAACAATGCTCAATGACAAATGAATCGGAGTCTGACTCACTAGTAAATATTTTAAAGTGCCCCTATTATGCTATTTTGAAAATCGCCTTTCATGCAGTGTGTAATGTAGCTATATGTGAATGTAAACAGTATGCAAATTTGTAAAGCTGAAAGAGCATCATAAATAAAGTTTGCCAAAAATGGATTGGCATGGTAATGTACATGACAATATTAATGTATTTAGTCTTGGCGGAATAGATCTGCTACGCTGCTGCTGCTGCGGCAGAGCAAGTACCGAGATTTGTTACTGCCAATACATCCACAACATGCTGGTGTGAGCATGTAAGAAATATTGCTGTTTAAAATATAACATACATGAAATAACCCCCATATTGCATACATGACCTTGTAGCAGATCTATACAGGTGGAGCTGGTGAAGGTGGAGGGTTTCTGAAGTGGGCGGCAAACTGCTAACGCAACAAAAAGAAAAAAAAAAAAAAATGTATTTCCTTTGAACAGTAAGCTCATTGCCTACCGATACAGGAGAGAACCAATCAGCTGCCATGCGACAATGATGTCGGCAGGTCAGATTGAGCTAGACCTATCGCACTGCGCAATCTAGAGTTTCATGCCAGAACTCTGTATTTATTGTCTCTGCAAAGAAGAGTCCACCTCGGAATCACTGAAACAATTGCCGTTTAAATTCACAGTCCCATTCGGCAGTTCTAACGTCACAAAGTTAATACATTTGCATAATGCATGCCTACGTTCTGCTTTGACGTCCCGCAAAAACAAATCTCAAACGCTTGTTTATGTGGTTAATTCGGTTCATTTTCACTTCCAATGGATGAGGCTGTGAAGAATCAGTGGTTAAAATTCCTCTTTACTACGATACCACAGCAGTATGAACCCAAACTTTTTTGTGTTTGTTTCCCATCATTTCACCAAAATCAACAAAAACAAACAAATCAACACCGACTGCTTTCCAATCGTAAACCCCTGCTTTTGACACCCTGTCAGGCCCATTTGTTTGACCACTTGCTCCTCCGAATCACAACTGTACGTAATGTATAATTTACTGCTGTTCCTGTTTCTGGTCGAGCGTGCAAAATATGTAGTTTTGTGTGTCGTGTATACACTCAGTGCAGCTGTAGTTCTCTGGCTAACTCACGTTATAGTTCTGCTAATCAGCTGTGGGCCTGCTATTGTCTAGAAATGTGTCAATTAACATAGAATGTCCGTCGTTCATATTTCTTGGAGTCATGATAAAGGCTGAGCAATCGTTGGGGTTACAAACGGCAGTGCTTTATCAGTACTCTCTCTCTGTGTTCGGCTAAAGCATATGCCATTAATTGTTAACCCAAGCTGTGGGTCCGGTTCGCTAATATAAGTGTAAAACAACTTTTTCCCCACCGATTCTTTATTTTTAGAACAGAGTGGAGCACTATTATTATTATAACAGGATGTATTATTGATAAGCCATATTCCAGTACTGGTGATGGGTGTTCCTTTTCCGACATGCTCTGTACGCAATAGACCAGTCATAACAGGCTGGGTCATCGGACAAAGGAGAGCAGAGTAGCCTCATGCAAACGAGGGGTTTGGAAAGATTAATCTCTGAACTAATCGTTTGAGAGTCGTTGAGAAAATTAAATACATATAAGAAAATGAAAGTGTTTTTTGACCTTGCATGCATGTAAAACTGTTGCTAGGGACTCCCAAAACCTATGAAGCGTTCAAATAGCATAATAGGGGCACTTTAAATCATATAAATATTAAAATTTCAAGCAGAAATATGTACAGCTATCCAACTATCTCCAACAATGAAGTGACTGAAGTTTTGAAACTGGTAATTATGTTTTTTGTTTGTACTAGACTGGTCCAGACAAAATAGCATGTGTCATTTCATGTGTTGTTTGTTGAGATAATATTGCACAATAATGCAGTGTTGTGATGTAATGCAAGGGTAATGTTTTGGGGGTAATGTTCACCACACCTTAAACGCAACGCAATCCCTATTATAGGCGTCATCTTCATTGAATTCATCAGGAAAGATCATCACGGAGACCTGTTACCAAGCAACAGAAACAAATGACAACACCTACACATTTCACACATTAGCTTTAGTCAATCAAGTAATAGAGGAGCAAATGATGGCTCAGATCATAATACAATTATGTCTTTATTTTGTTCAGAAAACATATGTTAGTGACTCACCGGACGCCCGTCACTCCACTCCCAGTTGTTGTTGTTATTTGGATTTCGGCGATTAAGTCCCACCCAGAAAAAACGTTCATCACTGTACAGGGAAACAAACAGCACAAATATAAGTCAATACATTTCACAGCACTTGGTTTTGTGTGTGGGTATGTGGGGGAATATGATAATGGGAGTTGTAGAAAAAAAAACTGTCCTATCTGTACCTGATAGAGTCTCTCAGGATGGAATGTAACATTTGCATATCTTTAGCCTCAGTGAAGCTGGGCAAATGACCCCCTAGTTCCTCACAGAAACGTTCCGCCTCTTCCCACGAGCGCTTTCTGGTCAAACGCTCCCCGTGAAACACCTGCAGACACATTTAAACAGATGTCGATTAGATATAACTAGAAATGTCTTCATTGTCTTGACTCAACTTCTGTTATAGATGAACACCACCTTAACACACCTTGTAACAGTATTTTAGGCCTTCTCTCGAGACCCAACCGGTTGCACAGGAAGCATTGGTATTGGGCACAATTGGATCTGGGGTGGGTTGGACCATTGATTTAATAGGTTTCTTACAGATATTGCCAGCTTTGAACAGAGTGCAGTTCTTAACAGCCCATTGGCCCAAAGGATGCCCGGTAGACATCACCACACAGCCACCAGGGAAAGCTGAAACACATATTCACATTCAAACTCAATGCAAAATCTTATGAATTATGGTATTTAAAAAGTTAGGATACTGTTTTCCCTCCTAGTAATCAGTTTTGCTTTTCCAATGAAAAAGATACACAGTAACCCAGAAAAAACACTTTTAAGTCTGCACTTGTCTAATAAAGAAATGTATTAGGATAGTGAACAACCACAGTCGATCCTATGATGTGCATTACCGGGTTCTAGCCCTTTCCAGTTGGTGTAGGCGACCCGGTCTGCTGTCCCATCCTGACCGATCCACTGGTACTCCCTGGACCCTTTAGTGTCCTGTAGCCCCGTCCAGAAATACAACACCTCAGTGCTGATAAGCTCTTTCAGAAGACTGTTAATGAAGGCCTGTTCAAATCTAGAGAGAGGATTACATATCTTCATGTTACTGGAAAATTTGGAAATTAGAAACTAGGTTCTATTAATGGCTCACTATTATTATTAATCAAGATTGAGTGTAAATTTTTAAAAGTCAGTTACAAAAATGAATGGTGTTAACAGTTACTTGTTATTAATGGTGATGTGGCAGCTGTTTTTATAGAACACCAGCTCAGTGTTCACTTTATAGCAAGCGTCGCCATGTCTCTTCCAGTTCTAGAGAGAAGAAAAGACAGATGTCTGCTTATTCATGAATCAGATTCACAAGTGGAATCTAACTGGATGGCGATAACAACAATACGAAGCACAAATATGATCTATGTGTTTCCATGGAGTTACAGGGAATTGTTCAATAGTGACTCTCTGTCGTGTGTCAGTGATGGTCACTCACCCCGTCTGGAGGGCAGCCTTCCTCTGGGGCACTCTCATTCACAATCCCCTTCTTCTTACACATGTAAGCCCTCGGGTTGTCACAGTCAGACACAGACCACGTATGATGCTGCAAACATGCATAGAGAAATTAGAGCTGTGCTGATATTCAGAACAGCGCTCTTGTTTATGTGTTATTGCTTAATTAAAATCTGACATGATGAAAAACACACACACACCTCTCCTGCATAGTACACACAGTGGGTGGCATTTGGTAGAAGTGGTGGAGGTTGAGCTCTGGCCCAGTATGTGAAAGACACTGGTACTTTATCGACCCATTTATAAACTGAGGTGGTTCCATCACCCAAAAGACCAATCCATACTTCTGTTTTCAGATCTGTCACATATAAAGATAAAAAATATAAAGTCATCTTGATTTAAGAATGTTTAAATATTTGTATCGGAAAACAAAAAATACTAGTTGGAGATTAACATTAATCATAATCATTTTAATGGATGATCTAATGGAATATTTTACAATCGCCTTGTTTTCTCAGAACCCGTGTTGTTTATACATGTGCACAGTAAAACGTGTTTACCTGAGTGAAAATTTGTGTGTAGCATTTCAATATCGTCTAAACTGTGGATGCTGGCAAGCTGAGAGCCAGCCATATGACACACATTCTGAGCATCATGCTGGGACAGTTTTTCCTCTGTTCCACTTTCGAGTTTATAACAAAATCCTTTCCACCCAATCCAACCATCATCACACTCCGTGGGCTTATATACCTCCCTGACTGCTGAATGGAGAGAGAGAGAGAGAGAGTGTGCTGTGAAAGTGAGAAAAAAGAAGGAAAACAGAACAAGTGGGCAGTATCTGACCTGTACTCTCACTGCCTTTGTCATTCTTCATGCAGATGAATGGAAGCCGATGTTCACACGTCTCTACGCCGAAACGCAGCAGCTCCTTTAGAACCCCACAGTCCTCATCCGACATAAGGGATCTGATTGGCATGCCTAACAAACATGCCCCATGACACACAAATGTAACACTTTATGTAAACAGTGCCAGTAGTAACATACAAAACAGTGAATTAATCTAATTAAATAACATTGTCACTCATTCTTTTTCAGAAATCTCATAACATTTATCGTTTCGTGGACATATGTGTTACATTCAGGTTTTCAAAAGTATTATTAGCTTAAAACCTAAATTTAATATCCAAAAACTTTTTATTAAAAGTTATTTCTTTATTTATTAGTTTAGCAGGGAGAGTGTACAATAAATAAACATTACTGTAAATGCACTGGAATTAGCACATTAGATAATATAATTGGTTATTAAAAGATATTTATTATGATATGACTTCAGAAATGCATAAAGTAAATGGCATCATAAATGCTTTTTTTATTCTATTGTATTTTTATTCAAGTCAAGTTTATTTGTACACCGCTTTTCACAATACAAATTATTGCAAAGCAACTTTACAGCAAATTAAGTTTCTACAATATTTAGTGGTTTCAATATTTATTGTATTCAAAATACAATAAAATGCTGTTCATTCATACAAAGACTTAAATGCACCACTTCTATGGTGATTATGTTTTTATGTCCAAATTTAAATGTATTTTGATATATTTTGGTGGTCACAATAATCTCAGTAAAATGTACATTATTCCTTGAGGTCTAAAAAAAATCTTAACCTCATCGAGAACTAAAAGGATAATTTAGTGTCTATTATTTTATTGTTGATCTCGTGTGAATTGGACAATGGGTTTAAGTTTTAAAAACCAATTAATTAATCAGTAAAGTGACAATTAACATGGTTACTGTTCAAATAAAGTAACTACTGATGCAATCACAATCTAAAAAACAGCTTAAGATTACAGTATTGGAGTAACTTCTCCAACACTGCATGCAAATCATTTGCATAAAAAATGTTTATAGACCGTTCATTTCATTGACACCACACACATGGGGTGAGGAGAGACAAACCGCCCACATCAACACAGCTGACCGTCAGTCAGAGACAATGCTGTCATCACAGAGACTCTACTGCATAAAGATGCCATTCAAGTCATCAGTTTGTTTTTCTAGCAAAACAACTATGCTTGTACACCCATACACACACTGCCACATTAACAGCGACAGAAATGTCGTTGTCAGTGGCTGAACAACAGAGAAGATAAAAGATCTGAGGATAAGAGAACTGCTCTTCCTTCATTTGCTAAACCTAAATCACTGTGAAACTCAAGAACTGTCACGTTGTACAGGTTGTAAAGGGAAAATGTTCCAAAAGAAAAAAAGTTTGATTTCCTATGTCAGAGATTCCATCTCTTCCAGACGTTTGCCAGAACATGTGGTTGAGTTTTTGGTTGAACTATTGCTTTAAAACATAAAAATACAAACAATAATCTACTATAAGATTCTTTATAATACACTGTCCAGTTGAAATCACCTGTTTCCCAAGGGGCAAAAGATAAAGCTGATCCATCTGCCAACTGCCAACCCTGCATCCAGTCCAGATGGTTCAAGCCGATCCACAGCTTACTTGGCAAGTCTTTTCGATCTTTAACTGCAGGGGGAAGGAGATAAATAATGAGTATTTAAAGGCTGGAATACACTACATGATTTTTGCCCCGATTTACAGTCTGGATAATCAACGATAACTGCCAAAATTCAGAGCCAGTTTGCAGATTTGGGTTGACAGATTTCATAGAAAATTGCTTCACGAGTTCACACTTACTTATAATGAACCGAGTAAAGTTTATGCGTATTTGGCGTGCTGTCCGGGGAGAGGGCTCCGAGCTCGGTAATTACTCTCGAGCCTGGGGTACTCCCCCTGTCCGGGGAGAGGGGTTCGAGCTCGGGTCTAAGCCCGGACCCAAAGTGCTCCCCCAAAGATGCAATTAGTATGGACAGCAGCCAGAGAGGAGCGTTGATAACCCCCCAAAATATGCAGAACTTTAAAATTGGTGGGTGCTGGACATCGCTTGAAGTAGCGGCACTGCTGAGGCTTAGGAGAGAGAACTAAAGGCTTCTGCGGAAGCGGGCGCTGCTGCAGCAGTGTAAAATATAGATAATGGCTCCAGCGGGAGCGAGAACTGCTGCGGCAGTGGGGAAAATACAGAAAAGGCTCCTGCGGGAGCGGGCACTGCTGCGGCAGTGGGGAAATATGGAAAGCTCCTGCGGGAGCGGGCACTGCTGCGGCAGTGGGGAAATATGGAAAAGCTCCTGCGGGAGCGGGCACTGCTGCGGCAGTGGGGAAATATGGAAAGCTCCAGCGGGAGCGGGAACTGCTGCGGCAGTGGGGAAATATGGAAAAGCTCCTGCGGGAGCATGCACTGCTGCGGCAGTGGGGAAATATGGAACAGCTCCTGCGGGAGCGGGCACTGCTGCAGCAGTGGGGCCATACAGGTAAAAGCTCCGCGGGAGCGGGGTGGGTTGGGAGCATGTAGTGGGGCTGGGTCGTTATAGGTGATTTAGGTGATGTTAACGGGGGTTAGCCATGGTGGGTCGGGAGTTAGAGTGAACAGGGATGGGATGGCGTTAAATGGGTGGTTCTGAGGCGGGAGTGTTCGGAGGGATGGGTAGGGGCAAGGCGGAAGAAAGGGCAGGCATGCGAGAGGTAGGAGAAAAGATAGCTGCCGGGACCGCTTGCGGAGGCGTCTCACGCTTGGGTGGTCGGGAGCGGAAAGAGAGAGAGGGGGGGGGGGGGGGGTGGGGGGGGGGGGCGTTGGGGATAATTTGGAAAAATGCTCCTGAGGGAGCGGGCACTGCTGCGGCAGTGGGAAAATATGGAAAATGCTCCTGCGGGAGAGGGCACTGCTGCAGCAGTGGGGAAATACAGAAAAAGGCTCCTGCGGGAGCGGGAACTGTGAGGCAGTGGGGAAGTAAGGAAAAGCTCTTGCGGGAGCGGGCACTGCTGCGGCAGTAGGAAGTAGAGATACAGGCTCCTGCTGGAGCGGCCACTGCTGCGGCAGTGGGGAAATATGGAAAAAGCTCCTGCGGGAGCGGAAACTGCGGCGGCAGTGGGGAAATATGGAAAAGCCCTGCGGGAGAGGAAACTGCTGCGGCAGTGGGGAAATATGGAAAAGCTCCTGCGGGAGCGGAAACTGCTGCGGCAGTGGGGAAATATGGAAAGCTCCTGCGGGAGCGGAAAATGCTGCGGCAGTGGGGAAATATGGAAAAAAAACTCCTGCGGGAGCGGGCACTGCTGCAGCAGTGGGGAAATATGGAAAAGCTCCTGCGGGAGCGGAAACTGCTGCGGCAGTGGGGAAATATGGAAAGCTCCTGCGGGAGCGGAAACTGCTGCGGCAGTGGGGAAATATGGAAAAGCTCCTGCGGGAGGGGAAACTGCTGCGGCAGTGGGGAAATATGGAAAAGCTCCAGCGGGAGCGGGAACTGCAGAGGCAGTGGGAAGGAAATTGGAACGCTCTGCGGTTTTCGTGCAGGCATCTGCGGCAGTGGGGAAAAACAGGAAAAATGCTCCTGCGGGAGCGGGCACTGCTGGTTTTGAGTGGATGGGGCTGTACTGGCATTTAAAGGGGGTGGCCGATGAGGGTTCGTTGAGCTTCCTTGATGTGGGAGCGGTCAGATCGAATGTAGCTCTTGAAAGCTTCTGACGACCAGCGACCGAGTGCTTGTATCTGCTGCTGGGAGAGGCCTTTTTGGGCCGCTGTGGTAGCCGCCCCGATTCGAAATGAATGGCTGGAAAAATTATCCGCTGGGATGCCGGATAGGAGCAGAACTGACTTAAGGTGCTTTTGAAACCAGAAACGGGTGACGGGACGGTTGGAATCATATGTAAAAAAGGGGGTCGGATGGGAGTTTGGACTGTGACTTCCTGAGCTGGACAAAGGCTAGGAGGTCTTGGTATGGTAGTATGGGTGATTGTACGTTGAAAATAAAAATTAAATGGCTTTTCTTGGTCTGGTCTGTTTTACTTTGCTTAATGAAGTAAAAGATGGTTTCGTCATCCAGCACTGCTAGATCGGAGATAGTGGGTGGATGTTTGGATTGAAGCTAGATGTGATAGTGAGCTCAGAGCATCTGAGAAACCAAAGAAAGCCAGGATGAACATAGCGTCAAGCGTGTGGGCGGTGTGAATGGAATGATAACCTCTGCGGAGGGTAGAAATACATTTGGTCAAAATTGTAAGGTAATGGGTTGCCTGGTATCTGGGCGAGTGGGATGGGATCTTTGGATACCTTTGATGAGTAGGGAGGTCTGAGAATTGGCTATCTGGGGTGAGGGTGAACCGTATAAGAGTTTGTGAAAAAACTGGATTCCGCTTAGATAACCCTTAATGGAGCTGATTTGGAGGTTTTTGTTGATGTTAAGGTGAGAGATGAATGAGGTGATAGCGAGCAAGGAAAAGTCGGGAAATGGCAGGTTGTAGGTGGAGTGAAATGCTTTAAAGCATTTCCAAGCTGTTAGGTAAGATTGGAGGGTCCTGGGGGCGACGGCTTGTAGGATAGAGTTGAGGGAAGCTTCGAGTAGTGGTCTCAGAGGATGATTTAAGGGAATATCAGCTCTGAATAGGGAGGTACTGGGGTTGGGGCTGGATCCGCCTCCGGTGCCAGTGTTCTGAATTTCTGGAAGGCAAAGCGAGAGAGAGAGTCAGCTATTTGGTTTTTTGAACCAGGAATATGTTTTGCAGTTAGAATGAATTGGTCGCAAGCCGAGATCCAAATCAGGCGTCTTAACAGAGGCATTAGGGCGGGTGAATGGGAACGGCTTTTATTGATGCAATGCACGGTAGCCTCGTTGTCGCAGTGGATAATGATGCTGGTGGCGGACCACTCCTTACCCCACAGCATTGCTGCGACGACTAAGGGATATAGCTCGAAGAGAGCTGAGGATTTTAGCTGCTGTGGTAAGTCTACCAGCTGGGGGGGCCACGTGGATGCGAACCAGCGGCCTTGATAAAATCCTCCGAAACCGACGGAGGGGGCGGCGTCAGTAAATAACTTAATGTCGATTGGGGAAGAGATTAAGTTATTGTAAAAGAAAGATAGGCCGTTCCATTGTTTAAGGAAGGATATCCATAAGCTGAGCTCGTTGCAGCACGCGTCAGTTAGTGATATTCGATCCTCTAGTGCGTGGGCGGAGGACGCGAAAAAAAAAGGAGGTGTGAGATAAAAGGGCGTCCCTGCGGGATGATGCGCATGGCGAAATTTAGATGACCGAGAATGGATAGCAACTCTGCAGCCGAAAGTGAGGCGGACGGAAAAGTAAAATTTATTACGCCAGCGGATGCCAAATAAGTGCCAAAAATCCGGGTGGATGGGCATCACTTTAAAGGCAGAGGTGATGTCAACTTTAGCCATCCAAGCGCCGCGACCTGTGTCTTTGATCAGGGTAATGGCTTGGTCAACGTAGTGGAGAGAAAATTCTTCGAGTGAAATGAGGCTGTTAATGCTTGGGAACGGGGAATTATGCGGGGATGAAAGATCGATTTTGAGGCGTTTTTTACCTGAGAATTTCCTGGTAGCTATAACGATGGGGCTAACGCGGAAAACTTTAAAGGGGGGGGCGGAAAAAGGGGGTGGCTGGTGTTTCGATCATAAATTTTGCATCTGTTTCTCTTTTAATTAGGAGGTCGACTGTTTCGGGTTCGGCGAGAGCGGACTGGAGATTGGGGCAGATGAGGCTTTGGGAGGGGAAATTTTCAACGCCAGGGTGAAAGCCGTGTGAAAGACCCGATAGTAGATAATCCGTAAAAGGGGAGTCAGAGTGATGAAGTAATTCTGAAGATAAACGAGAAACATTCACAGGAGTCGATAAATATCTTTTAGTATTTTTTTATTTGCGGCTTTTTTCACTGGGCATATCAAGCAGGCATGGGCACCGCCACAAAAATTGCAAACATGCAAAAAACGGCAGCGTTGCCTTGAGCATCTGCCCGTGTTGAAGCCGGCGCAGACCTGGCTGTCAGAGGGAGCTGGGTGGCGGTGGTAGTTGGAAGTGGGGGGGAAAGGGGTGGTTGGGATGTCTAGGAGACGCGGGACATAGCTGGTGGATTTGGGCTGGGATGGCTCAGGGCAGGGGGGAATAGATGGGTTGATTAGAGGGCATGCAATGGTGGAGTGGGCAATGGATCGGCAGACCACGCCAGGATAGATTGCGGCAGCATAAAATATACCCTGTTGTGAGTACGGTGTCCAACGCACCCAGTAAAAAAAAAAAGGGCATTGATTCACTGGGCTATGCGGAGGGCACATTAGCAGCAAAATAATTTGTGTTGGTAGTGTAAATTAACAGTGGAAGCCGCGTGAGTCACGCGAGGCTCGGCGATGTTATTGAGAGTGGTATAAATTTTTGACGAGCTGGCTTCTCGTGAGGGAAGGGAAAAAGTGCAGATGGACTTCATGTAAGGGTGAAAGCGACGTGAATTCAGCAAATGTTTACAATACGTGAAGGGTGTGAGCTGGTTTTTTAACGTGGACGAACAATCCCCGCAGGCGATTTGGCGATTGCGGATGCAGGTGAATTGGTGGACAGAAGGGAAAAAAGATTAGTCCGCCACATGCCAAAATCTGTTCCTGATGTATGGCCAGGGGGGTGGTCCAAGGCGAAGGGCGTTCGGAGGGGTGTGGGTAGTGGTGTGGCGGGAAGAAAGAGAGAAGGCCGAGCTGAGCGAGGGGCGGAGGGGAGTTGGAAAGGTAGCGCGGAATGCTGGCGGAGGCATGCTCACGTGGGGCGGGTTCACGGGGAAGGAAGTAGAAGAGGGAAAGAGAGGGGGGAAAAGACGGGACGGGGACTGCGTCGGTAGCGGAGGCAGGCTTCATGCTTGGTAGGCTCCGGGAGCGGAAGGAAAGGGGGGAAAGAGAGAGGGAAAGGCAGGCATCAGGGCCTGCGCCATAAGCGGAGGCATGCTCGCGCTTGTGGCAGTACCGATAGCGGAAGAAAAAGGAGGAAAAAGAGAGGAAACGGCGGGCGTCGGGACCTGCGCCATTAGCGGAGGCATACTCGCGCTTGTGACAGTTCCGATAGCAGAAGAAAAAGGAGGAAAGAGAGGGGGAATGGCGGGCGCCAGGGCCTGCGCCATTAGCGGAGGCATGCTCGCGCTTGTAACAGTTCCGATAGCGGAAGAAAAAGGAGGAAAAAGAGGGGGAGTGGCGGGCGCCGGGGCCTGCGCCATTAGCGGAGGCATGCTCACGCTAGTGATGGATGGTGGGGCTGCAGGCCATGGGTAGGGGAGGGGGTATGGGGAGGTGTGTGGCGAGGGTTGTGGGTAGGTCTGCGCCGCTAGCGGAGGCATGCTCACGCTAATGCGGTGGCTCGTGGAGACTGGAGCTGGCATTTTGTCGAGCTGGCGCTCGGTGGATGGAGGAAGAGGTCTGGGGCTGGCGGCATCCGGGGCGCGGCCCCGGCTTGCCGAAGGTTTTTTTGCTGAGGCCTAAATGGCCGGAAGCCCCGTCTTCGAGGATTTTTTTTTTAGTCTTTTTTAGTGGTGGTTAATTCGGGCCGTGAGTATGGAACACTACGTCCCTGGCTCGCTTTGTCCGCGGCCTTGGATGGAGGAGTGAAGCTTGGAGGCGCCCCTGTTTGGAGGGAAGTATAGAGGGCGAGGAGATCTGCCTTGGCTGATCGTCGTGGGACGCTGACGCCGGAGCTGACGAGCGCCTGGCGTATTTCTGCCACGGTCCATTTCTCCGCAGCTGGGGCGGGGGAGAGGGCTGAGGCGTAGGAGGACGCTGGAGAAGGTGGCTGACGCCTTGAAGGCGCAGGTGATGGCGTGCCTCGGTGCCTGGAGGTATGCGCGATGGCGGAGCGGGAGGGCCGGCGGCCCCGAGTTGCAACCGCGGGCTCGCTTGTGGTGTCCTGCGGAGCGCTGGTGCACTGAATGGCGACTGGAGACGCCGGAGGACCCGTGGTGTCAAACTCATTATCGTCCGCGAAAAGTTCGATGTCTGACATGGTGCTAAAGACAGGACATAATGGAGGTAAGGCTGCTTTGATTATTTATAGAGGTTCTCTCTTGAGCTGATTGGATAGATGGTGTAATTACTGATGATGAACTGGCCGTGTTAATTATCTGTGCGCGCTCCTCCCGAAACTTGTTAATAAAACATCACGTAGTGTATGATGGTCACAGACTCAGATTTTTTAGCTTCAGACTTTGATTCCATCCAGTCGGAGGATATCAAACATGTTTGATATTTTGAGCCGATTTTAGAACACGTTGTTTTCATTTGTCATGTGTCTCCTAGCAACAAGCCGCACGTTTCTGTGTGAGTATGTTGTGATCGGAACAACTTTAAAATCTGCTAATGTGTGATCCTCAGTCGTTTAGTGTATGATGACCAGTTTTTCTTCTGTGACTATTACAAAGTTGGTAAGTGTAAGTGTATGATGCCCAATTTTAAAATCTGTTCAGATATTAAAAGTTGTGTTGTGAATTCCAGGCTTTAGCTGCAAAATCAGTGTGAATTAAAGCTGAAATGTGTAATTCAGCACTAAAAATAACGAGTGTTTTCAAACAGGTTTCTCTAACACTCCCACCAGCTGCCATTGGTCAGACACACAGAGGCCCTGAACTTATGCTATTGGTATTTCAAAAAATTACAGTGCATCAGTATTGATGATTATGAGAGAATATGGATGGAGATGCATAGCCTGTTTTACAATTCAAGTTTTACGATTCCAAATCCAACTGCAGTTGTTAATACAGTAATAAATATGCAGCTGAGGTTGGTGCTGATGGATAGACAAGATTTCTAATGGACACTGAAAATGTGGCTATGTAGAGAGAATTAGTGTTTTCAAACAAGAACATATTAAATTCATCAAAACTGACAATAAAGACTAAAAAAAATATATATTTCAAACAAATGCAAATAAATGAATTTTTATTAAATCTAACAGAATGGACCCTTATGTAGCATTTGGACCAATCAGACACACAACTTTTTGTTATATTTAACAAAATAAATAAGCCCCCCACTACCAAAGGCAATTACGAAGGGTCTAGGACACCTTCCCACGAAAGTGCACCCTAACCCCGCAGAAAGGCGAAACAGCCTCTGGTCCAGGAACCCCTGCTGATATCAGGTTTTATGGCATAAAGGAATGCCGGCAGATAAACTCCTCATTTTCACATAAGAAAGAACACTAATGCCCAGAGAAATTGATTTTTCTACTAATAACCATAGGAAAACCTTTTTGAATGAAACACAGTTTTTAAGGCAACATGGATATTATTGATGTCTTGTTATAATCGGTTGTAAGTATAGAATATTTTATGCATGTTTATGATTGAACCATTCATTCATGTAACCTTACATATACCATGTTTATTATCTATGAATTTGTTTTCTGATGATCTAAACGAGAGTGTATTTTATATGTTGGTACATAGGCAATATACAGTATATTAGGGTCCTGAGAACTTTTAGTATTTTCGATTCAAGTTCCAGATATTAAGTACCATGTTTCCACACAAAGAGCAATAAACTCCACAGGATCTCAAAACGCTCACTTGGGATTCCGGCTTTTCTCATTGGATAAGCCCATCTTGAGAGGCGGGGATCATCTCTGACCTTAAAGCTGACAAACCATGTGACCCGCCCAGTCGGTGGTTCGGTCATGATGCAGATGAAGATGTGAGAGAACGCTTCAGGATACCAAAGCATTTGTGCCAGGCCTTTCTTCAGCCTAGTCCTTTCCATTCATCAAGTTACTCTGACTCAAAACTGGTTCTTTCTCATCAACCAACTTCAGCAAAGATCTTGGGGCTTAAGATTGCATCAGGAATCTCTTTAAGACAGACGAGACTTGCAAGTATCAAACTTAGTCTTATTAATTGATACATTAAGTATCAGTTACACCTTTTTACAAAGGTGTGTTTGAACTAAGAATCTGACGTTTTCCCTCAGGTTTAGATCTGCTGAATATGCAAAAGTGTTCCATAAAATTCATTCTTTATGCCTCTTTCTATGCTGAGTTAAACTTTAACCCTTTCCTATACCAACTGTATGTGTGTGTGTGTATGTTAGACCAGCTTAATGTGTTTATGTAGTATGTTAGACTAGTTTAAGTGTTTATGTAGTTAATAAAACCTTACTTGGATCACACTTGACGTGTTCATTGTTTAATCATAACCGGAGTCAATAATCATGCAGATTTACGTTACAAGCTTATAGAATTGTACAGTAAGAAAGTTATTTCCCTTAACCAGGAAATTAACGTTCTTAGAATTGACAAGACAGTTGACCCTGAGTGGTCAGCTAAATATCTACAGCGGATCTAAAATATTCATAATTAACCATAACTAGTTATGGTTAATTATTCATATTTCCTGGTTGAGCTAAATTCGTACACAACAACCTAATTTGTCTTTCAGATAGATTTTTAAGCCGCAAAAGGCGTTTTGGGCGATGTTATAGACTGTTATGCTGGGTTTTTTAGGTAAATGGGGAAAAAATATTTGGTAACGCTTTACTTGAAGGGGTGTGCATAAGAATGACATGACACCTTCATAATCATGACATGACACTTAATGACAGTTGTCATAAACATGAATATGAAGGAGGTTTTATGCATGTTTATGACCACTGTCATTAAGTGTCATTCGCTCAGTTATGTAATTTGTAATGCAAAGATGACATTGTTTGAGATGTCTTTGTTATGGGCTATGGTTAGGGGTAAGGTTAGGGGTAGGGGTAGGTCAAATAATGTCATATTTGCATAAAAAATCACATAACTGAGCGAATTACACTTAATAACAGTTGTCATAAACACGCATTAAACCTCCTTCATATTCATGACATGTGTCATGCCATGATTATGAAGGTGTCATGTCAGTCTTATGCACACCCCTTCAAGTAAAATGTAACCGAATTTTGGCATTGAACGGAACAATATATATATACACTGAACAAAAATATAAACACAACACTTTTGTTTTTGCCCCCAATTTCATGAGCTGAACTCAAAGATCTAAAACTTTTTCTATGTACACAAAAGGCCTATTTATCTCAAATATTGTTCACAAATCTGTCTAAATCTGTGTTAGTGAGCACTTCTCCTTTGCCGAGAAATCCATCCACCTCACAGGTGTGGCAAATCAAGATGCTGATTATACAGCATGATTATTGCACAGGTGTGCATTAGGCTGGCCACAATAAAAGGCCACTCTAATGGCGCTTTTCCACTGCGTGGTATGACTCGGCTCGGAACTGCACGTTTCGGCTAGGCACCAACCCACCACGGTTTGCGTTCCACTGCAGTTCAGTACCGCTTTAGAGTGGGCGGGATTATTACATGTGATAGTTGCGGCCGCCTCTACTCCACAACCCTAAAAAAAATGTCATTCCAAGGCGCCCATCAAGATACGCTTGGATCCATCCTTGCTATCAACGCAGAGGAACGTCTGTTATTCCGCAAAGCCTGAACACACACACAACCTTGGTTGTTAAAAGGTGCGCTCGTTCAAAACGGTTGTGTTCGAACCTTTGCTGGCTGTGCTGATTTAAATCTAGCGGTTCTTTTGTGTTTGTGTCGCAAGTTCAGTGACGCAGGTAGTGACGATTCTCTCCGGCCAATCCGTGATCAGTAGAGTTTACACGTCACGTTTTGGTAACGGTACGGTTCACTTGGAACCCCAACCGAGGTGGTACTAAAAAAAGTACCAGGTATAGTACCCAGTGGCCGTGCTGTGTACCGTGCCGTACCATGCAGTGGAAAAGAGCCATAACATGGTGAAGTTTTACTGTATTGGGGGGGTCAGAAAACCAGTCAGTATTTGGTGTGACCACTATTTGCCTCACGCATTGCAACACATCTCCTTCGCATAGAGTTGATCAGGTTTTTGATTGTGGCCTGTGGAATGTTGGTCCGCTCCTTTTCAATGGCTGTGCGAAGTTTCTGGATATTGGAAGGAACTGGAACACGCTGTCGTATACGCCGATCCAGAGCATCCCAAAAATACTCAATGGGTGACATGTCCGGTGAGTATGCTGGCCATGCAAGAACTGGGATGTTTTCAGCTTCAAGGAATTGTGTACAGATCCTTGCAAAATAGGGCCGTGCATTATCATGCTGCAACATGAGGTGAAGGTCGTGGATGAATGGCACAACAATGGGACTCAGGATCTCATCACGGTATCTCTGTGCATTCAAAATGCCAACAATAAAATGCACCTGTGTTAGTTGTCCATAACATACACCCGCCCATACCATAACCCCACTGCCACCATGGGCCACTCGATCCACAACGTTGACATCAGCAAACCGCTCACCCACACGACGCCATACACACTGTCTGCCATCTGCCCTGTACAGTGAAAACCGGGATTCATCCGTGAAGAGAACACCTCTCCAAAGTGCCAGACGCCATCGATTGTGAGGGGTTAAGTGGTCTGACGGTTGTGGGCGGTTCGATGTACTGCCAAATCTCTGAAACGCCTTGGAGCGGATTTTCTTGTTTTGTATGGTAGAGAAATGACATTCACTCACGGGCACCAGCTTGGTGGAATTCTGGCAGTCGCATGTCACATTGCCAACGCTCCCTGCAAAACTTGCAGACATATGTGGCATGTGCGGGTGATTAAAACTGCCCATTTTAGAGTGGCCTTTTATTGTGGCCAGCATGAGGCACACCTGTGCAATAATCATGTTGTCTGATCAGCATTTTGATATGCCACACCTGTGAGGTGGATTGATTATCTCAGCAAAGGAGAAGTGTTCACTAACAGATTTAGACAGATTTGTTAATATTTGAGAGAAATTGGCCTTTTGTGGTCATAGAAAAAGTATTAGATCTTTGAGTTTATGAAAAATGGGGGCAAAAACAAAAGTGTTGCGTTTATAAATTTTGTTCAGTGTAGAATCTCATTTGATGGGGACGTTATATTAATGATGTTATTCTATTCTTTTCAGGGTCAAAGGAAGATTTAATTTAATTTCATCAATATCTTAATAATATCAATTCTAATGTGAAATTGTCTTTAGAATATAATAAGGAAAAATTTACTATCTGGACCTGGAAATTACTAAAGATAAAGAAGGATTTTCACATACATCAATATTTAGAAAACGCACAGACAGAAATATAATTCTCCATCCTAAAAGTTGATAAATAATATACCTTTTAGGCAGTTTCATAGATTACATAGGATTTGTGATAAAGAACAAGAAACGGAATAGGAATAAATGACATTTTAAAATATATTGTAAAAATTATTTTAAATTGTAATAATATTTCACTGTTTTAATGTATTTTTGATATAAAAAAAACAGCCTTGGTGAGCATAAGAGCATCTTTCAAAAAAACAAAAACAAAAATTTTTACTGACACTTTTGAGCAGAATACTATAGCTGCAGATTGGGGGTTCAGCTATAGAGATGGTTAAAAATCATAACACAGAAGTGAAAATGAGAATTGAGTCTTACAGAACTCAAGCTCTTGAGGGCTAGAGACACTGAGCAGATCTCCTCCTTGACTACGACAGGCATCCCGCGCCTCGTGCCAGGTCACCACCGCTGTGGATACGACCTGATAGCAGCGTCCTTTCACTGGGTCTTTCTCCCATAAAGTAGAACATCCCTCCACTAAATAAAAGAAAACGGATAGGGGGTTAGTTACAATTCTTTCATTATACAGACCTCCATCTGTTTGTCTCCTGTCCTACTTCCGGCATATGTGATTCTTTCATTCTGTCTCTGACCTTTGAAGTGTTGCAATCTTTTCCATGTTTCTTCAGAAAGTATAAGTCATATTAAAGGAATGTACAACAAACAGGGGTAATAGTTAAAATGGCTTAGCAAGAACAGAATAGTACAAAAAGCATGAGATCCATGTAAAAACCTAGCAGGTTGGGGTTTGTAGGGAAATAGTTCACTTAAGTGTGCTGCGCAAATGTGACACAGACAGTATCTGTGACACGCTCACCACAGAAAATACATTTTTATAATACCCCTATCTCTTATTTATTTATTTATTTAAAACTAAATGAAGTATTTTAAATTGAATAGAAGTATTTTTTTTATTGAAAGTTATTGAATTATCCACGACATGCCTAAATTGATTTTAAAGGGGTCATATGATGCGATTTCAAGTTTTCCTTTCTCTTTGGAGTGTTACAAGCTCTTGGCGCATAAAGAAGATCTGTAAAGTTGCAAAGACTAAAGTCTCAAATCCAAAGAGATATTCTTTATAAAAGTTAGGAGTCAACCACGCCTACCTAAAACGGCTCGTTCTAACATGCCCCCACATCTACGTTAATATGTGGAAATATTAGCATAATGCCGCCCAAATGTTCACGCAAAGAAAGAAGGCATGGTTTCAGGAACAGCAGTAGTGTTGATGCAGCCATGTCAGGGAGATGGTGTGTGTGTTTCAGTGCGAAAGCAAAAGCACTTTATTTGGCCTTCCGGAAGTTGATGCAATTAGGAATCATTGGTTAAGAGTTATTTACAACAGAACAGCACAACCCAGGTGTTCGACTTTGTACAACGCATTTTATGGACGACAGTTTTTTGAACCTAGAAGAGTACAAGGCTGGCTGTGCACAAAGGCTATTTCTAAAAAGGGTCAATTCCGACTTTGCTATGACAATCTGGCGCTTCTCAATCAGCGACTGTAAGTATGTTTTGTTACTAGTTTAAGTATTTGCTATTGACTATTCAAATGCAGAGTTTTGCGCAGCGCAGAGTAACGCGTCGTGTGTGTGTGTGAGAGGGGAACAGGGTCACATCACAGGAGAGTGAACAACCTGTCAGAAATCATAGCACGTCAGATGTCTTAACCACGGCTTGTGTACTGCACGCGACTCTGTTGCCCTTTCGGGCTTGAACTGATGGTAAAACTAACAACATTATTAACTGTCTTGATATTTACTTTGAAAGCGGACGCTCGCGATTATGGTAAGGGGCGTTACATTTCCGATGCGTGCTTGTGGTGTTCGGCCAATCACAATGCACTGGGTCAGCTGGCCAATCAGAGCAGGCTGCGCTTGTCTGAAGGTGGGACTTTGTTGAAAATTACGTGTTTTGAGAGAGGCGGGGCATAGAGGACCTACAATAATGTACAGTATTTGAAAAATAATATGTTTTTTGAACATTAAAGCATGTCAGCATATTCGGTTACACCAAATACACAAAATAATGATCTTTAAAATAGCATCATATAACCCCTTTAAGAAATTAACATTGTTAATTAGATTATTTAGCATTGTTAGGTACGACTGGATAAAACAGCCTGTAATAGTCAACAGTTTAATTTTGTAAAATGAGTCACATGTACTTTCCAGCTGCTCTCTGGAAAAACCCCAGTATCTGCGAAGGGATGTAAACCTTACCATACTTCAGACAATTCCCCCACTTCTTGTCTTGATCATAGTTTGCTGTGGTGGAGCACCAGTCCAGTGTCTTGTCTTCAGTGCCAGGCAGACAGCTGTGGTGCCAGGTTCCATTATAGAGAAAGGGGAACTCACAGGGTGCCCCGTTAGAATTCCCCCCGCTTGTGTGCATTCCTGAGAAAAAGGGGAAGAGGGGAATTGTTTGTTGGGTTTATGTAGCTAATCTGACAAAATCTCCCATCTGACACATCCTCAATGGAACAAATGACTCATAAATAAAAATAGAATAGGGTAATTTTAGTTTTAGAGTGAAGATAACCAGGACCATGGCTAAGAAAATGGAGAGATTGATAAATAAATGACAAAATCTCTCTCATCTCGCCCCATATATCTTCTTTAAAGCATCATTCACTAAAGAAGTTAACTGAATGCTCATGTATGTCTACTATACAATTCTACCTGACAAAAAATATAACAGAACTCTAGTCCTTTTTGGCTATACATTCACACAATCATTTATTAAAGCCCTGAGACAGCAACAGATAGCAAAAGTAAATTGGTCAATGACAAATAAGAGTGTCCAGGATAAAGAAAAGGAACAATCATTTAAAAATATTTTTTTGTTGTTGCAAAAATATAAATTATATCAAATTACATAAACATAAAAAATATAAAACTAAAAGTAAAAAAAAAAAGATACACCACCATTCTATATGGGGGGGTTTGGGTGGGGGGTGCAGGTAGTGATTGTTTTTTTTTTTTTTTTTTGGAAAGAAAGTCCTAGTTTTATTCAGCAAGGAGAGTGTGTGAATTGATCATTTGTGGCACAATGGTTTAGAGAGGCGTATTGGTACTACCCCAAAGATCGCAGTTCGAGTCTCAATACCCGCAAGGATTGTATGTGGAGTGGAGGGAGTGAATGTGCAAGCAGCTCTTCTCTTCCCCTGCAAAACACGAGGAATGAGGTGAGACCCTTGAGCCAGGCACCGAACCCCCACCTGCTCCCCAGGCGCCGCACCATGCGCCCCCTGCCTGGTTTGTGTGTGTTCACTACCCACTGCTGTGTGTGTGCAGTTAGATGGGATAAATGCAGAGCACAAATTCTGAATATGGGACACCATACTTGGCTACACGTCAAATCACTTCATTTTCATTTTAAAAGAAAGTGACAATAAAGACATTCATAATGTTACAAAAAATGAAAACAGAATACAATTACTTTAAATTGTAATAATATTTCAAATTTTACGTTTTGTTTTTTTTTTTTTTTTTTGTTCCGGTCAAATTAATGCAGCATTGGTGAGCAAAATGCTTTAAAAAAATAAAAAAACATTTTGAAAGATAACTTTTAAACTTTTTTATATTTTAGCTAAAAACGGGAACATATTAAAAGGTAAAAACAAAAAAAACAGATTTATCAGAAATGACAACCACATTCTGCAGCTGTGTGAATGTAGCCATGTGACAAAAAAAAATAAATCCCAAGCAACATTTTAAAAATGTTTTCCACCTGAGAATGTGCAAATTCACAGAGAAACTAATGTTAGTCAAAAGAAAAACAGAAAGTAATATCGCAAGTCGTTTACTGTCAGATATGAAGCAATCGTTGTGTAATTAACCTGTATGAGCAGGTGGAGTTTCCCATAAACTCCATTTTTGTATTGCTACAGTCACATAAAACAACAGCGAAACTCAAGGTTCTTCCTACAGGGCAGATCAACGGAAAGCAGATGAACTGGGTCTGTTAAACCACAGCAAAGCAACCACCATGCAATTGGTGCAAGTGCAACACAAAGTAAACCACACTGCAACAAACACAGAAATGTGTGTGCAGAATGTACCTTCTTCAAGTATCATGGTAGTGACAGGCAATCTTTCTTATTTTTTGCATAAAATTATATAATATATATATTTTATATATAATATATATATATATATATATATCTCAGGGAAAGATGACCCTATATGCCTTCACCCCCAGAAGTTGTGTAGTGTCAGCCAATCAGATTAGAATTTGCCAGGTCAAGAAAATACTTTTGTGAGCAATAGGCGTCAACTTTTAGCAGACGCCTTTATCTAAAGGGAAGTATTATGAGGACAATAACCCTAGACGACCTTTCTCAAAGGTACATTGGTTAATGCATCACCTCTTCTGGGGTGTGAACCTATAACCATTCAGCCACCTGCCCAGAGTGTGATCCATTAGGCTACAGCACCTCTAAATAAGTATGTACAAAAGTGACAGTATCCTACTTCGATACGGCTGCTGACAGATGTTATCCGAGCTCCCTCCTCTTTTCCAAGTGTCCTGTCCATCCCTCTTGGCAGAGACAGAGTTGTTAGTCCCAACGCTGAGTTTCATTTGGTATTCTGTGTAGATGATGTCCTCGTAGCACTTCCAGTGCAGAATCTCATTGGAGTCGCAGCTGAACAGGGTCACCACTTTGGAGCGCACCTCCAGACCCAGACACATGGACGATTCTACGTGGAACAACCTGTGGGCCGAACCCCACTTCCACGACACAGCCGGCACTGACAAACAGTCTCCCAACTTCAATGCTCCATCCTGGACCAGGAGGCACTTCCCATTGCTATTGTGCTGGATAGTAAACGTGTCATCCCCTGAATAAATATAAAATAGATTGTTATTTGATGCAGTTACATCCTGCATGAGATGATTATCTGAGAGAAGATGACAGTGGAGAGTATATGTAATGTGCTAAACCAGTCAACTAATTCAGTCAACTACCATGTGCTTCTGATCACTGTTTTAACTAAATCAACAAAGATGATTAATCAGAATCAGAATGAGCTTTATTGCCAGGTATGTTTACACATACGAGGAATTTGTTTTCGTGACAGAAGCTTCCACAGTGTAACAGAATGACAGTGACAAAACAAAAAACACAGATAATAAAAAAAAATTTTTTTTTTTAAAAGTATGTACAAAAGTTAAGATCCAATTGTCCTTAGATGCCCTTTTACTAAGACATTTCGGGCACCACGTGAGGCATGCAAACTTTTAACCACATGCTTGCTTCAAAAAGATATATCAGCTTGTACAGCTGATTTATTTAAATGTTTATACAGCAGTGTGTTGTTGTTGAAGCAGCCTATGAGTGCATTTGAATAAATACTGGATTGATAACTGGTATTTCTCTCCTGCCAAAGTGAAGTTATTTTCCACAACGTCTGATATGGTGTCAAAGTTGTCATAATAGTGTCTGTACGCTCCTTAGCACTTTGCTGATTAGAACAACAGGCAGAAAACAAAGGGCTCTTTGAGTCAAGCAGTGCTCTGGTGAGGCTGGGCCGTCACTGCAGCCCCAACAAAACAAACACAACATCAACATTTCTCCGAAGAACATGGCTGTAGTTTTTTTGTTTGTTTATATGAAACATATTTAACAAGTGTGTATTTAACCACACACTAATGATTTATGCAAGCATAAACCTACAAAAGCAGTGTCCATGTTAAAAATAAATATTATATGCAGTAAATAAGTGCATCTAATAATATTTATATATACAGTATATATATATATGTTTGTGTGTGTGTATTTGTGTGACCGCTGGACTACAAAACCATCATTAGGGACCAAGAAAATTTTAATTAAGATTTATACATCTCATGATAAATCATCTTTCCCATTGACGGATGGGTTGTTATGATAGGACAATTTTTGGCGAGGATCAATATTTTAATATCTGGAATCTGAGGGTGCAAAAAAAATAATCTAAATATTGAGAAAATCGTCTTTTAAGTTGTCCAAATGAAGTTCTTAGCAATGCATATTACTAATCAAATGAAGTTTTAATATATTTACAGTAGGAAATGTACAAAACATCTTCATGGAACATGATCTTTACTTAATATCCTAATGATTTTTGGCATAAAAGAAAAACCTATAATTTTGACCCATACAGTGTATTGACACAATGTGTGAATTATGTATATCAACTTTTATATAAATAATATAGTCAAATTCCTGAAATATTTCCACCTGAAAGCTTAAAACGAAAAGCTATATAAAACATTTGATGTAAACACTTTTTTATTCCCAATATTAATTTCTCAGAATACTTAATGCACTTTATTTATATTTCATTTGTTTAAATGCGTATTTTAATACAGGATTTAACATGAATGAAATAATAATACAGTAAATATTGCAGATGCAGATATGGATTTGTTTAATCATTTGAAGGCTAATGGGCAAAAAATGGTGTAATGCTTGGCTGAATGTCTCCCTCACCCACACCCACACCCACCCACCCACACCACACACACACACACACTCAGACACACACCACAACACATCACACGACACACACACACACACACTCACCTCTCACACACACACACACACACACACACACACACACACACACTTCTGGTCAGCTTTCCTTGTGTGGACTCTCCATAGGCGTAATGGTTTTTCTACTGTACAGACCATATATTCTATTGCCCTACACCAACCCTACCCCTAAACCTACCCCTTACAAGAAACTTTCTGCATTTTTAGATTTTCAAAAAACTTCATTCTGTATGATTTATTAGCTTGTTTACCCGTGGAGATCTCCATTTAGGTCCCCACCGTGACACGAGTGCCCATGAGTCTGTGTATTCAGGTTTAAGTCCCCACCAGGATATATAAACCTGTACACACACACACACAAATCTAACTGAAATATGAGGAGGTGGATATGAGCCGTGATCTACATCGAGGCAATGAAGCGGGTTATTATTTCAGTGCTGTTTGAAAACTGCGTATATTGATTTCCAAACACTGGCCATGATGACCCTCTAAAACAGGCAGCGTGTGAACTTGAACCTGTCCAGAGTGACCCACAAACTCACACATGTGAACTGCTAACGGTCCATGTTTGTGTGTATTAAATGTTTCATAGCAGCACCCATACATTATATAACCACCTCAAACAACCTGCTTCCCCTCCCTCCCTCCCTCCCTGACTCACTCACTCACTCACTCACTAGATAATAGCGCTTTCCAGTCAGACTGGCAGGGCTCGAGTCATTTTAGTCTTTTAAAGTTTTACATTTCAGAATGGTTCGATATTAACTGTATTAATAGCAGTTAGTCTGACGTTACAGAGCTTATATATCTATATATACAGAACAGAAAGGCAGACTTACCGTTGTTTACAGCTGATACGCAACTTCCTAAATGAACTGCGCTTTCTCCGGAAAGTAGGAATATTATAGTGTAAAACAACTGCTGTGTGCTCCAATCCATGATCAAAACTGTAAACAACACCTCCTGACTGCAGTCATGTATTTTCAGACTAAGTTACATATGCTTGTACAGGCCGGGTTTGTGCTCTCACGCTGTAAGCGGCAGAAAATCCCCCTCGATGATGATGTTTGCCTCACTACTTCTGAATCATTTCTGTTTCTGTTTATTTCTACACGGATGGGCCGCTGTGGTTGGCCAGCTGTCACGCGCGTCGTAGCGCATAGCCACGCCCTATAATGCAGTGCAGTTGATCGTGACATTTTTTTTTTAATGTGGAGATACAGTCTATGGTGGAGAGTCAGTAAAGAGAGGTTTAAAATAATTAATGTTCAATTATTTTATTTACTTTAATGTATTATTATTATGTAGGTAAACATAATTAATGTTCATAACTGATATTATAGTAACTTATATAATAATTTTAACTGATTGTTGTTTGTTATTGAATGCTTTTATCCCCAATTCTGGACTGTTTGTTTTGCGACAAAGCAAATCTAATACAACTCTTATCTCTTACAGTTTTCTTTTTTTTTTTTTTTTTAGTAAGCACGGTTCGTTGTAAATTGCGCAGTATTGTATTTTATTGTGTATGAGACTGTTGGACTTTATTGTGTTATGTTTAAAGCTGGGAGCAAATTCCTCATAAGAACAATGTTACATAGATGCCTCAAAAATTCTAATTTCAATTTCTTATTATGGTTGGTTGGATTTGCATTAAATTGTAATTTGTCGTGACTAATGTAATAACCTTTTAAAATAGAAGGTACACAATTATTTGCTCTTTGTTACTTAGGCCTGTGCAGGTGCATCTCAATAAATTAGAATGTCGTGGAAAAGTTCATTTATTTCAGTAATTCAACTCAAATTGTGAAACTTGTGTATTAAATAAATTCTATGCACACAGACTGAAGTAGTTTAAGTCTTTGGTTCTTTTAATTGTGATGATTTTGGCTCACATTTAAAAAAAAACCACCAATTCACTATCTCAACAAATTATATACTTCATAAGACCTATAAAAAACATTTTTAGTGAATTGTTTGTCTTCTGGAAAGTATGTTCATTTACTGTACATGTACTCAATACTTGGTAGGGGCTCCTTTTGCTTTAATTACTGCATCAGTGCGGCATGGAGGTGATCAGTTTGTGGCACTGCTGAGGTGGTATGGAAGCCCACACTGTAAAACTTTACTGTAAATTTACAGGTAATTTCTTACAGTATTGTACTGTATTTTCATAAATAATACAGTTTGTGAATTTTAAAGTTTTAAACTTTGAGCAGTGAGTTCACCTTTTAATCTATAGCTGCCTGTGACGCTTAATTATAACTAACGTACAACTTTGTGAGACTAACGTATACCGACGCGTCCAAAAAAATGAGAGGATGATGCAGCAAGAAGATATGAAGAGAAATGAAGTTCGTAGCAGATGGATAATTGTTTGACTGAGCATTGACACGGTAAGACATTGTTTTATTCGATTGCATTTCTGAACTGTTTGCACGAGTGGGCTGATTTTGGGATGATGGCGTTGTCATTCCACACCGACAAACGCTAACACAGACAGCACACGACACGTTCATCGAGTGTTTTTTGGATCGGTGTGTTAATCCTGTCGTTTTCGACGATTGAACATGAGAGAAATCGAAATTATAATGCCTGAAATGTAACATGCTCTATGTTGCTGTCTGTCGGCGCGTTGTGAATTTGCTTAACCTGTAATTAACGTTACACTGTATGTTAGAATCCGAGTGAACAGTTCAGTCTGTTCTGAACTATTCACCAATTAACTTTGATATTTCTTTTAAAACGTAAACATGTATCATGCCATTCGCACGACCTGCATTTGATTTTCGATTAATTTTTATTTCAGGCCGAGTAATCTGATGAAGATCGACTGACTGCTAACGTAAGTTCATCATAAATAGCCTTACAGTTATAATTCACTTGTTAACAGAAATTATGTGGTGCCAGTTCTGTGATAGTGCATTTTAATCGGTTTTATCATAGTGACTACAATGATGACATTCAATGATCTGTTGCAGGCTTTCACTTTGAGCCAGGGAATACATTGGCATCAAATGAAGTGACCGTAAAGGGAACACTTTACAAAAAGAACCTGCATGTCATTTTGCAGAACAATGATGAGGGAATTGTATTTGGGAAAATTCAGTTAATTCTTGTTCATGACAATTCCTGTGTGTATTTTGTCACACACAAATGTCAGTCGTTTTGTCTCGTAGACCAGGGAGTTCATTGCTTGACATCTCAAGATAAGGGCTACTTGTGCATAAACCAAGAGAGCTTACTGGATTACTATCCTCTTCCTGAATACTCTCTGTGTGCCTTTTCATAAATAGTCCTCTTCAGGAACTCGAGCTGCGTCGACAAACGCTAGGGGAACGCCTTCCGCGATCCACGCTCTGAATCGTATGTGAAATCAGTCCAATAGCTGAACGGGACGTCACGGCGGATGACGTCATGACCAGGAAGCTATAAAAGCACGTGCGGCGGAGCCCGCGTCAGCTTTCTGTCATTCAGCGAAGCGCTCTGTGTGTGTCAGTCATATTTATTGTTGTCTGTCTATTTTTGGTAAAAGACTTATAAGCAGCTATGTCTAAAGCCCATGCTAAGACAAAGCATGCAAAGGGGTGCAAGCCACGTTATAGGTTGTGTGTTCCTCCCTGCCCACGTTATATCACGAGTGGGGATACACACAGCCTGTGCGTGGTTTGTTTGGGAGCAAAGCACGCAGAGTCGGCTCTTGAGGGGGCCGGCTGCCCGCATTGCGAGCGCCTCCCACTGCGTACGCTTCGCTCCCGGAGGGCTCTCTTTGAGGAGGGAGCCTTCGCCAGCGTTCCTCGCGGTGCTGGCCCCGCTTCCGTCGAGTCGGAGCGGCGGTTGCATTCGTGGGGTTCGCAGTTGGATCTGGCGGAGGGAATGGAGACGGGCGAGTCCCTATCTCCTTCCTCACCCACCGGATCCAGTGCCCGATCTCTGGGTTCGGAAGCCCGTTCTGCGGCTACTTCCTCCTGGGGTGATGGCTCGATGCTTCTCCTGTCTTCCTCCGAGGAGGTTGACGTGGAGGACGTCGAAGAGGTTTCGCCCCCTCAATCACCCCAGTATGAGGAGCTAGTGGAGGTGCTTACTCGTGCCGCGGCCAAGTTAAGAATCGATTGGCCCGCCGAGAAGCAGGCCGAGCCGCAGCGAAGTAAGCTTGATGAACGCTTCCTGCGCGCAAGGCCGCCACCTCCATGCCGGAGCCTGCCGTTTTTCCCCGACCTCCACACCGAGGTGTCGAGGTCGTGGGCCAAGCCGTTTTCAGCCCGCCTATTCGTCCCTGCGTCAGATTATTATGGGAATGTGGCAGGGCTGTCTGAGCGCGGCTATAAGGCGATGCCCCGGGTTGAACAGACACTAGCTATCTATCTGTCCCCAGGCATGGCATCGTCCTTAAAGGCACCGGCACTGCCCTCCAAGCCGCTGCGTACAACATCAGCGCTTGTGGGCAAGGGGTACGCGACAGCAGGTCAGGCCGGTGCGTGTCTGCACACAATGTCTGTGTTACAGGCGTACCAGGCCGACCTGCTGAAAGAGCTGGATGAGGGCGAGGAGCTTAGCTCTGATAATATCGCAGAGTTAAGGAGAACCGCTGATCTCTCTCTCCGTGCACAAAGAGACCGCCCCGCGCCATTGGCGGTCCATGGCAGCTATGGTGGCGAGAGAAGGCATTTTGTGGTTGACCCTGTCTGATATGAAAGAGAAAGACAGGGTCTTCCTCCTCGACGCCCCGCTTGCGCCTTCTGGCCTGTTTGGCGACACGGTGAATTCAGTCGTCGACAGGGACCAGGAGGCCCGTAAACAAGCGGCGGCGTTTCAGCGGTTCCTTCCTCGCCGTATTTCAGCTCCGGGGGCTGCTGGGCGGCAGCAGTCCCCACCGCGTACCAGCTCCTCACATAGGGAGACGCAAAAACAGAGCGTTGCCGCCCGTGTTCCCCCGCGTCGGGACCGGAGGCAGAAGCAGCGCTCTGGGTTGGGGGCCTCGAAGCCTAAGCCGGATCTGCGGACCGTCCTTCAGGCGAAGAGGTCCTCGACAAAACGGTACTGACTATCTGAGTGTAGGACTAGCGAGGGCAGACCGCATCACACCGCATTACACGGTGCCCGTCTCCCCCCAGTGCCCTCAGGAGATCGTTCTGCCAACCCTGCCGGTGTTCCAGAGCGCAGCGGTCTCCAGCGAGCATATCTTTCAGTCACCGCCCGGCAACGTAGCGGCACTGAGAGGCTCGCGGCCTCTGCGGAGGTCCCCAGAGCAGCTAGGTCGTATTGCCTGTCGGCGGCAGTACGCTCAAGCACCGAACTAGCGTCTGGGCACCGCAGAGATCAGTCTCGAGAGACTGGTTCCCTTAATAGATTATTTAGCAGTGTGGAAGCTACTGGCAAATGTATCTCAATGGGTCCTGCGTACTGTAGAAAGAGGCTACGGAATCCAGTTCGGTTCTCGTCCGCCTCATTTCAACGGGGTCACCCCCACGCTAGTAGGTCCCGGGCAGGCTCTGGTATTAGAACAAGAAGTAGTTACTCTCTTAAGGAAGGAGGCCATCGAGGTGGTCCCTCCGCACGAGATAGACTCCGGGTTCTACAGCCATTACTTCATTGTTCCGAAGAAGGATGGGGGGTTGCGTCCCATTTTAGATCTGTGCCTATTGAACCGCTCAGTCATGCGACTGAAGTTCAGAATGCTCACACTCAAACAAATCGTGTCTCAGATCAAGTACGAGGACTGATTTGTCACGATCGATCTAAAAGATGCATATTTCCATATCTCCATCCTTCCTCATCACATGAAGTTCCTGAGGTTTGCTTTTGGGGGCGAAGCATACCAATATCGTGTTCTTCCCTTTGTCCTGTCACTCTCACCCCGCACTTTCATGAAGTGTGTGGATGCTGCTCTGGCTCCGTTGCGACTCCAGGGCATCCGCATACTCAACTACATCGACGATTGGTTGATTTTAGCTCGTTCAGAGCAGATAGCGGTTCGACATCGAGATGTCGTTCTCGCTCACATGAGAGAGCTGGGGTTAAGACTAAACGCCAAGAAGAGTGTGCTTTCTCCACAACAGAGAACCACTTATTTATGTGTGGTGTGGGACTCAACCTTGATGCATGCACGTCTGTCTCCTGCTCGAATCGAATCAATCCTCACGACAGTCACGAGAGTGAAAGAAGGCCAGTCACTCACTGTCAAGCAGTTTCAAAGACTGCTGGGTCTGATGGCAGCCGCGTCCAACGTGATTACTCTTGGCCTGCTGTACATGAGACCCCTACAGTGGTGGCTCAAGACCAGGGGGTTCTCCCCGAGGGGAAACCCGCTTTGCATGTTCAAGGTCACGCGGAGATGCCTATGTGCCTTAGACATGTGGAGTAACCTTTGTTCTTGTCTCAGGGCCCGGTGCTGGTAGCTCCTTGTCGCCGCGTAACGCTAGTGACGGATGCATCCCTCACTGGTTGGGGTGTGGTCATGAGTGGCCACCCTGCCCCGCGGGGGGGGGGGGGTCCTGGGTGGGGTGGTCTCCATCTGACGTGGCATATCAATTGTCTGGAGATGCTGGCCGTATTTCAGGCATTGAAACACTTTCTCTCGGACCTGAGAGGTCACCATGTGTTGGTGCGCACCGACAACACAGCAGTGGTCTCATACATAAACCACCAGGGAGGTCTGCGCTCACGCCGTTTTTACAAATTGGCACACCAGATCCTTGTGTGGTCCCAGGAGAGGCTCCTCTCGCTGAGAGCAATGCACATTCCTGGGCATCTCAATGTAGTAGCAGACATCCTGTCGAGGCAGGGACCGAGGCCCGGGGAATGGATGCTTCACCCCGAGGTTTGAACGATATAAAAATTTGGAGAGTTTTTGGCCATGCTCAGGTGGACCTGTTTGCGACTCATATGACATCGCATTGTCCCCTCTGGTTCTCTCTGAGTCATCTAGCTCCACTTGGGCTGGATGCCATGGTGCAAACGTGGCCGATGCTTCGTCTGTATGTTTTTCCCCCGATCGCTCTGCTCCCAGGAGTTCTGGAGAGAGTGCGCCAGGACGGGGTTCGTCTACTGCTAGTAGCCCCTTTCTGGCCGGGCCGTGTATGGTTCTCGGACCTGATTTCTCTTCTCTACGGCTCTCCATGGGAGATTCCCGTCAGGAAGGACCTCCTCTCACAGGCGGAGGGCACGATATTTCAACCCCGCCCGGAGCTGTGGAAGTTATGTGTGTGGCCCCTGAGGGGGCACAACTCATAGCTTCCGGTCTTTCAACCTAGGTTGTTGAGACCATCCTCCAATCCCGAGCTCCCTCCACGAGGACACTGTACGCCTTGAAGTGGAAACTTTCACCTCTTGGTGCAGACAACAACAAAGACCCGCCAGCTCGACCCAGCTAGCTGCCAGTGGGTACAGTACTGAGTTTGGCGCCCGGTTTTCACAGGGTTTAACCCACTCCGCCTGAAGGTCACTGTCGTCCTTGCGGCCTACCACGCCCCTCTGTGCTTGGCAGTGGGCAGACACCCCCTGGTTACACGTTTCCTCCGCTGTGCGCTGAGGCTGAGGCCTCCGGTACTATCTCGTGTCCCTCTGTGGGATTTGGCTGTGGTGCTAGAGGCTCTCTGTAGGCCTCGCTTTGAGCCTATTGAGGAGATCTCTGATCGCTACCTTACTATCAAGACTACCTTCCTTCAGGCGGTATCTTCTCTCAAGAGAGTTGGGGATCTGCCTGCCTTCTCAGTGGCCCCTTCCTATCTTGACTTTGCGCCCGGTCTGGCCAAAGTATTTCTGTACCCTCGGGTGGGGTATGTCCCGAAAGTCCCCTCTTCAGCACCACAGCCCATTGTACTTCAGGCCTTCAGTCCTCCTTCCTTCAGGGAACCAGACCAGCAGAAGCTTAACTGTGTGTGTCCAGTGCGAGCACTGGATGCATGCATCCACAGAGCTGCCCTTTGGAGGAGGGCGGACCAGTTGCTTGTTTTCTATGGTCTCCCTAAGAGAGGTCTTCCAGCAACTAAGCAGACCCTCAGTCGGTGGATAGTGGATGCCATCTCCTTATGTTACGAGTCCTCTGATCTCCCCTCGCCGTTAGGGGTCAAGGCTCACTCGACTCAAAGTGTTGCAGCCTCTAAGGCTTTTTTAGCAGGTGTGTCTATGCTGGACATCTGCAACGCTGTGGGTTGGTCCACGCCCCTTACCTTTGTTAGATTTTATGAGCTAGAAATGCGAGCCACTCCCGGCTCTTCCGTTCTCTCACCCTAGCTGTGCAGTCTTCCACACTAGGCAGAGATTTGTAAGTCTGGCGGCGTGGGCATTCTCGTTCCCCTAGCGTTTTCGACGAAGCTCGAGTTCCTGAAGGGGAACGTCTCGGGTTACGTATGTAACCATGGTTCCTGGAGGGAACGAGATGCTGTGTCTCGGTGCCATACTTCCGGCGTCCTGCCGGCGCTTGCTTCATTCCTAGAAACTGAAGCTGGTCTCACCGCACTTGCTTTTATAGCCTCCTGGTCATTACATCACCCGCCCGTGACATCTCGCCCATCAATTGGACTGATTACACATGTGATTCAGAGCGTGGTCACAGAAGGCGTTCCCCTAGCATTTTCTGACGCAGCGTCTCGTTCCCTCGAGGAACCGTGGTTACATACGTAACCTGAGACGTTCTCCACCATTCTTTCCCAATTCTAGAATAATGTCTGGATTGAAAGATGCAGTACTGTCGGTGTTGCCAAGCGTATATCTCCAGATGTTACCAGTCAACTGGTTGAGAAGCTCATGGATCAGGGAGTTGAGGGTTTGGATGATTTGATTCATGTAAAGGAAGATGACATTTTGGAGTTCATACGACCTATCCAATGCAGAAAACTTCTTGGTGCCGGGAAAAATCAAGGTAAAGATAAGGTTGTTTAATTAAAAAAAAAAAAAATTGATCATTTAAAATGTTACATTGCATTGCAGTACTTTTTATGACAATTTTTTTTAATGTATATAATTTACAGAAAATCAAAACCAAACTGTGGTTTTGCAACCGGTTGAGGTTCTCCCATTGGTTCCCTCTGAAGCCAGCACTACTCCTGATGCACCTCCATCAAGCTCCTCAAGCACATCAGCAAGCAGTCCAGGATCAACCGGTGTTTCACATTCATGGCCTGAAAATTTGAAAGTTTCCTGGAACTTAATGCCTGCAGGTATACAGAGTGCTATTGAGAATGGCCACAGACCTTCCCCAGCTGGCAGACGACAAATGATTGCGAAAAGTCTTGAAGTTAAGCGTCTAAAGATGGAGGAGATACATCATCATGAGGGAATCTCTGGAGCACAAAGAGGGGACGTTTGGAAACTCATGGAGGAGACCTATTGCCTCCAGCGTCAGATGATCAATGAAACCCCATCCCCTACAATTGCAGATTTAAGAACCAAATGGCCGTATCTCTTCACACAAAGGCATATATATGGCCATTTTGAGATGCTTACTGACAAAAAAGTGCTCCGACTTTTGGAATTGTCTATTCAGGAGGGTGGACCAAAAATTTTCCAGTTTTTTTTAAAGACAAACCAACTGAGGAAGTTCGGAATACACTCTCCAGTGGTGAAAATGTCGCTGCTATGGTCCTACAACTACTACTTGCACACTTCAAAGAGAAATTAGATGGTCTTATCCTTCAGACAGATGTAAGTAGAGATTATTTAACACGTCACATTCATTTGCAGCATGTTTTATCTTTTGGTTCTGTTGATGACGGTTGTACTGTTTTTTTTTAAGGCTTCGCAGCACCTTCAATGTCCAGCAATCTGTACCTTTGCAGCGATCCCCAGCCTTATAATTCTTGGTAAGTAAACCTTAAAGCGATACTTCAGGCAGGAAACAAAATTACCCCATGTTTTCCAGATGCACTGTATGTTTAGTGGAATTGTGATTTTGAAGGTAAGCTGATTTAAAGGTTTAGTTCACCCAAAAATGAAAATTCTGTCATTAATTACTCACCCTCGTGTTGTTCGAAACCCGTAAGACCTTCGTTCATCTTCGGAACACAATTTAAGATATTTTTGATGAAATATGAGGGCTGTGAGGCAGTGTGTGGCATGACCCAGATCTGGCGTAATGACGTCCTCACGCCGGCTCTGGGTCAGCGCCGCCACACGCTCGTGTCATGGTTCTGTCGTGAACGCACACTCACAAGTGACACTGTAGAGACGAAAATGTGGAATAAAGTCATTATTTTTGTTTTCTTTGCGCAAAAAAGTATTTTCGTTGCTTCGTAACTTTACAGTTGAACCACTGATGTCACACGGACTACTTTGTCGATCATCTTGGAACTTTTCTGGACCTTGAACGTGGTAGTTACCTTGCTGTCTATGGGGGGGTCAGAGATTCCTCATATTTCGTCAAAAATATCTTAAATTGTGTTCCGAAGATGAACGAAGGTCTTACTTGTTTGGAACAACATGAGGGTGAGTAAATATTCCAGGAAAAAAAAAAAATTTTTTGCATTTTTGGGTGAACTAACCCTTATAAACTAACTTTAGCATACTCCCCCTATTTTACCAATGAAGCTGTTACTTTAAATAGGAAAGAGCTCATTGCTACAAATGGAAATATACATTACGGTATTTCTTTGTTAAAGATGAACCCTAAGTGTTTGTTTGGCTAAAAGAAAATTAAGTAATAAACGATGTGAGTTCAACGTAACTGTTAAAAGAACTACAGTATAAAGTTTGTGCAGGAAAGTCCTATGTATAAACCACTAAATAACATCACAGAAAAAGACACCGTAGGTTTTTCAAATGTTTTATTAATCTTTTTTTTTTTCATTTTCAGGTCAGTCTCTAAGCAACCAGCGGTGGATGTTGAGCGTGGAAGGGTAGGTTGTGTGTGAAGGAGAGCAGCCCAACATTGTATCTGGTCTTGCAGCACTGTTTGCCTCATTCTACAATTTTAACCTCCAGTATCAGGAAGAGGCAGCATGCACCCTTGAGTTTGTTCAGAGGTTAGACACTTACGCATTTGCCACTCTTATACACCAAAACCATTTTCAGAGGTTTACACCCACCTGACTTTATATGAATCGTAAACTTTTGAGCAGCACTGTATGTTCAAATTAATTTAGTCACTAACCTTTTCTTTAGAGTATTCAGAAATGACAGTATTCATTCACAAAGGTTTAATACAGTTTATTGATCACATATCACATATTTAACATTATCATAGTCCTGTGTGCAATAAACACATTGCAGGGGTTGCAATTCACTTACATAAAGTTACTAAGGTTTGAAAGAAATCCCCACAATGCCTTTTTGTAAAAAGCAGAATATGCTCTACATAAGATGGGTGTCTTTGAGGATGACAATATCATTAAAAAACTGGGTGATGAGTACTCAACTGGGTGATGAGTACATAAAACATTTCACATGTAATCTAACACAAAAGATTGAGGACACATGTTGTTGTGATCCAGTGCACAATACAACTCAGATTTCCCCACAAAATCTGACAACAGCTGAAAGTGTAGAAAGCATCTCTATCTGATATTTTGATATACTATACGTTTATGCTATTTTCATTTTTGAGACTGCTTAATGTGGGGTTGCAGCCCTAACATCCAGATTTCCATTTTGAATGGAATTTTTTTTTTTTTTTTACAGAATGTTGATCTTCACCAGTTAACAACTGTTTACACCAAATATTACAATTCAATTGCACTATTACTTAGTTATTTTGGAAAACAAAGAAATATTCATTGTGTAAAATAAGATTTCTTCAATTATTTATCACCACAACACACAAAAGTTCATCACATTTGTATTCATGTTATGCAGCCTTGGTTGAGTACCTGAAAGTACACACAAGCAGAATATAGTTTACGAAGACAAAATGGAAAGTTTTGTTTAGTTCCATGTTTTCTCAGTGGAGTGCGATGACTGTAGTATAAAATTGCGATTTCGGTGTGATAACTATATCCAAACAAATCCTTGAAACACATCTGGTTGAGAGAGAGAGATAAAAATAGGCATAAACATAATAGTAATTTTTGTTGTTTGTTTTCTGCCTTGTAGACGCTTTCTCGACATCAACCTGGAACATGGATCAGAAACCAAGAAAGGGAAGGTGACTTCAAAGAAGACTGGCCAAGTTGTGCAAAAAAAGAACACTACTGTGAACCCACAGGTTTCCTCTCTTCTGAGAAAACTTGCAGTCTTCGAATGGAATTTCGTTTAGACACTTCCACTATCCACTGCAATTGGACTAAAAGGAAATAAGGTTCCTGCATTGTTAATTGCAATACAAAAGTACAGCTGGCATTTCCGCCAACATGTTTATGTAATACATTTTTTCCCCTCCTGACTTTCTTTTTTTTTTTGCATAATTTTTAAATATTTTAAAACCTTTCCATTCGTTGAAAGTTAATTAGAGCTCTGTTCTGTTAACTGTTAAGTGCATTTATTTCATACAGCTGACATTTCAGCCAACATGTTTATATAAGGCAATTTTTCTGGCCTTTGCTTTTAAGAAATAAACGTTTTAAATTCTAACAATTTTGTTTTCTATTTCCATTTGAGGCTACTGTTATGGAAAGAGTAATATTTTCCTTGTTTTAAGGAAAACAATATTCATACAAATACAATTTATTACAATATATAACATGTGATATTGTAAAATTAAGTGGCATAACAGTAGAATACAGTACTAAGTCATAGTTCTGTAAAAGTACAATACTTTGCTGGCAACCCAGCTGCCAGTATGTAAATTGACTGAAAAGTTTTACAGTACACACTGTAAAAAAAATAATACAGCAAGATACTGTATCTGGCAATTACAGTACAATGCTGTAAATGTTGTGGTTCTGTAAAAATACAGAATGTGGCTGGCAACCCAGCTGCCAGTATTTTACTGTAAATTTACAGGGAAAAGTTTTACAGTACACTGTAAAAAAAAATAAAAATACAGCAAGATACTGTATCTGGCAATTACAGTACAATACTGTAAATGTTGTTTACAGTTGTGGTTCTGTAAAAATACAGAATGTGGCTGGCAACCTAGCTGCCAGTATTTTACTGTAAATTTACAGGGAAAAGTTTTACAGTGCAGGTTGCTTTGACAGTGGCCTTCAGCTAATCTGCATATTTTGGTCTCTTGTTTCTCATCTTCCTCTTCACAATACCCCATAGATTCTCTACGTGGTTTCAGGTCTGGTGAGTTTGCTGGCCAGTCAAGCTCACAAACACCATGGTCATTTAACCAAATTTTGGTGCTTTTTGGCAGTGTGGGCAGGTTCCAAGTCCTGCTGGAAAATGAAATCAGCATCTCCATAAAGCTTGTCAGCAGAAGGAAGCATGAAGTGCTCTAAAAATTTCCTGGTAGATGGCTGCGTTGACTGTGGACTTCAGAAAACACAGTGGACCAAAGTACAGTGAAAGTACATTTTGCATTTCATTTGGAATCAAGGTCTGGAGTCTGGAGGAAGAGTGGAGAGGCAAGTTGCTTGAAGTCCAGTGTGAAGTTTCCACAGTCAGTGATGATTTTGGCTGCCATGTCATCTGCTGGTGTTGTTCCACTGTGTTTTCTGAAGTCCACAGTCAACACAGCCATCTACCAGGAAATTTTAGAGCACTTCATGCTTCCTTCTGCTGACAAGCTTTATGGAGATGCTGATTTCATTTTCCAGCAGGACTTGGCACCTGCCCACACTGCCAAAATCACCAAAAGTTGGTTAAATGACCATGGTGTTACTGTGCTTGATTGGCCTGCAAACTCGCCTGACCTGAACCCCATAGAGAATCTATGGGGTATTGTCAAGAGGTAGATGAGAGACACCAGACCCAACAATGCAGATGACCTGAAGGCCGCTATCAAAGGAACCTGGGCTTCCATACCACCTCAGCAGTGCCACAGGCTGATTGTCTCCATGCCACGCTGCGCTGATGCAGTAATTAAAGCAAAAGGAGCCCCTACCAAGTATTGAGTACATGTACAGTAAATGAACATACTTTCCAGAAGGCCAACAATTCACTAAAAAGGTTTTTTTATTGGTCTTATGAAGTATTCTAATTTGTTGAGATAGTGAATTGGTGGGTTTTTGTGAAATGTGAGCCAAAATCATCACAATTAAAAGAACCAAGGACTTAAACTACTTCAGTATGTGTGCATTGATTTTTTTTTAATACATGAGTTTCACAATTTGAGTTGAATTACTGAAATAAATGAACTTTTCCACGACATTCTAATTTATTGAGATGCACCTGTATTTCAAAGTACGTGTGTTTGATTATAGAATCGCTGCGTACTTTCTCTGATTAAAAGTCACGATCAGTTCGACTTATTTGACTAAAGATGGGTTTTACAGAGGTTTTAATCATTTATTTTAAATCGCGGATCAGGTGAAACATATTGAAAATGCATTTGGTCACATTAAACTGATCAAGTGTTCTTGAAAAGAAGAGAAAAAAAAAAACTCACAAAACAGACAGTGACAATTATACCTTATACTGAAAAACTGCTAAACATTACCAAAAAGAGCAAAATGTAAACTGTGACACACAATAACACTATGCAGACCCTTTAAACACAATCATACATATGGAAAAACACACAAATCCACAGTTTTACAGTAATATAAAAGTTCAGAATTGAAAGAAGCTACTGTATTTTAGAATGTAACTGCTTATCAAAATGTATTACCAATACATGAAATCTGTTTCAGCAAAACAATGAAGCCTTGATTGTCTTGCAACATAGTTCTCACTACCACAATCACACTCTTTACCACAACAGAATTACTAAATATACAAGGCGGTTTAATATGCATGGCTTATTAGGAAGTACAGAGGGGATTTCTGAAACTTGAATGTAGTCGTTGTGTGTGCCCTTATTCCCAAAAATGTAGAGAAACACTAGATGATTAAAAACAATGTTCTTCATTCACATGTTTGCAATAGAATAAATTCTTAAATGAAGCATTAATAATTTCCATTAGACAATGCTAAAAGACAGAGAAGCGAACACAGCTGCAATAAAGAGGAAGTTTTTTAACGTAGATTATTTTTTAAACCACGGAATAAGAATTTGAAGTGCATCTGTGGCCTTTATTACAACAACATGGCTCCGGTGATCTGGGAGCTGTGCAAAAGTAAGGTGCGCATAAAGAACAAACATGTAATGCACACACACTTCTGATCAAACCAGTTTCATATTTCAAAGGAGAGAAAATAATACTAAAATAAGGTTGTAACACTGATAACACCACCAAAGGTGCAAGGTAAACGTTTACTCATGACCAAGCTGTTCTGCTTTGCTTTGGTGTGCAGTGGCTTATTTTGGATATGTGGACTCTTTTTGATAGTAGTTTATTGTTTTAATTAGAACAAACTACTTGTAAGAACAGGCATCCTGCTGTAGATTAATTAATTAGTTCGCCCTGGATAGAAGGATCATAGAGATCCAAAAGTTGCATTTTTGAATAGTTGCAAATGTTAAAAAGTAACACTTAAAAGTCAACAAGAAATGACACCCACAACCCCTTTTACTTTCGTAATGTGATGGATGTTTCGAAATGTTACCCATTATTAAAAGTGTCTGCTTCGTACAACAGTTTGCAGTCAATTGTGAATGACTCGTCCCCTCGTCACACACTGCCAGACAACCATTGGTTAAAATATAAGTGGCCTTGGTGATGTCATCAGAAAGGAAATTTGTTTCAGAAGTGGAGCAAGTTGTTATATTTTGATAAGATTACAAAGATTTTTTTTTGTTGTTGTTGTTTAACAAGATCGTGCCCATTAAGACTAGGAATTCATTTGTTTTGTTATATATCCTTTTCAAAATACTATTTGTTTCCTTATGTATACAACTTTTAATGAGGATAAAAATACTGAGTGCACCTTTAAGAAAGTAAATAGGGTCAATTTTGATTTCATGTTGACTTTAAAGGCCTGTTCACAAAAAGACGAATGTTTGATGCTAAAAATTTGTGCGATAAACTGATGGAATTTTTTTTACAGAGAGGAGTTCTAATCTCGTTGCCATCGCACAGCAAAGAAAACTAGACAACCAATAAGAGTCACACTTTTGGTTATGTGCCCAAACATGCTGCCGTTACATAAAACTACGACTTGGTGGCATATTTTGATAAGCGACAATAAACAACAGAGGAACAATCTGGAACTAGCCTTTTTTCTTCTTCACGACAAGCGGGTGTCAGAAAATGAAATTGCAGTGTCATTCAAACCGTCCAATGTTTTTTTTTGTTTTACACATTTTCATGATATACATTTGTTTTAGTGTAAACAGGCCTCAACACCTTAACAATATTAAACCACACTCAACAAACAAGCCATTTGGCCCATTTTAACTTTTACATCCAAGAGGAATTCTGTTGTTGTCCTGAATATAAGACAAAGTGAAAAAGATCCACTTCTCACTTCATAAAGGATATCCCTTTCATAATGCGTTTAAATGGTCTGTCTTGGGGCTTTATAAGATCTGTATGTGCACAGTATCCTCCTATTGCTACAGTACGGACAGACAACTCGACTATCCTCATCATTCCTTCTGCAGTTTCCCTGACTGAATGAACACACTCTCACTCAAAACACAAATGGAAACATGCACCTATACGCTCACACAAACACATGCTAGTCCCCTGCTTGTGTCTCTAGGTCTGGGAGTAAAACATTTTCATCTTGGTCGTTTCCTTGGGAACTTGTCTGTCTGTAATAGGCGCTGCCAAACGTTGGAAGCCTTAGGATGCACAGAGAGTTTCTCTTGTAAAGGAGCCACAATGATCCGATCACCACAGCAAACAGCACAATGGCCACCAACGCAGCTGCTGAGATCACACCTTGGTGTAGACCTGGAAAGAAACTTGCACGGTTGAGTTTCAGTACATGATGAAAGCTTCCAAGTTCAGCCCTTGTAAAATATTTTGTAACATGATTTCTTATCAGTTTTCAAATGACGCCTGACTACATTGTCACTGTAGACAAATTACAAAGTCTGCTGAGTACACTCAATTTTGAGGAACTGGGAGTAGTTCGCATTGGGAAAAGGAGATGCATAAAAAGTTGCCAATTCCTCAAAAGTATGATTCACAACATTTTGTTTTGTTACTTGAAAAAATTATATAAAAATAAATATTCTAACCTTTCAATGGCTCCACTTCTACCTCTTTGATGGCACCTGTGATGCAAAGCAAAACATCTGAATAAAAATCCGAGCAACTACACGGCGGAAGTATTAACTGATCAAATGTTGTCCTCAGCCACGGCTCTCAAAACCACAGAAGAAAGTAAGTCATAAGACATGAGGGTGAGTAAGTGATGACCTTTGCATCTGTGTAAACTATTCCTCTAACAGATACTTTGTTTTGCCATTTGTGAGTCAGTGCACAAATGATACAGAACATTTACTGCAACAAAGAAATGTTGCCACTCTAAGGTCAACAGTGATTTTCTGGTATTGTTACCGCAGTAAATATCAGAGGATCGGGACTGTACTGAGCCTCCGCTGGTGGTTTGTGCTCATGAGGTTGAAAACCATGCCTTTTACCTGTTGAGGTTTTGCAGATAAAGCCCAGTTTCTCAGTGCAGTCGGCTAACTGCCACACAGCATCTGAAACCCGCATGGTCACACATGAATCAGCCCTCATGTCACCGGCATCTGGAGCTTTGGAACGCCAGTTAGTGTAATGGAGCGGTGAGCCATCCAGTCGAGTCAAAGCATCAGCTAAAATAAGCAGTTTGGTTAATTGTCTCAAACAACATCAATTTCATTTTTAACATACAACTTTGAATAAATATTGCATAACATAAATAAAATAATCAATATACTACATATATTATAAAGATAAAAAGACCGATAGATAGATAATATAAATAAAATAATATACTATATATATAGTATATAAAGAGAGAAGACGGTTAGATAGATAAATAGAGGTATACAGTGGGTATAGAAAAGAATCACCCTCTTTAAAATAATCACATTTTGTTGCTTTGCAGCATGAAATGAAGGCGGACACAGATTTTGTTTCATCCAGCTGTACTTACCTCACTGCTACTTATAACATCCAAGTGAAAAATATAACACCATGTCAGAAAAAACCCAGAATCACTGAGTTGGCAAAAGTATCACCCCCTTGTGTCAGTATTTTTCTTTATAAATTGTTTTTGTATTTTGTTGAACCACCTTTTGCTTTAATTACAGCTTTTAGTCTGTTGGGATTTGTCTCTGTCTCTAACTTTGCACATCTAGATTTTGCAATATCTGCCCACTCTTCTTTGCAGAACTGCTCAAGTTCAGTTATATTTGATGGTGAGTGTTTGTGGACTGTAGTCTTCAAGTCATTCTACAGATTTTCAATGGGGTTTAAGTCTGGACTCTGACTAGGTCATGCAAGGACATTCATCTTTTTCTCCTTCAACCACTGTGTGTGCTTAGTTTTGTTGTGTTTTGGGTCATTGTCATGTTGGAAGGTAAATTTTCTTCCCATTGACAGTTTTCTGGCAGAGGGCAGCAGATTTTCCTCCAGAATTTGACGGTATTTTGCCCCATCCATTTTTCCTTCAATCCTGACAAATGCTCTGCTGCAGAGAAAACACCCCATAACAGGATAATACCACCTCCATGCTTTACTGTAGGAAAGCTGTTATTTGGATGGTGAGCTGTATTGGATTATCGTTTGGTGTCGAGGCCAAATAATTACATTTTAGTCTCATCTGCCTCAGAATCTTCGAGGTTAGTTTTTGTCAAGCTCCGTCGATACTGCATGTGGCCTTTCTTGGATTTGGTCAAACACTCCCATACAAGCATTTGTGGAGAGTTTGTGATATTGTTGACACATGCACACAATGACCACTCTTTGTCATAAATTCCTGCAACTGCTTCAGAGTTGCTGTAGGCCTCTTGGTCGCCTCTCTGACCAGTTTGCTCCTGGTTCTTTCATCCAGTTTGGAGCGACGTCTTGATCCAGTGTCGTACCAAATACCTTCCACTTCTTAATAGACTTCACTGTGCTTCTAGGCATTGATAAAGCCTTTGAATTTTTTGTATCCATCTCCTGACTGTGTTCTATCCACAACTTTATCCCGGAGATCTTTCAAAAGTGCCTTGCCATCCATAGTTGAATGTTTGCTTCAGTTGCACTAACAAGGACTGAAATGCTCCAGGAAAGCTCAGTTGAAAGTCAAATGGCTTTGTGTGCCATTAAGAAGGTGATTAGCTACACCTGATTGAGTTTACAAGTCATTTTTAGGAGGGGGTGATCCTTTTTCCAACTCAGTGATTCTGTATTTTTTTTTTTCTGCCATGTTAGTGTTGTATCTTCCACTTGGATGTTATAAGTTGTAAAATACAGCTGGATAAAACAAAAACTGTGTCCATCTTCATTTCTGGCTGCAAAGCAGCAAAATGTGATTATTTAAAGGGGGGGTGATTCTTTTCTATAACCACTGTTGTACAGATGCATAAGGACTTTTTCCTTTTTTTCACAGAAAGCTTTAAATCAGTATAATATAAATAAATATAAATATTATAATAATATACAATATGCAAATTAATTTAAATGAATTTTTTATCATATTTTAATACACTCAAAATAAGAATGTAGATAGTATAATATTAAATATAAAATTAAATATATATAATACACCCTTTATATAATACATTACTATTTTTATATCTCATTTCATTTTTACACATACAAGATTCAGTTAATATAATACAAATTACGAATATATTATTTTTAAGATAAATAACATAAATATATGTATTTATATATCATTTATAATACCAATACATTTATAATATAAATGAATATCAGTTAAATGATCAATATTTAACATCACAGCTCTTACTGTCAGTGTCGTATAAAATTCCTAGCCACAAATTCTGAGGGCCCCGATAATGAGGTGACATCTCTTTAAGGAAGAACCGGCTCTCCTCATCATCTTGAACTGTAAGAACATCTGAAAAATTTCCTGAGAAAGGAAATAATCTTGCTAAATTATACAAATATAACCAAAGATGATCAAAGCCACCACTAGGTAGAGCTCTCGATCCAAACTAATTTAAAGTACTGTACCCTTCTTTTTACAGTGACTTCTTGCTTCCTCCAGGGTCATCTTTAATATAACTGTTTCAAAATAATAGCAGCTCCCACGAAACTTCACCCAGGTCTCAGGACATACCACTTCATAGGAGAAAGCAATGCTTTCTGTGGGAGGACAAACAATGATATTAATCAGTTTTCAACAATGTGCAATTGATAAAATTAATCCAAAGACAGAGAGCAATGGACTCACTCTGAGGAGGTATGTAGCATATCGCTCCTGATAACAACATGTCACATTCAACGTCTTTCCACCGTCCGTTAACATCCATGGACATACAGCCGCCATCTCCCATGGGCCCCTCTGGGTAATAATTAGACACTTCCCAATAAGTGAAGGAAATCTCACTGCCATCAGACCACTGGTGAGAGATACCATCCTATGAAGGTAGAGGGCGCACTTGTTTAATACACAAATATAACCCATCAAAATACATCCCAGTGTGATTTTAAAGCCTCCTTACATCTGTGCTGTACAAGCCGATCCAGTGTGGGGCTTCAAGCCTGTTGATCAGCACAGTGAGATAGGCCTGCTGAAACGGGTCTGTGATGCTCACAAGTGCCGCCCCCTTCTCCAAACATGTTTTCTGGGCCTGGTACCAGCTCAAATTGCCATGAATGATACGGTAACTGTGGTTCTTATACTCAGATGAGTCCAGAGAGGAAGCGGTATAATAGGATTGTGTAGGACGCTTGGTGATATCTGAGATAAAGTAGCCATGCACGGATATTAAACACTGATAAAAAGCTGATAATTATTTTCATGTTATGGACAATAACCAATAAAATTGTATATTATTTTGTGTAAATAAACTCAAAATCGATCATTTTCAAATGCTACAAGTGAATTTAAGCATCACAACATTATAATTTACAGTATGAAAAATAGATATTTATTTTGAGATTTGCTGAAGACTAAATGATTTGTTTTTTAAGGCAAGACACTACTTGTAAATAGAGTATAAATTTAACAGATATCACCATACTTTCCCCAGTTGATTGATTACATATACTGATGTCATATATTGACATATTAAAGGATTTTACAACGGGGATTTTGGATATCTCTTGTTATCACTCATATGAATATATGTTATGGAAACAAAATAGCTGATGGTTTTGCCTTAAAGGAATTGCTACCCCAAAAATGAAAATTGAATATGTACCCACCCTCAGGCCTTCAAAGATGTAGATGAGTTTGTTTCTTCATCAGAACAGATTTGAGAAATGTAGCATTACATCAGTTGCTCACCAGTGGATCCTTTGCAGTGAATGGGCGCCGTCAGAATGAGAGTCCAAACAGCTGATAAAAACATCACAATAATCCATAAATAATCCACACGACTCTAGTCCATCAATTAACATCTTGTGAAGTGAAAAGATGCATTGTATGCTTTGTATGTTCATTTATGGACTAGAGTTCTGTGGATTACTTGTGCATCATTGTGATGTTTTTGTCAGCATTCTGACGGCACCCATTCACTGCAGAGGATCCATTGGTGAGCAACTCATGTAATGCTTAATTTCTCCAAATGTTCAGATGAAGAAACAACCTCATCTACATCTTGGATGCCCTGAGTAAATTGTCAGTGATAGATTAAAGACAAAGGCAATATAAATGTAGAAATAAGAGGAAATGTATATCCGCAATTAAATATGCCACAATGCCAATGAATTAAAAACATTTCTAATATTGTTAAAGTCAGCTTACCTTGCGGCTTCTGGCAGACAAAGCCATAGACTCTCTCAGTACAGACGTCATCCTGCCATAGCCCTGTCACCCGGAAGTTGTGACTGTTGGACAGGTAAGTACAATGAGGTTCTTCAGGAGATCTATAATTAGACATCTGCAGACATACACACAGAAAAACATTTAAAAATAGTGTTGAAATCAAATTACATTTCAAATATATTAAATCCTGAGTCTTTATACCTCCCAGTTATTATAGCTGAGTGGCTTCCCATTGCTCCATTTAGAGGAAAAACGACCCCGTGCACCAATCCAAACCCCCGCTGACCAGCCATTAAGCAGCATGACGATGTAAGCTTCAACCAAAAGGTAAAAACCACAAAAATGTCAATACAAAACAACATCAGAAACTCTAATATAATGAAGATGTGATATTTACCTTGTTCAATTTCGTCCTCTATGGACACCAGAGATCCCTGATAGGATGAGCAGATGGATTGAGCATCCTGCCAGGTTTTCCCATCTTCCGGATGGGTTGGGAGATGCAGAAATAGACACTGGCGACCAATCACAAACAAGCAATTCTCAATGATACAATAAAACCCAAGAACCTAAAATAGTAAATAAAAAAAGATCATATCTTGAGCAAATGAATAGAAACACAGTCTATAATAATTCTGGTGTGCTATTAATATTAATTCATCATTTAATGAATTGTAATTCATTAGTGAGAAAAAGCATGAGCCTACATTATTAGCAGTTAATTGTTCAAATGTTTTTACTTGAAAACTGTTGTGAAACATGTCCAGAATTTTTTCCGCTTCATATTTTTTCTCATGATTAATGAGAAAAATGACTGAATTCTATTATGTTCTGTATAACTTTCCTGCAAAACATTTTATTTATACAATAATATATTTAAGAAATATTTACATTTATATACAAGTGGAGATCAAAATTAGAGAACAACCTACAATTTTCTAAATTTCATGGTCACTGCTTAGTCCTATTTGAACTTATCCTAACAGGAGTAGAAGGGCAGCTTTTTAAGCATATTTCATAAATTAATTGTATTCTGAAGCACAGTATAAAAAACTTAAATGAGATATTTGAAAAACAACTCTGATCAAAATCAGAGAACAATTACAGATACCTCCAGGCTTTTGGTGTTAATCTGGCACCTGGTGCTTATTTCCTTAATTATATGACACCCTATTTAACCGGCAGCATTCCTCTAGTTTTCACTGAGATTGCAAGATGGCGGGCCTCTCTAAGGGGACGAAGGTGAAAGGGATGACCCTTTCAGCCACTGCACGAGAAGTTGGTCGTTCTAAATTTGTGATTTCTTGAATATTGCAGCTTTACAGTGACACTAATTCATTCAAGTCACCCAAAAAGGCTGGTCGTCCACATAAGACAAATCCACGAGAAGACAGGATAATGCAGAGACTCTCAATGGGAAATTAGTTCAACATTGCAGCTGGAATTGCTTGCCAGTTCAGCAATGAACAGGGTAAGGATCTGTCTCGGCATGTTTAAGAGAAGTCGGACTGAAAGCACACTCTGCAGTGACCAGGCCTGTCATCAGCAGAAAGAATCAAAAGGCCTTACTCACCTTTGCTGAGGAGCATGTTGTGTGGATAGAGGAGAACTGGTCCAAAGTTCACTTTAGTGATGAGAGCAAGTTTAATTTTCTTGGGTCTGAGAAACATTATGTTCGGCTGGGGAAAATCTGGGGAAAGACTGAACCCCGAGTGTGTAAAGTAAGTGAAAGGTGGAGGAGGAAGTGTCATGATTTGGGGGGTGTTTTCTGCAGCAAGAGTTGGGCCTCTTAGGCTATGTTCACACTTGGTGTCTTTTTTGACAAGAAAAAGTTGACAAGGGCGTTTTTTTTGTGAAAAAAAGAAAAGCTGGCAGCGTTTCTGTTACAAATAGCAGCCGAGGGCGTCTTTTGTTGCTATAGCATCAGCTGTAACAGTAGCCTAGCGCTGTGTGGTGCAAAAATTTTGAGAAAGAGGAAATTGGCTCTTGCGTTGGCTTTTGAAGTTAACGGGGAAGAGAATGTCGGTTTACAACAACGTTTGGGGGTGCACGACATTATACGGGGAAGGAACCAGTATGGTGCTTACAACAATTTAGTCCAGGAGCTCCGGTTGGATGATGCACAGTTTGCGGCATATTTTAGACTAAACATTAAAACATTATTATTATACTAAATATTTTGTGCTCATATCATATAACTCCGAAACTAATACGATCAGTTTATCTACCGGCACCTTCTCTATTTTTTCTTGTTCTTGTTGTTATGGAAATAACAGGTCTCGCTACTCGCTTGTCATTGGTCAGCTGCCAAAAAAGCGCTTGACGTAGGGCGTTTTTTTTTCAGAAAAGTTAAAGTTTTTTTCAACTTGAAAAGACGCTCTGAGCTGCAGAAAAAGACGGCGGCGATGGTGTTTAAAAAAGCGCTCAGGATTTTTTTGAAAACACGGTTTACTCCAAAGGATTATAATGTAAAACAGACGGTGGCAGCTTCAAAAAAAGACGCCAAGTGTGAACATGCCCTTACACAGCTACATGGCAGAGTAAATGCAAATGTTTATCAGAACCTCCTTCAGCAACAAGCATCTCCCAATCAGCCTGCAATTTTCACGCAAGGCAATGCTCCCTGTCACACTGCAAATTCCTGACAGCTGTAACCCTCCAAAATTTTTGTTGTAACCTTCTTTCGTGCTACAGTGGTTACTGTTCTCTCATTTTGATCACTGTGTTTTCCACAAAATGCTTTGGTTATATTGTAAACATGTTAGTAGAATAACAGCTAATATTCCTTAAATTTTGAGTGATGAAAATTAACAATATTTCAGAAAAAAATCAAGTTTTTATAGATTGTTCTCTCATTTTGATCTCCACTATATATATATATATATATATGATTTATTAATATAAATAGATATTATATTTTTCTTAAATATATACATGTATCTGTGTGTATTTATATATACATATAAATTTACACAGTACACACACATATATTATGTAAACACAAACTTTTATTTTGGATGTGATTAATCGATTTGACAGCCCTAAAAACTATACAATACTTAAAATGATCTCAAAACAAAGAAACATATATAAATAAATAAACCTTGTGTCCATAGTAGAACCAGTTTTCTGGGCAGCGGCCGACATAGTGAGGCTCGCGTGGATCCTCCACTAAAGACACCGTTCTGCGCTTGCACACGTAACCATGTCGATCTTTACAGCTTCCTGCTGACCACTGACCTGCACAACGTTGTTGATAAGCTGTGTTTGAGTATACTGGATAATGGTACTTGTGTGTGCTTAAGTGATTGTTTACCAGATTGAGACGACATCTGGATGCAGTTTTGGCCAGGCTTTCGGTAAAATCGACCATTTTCCCAGTTCTCATAATCCAAAGCGGATCCATCAGTCCAACTGCAGAAAGCAAACACATAAAACACACACAAATCCCAAAATGAAGCTTCATATTGTACGTTCCTCTTGTGCTCCTTTTTCTTTCTTAAAGGTGAAGTGTGTGATTTCTGTAATATTTGTTGACCAAATGCAATTGCAAAAATACTGTTTATTTTGAACTTAAATAAATAAGAATCATAAGAATTATCCAAAAAATATTTTCTGCCTTTATCTTTCACTTATTATATACAACTTTATTAATGAATAAATAAATAAATGAAAAGTCAACTTTTTTTCTAATTATACTGTAAAAGAGACTCATCATGGTAGTCAAAGAAAGGCACCTGAGACCATTGTGATCACTGTTAGCAGACAAACCAATCCACCAATATTCAGAGACCTACAACAAAGACACAAATTAATATGCTCTATTATATAGAAACATGTAAATATTATATTCTGCCATATGTATTTATGTATATACATACACACAACTGTTCAGAAATTTAAGGTTGGTAAGATCTCTTATGCTCACCATGGCTGCATTTATTTAATCAAAAAATTAAATGTTGTGAACAGTATTAAAATTTCAAACAACCGTTTTCTTATTTAATATATTTTAAAATGTAATTCCTGTGATGCAATGCTGACTTTTCAGCATCACTACTCCAGTTTTCAGCGTCACATGATCCTTCAGAAATCATTCTGATATCCTGATTTGCTGCTTTATTATTATCAATGTTGAAATCAGTTGTGTTCCTTAATATTTTTGTTTTTCAAAAATTCAAAAAAGTTCAAAAGAACAGAATTTATGAACTTTTTAAATATTATACATCTCATTACTGTCACTTTTGATCAATTTAATGCATCCTTGCTGAATAAAAGTGCGCAGACTTGAATGGTAGTGTACATAAATACACAAATAAATGCATATAAAACCTTGATCATGTGTTCTCTGATGAAGTCCAGTTCCTCTCTAGAGTGAACAGAGAGCAGATCAGCACCCATCATCTTACAGGCAAAGGAGACGGACCCCCAGGGAAACGGCTTACTGGCAAAGTAATATTCAGCTCCACGGAAAAACACCCACGGCTCTTGTTCTGCACCATAAACACAAACAAGTGTCATCATCATCAACATCATAAGTGAAGATAAGCCTCTAGTCTATAGTATTTAGCTGCATTGTACTTACGGTCGCTGTACCAGTATGGCTTGACCAACTCCACACCTAAGGAAACCAAAAATCAAATACCTACATTTCAACAAATCTTGTTGTTTTGCCCCAACAAACAGACTTACACAATTCATACAACATAACTACATCTAATTTAAAAAAAAAACAATTAAATAAAAATATTCCTTGAAACCAGTGTGGAAATGTAGGAATGTCTAAGCTGGTCTTTTCAGCAAGTTGAAAATGAATGTTCCATTACATGTTATATACATACAGCCAAAACACATACCTCTAGGGACCTTGCAAATCCATTCATATTTGGAGTCGCATGAGTGAGGCGTGAGAGTGTTTGTGAGGTCACTGTACACAGCACACATGCGAGAGTCCACTTCATTCATATCCTCAATGAATGATGTCACCACCTGCAGAATAGCATCATGACAATACTTTAACAAGCTGATGAACATGTTCTTTCATGACTATCTCATGTCTTCTCTATTTTACATGTAGATAATATATTCAAGCATATCCAAAACATCTGACTCTCTGCTTTCTCTTTTCCAGGCCTTTTTGTTTGTTTCTCTTTTTCTATGAATTTTTACCGGTGTGCCATCGGACCACTCCCAGGCTCCATCAGACCAAGGGTTTCTCTTAGTAAAGCCCACCCAAAACCAGCGCCCCTCTGTACTGAAAACATACAAGAAGGAAAAGGCAGGGGAGAGAAAAAATAAATACATTAACATTAATTAATAATCTTAAAATTGAAATTAAATTAATTATACTTGTTAATTACTTCATTATTATTAGGCTATTATTATTATTAAATTTTTTTTTTCCAATTTTTACGAATATATACAGATATACAGTGGGGTCCAAAAGTCACTTGTCAGCTTATTTAGTTCGGTTAGTTTATTTGACCTAGAAACATTACCAGTTAAATATTTATTTATTTAGCATAGTAACTTTTTAAAAACGTCTGAAAAATTCTTTCTGATTTACCTCCCAGGTTTAAACTACATTTTGAATTCCAGGTTTTCAATGTGGTCTCAGACTTGTGAACCTTAGTGGAGACTGTAGAATTCCAAAAACAAAAGCCCGTTCAGGTTGGTCTATCGACATTGTGTAATCGCTAGTTTAATCGCTAGTAATAGTAATAGTGTGTATATAGCTAGTAGGCTAGTAGAGCGATGTTTTAACAAAATGGCGTCACATCTTGAAGACATTACCGTGTGTCACTCCCGGATAATCGAAAATGGGCAAAGAGGCGGGCGCTGGTTGCTGAAACCACGCCCACCTAGCACGACGACGGTGACAGCAGCGGGCAATCCACCTGTCACTCAAGTGGCAACGCCCTTAATTATGCAGAACTTTAAAGCTTAATATAATTTAAACGGATGAGTTATAAAACAATTCACCCCATCACAGGTTATCATGGAGGGCAAAATTAGCTATACAGACCAAAACCACTTGTAAACATATTTTTTTAGCCAGCCTCTAGTGGCCAGTTGATGAATTGCAATTTTAGTCACTTCCATGTTGGTTTCAGGAGAGAGACGGGGAGGTTGCCACTTGGTTGGGAGAGATTATCGGCATCGGTATCGGCAGATATCATTCGAATAATCAGCTATCGGTATCGGCTGAGAAATTTCAAGTATTGTGCCATCTCTTAAAAAAGAATTAGGAAAAAATATATCATGGTTTCCACAAAATAAATATATTGTATAAATAAAGTTATTTTAAATTGTAATAATATTTCACAATATTACTGTGTTACTGTTTTTTTGACCAAATAAATGCAACCTTGGTGAGCATAAGAGACTTCTTTCAAAAGCAAAAAAAATCTTACCGACCAGTAGTGAACAGTAGTGTATAAACCCCCACTTGTGGTGGGAAAACATGTAAACCAACCTTTGGAACATTATGTAGAGGAGCTTTTTGACAAAAGCCTGATCTCCATAGTGATGGAAACTGGCCAGATCAGCACCCAAAGCCCGGCAGAAGAACTGAGCCTCAGTCCAGGTGCGATGCATCAGGATCTTCTCACTGTGATACACCTAAACAACAACCAAACAAACAAACATTCAGAACATGATCTAACAGACATGAATGGCAGGAACAGACTGAATACTAATTAATCAATGGGTAAAATATATCAAATTCAAAACAAGATTATGAGTGCGTACAGTGACTCTCAATAATGGGTATATGATTATATAACTCTCTGTACTACCTTGTAACAGTGAGACAGGCCTTTGAGGCTCTCCCATCCTATCGGACATTGTGCATTCATATCTATGTGTGGCACAGGCATCAGGGTGTCATGGTTACCACTAACTTCCTGTTTGCACACAGCCAGGGCCTTAAAGGTATGACAATTTTTCACCTCCCAGTGACCTAGAGCCTGACCTCCAGACATCACCACACACCCTCCTCCAATCACTGCAGACAGAGGGAGAGAGATGATTCATTAAATGAAGAGCTTTCAGTCTGCTTGCGCCTGCTAGCCCAGGTTTATTTTGGTAAGTGTTTTAAAGGGATAGTTCACCCAAAAATGAAAAACCTGTCATCATTTACTCACCCTCAAGTGGTTCCAAACCTGTATACATTTATTTATTCTGTTAAACACAAAAGAAGATATTCTGAAGAATGTTGGTAACCAAACAATTGCTGGTAGCCACTGACTTCCATACACTCTAAAAAATGCTGGGTTATATTTAACCCAGTATTTTTTAAAGTGTGGTATTTTTTTCACAGTGTGGAACTCAATAGCTACCAGAAACTGTTTGCTTACCAACATTCTTCAAGATATCTTCTTTTGTGTAAAGAAGTGAAGTCACAGGTTTGGAACACATTAAGGGGTGAGAAAATGATGGACCTACTATTCATTTTGGGGCAACTATACCTTTAAGGGACCTACCTGGCTGGGGGCGGTCAGGTTGCGTGTAGGTGAGGGGTTGCGACGAGCCATTGAGTCAGCCAGCGGTACTCGCCAGTTCTGTTCTGGTCCTGCAGAGCTGTCCAGTAGAATCGGGACTGAGAGCCTCCCATTTCACTGATCAGGCTATGTGAAAGTTGATAACTGCGAAGAGACCAACACACACTCGATCCATGTGACATGAAGACTGGAGATGATCATGTTGCATTACAGGAATAAATTACATTTTAAAACATATGAAAATAGAAAACAGTTTTAAATTGCAATAATATTTCCCAATATTACAGTTTTTACTGTATTTTTAAGAAAGAGCATGAAATACTTCTTACTTTGAAATGATAGCGGTCATTTTTTTAATACTAGGTGGTTAATTCATGTGTATTATCAGTTAATACTATTGCATTCAATTACCAAACTAGTTACAGTTGTATAATTGATGCTTTGATTTTTTGTTTTTGGGTCGAAGCTTTGCAACAGACAGCAAACAGCATGTAAGCAAGCACATGCAGTCAGACTGAGCTTTGCCAAAACGCTCCTTGAAGATTCTGAGGCAGATGAGACTAAACACCAAACGATATGTCTGGCTGTCAACATTCACAGTTCACTGCTTTCTCTGATTAATACCAACAAAACTCCATTCTGGCGTTTTTGACATACCTGCTTTCTACAGTAACAAGAGGAGATCTGCAGTAATATCCTTTCACTGCATCCTCAAACGTCTGCTCCTGATCTGTGATTTTGTAACACCAGTTGTCCTTCCTTCTCCAGCCCTGCATATACACACAACACAATGAAAACAGATGCTGCAAGTCTTTATCTGATATGCAGATACATTATTAATATAAAAGGACGAAGACTTGAAAGAAAAAATATTACCATGCTGAAACAGATAAACCAGCTTTTCCTCAAAAACTCAGATTGTTATGGTTTGTAATGTGTAGTATAGGATTTATATGTCATATTTAGTGTGCACTACAAAGTAAGCAGTGTACAGGAATTAGTAATTAGTGTAGTGTATCATATTTCTCTAAAACCAAATACTTCTACCATATTTGGTTTAATACCTCTTTTCAATTCCAGTTCTGTTCTGGATACAGTTACATTTAAAGGATTTGTGGAGTGAGGGCAACTATTTTTACTGTGTTTGTAATGTTTGTAAACATTTCATTTTACTTAACATTTATTTTTATTTACATTATTTCTGAATGTAGTAATAAATGCAACTTATCTGTGTTTTTTCTCTCTCAAAAATGCAATTTTGACACTTATAGTCAGGTATGATTTAGTCACTCATAGTAAATAGTGCATAGTTCATTGTATAAGCAGGCAATTTGGGATGCAGCTTTAGCTGTAATTCTCTAGTGGCATCTGGCTGTTTTCACACCTGCCCTCAATTAACCCTGAGTTCAATGGCTTTACTTCGGTGTCCTTCATATAACCTAGACCAGACTGAAACAAGCATTTTAACAGCTACAAACTGACAAAATCAGGTAGCCAACTCAACTTTAATCAAGATTTTAGGTTAAAAGGAAAGTGCATGTATTTAAAATCTTCACCATTTACACACTTTTGCCTTCAGTACAATATAAAACCATTTCAGCAGAAGTAAACGGTTGTCCTTTGCATACAGTACAAGCTGAGTAAGTGTGGGTGTGCCACATACATGACCGTGCACTAGCACGTGTGCATCTCTGAAAAGTACCCTTTCTATGTTTGGCAATAAACGTCACGTTTGTCCTTCTCGCAGCCGACTTTTTTCAAAGCCAGTAAAAGCAGGAACAGAGCGACAGAGCAGATCTGAATCAGTCCGTTGTTCTCGGGGCATGACCTGCTCTCACCCTCGCTGACGGCCGCTCCATCCTTCAGACACACGGCCTGTCTGCCCTCCTCACCCCCACACAAAGCCCATCTCAAGCACAACCAATCAGAAATGCAGGGAAAAAGAGAGTGCCGTAATGAGACGGGAAAAAGCAGTTTGGTACTGTTTTAAGACCTCCACTGAATCACTGCATTTTATTCATATGTTTCTCACGCAATGTATTTTGAATGACATGGAAAATGTGTGTTTTCAACTGTACTGGGGAACTTTCATTTTTTGTTCTTGCTGCGCTTTTATTTTGACATTTGAACTTCAATCATATTAGTGTGGTGATGTTTACTTTATTCTACATAATAGCAGGTCACTTTATCAATTAATCATGCAACAAATAAATAAATAAATACAAATAAACAGGAAAAAATTAATGATGGGGGACCAATAAACCAGCAGATAATGCTGGACAAACTATTCCAAAATATAGCTAGTTAAGTTTCTATTAGCTAAGCTAATAAATTCAATTGTAGGTAAATATTCCACTTTATTCATCGCTTTTTCTCTTTTATAACGTGAACTGAATTAACTGTTTGAATGATTCAGAGTGAATCACTAACCAATTCAGGTTATTTTTGCTAACCTCTATGGTAAATGAATCACTAAAAAGAACCGACTCAAAAGAATGATTCATTTGAGAATTGACATTAGTTTTATTTTAGTATTATTTATATACCATCATAGACATAGTATTTATTCATATTTTGAATTAGATTTTATTTTTATATATTCTATTAGATTTAGTGTTGTGTTTATAATCAAACATGATTTATGTATTATTATTTATATTTAATTGGGTAATTTTAGAAAAAAATTCAACTTAAAGGTATTTATTTTGGTAAGTTGCCATAAATACAAATAATGTATTTATATTTTATTTCAGCTTTATTTCAATTGCCATAAATGATTTTTAATAGTTACAGTTTTAGTTAACAATAACACTGATCGACATCAATAGCTCTGATTCTAAACAGCCTACAGAAAATATCAGACACATGAAAAATGTGTCACTGTTGCATTTGCTACCAAATCATAAGCAAAAATGACTTTATGATCTTTAAAATTCATTTTATTACTTTCTTATTTTAATTCAACAAGACTGCCATTGGATTTATAATTTCATTTCTCCTCACCGAAATGTATCATTATGTGTGTGTTGAAGTACGCTCTCACCTCTGGACATCCTTCATCCCATTCTCCAGTAGGATGCTGGGGAACAAGGCCCCTTGCCTTACAGATTGCTGCATGCTGCTCTTCGCAATCTTCAAACTGCCATCTGCCTTCCTAAAACACACTCACAATTAATCCCTCATCAAGTACAGAGAAAGTTCAAAAAGGTCAGATCTGTCATGTGACCTGGTGGATGCCTAGACCGCTGGTTTACTGCTGTGACTAACGGGTGACTGTGCATCTGAATACCCAGGATAAAGCTTTCATGCAGCGACTGTCTCTGAAATCAGATCTAAACGTTTTCAACTTGCACACAGCTGCTGTCTGATTTATGGGGTGATTCTGGACATGTGCTTGCTTTCTGACCACATACTGTATGCTCGGTCTATGACTAATGCCCTGTGACATTAATCTGATCTCCGACCGCTGATCTCACCTTCCAGTCCGCGGTAACGCAGATTTGTTTGTCGTCATGGCAATGGGAAGGCTCCTGAGAGTACCAGGATGTGAATGTGACGGGAGAGCCGTCAGACCACTGGACTGTTGAAAGTTTGGCCTCCTTATGCAAGCCGATCCATACCTTAGAGTTGGATCCTGAAATAACCAATAACATATTGTTATCACTGTAACTTCAGTAAATTACACTATAACGTGAAAAACTATTCTTTCATTTCACTTTAGTATAAAATCCAGCCAACCATTGGAGAGCAGTTTCAGTAGTAGTTCCTGTTGGGAGAGGGAGTGGATGCTGACCAGTTCTGCCTCCAGAGCTTTGCATGCGCTAGAAGAGCTGTCCCAGCTTGACTTCTCCTCCACGCACCGGTAACAAAACCCATTGTGGTCCAACCAACCATCAGGACAAATCGTCTCCTTATATTGCCAGTCATCTTGTATACAAATAGACAGAAAGAAGATTTAAAAATTATTTTTAAAAGTAAATACTGCAGTTCAGACTGCTGTTTAAGTTTGAGGTTGTTTAGGATGGCCTCAGTTCTTTCCATGAGTCCTGGAAAGCTTTCTTAGATCACATTAAAGATTTACTCTGTTCTCCTATCCCAGTGCTGATATGCGGTAACTGACTCCCCACAACACCAACTGGGAAGAAAAAAACAAACCCAAGAGAGGGAAACAGAAGCCAAGGGAAGGAAGACGGAAGATACATATTGAAGAGAGGAATGTTTCTTTGTTTGTTTGTTTATAATTTTTCTCATGTAGATTTTTTCCTCTTTTTATTAATATTTTAATTTATTTGTATTATTTTCTGTCTTCCTTCCCTTGAATATACATGGGGTGGGGAACTGGTTATCATATAATATAATATAATCTCATATATAGAAGACATTAATTATATTACTATTAGTGGGAGGGTTGGTTAAACTGAGACAATCTGTAATTTTTTTTACTTTTCATTGAATGTACCCTTTTGTATTTATCTGGTTAAATACCAATACAAAGATTATAAGTTATTATTTGATGAATATATAAAGTTTAAGAGAAGCAGTATTAAAAAAAAGTGTAACTTTTTAAATGCATTTACTGTCACTTCTGATCAATTTAAAGCATCCTTGCTAAAAAATTGTTAGTTTGTTAGAAAGTTGGAATGAATGAGGAATAAAAATAGGGCTGCACCAATAATACATTGTTTCGGGCCAGTACTGAAAAGCAGTCTTATTTTCTGTTCTAATAAGTGCTGATATCAAAATTCTATAGTATTTTGTCTAAAAAGAAATAAAACGATTTATTTTATGATATAGTAACGGAAAAAAGTGTTTGAATAAAAGTCCTTAGCATTATGTGAATCGCTCTTGAAGAAGTAGAAATTCTATAAGGTTCTTTGTATATTTGTCCTGCAATAAAAACACCAAGTAAAACTCCTACTGGACCAGACCCATTTTAAATATGTTTTATCAAAAACGCTTGGGTGCGATATTTAAAAATATATTTAAAAATAGGTATTGATTTCAATCAAGCCAACTTTATAGTATCAAGCCAATCCTAGTCTTCTTATATTGTTGCTGATGACCCCGGCCATTTCTATATTTACACACACACTGTGAGAATCTGTGTGTTTGTGTGTTTTTGATAGCCAGGGCCAGGAGTTCAAACTCTAGATGGGACACAGCTGTTGTGCATTTGAGCAAAACTTAGGACATGCCCACATTCTTCTCTTTCAAACCAATCACTGTCAATGCTGACCATCATGGAAACAATAGTCACTAGTCTGTATCTGACAGCGGACTCATTCCAGCGCTGGAAAATGACACACGTTTTACGTAATACTGGCTGTTATATGCTGGGGCTGAAGCTTAAACTAGACCAGACTCGAGAAAACCAGGTGAATGGAGAGTCTGGGAAAAGTCAGACATGTTAGAGGAAATGACAAAGAGCTATTAGAAACGGTTGGATGGACGCACAAAAAAGCTGGATTAATGAAAGGGAAAAATGAATGACCAGTCAGATCACTCCTCCCGTGCGGCACGGGCGCCGCCTGCGCGGGCTTGCTCGCCCTCGTCTGCTCAGCATTCCGGTTGTGTTTGGTGGTTTTCTTGCAGATGTAAGGCAAGGCTGACTCACAGGACAGACTCTGCCAGGAACCCAGCGTGGAGTTAAACACCCCACACTGCTGGTTCTCCTGCACCGGCGTGGAGGTCAGATCTGGACAGGAAGAGATGAACAAACAGTGAATAGGGTATTTAAAGGAAATACATACTCACCCTCAAGTTGTTCCAAACTTGATTTCTAACTTCTGTTAAACAAAAAAACTTTAATAATATCCCTTTAATAGGTAATACTGTCCATGAAGAACAACTCTTCTGCCTAATAACATAAGCCAAAGTACCTGCGGTATAACTGACAAGAGCCAAAGGAGATCCATCAGACCACTGCCATCCCCCGTGTTGACTGAGATGGTTTAATCCAATCCAGACCATCACACCCATATCTAAGAGTCTTCCTGGTGGAGCACAACAACAACAGTGACACATCAATGAAATACGTCCATGAAACCATGTCTATGTAAATTCATGACTTTCTAAAACATCCAGGTTATAAATTGTTCAAACAAACTCTTTAGTAACAATCCCTGGACTACATAAAAAGAAACAACAAGATACTATTAAGTACCCAACCCGCTACGAACCTACTACCTACTAGTTAAGGCAACAAGACAAACAAAGCCATAACAGTGGCTTAAGAGTTTTCAGAAGATTGGGTATATAGTAGTGACATGGGGGGAAAAAAAAAAAAAAAAAAAAAAAAACTACTTGTGTACTTGTTTGAGAGCTAGACAGTTTAACTAACCATATACACTGAAATAATTCTGTTTTTAAACCAACGCTACATTATATATACAGTATATGCAGCCTTGGTGAGCATAAGAGGCTTCTATCAAAAAACATTTAAAAGTCTTAATTATTCCAAACTTTTGACCGGAAGTGTAATTTCTAATATCCTTCGACGGAAAACAGAAGCTTGGCCATTTAGCCAAAGATTTTCTTTTGTGTATCACAGAAAAAAAAAAGAAAATTCACAGTTACAGTGACAAAGAGGTAAGTGAATTTTAAGTGCATTTATTTATTAACTGGCAACAGCTTCACCAGTGAGACCATGCTCATGAGATCATCTCCAGTAGCTAAATTTAGCTGGCAAACACAACGGCAATGCTGGTTATCTAGTTATACCAGCACCAAACCAGCATTAGCAACATGTCAGCAAAGAAACACAAAGAAATGATATCAAAAGATCTTTTAGTGCAAATATTTGAGCGTGTGTATACCTATGATATAGCTCTGTTCACTGGACTGTGTGATGGACAGAAGACTCCCACCCTGTGCTTGACAGGAAGTAAGAGCTTGACTCCAGGTGAGGATGGAGTACAAGTTAAACTGATAACAGGCATTCAGCTCTGGATGGCTCTCCCAGAATTCATTGCAGTCTGACACTGGAGAGAACACACATAGACAGGATCTGTTTGATTCCTTTAGTTAGATAGTATATACTCAATATACAGTACACTACTGTTCAAAAGTTTGAGATGTTTTTTTTAATGCTTGTGAACATGTTAATGTGAACATGTTTTTGAATGTTTTTTTTTTTTAAAACAGTAATATTGTCAAATATTACAATATAAAACACGGCTTTCCCATGTATGCATTTTAAAATGTAATTTATTTATGTGATGCAAAGCTGAAGTTTCAGCATCATTACCTCAGTCTTCAGTGTCACATGATCCTTCAGAAATCATTCTAATATGCTGATGCTCAAGAAATATTGCTTATTATTATCCTGTTGAAAAGAGTTGTACTGGATTTTTTTGTGTGTGTGTGTGGAAATGGTAATACACTTTTCCAAATTTTTTGATGAATAGAATAGAAAAAAACAGCATGTGTTTAAAATAGAAATCTTCTGTAAATGTCTTTACTGTCACTTTTGATCAACTTCAGCCCTTGCTGAACAGAACTACATAAAATCCACAATCTTTTGAACGGTAGTGTACAGAAAAGTATATTTCAACTACTTAATATGTGGTTTTACCTGGATTAGGGCAGAAGCCCCATTTCTCATCTTGATCATAGCGGTTAGTGGTGGCACACCAGAGGTGACGGTCCTCTCTGCCCTCAGAGGTACAATCCCAGAACCATTTATTGTTGTATTTGAAGGGTATGGAGCAGGTCATCCCACGGGAGTTTCCTTGTAACGTGTGGATGTCTGTCAACATCACGAAAACAACAATTATAGAACAAGCAGAAGCTGTATGACTGCAGCCACATCAAATAAACCTCATCAAACAATCCACTGAATGCAATACTTTAAAGTTGTCAACCAAAATGGGACTTCAGTCATCAATACAGATATCTAGAGAGCAGGTTGACTGCAGTTTAGCTTTGGTAAGTTTAAGTTTTAAGTAATGTGGTGTGACCAACATCTGGAATAATGGAGGACAAAAACATAAAACAGGAAATATCATAGAGAGGACCACTGGTAAAGGTTAGTAAGTCTCTTAAAATATCAAAAAGATTGTAAAATCTATATGGTTTGGCTCAAAACTACTATATATATATATTGTGATTTACAAAATATATTATATAAAAAAATGAAAAATATATTTTAATATAGATATTAAATGTTACATTACATGTACTCAAAATGTAAAATGTAATATTTTTTCATATATAAGAGATTATATACATTATATGATGTTATGAAAAAGATAAGGACTTTTTTTATGGGAGGGTTACATTTTGTTAATTTGCCTTAAATTAAATCTTTTGTTGAACTTTGTATAAAAGTTTTTCAAAACCATATGAAATCAACACAAATGCAAAGAGCGCAAGTCTAAAACTTGGCACATAGGGCTATTCACACCAAGGATGATAACTAGAACCTTAACTATACTATAAAGTTTTCATTATGGTGCTACTGCTATAAGATAAAAAGGTTCACACCACAGCAATAACGATAATGAAACAGGAACGATTTTGCTGGAATCACTTTCAGAAAGAGTTTTTTCCAGCTAATCTGTCCCCCCCCCCCCCCCCCCCGGTTGGGTTGTGTTTTAAAAACGGGACGCAGAGTTATTACATAACATATTTACATCTTTCAGAAATATTAGGGTGGGGCAAGTTGTCATTTTTATTGGGGCTAGATGCTATGTGTTTATATGTTGTAAAATTAACCAATTTTTTAATGACACCTTTGTGGCATATACATAGCCATCAAATCCATCTGTATTTTCAAAGCTCAACAGTTAAATGGCGGCCCGCTTATAGATAGAACGTTATCATCCGTTGGTGTGGGCGTTAATATATGATCAGATACGAGAAGGAGAACTATATTCATAGGTAATCTTTACAGTTACCGTTCTTAGTGTGACCAGGCTTTTAAACTAGATTTTTACTTCTGCTTTATCAAGGACACTTGTATTTGTCGCTAATCCCAGTTTTAAAAAATGTGTCTGAAGACATCTTGCCTTCATATGGGTAAGCGCATGGCCCTTCACCGGCCGCACCGTAAATCCTCCACTGATGCACTGATGTGGTCTTCCTCACCACCACTTTGGAGTCCACCACCGTTAGCTTATTATTCATCGCACTATATAACATGCTGCTTCCACAGCGCCACCACATGGTTGGGAGGGGAACGTCACACTCAAAGACACCCACATCAGGCAGCAGTATCTTGGTCGCATTGATCCCAAGACATCGATTGGTGCCCAGATTGTAGAGACGGTGCCGGGACACCCATTTCCAAAGCAGGGTGGCAGACGGGGGATCACAGCTGGTCAGAGATAGACCGGATGTGTCCGCTGAGAGGCAAAGCTTCTGCGATATACTCTCCAACCGGAAAACACCTTTATCTGAGTCACACAAACACAGATGCACAACAATGGTATACATGGCAGGTTTCAAATTGATCAAGCTAAAGCATATCTTCTTGTCGTATCTAATACACTTGGAGATGTGAGGCCCTAGGGTTTTCTGACCAGTGGGAAAAGCCTTTCTTTAGGGGTATTATATAGCCATTTACATGCAGAGCCATGTTAGATTATAAAGGCAAGTGATATTGGAGATTCGAAGGCATTCAGAGGCACTGAGGTATCAGACAGGTCTGATTATGCAGCAAACAGATAGAAAGATAGAGCTGCTATCTCCAGTTTCACCTCCACAAAATGGGGCTTAATATTTCAGAGTTCTCAGAGCCGACAGGGCTGAGGGTCTTTTGTGGGCGTTGACATGAAAGAGTAATTGAAGATACGGGCCAAAGACAAAGATATTCTCAACCAGTCGAACACACACACAGAGTATTGTCAAACTTCAAAAGGAAGTTATGCATTATCCTCGCCATATGTCTGAAAGCAGGAATATGCTTGAAAGTATAGGAAGTATATGATTTTCTTGTCTGGCAGTGACATTTTTATTTAGCTTATGCTGAGAATGGGAATGATATGTTAAGATATCTAGGGTGAATACTAGTAAAGTATGACACACTCTGACCATTTTTCATCTACACTGTTTTAAAATGTTAATAAAATGGCTTACTTCCTCACACAATACCAACTCAAGATCATTACATGCTCTTGAAGTGGAAAAGATTAGATTGTTGTATTATTTTAGATTTTTTTTTGTCCATACAATGAAAATCAGTATGGCTCCAGTGTTGTATTGAACCCAATTGTCTTTAATTGTATGAACAAAAACAGTGGAAACACTCTTTAAAAGAGTTCATGATACATAGAGGTTCATTTTTGGGTGAAAGTGTCCTACTTTACCTGCATTCCTCCTACTTCTTGAAACTGAATGTGTTCCACGACCATAAATATCTCAGTGACAGATTAATTATTTGCTATGTGAGATCATAAAACCCTCTGGAATTGCAAGACCCAAATGGGACATGTAGAGCGTGTTGTTACTGGTCTGAGTGAGGGTGTAGGTGTGTGTTTATGTATGTGCTGACCTCAGCTGACCCTGTTTACAACCAGCTGGGTGACTCACAATGCTGGCTCCCAAGTGACGCACACAATGATAAATACATACCAGTAATGCAGTGCTCGTCACTTTGGAGTAAAGCATCTGCCAAATGCATGAATGTAAATGTAAATGCACTGGGATGTAGCGAATCAGGCTGTTGGACGAACTTCAGAAACCCACTGTGTCCTTCAGTGGGGGACATACTTGTGACATTCTGATTATTTGATTATTATCTGACTATTAGAGGAGAAGTCATGCAGTATACTGTATTATCTGCAAGATTTGTTCAATTTTAGGCTTTAAGGGAAAATGTGGACAACATGCCAAATTTCATTGATTGATTGATTGCCAAATTGATTGTTAAAGAAATATAGAATCTAGCCTCTTGATCACTCTGTCCAGCTATAGTGATAGATAGATTTGAATTTAAAAATGTGTTTTAAAAGCAGTGGTTTTGTATGCTAAATGTTAAATAAATAATAAAACAACAACACTATATACAGTCAATAAGTGTCACCTATATAATGATGTTAGATGTTAACTGAAAAGTTGAACTGTGTTATCAACAAAAAGTTATATGTACATTTACTAATTTATTTGCATTTATTTTTAATTTATATTTCATTTTTATTAAAAAAAAAGTATTTTTCTACCAGCGCTTTTGTATTTTAAATGTTATATAAATATTAAAACCTACACTATATTCAGCCAAGGTTACCTATATAATGAAGGTAGATGTTAACTGAAAAGTTGAACTGTTATTTACAAAGGGTTATATGTTCAATTATACTGGGGCAAGTTGTCACATCATTAATTTATCGCTAGGGTGGCCAGACTAATAATTTAACATCTTTATCTGTTGTTTCCTGACAGTTCTGCAGTTTCATCAGTTGGTCTATGTCATAACTGTTTAACCATTTACATTTAGCTGAGGAGGCAGATTTCATTGTGACAAACATACTCAGTCTGTGTCATGTCTCAAAGGTCAACAAATGTTCAATAACTTTTTTGAAAAAGTCAGTCATTTTTTGGTCCAAGTCTTTGAGGTATATGCCTGTACAAAAACAAACCTTGACTGTAAATATTCTTTAGTTCTTTAGTCCAAAGTGTACTTTTTACAGTTGTTTCCAAACAGTTGTGATATCATGTGATGAGCATCCGCCTATCGGTTAGTTTGTGTGCAGAAAACTTTCCCTAAGACAAGGGCAGCAGTTGTGCAAGTCTTTAAAACACATTAATAAACATATTTAGCTTACTCTCCCGTATGTGACACACCACCCAGAGAAGAGCTGGACTATGCGCTCTCCATACTAATGTAATCTGCAGATCACTTCATCTACACGACAAACTCTTGATCCCTGACCAAACCCACGCGCTCATGCCACCGAGCAAAGTATCGTTTCATGAATACAGATGTGTCGCGCAGGCCGATTGCACTTACTGTACAGTTCGAGAAGCTGAGTTTTGTTCCAAACTTCAGTTTTGTCCGACACTTCCGCAGCAGCACAAGCTAAATTACTGACATAACACAACATATAAAGGACATAAAGCGCTTCATGGAAGCGAATACGATGAGTTTGAGTGTATCCTCGCATTTTCACTGGAGATGAGCGCGCCGCATAGACTGCAGTCTGTTTTTCTCCACACTTTCCGCAAGTTTTTGGGATTCTCTACGTCACCGGTCTCAGGGCAGTAAAGGGCAAAATATTCCTCTCCTCTTACAGCCCGTCTGCTCTGAACGCGACGCGACGCGACCAAATTCGAACGCTTGCAGTCAGATGCGTTCTAGATTCCCGGTGACTCGCGTCGCTTGCTTAATATTTAGCAAGAAAGTAGCCAAAGTATGGCAATAATAGGGTGACCATGTTTTAGTTCTCCAAAAAGGGGACAGTAGGGGGCGGGGTTCACCTAACAGTATACGTAGCAAGTTTTTTTTTGTTGTTGTTGTTGCTTATTTTGTTTTATAATAAATAAAAAGAAAACAAGTAGAAAGAATAGGAAATGCTGGGTCATTTTTAAATAAAAACAAAACAAGTCAATAGAACAGAAAAAGAATAGATAATGCTAATGTTAGAAGGTCATTATTTATAATAAATAAAAAGGAAATAAGTAGAAAGAATAGAGAATGCTGATGTTAGAGGCTCTTTTTTCTTTATAAAAAAAACAAGTAGGCTAGTTGGAATAGAAATAGAATAGAGAGTGCAAATGTTAGATTTTAATAAAAAAAAAACAAGCAGATAAAATCAGAAGTAGCATTAGAATAGAGAGTGCCAGAGTTAGAGTAGAGTTAGAGGGTCAAATTATTAAGATGAAGGAGATGATGGTTTTCCAGCCGTTTCTAGGGACCGCGATGCTTGGATTGATTTGGGCTAGTCATTCCACCAGGAGGGAACAGTTAATGTAGAAGTCCGTGAAAGTTTGATCATTGTTTGGCATTAAGAAAACCCGGCCGGTGTTGTGCTGAATTCTGCACCTCTGCCAGATTATGCACCCCCTCATGCTACCTGGGGGAATCCCAACCCCTCCCCCACACCTACTCCTAAACCTGCCAATACTAGGGGGTGCATAAACTGGCAGGGTGCAAATTTCGGCACTACACCGCACGCATTTTTGTAGGTCCAAAAGAGGACAGGTACGGGGGAAAAAAAAGGGGGTATGGTCACCCTAGGCAATAAGTATGTTAAATGTTACATTAAAAATACAGATCATGTTTTTAACTCACTGCACTGCAAAATGCAACACAGAAGCTGCAGTGCTTTATATTCCACGAAAAGATTAATTTACACTGCACGACGCGTCATATATGTATTTACACAGGAATTACAGTTGCAGAAAAAGTCTCATGAAATGACTATTTTAAATACGAAATTATTAACACTGCCTTACCTTGACTGTGTAAAGATGTATTTAACGAAATGATGTGATAACCTTTTTTATGGAAAACCACCAAATATATTACAAAAAAAGAAGTAGATTGACATTTTTTTTTTTTTTTTTACATTTGATCCAGCAAAATCATAATATCTAATTACAAAAGGCTCAGCCTCAACTAACCAATCCCAAACATATGTCACAAATAACTACAGAAAAAACATTTTGCTTAACAACAAGAAACGCTACATGTAAAACAAGAAGATCCAGTGTTGCCCAGATTTAACAGTACCTTTAGCACTTTTAGCAGCACAACACAGAACAATTATTTACAGTTTTTAAAATAAATTCACTGCGAGTAATTGACAGTCCTTACCCCAGCTTACAATCACACGTGCACACACACACACACACGCACACACACACACAGTGTCTCACTTTGTACAGTACAAGAAAATAAAATAATACAGAAGAAAGCAGTAATCGCTCCTGGTAAATAGAAGCCAACTTTCTGTGTTTCAACACACAAAATTGGTCAGTAGCCCTAAGAAATATAAGTCTTTTGCTGCCCTGCGCTTTTGTAGGTCACATTTTTAAAAGTTGATGTTGAGCTCCTGAAAAGAGGATTTGTGCCCTGGGGATAAAAGATGGACAAAAACACAATTATTTTAAGTAAATTGGGCCCTTAACACATTCAAATTAATGGAAAATTCGGTGTAATGCTCTCTTGATAATATTATCATACCGACTGCCATTTTGCTTTTGTCTTCTCTGCTTCAAACTTGGCAACCTCTTTCCGGTCATGGACAGAAACAAGAAACTTCCAGATCACAAGGAGCGTAATGCCAATAATGAGGACAGACATGCACACGCCCAGAGCGATCAACGGAGCGTTTGGTGGCTCAGGGCAGTCTGTAGGATAATTATACAAACAATTAAAAAAATAAAATGTAACTTTATTCTAAATTAAACTACATATGTTCATGTATAAAAAAAATTGTCTCACCATACAGCTTGGGGTTGTAAATGATGCTGCCATGATCACTGTCCACCAAGCTGAAAGACAGTAGACAGTGGTCCTCACTCTGTAAGGTGCACAATGCCGCCCGACTCTCCTCAAAATCTGACAATAAAAATATAATATTTCAAAATAGATCCTTTTTATTTTCTTAATACATGGTCTTGAATGATCAAAAAGAAAACAACATTTTCTTTAATCAAATATTGAATCTTTAATCAAAAAATAATAGGTCCGCCTTTTAAACGATTTTTTTTCTGATGGCATCAAGACCTCTTATATTTTAAACCCTTCCTTCCCAACCACATGTCCTATAATAACCCCTTTTCACAATCCAATCAACTCTTGATGGATAAAATCAGATCCCTTACTACATTTTTGTCCTCAAAATTAAAGCTAATATTTTCCAAATCCCTTTAAATATGTACCATGTCATGCATGTATGATATTACCCCTCTCAAAAATACAGTCTTTTTCATTCCCTTCCGTCTCTTTATATCACTTTCATTTGTCTGTCTTGTGTCTTTATCAAAGACAGACAGTGTTTTGTGTCTTTTGATTGTCTCCCAGTCAGAGAGAGTAAAGAGGCAGCATCCACAGCACCAGTGGCTTGTGATCTCAGGGTTCATATAATAGGCTGATCTTGTATAGACACTTGAGGGTTTTGAAACCCAATGGGCCCCAACAATAGGCTCTCCACACAAGCTAAGTAGCATGTTTCCCTTTTTGAAGTGTCAAGAGGGCCGAACTAAAAGATGTCTGCTTTGTACGTGTGTAAAGGAGTATATGAAGACACATTTTGAGGTTTTGGAAGAAATCAACATGAAAGTATATGGGAAGCCGTTTTAACATTTAATCATTAAAACGTAATAGTATCTATTTTCATGTTAGTTCTTATTTTGTTAGCTACTATTATCTATTCCATCTTTAAGTACTAGTAACTTTTTAAAAGATACTAGTACTTATTATTAGATACTAGTAATGATTTCAATTGTGACAAGTAGCCATTCTACTGTTACTACTAACACATTTAAAATTTTTACCATTGACTTCAATAGAGATCTGTCAATCAGATATCAACTATTCAGCTCTGACTAGTATGTATTCCAACAGAGACTAGTATCTTTTTACATAGTACTTAGTAAATATTGATTAGATACTAGTACTTATTTATTAAATTCTCTACTATTACTTTACATATATACTAGTACCTATTTAATATATACTAGTAGTTATTAATTAGGTACAAGTACTTATTTATTAGACATTAGTAACTTTTGTAATTGTTACTAGTAACAAATCTTATTATACTAGTCACAACGGTTTTTTAACTCATCTTATGTTATGACTAGTCAGAATGGCCTCTGTAGAGTTCAATTAAAATCTTACTGATAAAATAAAACATCTTACTGGTAACATTTGGAAGAAGTACTAGTATCTAAAAAAAAATTGTACTACTACCTAATGAATAAGTACTAGTAGCTACTCAATAAGTACTAGTATCTTATAAATAAGAACTAATATCTAATGAATAAGTACTAGTATCTATTTAATAGGTACAAGTATCTAATAATAAGAACTAGTATTTAATGATTAAGTACTGTAAGTACTAGTATCTTAAAAAAATAAGTAGTAGTACCTAATGAATAACTACAAGTATATAAAAAAATATGGGTTACACTTTATTTTAAGGTGTCCTTGTTACAGTGTAATTATGCATTTAAGTACCGAGTAATATTAATTAACTACATGTACTTACTATATGGTTAGGGTTAGCATTTGGGTTTGGCTTAGGGTTACTTGCATGTAATTATGCATAATTAATTGTTATTATAATAGTAAGTACATGTAACATGTGTAACAAGGACACCTTAAAATAAAGTGTTACCTAAATTTGTACTAGTCACAATTGCAATACATACTAGTCAGAATTGAAGAGTTGATATCTGAAGACAGATCCCTATAGAAGTCAATAGCAAAAATGTGAAATGTGTTGCTAGTAAGGAATTGTTACGAATAGTTAAGTACAGAATAGTTACTAGTCACTATTGAAATGAGTACAAGTATGTAATAAGTACTAGTTATTTTAAAGGTATTAGTAGTACCTAAAGAATAAGCACTAGTACCTAAAGAATAAGTATTAGTACTTAATGGAAAATATACTAGTACCTAAATAATAAGTACTAGTAGCATGAAAATAGAGAGTAGTACATTTTATAGATTAAATGTTAAAACAGCTTGCCATAAAAAGCATCATATAATTGTCTATAAGAGTCAGAAGACTTGGAATATACAGGTTTAGAATGACGTGAGGGGAGTAAATAATGCCAAAAAGTTACCATGTGACCACTGATAAACGGACACAGCACAAAACAAAACAATGGATTCTGACCTGTGGAATTGCTGACAGTGGCATGTAGGGAGTTGCACTTCACAGCGCACTCGTCCGACGGGTCCTTAGCTTTGAGGTAACACTCCACACAAGACCTGCGGGACACAAAGACAACATTAAAAAAAGCTGTCGAGCCCACAGAGAGACTTTGTCTCTATCACAGAGTCAAATGACCCACAGGGTGACAGGACCTTTAGTGGGAAGGAAATGCAATACTGCAGAGCTGCCACAGGCCTTTTGGTGCTTATATATGCCCACTGGAAATGAGTGGACAAGAGGAAGACTCATAAAAACACACAGAGCCGCCCACACACACACACAAATGCAAGAGTCATGAGGAAAATACAGGGAAAGGTTGCGGTGAGGTGAAGGAGGGGGGAGGGTGCACCCCCCCCAAGGGCAATGCTCAAGTTATATTACATTGATGTCTTGTTTTTTTTTATTGCATAAAAGTGGAAGTTGGATTACTAGTTAGTTTTTGTCATGTAAAGACGGATTTCATTTAGCACCTACAGTATGACAGCCGAAAGTGTTCTGCATCCAGAGGTCCATTTAAAACGAGCGATAAGAAACCAATTTTCTTTACATGTATTAATGATAATAGTTATATAAAAAACTATACAAAATATTCTTCCAATCAGGTCATTTAAATAATAAACTTATGAAAATGACAAAACTTAAAAAAAAAATTTTTTTAAAGTACTATTATCCCATGATTTTCTTTTAATTTAATTTATTTTTTTTTGCACTTATGGTATTTTTAGGGCAATAACGCTTCACAATTTCTTGAACTGCTTTAACTTAGTATCAGACGGCCCACATGGATTCAAACCAGGTTGTAGCCAAAACAAATGCCTTTAAATGCTGCATACTCATTATGAAACTCAGCTTCAGTCACAGATGCACATGGATGTCTTTACGGGAGCGCATGAGAGCTAGGTCGAGGTGAAAGGGATAAGCCGGGGGCGGGACAGACTCGAACAGGATTGGGTGGAACAGCTTTCAGAACACAGGCCCACTCTCCTGACCCCGGCTCCTGGGAACGGTGTGCACTCGCATTCCCACCCAAAGAGGACCAAACAAGATTGGCATATTACCGGCTCGTGTCGATCTACGATCCTGCAGATGGAACCATCCGGAGACACGCATGAGTTGTTGCTGGTGCTGCAATTACAGAACTCTCCCATCCAACCGCTGTGACACACACACTCGCCACAGTCACATTCCCCATGACCTACACAAACACACATTCAGGAAATATTTTAATAATAATTAAAAAAAAATTAAAATGACTCTTTATCAGCAAGGAAGCAATTAAAAATTGATCAAGTGACAGTAAAGAAAGTTATACCACAAAGTTTTAACTTTTTTATTCATCAAATAATCCTGAAAAAAATTATCACAGTTTCCACAAAAATATCAAGCAGCACAACTGTTTTCAATATTGATAATAAAAATAAATGTTTCTTGAGCAGCAAATCAGCATATCAGAATGATTTCTGAAGGATCATGTGACACTGAAGAAATGGCTGCTGAAAATTCAGCTTTGCCATCACAGGAATAAATTACATTTTAAAATATATTAAATAGAGAAAACAGCTATTTTAAATGGTAATGATATTTCCCAATAGTAACGTTTTTACTGTTCACACAACAAAACCCCACATTTTTAATCAAATAAATTCAGCCTTGGTGAGCATGAGACATTAAAATGTAAAAAATAAATAAAGTATACAAATTAAAGTAAATTACAAATTATTTCTTAATTATAAATCAGTTTTGTCAGTTCATAAATTTGTTATGATTTACATAATATACTGATTCAGAATATACTGAAAAAATTACACTTTTAAGACAAAAGCTTCAAACTTGAATGCTCCAATAGTAAGAAAATTCCTTATTACAGAATTATTTTATTAATTTAATAAATTTTGTAAAAAATAATTTATCACACTTAATAATTGTTATGATTATCAAGCTATATTGACAGCCCTAAAGTAAATATAAAAACCTCACATTGCACACTCACATCGATATGTAAATAAATACAAACATGGGATGGCCATTTAAAACCCTTCAGCCCGTGTCCCCCCCGAGTACAGCAACTGTTTTGGCAATTATCAGCGTGTTATTCTTTCATTAACATTCCACAGTGCGAGAGCAGATCAAATATCCCTCCCACTGTGTCAGCGCTTTCTTTTCCTCCACTCAAACCTTGAGACAGGGTCACACTGGGTACTGACCTCCACAAAGCTCTCCTCTGAACCTGAGGCAGGAAAAGTTGTCGCACTCGCAGTACGGCCCGTACACGCGACCAAAACTGGACGGGTGGCACACACACTGTCCGCAGAAACATTCGCCCAGGCCGCTGCATATCTCCGCACCTTCATGTGCCCTGCCACACATATAATCATACATTAAAATATGTCTGCGTGCCCGCAGGAAACACTCCATGATGCTTTTTCTCACCTGCAGTCACTGATTTGTTCTTGGCCCTCTGTGCATTCACACTTCATCCCCACAAAGCCTGGATCACACACACAAGCACCGCACTCCAGTGCCCCACGCCCTCGGCTGCAGTAGGCACTGTTCGCTTCAGGGGTTTGATGACAGTCACACGCACACTGAGACTCCAGTTCGATCTCCAGGGCATCTTGGAAACCCACCGGCCGCAAGGAAAAGTGCCGTGGACCGGCAAGACAGCCTTTTAACTCGACCGTAACATTAAAAGATACCTGAGTGAAAAAAGATCACTCTTGTTTCAATTTCTTTGAGAAATTGTGTATGATTCAAAAACTTTTCACAGAAATCAGGACATATTGGGCAACATATTGAGCAAATATTTTCAAAACATGTCCAACTTGTTTGGCGAGGTTTGTTTGTAACAGACAAGCAGCTTGATTTGTTTAAACATAAAGCTGTTATGTACAGCACAATGAGAGCAACAACCTATAATAACATTATAATCATTGCATTATATATCATACTTGCGTGTGACACGTTCGTGATTTCATTGAACAGATGCTTGACACATGACAGGCTTTTTTTTTTTTTGCTAGTTAATAGAGGAATATACTAGGGAATGCTAATATACTAGGGAAGCATTACTGTAAAGAAAGATTGAATGAAGAACTGACCACATCACCAGCTTTGACATTGGAGCAGTTTTTACATCCAGGGATGATGGTCCCATCCTGACAGAGTGCTGTGAAGGAAATCTGCAGACCCTCAGTGTTGCCCAGAACCTCCAGATCAATCTCTGACCTCAGTTCCTGTCAATCAAACAACATACACAAAGTCCTATTTGAAGAGTAGAATTTTTAAAAATATTTTAATGTAAAAACTTTCCTTTGAGCCAATCATTACCGCAAAATAAACCTTGATGGGGTGATCAGGACCCCTGTGAGGAGGCTGATAATTTTCTACACAGTTAAAAATAAATAAATAAACAAAACAAACATACAACCAAAAAACTAAATGAAAAACAAAAACAAAAAGAAACAAAAATGAAACAAAATTAAAAAACAAAACAAAAAAAAGAGCAAAATACAAAATAAAACAAATAAATAAAAAATGTCTTTTGTGAGATCACAGTAGAGTGACATGAGAGATATTAAACTAGCACAGCTATGTAGGAAATCATGTTTAGCATTTGATCAGAATCGAGTATTTCATAGAGCTGGGTATTATAGAAAACAAATCATCCAAACCCTGTGTCAGCCAATCAGGATCAACAATTCATTAATGTTATGTAAGTATGTGGTACGCTGTTAGATGAAGCTCCTGTGCAGACTCAGCAATACGAGCACACCAGGTGCCAACACGTCCAGAGAGATTTTAGACTGTCAACTTCAATTCAAATAGTCTATTCTAGCTTATTTACTGGGGTTTGTCACAGACTTTACACTTCCATAATATGGCACCATAGTGGGCCTGTGTCAGGTAGGCCAGGATGTGCAGCCCTCAGGTAGTTTCTGGAGGGGTGTAATGAAAATTAGAGTGCAGGCAGAGGTAAGAGAGAATGGGGGAATGGAGAATGGAGATGAAGAGATCAAACAACAGCCATAGAACTAGTGCGGACATGCTCTGTGAACACGGCGATTCTCAAGAAAATGAGCAGAGGGGTGAAATGAGGAAATGGTGAACAGATGAGATGCATATCTGCGTGAGAAATAATTCTCAAAAAGTAATCCTCTCACACTCAATGATTATTTGGTAATTTATGCAACTTATTCATTAATCATTTGATTTCTGCTTTTTTATATTTCCTCATTGATTAACAGTGTGTGTGTGTGTGTGTGTGTGTAGGCCAACTCAGAATTCAGATTTTTAATTAACATGATCTTTTTTTTTATTTTTTGCTGGCCTCAATACAGTATATATATAATGCTAAATAACATTTTCTTAAATCATCAGGAATTGCAAAACAGTCAAAAGAGAAGAGCGCAGAAATCCACGCGCAAGTGGGCAATAGCAGAAAACAACAAAAGACAGGGCACGACAGGATAAAACATGGGGGAAGGGGGGACTAAAGGGCGGTCCGGGGAAGAAAGGGGGGTGGGGGGGGGGGGGGGTGGGGGGGGGGGGTGGGGGGGGGGGGGGTAGAGTTTGGGGCTTTGTTTTTGCCCGGCGGGCGGCCTCGTGCCCGCTCCGCTACCGCTCGCGCTCCTTGGCGGCTTCGGCGCTCGCGTCGGCCGCTCCTGGTTCCTCCCCACAGAACCCGTCTCCACATTACCTTGTTCCCGGATTCTGTGCGCCTCATTGCTTCTGTACTTTAGAGGCATGGCGAGTCCGCCGTGACGCGGGCCATGCTCCCTGGTTGGCGCCTCGCGACGGCTCCGAATGCGTACCACCCACGCGCACCCGGCCTTCAGGACCAAGGCGTAACTGGAACAGAGGATAAGTCAGTCAGAGTCCATAGACAAGCACGAGACAGACGCGCTACACCCCGCAGGCAGAGTCGCTGAGATGGGGGGAGAGCGATAAGAAGGAAGGAGGGAGACGACCGAAAAGGAGACAGCAGGGGCGTGCGAGAGACGGGCGGTACCCACGCCCGCGGGGCAGATCCCAGGTCGATCACCCGTAGCTCGTCCTGTAGAGCATGTGCGAGCCGGTTGTTGAGGAGTGGCGCCGCAGACACACATGGAAGCGCGAGTGCGAGGAGAGACCAGTCCCACGAAGGGAGGGCTTCTGAGTCGAGACGTGGCAGAGACGGGGCGGAAGTCGGCGTTGAGAGGTGCCAGAGCCGGACCCGACTGCGGTCAGAGGCGGGCGTCGCGCAGACTACACAGTGCTTATTGCACCCAGGCAGGAGCTCGGGCGTACTCAGAGGCATGTCGATTGTATTACAGGTCTATACAGGCTCCAATAACAGAAGAGTCACCCACCCCCTAGGCCGCGTGCCGGTCCCCGCTCCGCCCGATCTGGTGGCCGAAAAATGAATACAAATGGAAGAGAAATCCCGTGCTCTGTCGCGCGGGGGACGGCGCGGGACGGGAGCGCGGCGCAGAGCAGGCTCGCATGGAGTTAATTACTCGGCGGTGACACATCGCGGGCGGCGCGCGGTCGACGCCCGCCGGCGCTCGTCACCCCCGTCAGGGTTCTTGGCGCTCGCGTGCCCGGCGCTGTTTACCCTCTGTCTACCCGCCTTTTTTTTTTTTTTGCGCGGACCCTCGCAGACGGCCGAGGCTGCCTGTCGCCGCGTCTGAGTGGGAGGGGTCGAGAGCGGTATCACAGCGAATATGAGGAGGATATTGTTTTCAACCAGTTTGTCGACAAGCTGCCCTAATGTTGGGTACTCCTAAATATAGAGGACAAAAGTACCAAAATCAAGGCATCCAGTCAGACAACAAATTCAGAAAAAATACTACAGGAAACAGGACGGAACTACGTTCATTTGTTTTAAAAAGCATTACTCAATTAATTTAGGTTTAAAATACAATAATTAAACGAGAACTACTAAATACTTGTTTGGACTATGGTACAAGGAAATTCAGGTGTTAAAATAAACATTAAGTTACTATTTACAACATCTAAAAAAAATAATACTCTGAATTATTACTTGACATGCTTTCATAAAATTACAAGCTTTATTTTCTATTTTTCCCATATGCTTTTGTAAGTAGTTGATAAATAAAATGGTGTGTTTTTTATTTTATTATAAATTTTATATTAATATTTTTGCCTAAAATAAAAATAAAAATAATTTCAAGCAGCTTTACAAAAACATTATATTTATATTATTTATATTATATGAGATGCTTAAGGCCGGCAAATGATAAGCGTTGACGACATTGGCAGCAAACAGACTTAGCCCCTGGTTTTTCTTGATGCAAATGAAAACAATAGGCCGTGGAGTACTGTAAACAACCGTGAAATACCGAAGAGTATGTATGTTTCCAAAAAAACTACATCTATCCCTCACAGACTCTTTTTTATTTGTATCAAATGAAAAATGTCCATTGAGGTTCATTTCTATTTATTGTAACCCGGAGTATTCCTTTAAGTGATCCAAATTTCCTGATTACTCAGGAATTGAAGCTGCGGACTTCACCTTACCAGATGGGCAGTCATGGAATACTCATTGTTGTCGTCCAGGTAACACTCTCCGTCATTGGGGACAACGATGCCGGACATTTTGCTGTCCATCCCAAAATGAGAATCTGCATCGCTCACGAACACCAGCAGCTTCATGGAATTGTTCTGCCAGCCAATCCTGTCCTGCGTTGAGAGGGACATTTCCAGAAGTTGGAACAAAATGACATCCCTCCATAAAAGCAAAGGATTTCAAGGGAGTCTGTGGAAACCGACTCACCCCGCACACCGCAGCCTGCATGATGGCGTCAAAACCGCCCTCTGGCACGTCTATGTTCGCCGATACCTGCTGCTTTGAGATGATCTCATTAAACTTGTCAGTACTGCTTGTTAATGACAGAAGATGTCTGTATCCAAATGTGGGGAGACATTCATAATCAACACTCCTGCAAAAGAGAAAAGGGATAAAAATGGGTTTCTATTGTCTGAAACGGTTCATCGCTCACTTCTAAATGGAAGATAATGTCATGTGACGTAACTCACTGATCTCAGAGGTCATAAATATGATTGGTTGAAATTAAATCACACTTTCCCCCATTGATGTCCCATCCATCTTACTTCTTGGGTTTATACTGGCAGACCCCTCAGATCTGGCTAAGGTGGTGTATTATGGGAATCACCTGCAGGGATTGGCCAACTCTTCGCGTGTTATCTTGATGAAAGGCAGAACTGGTTTTTCCACAAAGGAACCGAATCCTAGTCTGAATTTGCTGGTAAGCTCAGCCATCTCTTTGGAGAGCGTCGAACCCAAGTCTTTGATCATTTTCAGATCATCAATCATCGATGCTGACAGGTCCATCAGGTAATAAATGTCCACCGGATGGTCCTCCGGTTCCTGCACTTGAATTTGAAAGGTCAGCTGACTTCCTGTAGAGGAGAAATGACAAATAAAGCTCAAAATGGCACAAGTTTACATTCTAAGATTCCAGTGTGGTACAAATGTTTTCCAGGTCAGAGTGATCTTCGGCACCCACTATAATTTGCAGACATTATGTAGTTAATCTATAGTTGGTTTTCTGTCTCTGAATGACTAAATATTTCTAATTTTACCATCGGGGGAAGTACCTCAACAGCAGAGGAGCAGCTGTGGGTAGAGAGAGACATTTCTTTGATTTTCAAATCCGTGTCACCCATTTTTATACCTGGCCTAAGCTGGAGGTGCATCTTCTGCGGTGCGATGTATGAAACATTAGTGTGGCTGGCACTCTTTCCTAAGCCTTGATCCTTCAGCACTTTGACATTCGTGACGGGGAACTCCACAAATTCGTCGGAGCAGCCCTTCTGAAGAAGAGCACTGGTGTGTCGCATCTCTCGCCGATTGAGAAAAAGTCGGTGAAATTCTAGATAAACAATCATTTTAATTATTGTTGGTAACACTTTAGAGTGTTGCACAGTGACATAATTAACAAAAAATTGACAATGGGACAAAACCTCTCTTAAAAACATATTTTGGTGTTTTATGCACCTTCCTGATGGCAATTTTTTAAATAAATTAAAAAGAGGACGTGAAAAATAATTTACTATCATTGTTGCTACAGCATATAAAGTATATAAAGAGTTTTTTCACTGCATTCTGAAAAATGTTGAAAGCAAAAGCAGTCGTGTTACCTGTAGTGTGCACCAGGCGCACTGTGGCCCCAGCTGCAGACACTCGTCACAGGAGAGAGCGTTAAATTGAGAACACGTCCCTGTACACACGACACAGCACAGCGTGGTTTGTGGATGCGGTTCGCTTTACTCAATGCTGCAAAGTTTCTCACGCAACATCAAAACCATAGAAAGTCAGCTGATATTTTTGCTCTCTGCCAAAAAGTAGTCTGAGCAACAAGTAGACTAAAAGTACACTAACATTTATTCTTAAATCAATTAGTTGTTTTTCTTCACTTGCATGAACTGCAGCTTTACTTTTCTACTACAACAATATGAGGTCTTTTTAAGTGAAACCTATAAACATAGCAGGTGAGATGAACTGACACATTTGTAAGTTCAAATATGCTTACACTAGAAAAAGAAAGTGGGTTTATGGTGCAGTCCCATTCTGTCTTCCCAGCATGCACTGGGGCATTTATGTTTTGTTTTGTTTTTGGACTGTTTACCATTTTTATGTATATCATTGTTTTGTGATGCCAGGATAAGTTTGTTCCTCTATTAAAATGATCAGTTAGTTGACAGTAACACTTGTGGTGTTTCATGTACCAAGTTTTAAGAGACATTTGAATGTGATTATTTTGTGAATCTTCATATAATGAATATTTATACAATTACAGTAACAAGAACTATTTACATATTTCTCATGAAAACACGAGGCGAAGCTCATAATATGAAACAATTTAAATGTAAATAACAGAAACTATCTCCACAGAACATTGACAATCTAAATAGGTTGTTATATTGATGCAGATTTTCAAAATAAAATTTTTTTTTTAAACAAATACTTTAATTAACATAATGAAGTAAATGGTCTAAAAAAAAGCCTGCCGAACGTTTGCCTTCAATTGTCCCAAATGATTAATAATTAAAAACTGAATGAGGAACGAAACTGCTCACATGTAGGCTACTGTATGTGTGTGTGTGATTGATGAAATTGTTCCTCAGTCTTACCTCCGACAGTGGCGAGCCAGAAGTGAAGGACAAGGTAGAGTGAAACAATCCCCATTAGTCCTCACGGTTTCTGATCACAGGAGAGAAAAAAGACAGTTCATATTCACGCGCAAACAAACACGGGATGCGATCATGCAGCGCGAGCAGGTCTGAGCTCACCTGGACAGTCAGACTCAGCGCGTGCGCTTACCTGCCCAACCTTTATATGCACTTCCGTGCAAGCAAGAACACAACAGGTAAGCCACTCTCTCTCACAACGGCAGGCATCTCACACAAATTCAGGTGTCACAACACAACCACCTCTCTAACGCTCTTGACATCACGCTTATTAGTAAGAAATGGTACACTGACTTAAATGAAGTACTATTATCGGCACAGATATTTTATTTAGCGATACAATTCTGATGAAGTTCTGCCTTTTTCTTAGTCAAGACTTGATCAAAGTTTGTTTAAAATATGAAAGACGTGTTAGTGTGGCATTTTCTATGGTAACCCTTACCAAAAAGTAGTATACTTCAAGTTTATTTTAAGCTCAAGTATATTTTAAAGTATACTTTACGTAGTAAGTATACAAATATCAGTGTACTAAGTAGTATACTTGTAAGTGTACTATTTCAATACTCCTTGGGACTAAATTGGCCCACTTTCTAGAATATAAAAGTATAATTTTAAGTATACTTTCAGTATAACAGTAGTAAACTTTGAGTACACAATTAGTTTACATTACAATGTGTAGTTTGTACTGCAACTATACTAAAAGTGGACTAATATGTATACTGATAGTTTACTAATTAAATAATTGAAGCATTTTTAATACACTTTGAAGTATAGTCTCAGTAAAATACTAGTTTAGTAGTTTTATACTACAAGCATACTCGTACGTTTTCTTTAAGTTAACTTTACATCATACTTTAAGTATACAACTATATCCCTATTTAGGTATTAATTTGTATACATTTTGAATAGGCTATCTGAACATACAAAACATCAAAAGAACAGGGTATCTGCTTTTAAACAAAAACATTTTATTCTAGCTTCATGCATTCTTTTTTTAAACACTTGAATGTGGATAAGTTTCATAAATAAAAAATAAAGAAATAAACAACATTTTGAACAAAAAGCTGAAAAAAGACTATAAATTGGATTCAGAATGATAATCAAAACGTAGATAAAGTCGATCAACACCCAAAGCTTGACAGTTATTATTACCACTTCATTGGTCGACATTTTATTCCATAACATTACACAGTTCTGATGTGCTGTTTTATGTCTGATGATCGTGTTAGATTACATGTGGAAGCATCTGTTGTTTCGGTTTCTTCTTCACTTGTGTTTTTTGGAAATTCTGTACAGAAGATGTGTACTAGCACCCCCTACAGTATAACAATGAAAACACGGATTCTAGGAGCACAATTATACAGTAGCTCAAATATATTTAGACTTTTTCTAAATATAAGTCAAGTATACTTAAATGTAATTTTAAGTATATTTCTGAGAAGTACATAAAGCCCATTTCTGAGAAGTACATAAAAAGTAGACAAAGTTTTTTAGTTTAAAAGAAGTATACTAATAGCACATTTGAATAAACTTCTTTTTCGTAAGGGAATGTGGCGTTTTTTACTCAGATGTCTTTCTCACTTCTGCAAATATAGTTTTATGTGGCGTAGTTACGACATTCAGAGTGAGACTGGCTATATTACCTCGAACACTGAGAAATAAGCAAAACATATATCGAACTGTTCATTTTGGAAAATAAAAAGTCTGTCATTGCATTAGGTAACAAAATGTGAAATCAAATGGCATTTATTTGAAAGAAATATAGCCCAAACACACTTTGCATGCACAACCAAAGATATCAAGAAGTTATTTGTTTGGTTTTAAATTATATATCTTGTTCAAAATGAAGATGAAATGCATTTAGATACTCTCTAGTTGTAAAATATTAGGCTAACATTGTCATACTTTAGTTAATGCAGTGAACTTAACCTTGTTAATTGGACTCCTGTGTGAACTTGACTTCATACATTCACTAAAAATCAGCCTGGGACTAGTTAAACATTAAATAATGAACGTGGCAAAGAAAGCTGCAGCCATTTGTTTTCTATATTCTCAAATTTCTGTATATGTAATAGACAATATGTAAATGAGCGTTCACAGCATGGCATGAATTATTCAGTGACTTTCAGTGTACTTTTTTGGAATGCAATCTGTCGTGTTTTTTTCTTGTGTGACCCAAATATCTTGTGTTAGATATAACTTGTAAACTAAACAAAACACTAAAAGGTTTGTGAGTGTTTAGTGTACGCTGAATAACTTGCAACGTAACTGTTGTGGTTACTGAAACATTTGAAATTGCTGTTGAAATGTATAATATGTACTTACATGAATTATGAAAACACAAATACTTGTAATAGTTCTTAACTGTAGTCTTGATTTGTTTTAGGGTGGGTTGAGCTTTAATTAGAGGAATCAGGGTCCCGTAAACCCCCATAACTCACACCCTGACTGACATTGAATAATGACTGGAGGCCCCCAAATCACTGTACTGTTGGTTGCTAGTAGTCATTCCAGTTTGACTATCCTGTCACAAGTGCTTCACTGTTTAAATTCCCAATGACAGTTGCTCGTAATGTCACGTTTGTACATAAAATATCTCCTGTCCCTCATGTCGCCACCTCTAAAAATGAATGATTTCTGGTCACATTTCTTCTACAAATAGCTGTCAGTGTGAACGACACATACATTTTTATATTTTCTTTCATTGTTTAGTAGATACATTGCTATAGTATTGCTAATGCTTTTAAATGATATGAAATTAAATGTTAGAAATTGGTTCAGTTAATATCTTGTTTTCTGCAGTTCACTCTCATTGAGTGACCTTTTGGCTCATTGAGTGACCTTTTGACCATAGGGGACGGTCTGATTCTTCAACAAAGCCTGTGGGAATCCCCATGGCTTTGAGTAATATTAATATTTGCTGATTGTGGTTGCATGTGACACATTCCTCTATGACTGAAAACAGGTGTGTCTGTGAGCATGTTTAAGCCACGCCTGGCTGCGAGAACACAGAAGGACATATATAGATAAAACAATGTTTAACTGGTCAGGTTCTATAAAAGGAGCACAGGACATTGTTTTCATATTTCAAAAGAATGACCAAATGTAATATTTAACATCCGATCGTAAATTGTTTGGATGGCCAAAAGTGTGAACAAGTGCTGAGGCCTCACAATGGATTCTATTGTTATTAAAACAATTGATTAAATAATGGGTTGTTTTCATTTTTACAATCATAATTCAAGGTCAGCATGGAAATATTGTAGTGCAGATGTTGCTCTTTCATAACCTTAGATTTAATAGACTTGTTTATATATCATTTCAAAGTATCAGCTCTCTTTGTTCTAAAATTCCTTGGCATCTTGGCAAATCTGAGCACAGCTTGAGACATATGTGAGATTACTGGGGACTTTTTTTCAGTAGAGAAGTTTGAGAAGCACCATATTTAACCATTTACTCTACATTTAATCTAATTTCTACAATTGAAACAACTAAATTTTCAAAGATGGCATTTTTCTTTGTATATCTGTGACAGGAAGATATACAAGAAACATCCACTGCCTAATTCAAAAGTGAGCATCATATCCTCTACTCACCCAGAAGGGTGTTATCTGGGACGGATTGTATCAATTTATATTTTTATTTAATTATAATCTATTTCTATTTTATGTAATTGTATATTAATATAGTTTCTCAATTTAGTCTATGTATCTGTATTAAATGATTTATTTCAAATACCTCATCTTTCAAAATAAACAAGGATGCGCCACTCAGGATCACATGATCATAAATGGCAAAATTCATGACCAGTGACCATCATACCCTAACAGATTTTTGAAAAGGATTTGATTGATCACTTCCATTTAGAACAATGGCATTTGGAATTTAACTTAAATGTAAGAAAGGAGTCGTGAAGGGATGGAAACAGAAAGAGAGAGAGACAGGTCAGGCACAGGTCAGCAATTAAGAGTATAAATCTTTTGATTTATGTCTCAAGTACACGTCCAAGACCATATTTTCAGTTATTCATCGAGACCAGATGAAAATATGATCTTGGACTTGAGACAGACTTGAGTCTGAGTCCGGACTTGAGTGCTACAACACTGCTATCATATCTTATCCTTTTGTATTCTATCCTATATCCCTTCCTATCCCAATCCAATCCTCTCCTGTTTTGTCCTGTCCCATCTTATCCGATCCTATTCTTGCCTTATCCTGTATCCCATCGTATCACTATTCAATCATACATCCCATCCAACCCCATCATATCCTGTGCCAGCTTATATTCATCCTATCCCGTCCTGTCACGATACGAGTTCGATATGAATTTGGTACAACAGGAAATGTATTTTTTCATTTATTTTGTACAGACAGTAGTGCTACATACATGTAGCACAAGCAGTTGTGTTTGATTTGAATTAGATTGTATAATTTCAAGATTTAAAGCAAAAACAGAATGGTCTGACTTTAGATTTGTGAAATTATGCTACATGAATCACCTGTATAAAACAAAAACCGCAGACAGACTGAATGAAAATGAACATTTATTCTCTGACAGCAGGTGGAGCTTATGGAACAGCAGCGGCAGCGATATTAGCCTTTCCTTGGTTACCGCAGTAAACAAAGCAGCTGCACTTATAAACACTACTTTAAAGGGTTAATTCACCCAAAAATCATCTTCGAAACACAATTTAAGATATTTTTTATAAAAGGCTGAAGCTGTCTTCCTGCAATAGAACAGCAATGCACGGAAAATGTCTAAGTTCAAAAACTATCAGGTAATCGGTCAAAATTATCCATGTGACATCAGGGGTTCAAACAGCGTAAGCTGTTCTGTGTCAGCTGCGTCACACGGATACGCTGTTTCCGTTCAGAGCAAATCACAACAACGTAGGAAACAGATCAGGCTTGGACACAGCTGACACAGAACCGCATACGTTGTTTTACGTCCATTGAATTATTGAATAAAGTCTGGGTTTTTTTTTTTTGCACACAAAAAGTATTCTCGTAGCTTCGTAAAATTATGGTTGAACCCTTGATGTCACATGGAGTATTTTTTACCGATCTCCTTGCTACTTTTCTGGACCTTGGAACATTGGCAGTTGTGTTGCTGTCTATGCAGGGTCATACAGCTCTCAGATTCCATCAAACAATATCTTCATTTGTGTTCCGAAGATGAAAAAAAGTCCTACGGGTTTGGAATGACATGAGGGTGAATTAATATGCATTATATGGAGATAAGAGGAAAAGAAAATGCCATCGAGACATTTCTGAAGATGGTCAGTTCCTCTCAGAGGTACATTCATATAAACCCCCACATATTTGTCTTCCTCTATTTCGAGCATTGCGAACAGTGATCTTGATCTGCCTGGTACAGTATTTTCTCCCTTTACAGACGCATAATTACATTTTGGGAAATCTATAGCAATGCAGTTTAGTGTGCCATTCTGAATAGAGATTGCCCAAATTAAAACGAAAAAAAACACGGTTCTGATTTTAGCCGGGTGACAAAGCCCGAAACTTTTCCCACATTCGGTTCTTCGAGCTCTTGCATGATCTGAACTCTCTGTTCTTGTTTTGGGTTGGTGTGTAGATTATTGTCTCTTCTTCTGCTCTTTCCTGTTGTGACAGTTTGCGTTGCATTACACCGTGCACCCCCTTTTGGATTGATTGCATGAACTGAACCGTGACGTCCGTACCGTGACTATTCAGGACGAATACATGAACCGTTACACCCCTAATATATATATCACCCTGTCCTTTCTTACTTTCATCTTATCCATTTTTATCTCCCCCCCCCCCCCAGCCCCCATCTATCGAATCATATCCTATCGCCATAACTATCCTATAATCCCATCCTATGCATTACCCTATTGTACCTACAGGTGTATCCTATCATACCATGTCCTATACTAATCTATCATATTTTATATTCCATCCTATGTATCCTATCCTATCCAATCTAATCTGATCCAATCCCATCCTATCCTATCCTATTGTACTTTGAACATAAAAATGGATTTATTCTTAAATATGATATTACATTTGAATTTGACTGTATGATTATGACTGGTTTTAACTTAACTTATTAACTTGCTCAAGAGCCATAAACACAATTATCAAACTATATACACTAACTTTTTCCTCCCATAACAGCAGATCAAATTCGGACACGCAGGATACCTTGCTCAAAGCACATTTTGGCTGTATCAGATTGGAGTAACTCACCCCTGGAGGCCTCGGCAGCTAGCATGCTGTCCTCTCTCTCAATACCAAAACCACAGCAGCAAGTGGGATACGGCGGTACTGGAGTATGTGAATGTCTGTTCGGCTGGAAGTGTGTGTCGGAAGCAATAGTACGCTCAAACTATCACAGCGGCTTTATGGAGCATGACGCCTGCACTCCCTTCCTCACCGTCTTTTCTCACATACACACACACTTTTCTGCCTGAATGACGGCAGCAACTGCAGGACTACACACACACACACACACATATACTTCTTCCTTAGTGAAATAGATACTGACAGGCCAAATGGGCATGTGTGACTGGATTTAGTTGAATATGTGTGCGCGCAGCATGTAGGTCAGTGCGGTTTTCTGGTGTCTGTCAGACAGCGAAACTGATTCTGTGGCAAGTAAAATCCACCATCATTGTCAGGTGCTTTTTTTAGTTTAGTAACAGGTCTTAGCATGCCTAGTATGTGCACTTGCCTCATGTTTTGCCTACATTGGGGCCTTAAAGAAAGATTTCATGTTAAATACAAGCTCTGTTCAGAGAATTTTGTGATGTAATGTTGATTACCACAAAAACGAATTGGGACTTGTCTCTCCAAAAAAAAAAAAAAATGAACCTGAAGGTAACCCTAAAACGACTGTAAAAGTGATTTCAACACACTTGCAGCTTAAATAATACGAATTGTAATAATAATACTAAGTAGTGCGTTGGATGAATTATAAGCTTCACATGTCACATTTAAATCCTCCTAAAATTGACCCATTCACTTCCATTGCAAGTGCCTTACCATACCCTGGATTTTTGCTTTTTTTTTAAAGAAACCAGGATAAAGTCAATTTAATTTTTGAGGTAATATGCATTATGCCATTGATTTGAGCTGGTAGTGTAACACAACCAAGTATTCTTTAATTTAATGTCCCAACAAGGACAGATCAACTACATTGGGGAAAGCAGCCAAGGGATTCAGTTTCTAAATTGCTTTCTAAAGATGCTAAATTATATTTTAATGAAAATTTAAAAACACAGAAAGCATTCTGTGAGGGTTAAGAGATCTATATAAACATCTTTAGCTCAGTATAAAAACAACTGAAGTCAGTAGAAAGTACCCACCGTGCTAGAAAAACAAGCGTGTGTGTGTGTGTCTGTGTGTGCGCATGTCTGTGTGTGTGTGTGTGTGTGTGTGTGTTGGAGGGCTCCAGTCACACTCACCAGAAATGAATGGCACAGATTCACACCTCATTCTTCCTCACTAAACCATGAATGGAACGTGGAGAAACAGAGAGAGAAAGTAGAGAGAATGAGAGACACTGAGGGAAAATGTCTCTTTTATATAAAGTCAAAGGGAAATAATGTGGGCAGTAAGAGCTTTGTGGTTGTACTGTTTCACACATACAAACACACAGAGACTTCAGAAGCATTACAGACCTCTCAGTGGTTTATAATAAGATAATTTTCTTACAATTGTTCAAAGCAAAACAGGATCTGGCCTTTATATGAGCCTTTTCAAAAGGAGAACACCACTTCAGATGTCCTCACAAGTCAGCTTTTGAAACATTTCACTACATTGGTGAGGACATTTTATTACTACAGATTAACAAACCAAACCCTCAACTAACCCCAATAAGAAAACTTTATTATTTTGTGTAATAAAACAATAAAAGAAAATAATAACCTTTCTAGCAATTCAATTTACCAGGGATGTAACGATTCACTCAACTCACGATGCTATACGATTCACAATATACTGATTTCATGATATGATTTTCTCACAATTTTTTTTAACAAAATGAGATTTAAGACAATTATAAATAAAAAGGTGCCCTTTTATTATTTCTTAGACAAAATACTGTTGTTTCTTTGTGAAATTGAAATATAACCAAACTAAATCGAAATTTTAAAACAAATCCCAAATCAAATATATAAATAATACAAATAAAAGAAATCTCTTAATATAAACAAATATTGCTCTTTGACTGTGACAGTCTCTTTCCATCGTGGGGTTCATGTGGGTTTTGATTGACAGGGTGCTGTGGTGGTGATGGCAGTATTTAGACTGAAAAAGTTTGAGACAGATCTCCTATCTATATAATACTCACTCACACACACACACACACACACACACACACCGTGTTCAAGCACAGACATGTGCCTCAGTCCACAGCACGCTATTCGCACAATACATGCACCTAACCTTCACACTCCCTCTAGGATACAGGATGTGTGTCCTCTCAGCTGTCTGGGGGGAGGGAAAGAGACAGGTGTACATGCTATTAAATGTGAACTTGTCATTAATATAGATCAAGAAACTAACCTCTGACAGAAATAATAAGAAACAGGAAAGACAATGAGAAAGAGCGACTGAGAGAATCATAAACAGAGAAAAAATAACTACCACAGACACACTCTCTTAGAATAGAGTTTGAGTCTGTGGTAATTAGACAGCGGAAAACACAGTCGCACACAGTGAGAGAGTGAGACACATGCAAGGTGCCTGTGAGTCTTAGACATAATCTCCTGGATTTATGATAAAACCCTGCAGGCTGATATTACAAAGGGCCCATCGGCAGGGCCAGCTAAAGCTAAAGAGGTGTAAATCGACCTTCCAAAGAGATGACAGTGAAATGTAGATACTATATAAATATAAATGGAAATGTACTTTCAACGACAGTAAAGTTTAAAATCAAGGCGAAAGCAAAAAATGCTGAAGATGTGTGCGTGCTGAGCTGATATACTTAGTTTTGTGGCCTTAGCTATATCGCCATCTGCTGGTCATGCCAATAAGACAATTCTACGCTGAACAAATAAATAATAATAATAATAATAATAATTGATTGATTGATTGATTGAAAGTTTTTGATAAAATTTGAAAATTTACTTGTAATTTTCTGCCAGGACGTTATTAATTTTAAGGGTTAAATTTGTGTTAAAACACATTAGTGTTTTAATGCTTTGCAGTGCAAAATTCAGGTAAAACACCCGTTAAAACTGGGTTGCTCACATCCGCTCCTGTAGGGCCACCGCCCTGCAGAGTTTAGCTCAAACCCTGATCAAACTCACTTACCTGTGATTTTCTGTAGATTCTGAAGACCATGATGAGCTTGCTCAGGTGTGTTTGATTAGGGTTGGAGCTAAACTCTGAAGGGCATCGGCCCTCCAGGGCAAGACTTGAGGAACCCTGCATTAAAATATCAACACAGAAGAAAATCAGTACAAATACAATTGGGTTTCAGCACCTGCTAGGGGTGCTTGGACCCCTAATTACATTATGGTCCCGAGTTCCTCCTTTAGTGTAAGTAGTGGTATTTTGGGGTATGCAGCACTAGTGCTACGGCGTTATAAGTGTCTAGATGAAACAACTAGCATATTAGGTGTAGTGAGAAAAGTTTTTTGTGATTTGAGTCGATTAAAATTATGTTCACACATTTTTAAAAGCACATTTTTGATGATTAAAGGTTTGAAAATGCACCACTTATTTTGTAAAAATATACCAAAGATATTTAAAACTAGTTTACTCTGCTCAACAGCCAAGTAGTATACAGTCTAGTGTTCTGCTGTGCTGCACTAGAGGTCGCAGTGAGCACTAGATTGAGGAGCAGTGCTGATGCTCACAGCTCTCGTCGGGTGCAGTGGCGCGCGCCTGTAATCCAAGCTGCTGGGAGACTGAGGCTGGCGGATCGCTTGAGTTCAGGGGTTCTGGGCTGCAGGGGACTATGTCGATCGGGTGTCCGCACTAAGTTCGGTATCGATATGGTGTTCCTGGGGGAGCTCGGGAGCACCAGGTCGTCTAAGGAGGGGTGAACCGGCCCAGGTCGGAGACGGAGCAGGTCAAAGCCCCCGTGTCGATCAGTAGTGGGGTCGCGCCTGTGAATAGACACTGCAGTGCAGCCTGAGCGATACAGCGAGACCCAGACTTTTTCTTTAGTAACTTCGAGGCTACCTAATGTTTTAATGTGTCCTTTATAACAAAAATTATGACAAAAATGTTAATAATCCCCATCAGGTAAACTCTTTTGATTCATCGTCTTTTAATCTCCATAGAGCTGCTTTTGGATTTGCCCGTTACATTCCCGTTTAATATTGTGAAGCTGCTTTGAAACAGTCTGTATTATATAAAGCGCTATAAAAAGAATAAAGGTGACTAAGATATGCGGGTCATTGCATAATTTCCTTATTGCAACATTAGCACATTAAGCGGTGTACTAAATCTCAACTGCTTGACTACTATGTTATGATTGTTAAAAATATTTTTACCATGAAAAATATATTTAAAACACTTTTTGAAATGATTACCGTACAGAAATGTATTCATTACCTTATAATTCATGGCTTTTTAAATGAATGTCTTTGATGTTGGTTTTTAATACATACTGGAACAGATTACTATGTTCAAGATTTGTAAAAAATATTATTTGTTATTTTATTATGTTTATTTAAATAAATGTAAAAAGATATATGTTATTCCGTTTGCTAATATTATTTTTCTATTTTTATAGCTTAAATTATTCTAGATATTGCTGTATATTAATATTTATTAAGTCCTTCTCAAACCAACACCTTGCATTTAGTTTACAGTCCCACCGCTTATGAAAAGCTTAAAGCAATCATGCTCTGTCTTAATCAATATTATTTACAAGAGCATTTTACCTGGTTCATTTGGACTTTTATGTCCTCCACAATCAAGACAGTTTAAATCTCTAATATCTACTATCATTTAATATCTGTGATGTTAAAGGATTGTGTACTTTTGCTTGCACAGCAGGTACTGGAGGTTTTTCTTAGTGTTGGATGACATAGGGGACTGGAGAAGGTGTGGAGGGAGGTTTTCATTGGAGGAGGATGGAGGAATGTATTTTCTTCTTGGGGACTGGAGAAGGCCGTAGAGGAGCTCTTTATAAAGAGAGCGTATATTTGTCTTCCTGCTGATTCTTGGTTCCCACTAGTTCCTCTCACATTTTAATCCTATTGAGAGACTGACTACGTGGCATCAGCTATTTTCCAATCTACAATAAAGACGTGATTTAACTTAGCATCACACTATTGTTACGGTATTGATAAAGACAAAACTATAAGATATGTACTGCTGGTTCTGTGTGCCACTTATGGGTTTCACCGGATGAGAAAGCGCACTCTCTAGTCTTTTCTGCCCTAGTTCTGTTAGCAATGCTTCACGTTTAATGTGTTTCTGTTCCTGCTCGCTGCAAAAGAGAGAAAGCAAGAGTGAGATTACCAAGAGGTTTTAAAGAGCCACTCAATCCTGCAATTGGTCATTATACTTGACAGCACTACAGTTTTAATAAACTTATAACCACTGATAATCATCACATTAGTTTATCACTTTGTGTCATAAAGACATGCACTTTTATATCTTACTTGATTTCATGCTCTTTGCAACGGCGCTTTTGTATTTTGCCTCTCATCTGGCATGTTTTAATCGGTCAGGTGCTGACAAAGAAGCTGTGTCTTTAGACGTTTTTTGAAAATGGCTGAAGACTCAGCTGCTCGAATTGAGATAGGCAAGTCGTTCCACCAGCTGGGAACAGTCCAGGAAACGGTCAGTGAGAGTGATTTTGTGCCTCTTTGGGATGGCACCACGAGGCGCCATCAGAGAGTCCAGACACAGTAGTTGTTTTGTAGGCAAACATCAGTACCTTGAATTTGATACTCGCAGCTATTGGCAGCCAGTGCAAACTGATGAAGAAAGGTGTGACGTGGGCTTTCTTTTGCTCGTTGAAGACCACTCTCGCTGCTGTATTCTGGATCAGTTGCAGAGGCTTGATAGTACATGTCGGAAGGCCCACCAAGAGAGCATAACAATAGTTCAGTCTGGAGAGAACAAGAGCTTGGACAAGGAGTTGTGTGACCTGCTCTGATTAGGAAGGGTCTAATCTTCCTTATAATGTTGTATAAGGCAAATCTGCAGTTATTTTTGTTTACTTTTATTGTCCCCCTTAGGGGACACTAGTTTTGCAGCAGTAAGGCACTGCACATACAGACAATACATAATCTACAGACAACATAGTCACAATAAAACACATCACACCAAACATTTTATTAATTCATCAAACCAATAGCCACTGCGACAAAAAAAACCTTAAAACGTTTTGTTCTTCCACCAGGTACTCTAAACCGATGCCCTGAGGGCAACAGCTGAAATTCTTTCGGTAATGGATGATCCAAATTCATTCAAATTGAGTGTGCCTTCGTTAAAACATGTCTATGATAAATTTCAATGGGTTGACTTTGATTCATTCAAATTACTTTTCCTGCCACTTTGTCAAGACTATTCAACCTATTCCTATTTCACAATGTAAGATTTGACAATTGTAACCAAACCCAGCTGCAATACAGAAAGAGAACACTGATTCAATAAAGTACTTATAAAATAAAATTATTTTATAGGTATGGGCTGTTTTAGCAATATGGTCTGTGAAGCTTAGCTGATCATCAATCACAACTCCAAGGTTCCTGGCTGTCCTTGGAAGGAGTTATGGTTGACGAACCTAACTGTATAGAGACGTTGTACTCGGTTGGCTGAGACCACAAGCAGTTCTGTCTTAGCAATGTTGAGTTGAAAGTAATGGTCATTCATCCAGCTAGAAATGTTTGTCAGACAGGATGCAATGCGAACAGCTACCATTGGATCATCAGGTTTGAATGAGAAGTAGAGTTGAGTGTCATCAGCATAAGGAGTGATAGGAAAAGCCAAGTTTCTGAATGACAGATCCTAATGATGACATGTTGATGGAGAAGAGAAGTGGTCTAAGCACTGAGCCCTGAGGAACCCCAGTAGCAAGAAGTTGTGACTTAGAAACCTCACCTCTCCAAGACACCCTGAAGGACCTACATGAAAGGTAAGACTTGAACCACTGGAGTGCGGTTCCTGAGATGCCCATCTTCATGAAGGTGGACAGGAGGATGTGGTGGTTAACCGTGTCAAAAGCAGCAGACAGATCCAGCAAGATGAGTACTGAGGATATGGAAGTTGCTCTTGACAGTCTCAAGGATTCATAAACTGAGAGCAGGGTAGTCTCAGTTGAGCGGCTGGTTTTGAAGCCAGATTTGTTGTTGTCCAGGAGGTTGTTCTGTGTGAGAAACATAAAGAGTTGGTTGAACACAACTTGCTCAAGTGTCTTTGCAATGAATGGAAGAAGACATACCGGTCTGTAGTTTTCTAAAAGTGCTGGATTTAGAGAGGGTTTTTTAAGCAGTGGGGTTACCCAAGCCTGCTAAAATGCTGTGGGAAATGTACCAGTGTGAAGAGAGGTGTTGATGATGTGAGTGAGCGCAGGTACAACTGAAGAAGAAATGGCCTGAAGGAGGTGAGTCGGGATAGGATCAAGTGGACAGGTGGGATGATTGGAAAGGATAAGTTTGGAAACATTTGCCTCTGAGAGTGGAGAGAAGGAGGGGTGAGAGTGTGTATATGTAGTTATGATGTGTTTGTCAGTTTGTGGTGTGGAGAATTGGTCACTAATGGTTGTTGTTTTATTTATGAAGAATTTTGCAAAGTCGTCAGCTGTAAGAGTTGATGAAGGGGGGGAGAAGAAAAGGTTTTGAAAAGTGTGCGAGAGTCGAACAATTGTTAATTTTGTTGTGGTACTATGTTGTTTTAGCAGTGGAGACATTTGCAGAGAAGGAAGAGAGAAGTGACTGACACAAGTTTTTTTATTTTTCCAGTGCTGAAAACTGAGAGGGTGGATGAAGTGAGGATGAAACCATTCCCAGGATAAGGGAAAGGGAGAGAATGAGTGTACTGTAGGTTGTGTAAAGTGTAGGGAGTGTAGGCCGAAAAGTGACCTGTGGAGGAGTGTGTGTTGTGTCAGGAGTCGGTTTGAGGTTGAAAGTGATGAGGAAGTGGTCTGAGGTGTGCAACAGAGTAACTAAAGTGTTGTCAGTGGAGCAGTAGCATGTGTAGATAAGGTCCAATTAGTTACCTGATATGTGAGTAGCCATAGTAGACACTCGCTTAAGATCAAATGAGGCAAGCAGAGTGTTGAAGTCAGCAGTTTGGGCTTTTTCTAGGTGGATGTTGAAGTCACCAAGTAGTACCAGAGGAGTATTGTCCTGAGGGAAGTTTGGGAGTTACACATCCAACTCCTCCAAGAAGTTATCCTGTTGACCTGGGGGACGATAAACAACTACAAAGTGAATTTTAACCGTGTGGGTAATAGTAATTGCGTGTGATTCAAATAAACTGTTGCCAGTTAATGATGGTAAAGGATCAAATGTCCATTCATTTGAGATAAGCAGACCGGTACCTCCTCCCATCCCAATTGGGAGAGGGGTGTGGGGAAAAAGGAGTGGCAGTGTCCTCAGGTTTGTTCCAGGTCTCAGATAGGTCCATGAGGTTGAGACTTGTTTACAGCAGACTGGCAGTTCCAGAAACCAAATGGAATAGAGAGTAAAGTAATAGAGGACATAGGGACAGGCCATAGATTATTAGGATATGCCTGCCTCCAACGTACAGTGCGTGCTTTCCGAGTGTTAGTAGTAATAGTAGTGATTTGAAAGCACAGTGAGTACAATTGACTAAAACAAGGAGATGAGAACAGGCTGTACAAAAAGTAAAGAAAGGGGAAAAAAGTAATGCTCAAGTGCTTTGTCGGTGTCCTTGCTCGGTGGAGTCGCTGGTCTTTACACTCATCGGTCTTCACACAAGGGCTGCCATGGTATACTAACCAATTATATACTCGCCTGATTGAATTCAGCAGGCCACACTTTACTACTTAGTAAACCGATACTGAAAATCCAAGAGATATGCACAAGAACAAACGGGACTTCAGCACGGGTTTACCACGGTAAACACTGTAAGCAAAACAATGTTTCCTAGCTATGACAACCATGCTAAAATCTAATGAGAAAAGAAGCAAAACACTTACAAGCTGCTGTCCTCTTCTTTTGCTCAACTGCTTCTTCTCAAATTCATCTTTTAGTTTACTTAAGTTTCTTCTGTTTATCTTGCTCTTGTACTTTGTGGAGAATCATGTTCTGTATCACTGCTTTCATGTGGTCTACCTTCTTTTTACTGGACAAAAACAAAGACACAACTGAGAGGGTCAAATGCTGTTACTGTGTCTTCGGTTCCCACAGATTAGAAATTATTATGAAATCAAACGTTGTGTACAAGAAACTTACATCTTTACCTTTTCATCTCATCATAGCACTTGAGGACCTTGTTCTCATCCTCTATTTCAGCCATGAAGTTTGCATAATCCCATGTTTCTTTTTCAGCGTCCACAGGACTTTGGTTGCTGTCCCGTTCCTCATGCTCCTCTTCTCTCATATTCATCACTTTGCATTTAATCATGTCTTGAATGTGATATCTTTTTCAGAAACAGATTACAGTAATAGAGCTGGTTATAAATAATGGTATCAGAAGCCTCATCTGCACCAATGGGATTTGCAGAATTAGAAACACATCGATTGTGCACATTAACATGACAGTACTATTGTGCTTACCTTGCAAGAGCTATTTCTTATTTGACTAATTTTAACCTAATAATAATTTAAAAAAACTAATCTAATTTAAATTTTAGTTATATAAAATTAAACTTGATTATTTAAAAGCATGGCTTCAACATAAAATAAATGTAAAAGTAATTACTTTTGTTTGGCTATGTGGGATCTCCATTTTATTCGCTGTAAAAATCTGAGAATGGAACAGAGAGAAGAATTCTAAGAATAGAGATGCTACACACAAATGAAAAACCTAATCCACACAATTTCAAGTAGTAGATATTTAAAATATTACAAAATCAAAATATACAAAATGTGCTTACATTACGGTAAAAACATGCTAAATCGTAGCCTTGTTTTCTGAGTTGGGTTGAAACACTGGCCTCCACACCAGGGGCGTCGGAAGACAGGTTTGTTCCCCGGGCCCCTGTTGATCGGATTCCTGGGGAGGGGTCCCCTGTCGCCCCTCTCTGATGAACACCCTTCCCCTGGCCATGGGGACTTGGGGCAAAAATGCCACTAAATTGGACAAAAAAATCCCTGCACAAACAAATTAAATCTATTACGTCTGTTGCTGAAAAAGTGAATATGAATAAACAGTGTCAATTGCGGCATTAAATTAAGATCTGCTCATGTTGCACCATATTTCATTTTAGGCGATTTTACAGTGTTGCGCATTTTAACCAATCACACACAATTCTGTTGAGCTTAGGAATGCAATGGCCAATCAGAGGCGTTCAGATGAGTCATCGTTGAAACTCATCAGCTTTGTTGAGTGCGCGAGCGTTCGCTGACTGAATTCCGGACTCTTGCGAATTTTCTCATCATAAACAACAAAGCGCAGATTTAAGTACAATGTATGTAAGAGATTCATTTCACAGTGTATACAGCTTCAGTAATTATAACAATATTTTTTTTTTTGGAGAGTGCTTAAACTCCCGATAGATCAATGTTAGTGATAAAGTCACTTTCTATATATAATTTATTCGCTGTTTGAATAACCGTGGAAAGGAAACGTTATATAATTATCAATTTCTAACGTTTTTATTAAATTGTAATCACGTTAAATACAAATTCAGTCCCATTAAACATTTTTTTAGCCTACATGACACCCCCATGTCTTGTTATTGTCTAAAAAGACAGGTTTATGATGTTTAATACATTTGACTGCTTTAAGCCTTACCCTGGAGTTGGTTCACCCTCCACCCGTTTTGTTCCCCATTACTGAGCTAGATCCATATCACCTTCTGAAGCGGTGTAGGTGGATGCAGTCCTGCATCATCAGATTTATTTCAAGTTAAAGAGGTCATATGATGCGATTTCAATTTTTCCTTTCTCTTTGGAGTGTTACAAGCTCTTGGTGCATAAATAAGATCTCTAAAGTTGCTAAGACTAAAGTCTCAAATCCAAAGAGATATTCTTTATAAAGTTAAGAGTCAGCCCCGCCTACTAAAACGGCTCGTTCTAACACAACCCCACATATCTACGTCACGATGTGGAAATATTAGCATAATGCCGGGGTGGACGCCCAAATTCATGCAAAGAAAGAAGGTGTAACTTTTATTCTCGGTGTAGTATTGTTGCTGCCGCCGCCATTTCGTGAAGGCGCTGTGTTTTCTTTGTGAAAGCGAAACTACTTTTTTTGGCCTTCCAAAAGAGGACGATATCTGCTTCATCATGCCTGGAGCTGATCCGTGCTGGTTGCTGAGGAAATACAACAACTTTGCTCTGTGGATTGCCGGATCGGCTTTCACTGTGGACGAGTCCAGCCTGGGGTCGTCACATGTGGTTGCCACAGCCTCCTTCGTCTAATCCGCCGCGCGCGCCGTTCTCAAGCCTGCCGCCTTGCTCACTCTACCCTCCGGCCGTTCCTCACTCTAGGCCTCTGGCCTCCGCTCACTCTAGCCCGCCGGGTGTGACGCTGTGTGTTTCGTTGTGAAAATGAAACTACTTTGTTCGGCTTTCCAAAAGAGGACATGACTAGAAATCGGTGGTTAAGTTTTATTTACAACACTGGTCCAGAACACTTCAACCCAAACATTCAGATGTATGCAGCACATTTTACAGAGAACTATTTCCTGATCCTGGAAGAGTAGACTACAAGGCCGGCTGTTCTGACTCACAGACTGTAAGTAAGTTTTATTTAAAGAGTTTTTATATTTTATACATTTAAAGCAAGTTTTTTTTAGGCAGTGTAGAGTAGGGCTTGTTGTTTGGCATTTCTCAGATCACAAATGCAGATATGGTTTTATGTTTACGCGGCGCAATGCAACGCAACGCGTAAAAAGACAGTATCAGTCATTATAATCCATAATTATGTCCCCACTGGATGCAACGAATGCCTCGTTTATAATGGGTTTTCATGTTTTTAAATCATCGCTCCGGCCTGACAGGGCATCATCACAATATGGTAGGGGTGTAACATTTCCGTCACACGCTTGAGGTATTCGGCCAATCATAATGCACTGGATAGCTGGCCAATCACAGCACACCTTGCTTTTCAGACCGATGAGCTTTGTAAAAATCGATGCATTTTTGAAAGGCGGGGCATAGAGGAGAAACATAATGTACAGTATGTGGAAAATAAAAATTTTTTAACCTTAAACTGCATAAACACATTTCATTACACCAAATACACAAAATAATCTTCTTTTTAGCAACATCATATGACCCCTTTAAGAACTTATGTTTTCTTCATAGTTCATACTCAAGCAATATGTTTTGAATTCAAATGTAGCAAACCTGTTTCAGATTGTTTGAACAGCTCACCTCTGGCAGCTCACTATGGATAGGTAGAAGCTTGACAGCCTGCAGTTGGCTGGAGATGGGGTCTTCTCACTCACACTACTGTTGTTCTAATGAGCGTGCTCCTTTTACAGATAAAAGGGGATGTAGAGCAAAAGTTTATGAGCACAGAGCAGTTGTTTAAGAGGGCGTACTAAACATATGAATGCAGATCAAAAATGACAGATGATATTTGAAAAAAACATCTTCAATGCTATGGCACACTGTCAGAAAAAATTTGTACAATTGTACCTCTAGGGGTACAATGGCTTGTCACTGGGGCAGTTCCCTCAAGGGTACATGGAACAAATAGTACAAAATAAAGGTTTATTTCTGTGAGCTTTGGTTAAGGGTGGCTCAAATGCAGCTTATGCACAACTGCCAGCCTGCATGAAGAGGTTCTTGGGCCTCCAGAGATACCAGCAGCCTCAAATACCTGTTTGCTGTGTGTTTTTTTTAAATAAAACTCACTAAAACGTTTTTTTACTAAAACATGTTTGACAAAAACTTTCGTTAAAGGATTAGATCACCCAAAACAGTGGTACTAAAACAGCAGGACATTTTTAATGTGAAAAACACTTCAAGTGTCTTAATGTCTTCAGTTATATTAAAAGATCAAATTCAGTACACACCTTATTGATGATGCATACTTTATATAGGAAAGCAGATGAGCCTGGAATATGAATGCAATGTGCTAAACGGTTAAATATAATGGTTTTCTTCGCGAAAACATTTAATGTGAAACTTTGCTTTTATATTCTGGGTTCATCTGCTTGCCTGTACAAACTAGGCCTATGCATCATCAATAAAGTGTATACTGAATTTGGCCTTTTAATATCACTGTCTTAATACATTACTACTTCATACAAACCTTGTAAAAAATAACTGTCAGTCATTGGTCTCGTTTTACCCTCCAAGTGGGAGTTCATATAAGGTTGTGATGCCACATGAAAACTATGAATAGGTCATGGTGACATTACTTTATGACAACGTTGTGAAGATGTCGTGGAAATTAAATTTTTCAGAATGGTTAACGTTCCAGAAACGCCATGGGCACGTAGTCAAAAGATGTCGCTAATTAACCCCATGAAGAACGTTGTAGTGACGTGGTATCTTACCCTGGTCTTTAGATAAATTTGTCATTGTATTATGTTTGTTAAGATAGATGAGTCGGAGTTTAGGAGATAGGAGATAGGCCTATACTAGATTCACATGTAATTTGGATGGCTATATCATTCTAAGATGGAAAATATTTGCCAGCAAAAGGACAAAACTAATACCAAACATTTTACTTAGCAAATGGTGATTATATTTTGTCTGGAAATGAAAGAGATTTACTGAATGGATGCATGTTTGAAAATTTTAATATTTAAACCACATGGCATGAGAGAGACCGACATAATCTGTTGGCTTTATGGATAAAACCCTGCAAGCTGGCATTACAAAGACCCCATCAACGGGGGCCCTGTCAGCTAAAGTATTCAGTTGTACATAAGATTATGGCAAATACCTAGATTTTTAAGTATAAAATATAAATTAAAACAACTTTTAAAATTTAAAGACGCTTTTCTCTGTGTACAGATGCAACTGTGAATGCCTTGAATGCAATTTCCCGAAGTCTGTCCTGTTAGCGTTCAATACTAATAATTATATTATATTAAAATTATAGGTTTCTCAATATGTATTTGGGTAAAGACATGGTTTGAAAGATGGTTTGGAAGATTAATTATTTAAAGGGGTCATAGGATGGTGTAAAAGAACATTATTTTGTGTTTTTGGTGTCACAGCGCGAAGTGATGTATTTCATCAGCGACAGCACGGAGCCGCTCCAGGCATGACGAAGAAGATATTCGTCCTACATTTGGAAGTCCAAACAAAGTAAGTAGTTTCGCTTTCACAACGAAACACACAGCGCCTTCACGACATGGAGGCAGCAACAATACTACAGCAAGAATAAAAAGTTACGCCTTCTTTCTTTGCGTAAACATTTGGGCGCCTTTTTATGCAAATCTTCCCACATCGTGACGTAGAAATGTGGGCGCATATTAGAACGAGCTGTTTTAGGTAGGCGTGGCTGCCTCTTAACTTTTATAAAGAATATCTCTTTGGATTTGAGACTTTTAGTTTTTGCAATTTACAGATCTTCTTTATGCACCATGAGCTTGTAACACTCCAAACAGAGAAAAAAAATTTGAAATCGCATCATATGACCCCTTTAAAACATATTATAACAATAATAATAAATCGATAAAGCTGTTTTTGAGTGTAAAGCTGCTGCAAAATGAAATGGCAAATATTTTCTATGTATTGTTTCAAATTCTTACCTCAAGACAATCAAGAATTTGTTCCATCAACAAGCTACTGTGAAATGATATCGAGAAAAAAAAAAAAAAAAAAAACCGTCACAGGATTACAACAAAGCCTAAAAACACAGGTTGAGCTCTTTTAATTTCCAAAAATATTTTAGTTTCACAAACAGAAAAAAAAAAATGAACGAAAAAACAAACAAAATTATATGGATGTGCAAGGGAAGGTGTTCATAAAACAATTTTAAAAATTCAGTATCTTCACCCAACAGTCGTGTTGTGTCTATGTGAATGATTGCGGTTTTTGAAACGTTTATTTTGACATCGAACGAAAGAAACGTATCTCTCCAATGAAAACTACGAGTGCTGCTCTTGACACACGTGATAATATTTCACCTTTGGTTCTTAGATTAGGCCTTCAACATGAGAGGCTCCAGCAAACTGAAACATTCAGAGGAAGGTAGTTATATGGATTTTTGTAAAAGACAAACAAAGCAGCAATAATATGTGACCCTGACCACAAAACCAGTCATAAGGCTAATTTTTTGAAATTGAGATCTGATCTCAATCTGAATAAATAAGCTTTCCATTGATGTATGGGTTGTTATGATAGGACAATATTTGGCCGAGATACAACTATTTGAGAATCTGGAATCAATGGGTGCGAAAAAATCTAAATACTGAGAAAATCGCCTTTAAAGTTGTCCAAATGAAGTTCTTAGCAATGCACATTACTAATCAAAAATTAAGTTTTTATATATTTACGGTAGTAATTTACAAAATATCTTCGTGGAACATGATCTTTACTTAATATCCTAATGATTTTTGGCATAAAAGAAAAATTTATAATTTTGACCCATACAATGTTTTTTTTTGGCTATTGCTAAAAATATACCCCAGCGACTTAAGACTGGTTTTGTGGTCCAGGGTCACATATAAGGAAGAAAATGGACAAAAATAAGAACATAAAAGAAATTCTCCACACAATCAAGCTCAAAACAACACAATGCAATGTAAAAAAAAACAAAAACAGAAAGACATACAGATACAAAACATAGATGTTTCATTAAAGAGGACAAATAGACGCATTAAAGATGAAGTTCTGCATGACACCAGCTCCTGAGCCGGCGCTTTTACATCTGATTGGACAGGATAGACCTGCAGCCCGACCATTCAGACAACAGATACAACTCTGAGGTAGATTAAAGGCCAAGCTGACCTGGACATCTAAATTCACAATCACACACAGACACACAGAAATCTGCTTAACTAACTGTATGACAGACAGATGAAAGGCTTGTTTACAACCATCCAACTGCTTAGAGATGTTCATGTGTCCACACTAACGAAGACTAGATTAAAGCTGAGAGCCAAGATTGATGAAAAAAGACACAAACTACCTTTCAGTTTGACCAAAACCCATTGCTGTAGTCCATACTATTGCGTTCGCATTAGTAGGCAGAAAAGGTCTTTGGTGGAAAGTGTCATAGTTGCCTTGAAGTTGCATGTTTATTTATTTCTTAAATTGTAAGGACGAATGTTTTAATTACATTACTTATTCAGAAACATTGTGGTGTTTCTCTTCTGGAACGTATTTTTGCAAAACTGTACTATCATACGTCTATAAATTTATCTGTTAGGCCTCAAATGTAGGTTTAATTTACAAAACGAATGCCATTACCAATATGTCAATTCAGTTTGGTTAAATCCGTAGATTTCTTGCTTTCTACCTAAAGAAACATTGCACTTCTGCCTTTTTTTCTGAGCATCAAACAAAATCCTGATGTATTGTGTTAAAAAAAATTGAAAAAAGATACAATAAATAAAAAATGGCACTGAAAATAAAATTGCAATCATCCTGTGAACAGAAGAAACAATGTCAGCTTTCCCAAATCCACAATATCCCTTTTATTAGCCCCACCCACATACCTCTAGCTTGACCCCGCCTCCCACTAAACCCCTCCCAGCCGCATCTCAACATCCACTTCTACATCTACTGAAAGACTTTACACATGGATTCAATGGAAGGAAGATTCTTCCACAACAGACACACGATCCCTGAAACAAACATGTTTGATTCAGAGCAACATTAAAAAAGGAAACAGGAAAGCCTTTGCTTTGAAAGACAGGAGAAAGGGCCAATAGCCAGCAAGCATTGCATCAGTCATTCTAAACCCCACCCACCTTATTTAAAAGGTACATTTCTTAACTACTAAAAAGGCAAAGAGTGGAAGACCAAAAAAGCAAACAGAAACCTCTTCATTTCGACTGCAACCGCAATTTTTTTTTTCTTTTGTCTGTTTAAGAAACAGTCAATAAAAACATACTTAAAAAAACCCCGTCATGCATCGAAAGGTGTCATCACCATCATCATCACTCATGTTACTCACAGACATGGTCTGTGTTAATAGTTCTTGGTAAAAAATAAGCATTTGTCATCTTCTCCTTCCTTTTTCTAGCAAAATAAAACTCTGCTCCCATTCCGTCGTCCACAGTTGGTGTAATATTGCCTTATCTTGGTTTGTTGGAGAAAATGTTTGTTTTCTGAGGTTTCTTGTTGATTTCTTCTAAGCAGATGATTAAATCATGGACAAATTTTCTGCAACCCAGGCATGAGCGTTATTTCCTCTTTGATGTCGCTTCCTCTAAAAGAAAGCAAACGTTGTTATGGTAGTAACACTCAGCAGACTGTGTCTGGTTCTGACGTCAGACGGTAAACCTGTAACAAAAAATAGCACTAGTCAAACACTGAAAGAATACAACATAAATGTGTTAGCATTAGAGCCCGACCGATATATCATTTAGCCGATATTATCGGCCGATATGAGCCGCCGATATGAAATTTTTTTTACAGAACATGTAACGCAGATAAATGCTTGAAATGGTGTAATTACTTAGTTTGTCCAGCAGAGCGTGCTCCGTTGTTTGCTACTGGCGACCTGGATAAAACGCTTTAAAGCTTAAGTCTATGGAAAAACCATTGAAACTTTGAACGGCCATATCTCCGTAACGGCGCGGCGAATCCGCACCAAATTCGGGGGATCCCTTCAGCTCGAGGAACCCTCTCGAACGCGAATCGAGTGTACGTCTCGAGGCCCTCTTTCGAATGAGACCACCCCCGCGTCGATAGCCTCCGGGGTTCGGGAGTTACGGGTGGTTAAATTCGCGGTCCGGCGCCGACCGATCTAGCGATCCCGGGGGGCTACCGACGCGCGGAGGGTGGCGTTCGAGAGGGCTCCTCGAGCTGAAGGGATCCCCCGAATTTGGTGGAGATACGCCGACTCGTTCGCGAGATAGTGACACCAGTCAACACTTTCCCTTCAGTAAGGAGGTCTCTTGTTCAGGCAGCAGCATTCAAGCGTCGTCTTATTCGACCGTAAATGCCCCGCGAAGTGGACTTCACATGATATTCCGCCATGATTCCAGTTCCAATGGAACGTACACGTTACATTCAAAGGGCATTAAAGTGCACGAGACGTGAATTTATATTGTATTTATTTACAGAGGTATATTATGTCACACTTCACACTTCCCTAGTAAGTTTCGTCTGTGTGTGAAGACAGTAGCGAAAATCCGTGAATTAATGTTTCGAAGTGAAAAACTTCAACGAATAAAGTTGAATTGAATTGAATTAAAGTTGAATAAATTTCAACTTTACTGTTCAGTGCACTGATTTGACTCATTTTGGATAATAAAGTTTATTATTAAATAGTTAAATGCCCTGCCTCCATCATTACATATCTTTGTCACGTCATTATAAGTGTTTGATCACCACATTTGAGTGATCATTGCAAAAAAGGTGTTTATGTATATATATTCTGTTTATGTATATACAGTATACTATATATAGTACTATATATAGTACTATACTATATATAATGTTTGGACACACGAATGGGAAAGTGTCCAAACTTTTGACTGGTACTGTACTATAATATACACAAAGAATATCAGCCGATATATCGATATCGGCCCTTTTTACTCCCTAATATCGGTATCGGCCCCAAAAAAACCATATCGGTCGGGCTCTAATATTAATGGTGATCAAAAACATTTTAGGATTCAATTTAACGGAATAGCTCACCCAAAAATGAACATTCTTCTTTTGTGGAACACAAAAAGTAATTATTTTCTAAAATGGCTTAGAGAGTTAATGGAGATGGGGCTGTCAAATTCCAAAAATGGCATAAAAGTACCATAAAGGTTCATACATACAGTATGACTTATGTGCTTTATGCTTCTGAAGCTTTGTGTTAAATTTAAGCTGCTGTAGGTCTAAAATCTCATTCAAATGTTGCATAAATCGAACCAGGTTTGACGTCGATGAGGCTACTATTTTTAGTAATTTTTTTCGTCATTTATGGAGCTCAACGTTTACTTTTATTATACAGAAAAGAGCACCGTCAACATTCTACAACTTCTCCTTTTGTATTCAAATAATAAGGAAGTCATATGGATTTTGCAAAACATGAGGGTGATTAAACAGAACACTGACCCCTACAATAATAAAAATATGATCATTAAATACCGTTTTATTGCTTGTTTGGTTGGAAAGGGTACGATGAAGGATCCGAAGAGGACACATCTTGTGGCTGTACACCGCTTTCCTGCTGAAAAGGCCATAGGCAGAAATTATAAATCTGAATTTCATTGACCAAATATACAAAAAGATTTAATTTTGTGTGGTTTTCAGATAAATATATCTAAATATACTCACAACAAGACCAATCTGCTTGAGCCAAAACTGTGTGTGATATTAAGAGAATTGTTCCTAAACAAAGTCTTAGTAATCTGTCTTAATATTTATCTTTTTCCAATATAATATATGATATAATATAATATAATATTTCCAGTATACATTACCATTTACAAGTGTGGTCTGTAAGTTTTTTTTTTTTTTAAAGAAATTAATACTTTTTTCAGCAGGAATGCATTAAATCGAGCAAATAAGAGAGTAAAGACAATGTTACATAAAAACTATATTTCAAATAAATGCTGTTCTTTTGAACTTTCTATTCATCAAAGAATCCTGAAAAACATTGATAAGAAATGTTTCTTTAGCACCAGTTAGAATGATCACTAAAGGATCATGTGACATTGAAGACTAAAAATTCAGCTTTGTTATCTAAGGAATAAATTCAATTTGAAATTTGGTCTACTTTTGAATTTAAAATAAATGTTGCCTGAGGGAGCATAAAAACCTTCTATCAAAAATATTTTAAAAAATCTTACCAACCTCAAACTTTTTATTGGAAATATGAAGAATTTAGCAAGGTTTATACATAGAATTTAATCAATTCTAAAAAAAAAAACCCAGTCTGATAATAAAAATAAACTTGACTTCAGAGAAATTCTCTGGAAACAGGAAAAGCTTTTTTAAGCAAGAACTGTACCGACATCTAGACAATTCAGAAGACTATAGCAGGCTGTGGTATAAATGTCATTGATAACCTAAGTGTGGGACTGACCTCAGGAGGGATGGCAGTGGGCTGAATGTGGGCATATTGAGGGATGTAGGCTCCTGGCATTGCTGTGTTGGCAGGAATAAACTGCAGGAAAGCAGAATGATGTGGCTTTATTAAAAACACAGGTGTTAATATTACTTATTAATTAGCATATACGCCTGTGCCATATATTAGTCCAATCTGTGTGAGAGGATCATACGGTTGCAGTGCCGCCCAGAGAGAGATGGCCCATCTGCTGGGTGAGGGGAGCCAACATAGCGGACGGTTGCATTGACATGGGATGCTCCATAGAGGGCGACAGAATGGCTCCCTGAGTCAAAAAAACAGAGTGCAGAGAAAGAGTGATAAATCTAGCTATAAATATACATCTGCATTAAACAACAGAAATTCTGCCCACAATAGGGCAAAAACAGGAAATACTGTGTGTGTGAACACACACACACACACACACACATTTCTGACTAATGTAAGCGGCATTGTTTGTGAGTCATCTCCTGTTTGGAAGGAGTTGTGAATAAAAGGAAGAGATACAGAGAGAGAAAAGAAAAGAAAAGAGAGAATATTTTGGCCTTACCGGGTGTTGCATGATGTAAGGCTGATGCGGCATCCATGAAGGATTCTGTACCTAGAGACACAAACACAGGTGTTAGCAAGGAAGCAGGTGTTGGTCAGAACTACTCACATCAACACATCGTGACCGTGAAGACGAAGTATATGATGAAGAGCAGTACCTGGTATGTAGAGATGGGAGAGATGTATGGAGACATTCCTGGCTGAGTCATTAAGCGGTTCCCCATGGCATAAGGAGCAGGATAGTACCTGTAGCATCAGGATAGAGTGTTTTATGTGTCTACATGACATTTTGAACATCATTTTAATTATTTAATGGCAATTACACAACGTACGAAAAATATCTGAGCATTGTGGGGAAGGCAATCCTAGAACGCATTGGAACTAGCTCATTGAAATATTCACTCAAAATAGTTGTCGAGAAATGTTATAAGTACGCTTAAATTTCATTCAGTGCCAAAGAGAATCTATTAAAAATAGTTCTGTATAATTAATAATGAACCAGATTACCCAATATTATTGTGTTTTATGTATATTAGAGAAAAGCTCCATTAGCTTAGCAACAGCTTTCTTTCATTCTTTAAATTAGTCTTAGTCCTGTGTCAAATGTACTTTTTAGTTATTATCATATTTAGTCAACCTTGTCCTGCTTTTTGTTTAGTCAAGTTTTAGTCGCTTAAATGTCTGAGCATTTTAGTCTAGGTTTAGTCAATGAAACATTTGACATTTTGGTCATGAGGTATAGGAGTTAAACTGATTTAAAAAAAAAAAAACATTTATTTATTTTTACATTTCAGGTTCAAGCACAATCAATAGAATGTGGACTCATACACATTTTATTTTACCTCATCTAGTGTACTGATTTAGTATAGGCTATTTAATATATAAATTAACATCAAAGACTTAGATAAGATTATGAAAGTCGGCGCTTCCGCAATGAAGAGCGAGCGCATGCACATAGTTGCCAGATTGCAAAAAATAAGCAAAACACCAGGCAGAAAATGAAGGGCTACTGTATAACAGCGAAGCTCTGATTTGCGGATTTGAACTCTTGATATCTGGCAACCGCTCCAATTAAAGCTCATGTAGTAGAGGCATGTACAGCAGTCCGCAATAATATTGTGTCTCCTTTTTTTTTGCCGAAAATTAAAATACATTTTGGTATAGTTTTTATTTTTTTAAATACATTTTAGTCTCGTCTTTTATCGTCAACGATATTGCATGTAGATATAGTCACAGTTATCGTTGTTTGACCTTATTGTCGCCTCGTCATCATCTCGTCTTAATCATGGGAAAAAAGCTTGTCAGCAAACATTTTATCATCATACTTTTCGTTAACGAAATTAACACTGTATGTTATGAAAATAAATGATCCATTTAAGACACGTTCAAACTGTTCTTACCCATTCTGAAGTGCGGTATTGGGGTCATAGGTCAACGTCATTCCGCTCTAAAGAAAGTAAAAGAAAAGTTGAGCATTTCTGGTTTCATACACATCATAAAGGCAGTTTTACTTTACAATTTACAGTTAAAATATGTTCATAGTTAGACTTAATTATAGAACAATGGTTGGAAACCAAACAAAGTGTGACATATGATGTCATGTAGGAATGGCTCATTACACTTCAAGCCACAAATACACACCCATTCACCTGCCGTCAGCGCCACACACACACACACATACACAATTATAAACAGGACTTACTAGTCTCACCTCGGCGTCTCGAGTCCAGGTTCGTCCGTTGGGGATGTATTTAGCCTGACTCTGTCTCTTCTTCTGCCCGCCGTCAGCAAACTTACACAGCAAAGGCTCTGATGCACCTGTAACACACACACACACACAAATTTCATTCATTGTACAGCACAGACTATAGTCTCTAGCCTACATATAGACTATATATGCATTGTAGAGAATACCACAAGAATACTGTGCTAAACACTCACCCAGCAACCCAGAGGAGGACTTAATGAACTTCCCGTTGAAGTGAGAGATCACAGCATCGCACTTCTCTGTAGATTCCATTCTTAAAATAGAGCGAGAGAAAGAGAGAACATTTCTCAACACATCCACACACACAAAAAGCGTACCTGGCCCTATTTCACATGTGAGCATAGCCGCACACACAAAATTAGTACCCAAATCTCACTGACCTGGCAAAGCCCACTCCCCGACTCACTCCGTTAGTGTCGCGGAGGATTCGGGTGGAGACGACCTGTCCAAAAGGTTTAAGGAGGTTCTCTAGCTCCTGCTCATCCATGGACACGGGCAGGTTAGACAGGTACAAGTTAGTCGGGTCCTGCTCCTGTTGCTGTATTCAGAAAACATAAAACACATGGCACAATATTACAGGTATTATAAGCACCCTTCATGTGTCTATTCAGTCACTGTGAGGTCTGACTGAGTCCAATACATCATTTTAAATGTACTTCATGTCAATGGTCAAAGTAAACATTTGTTGTTCTATGTAGCTTGTAAGCTAACATACTGCATACTGCAAACTGATTAGCCTGCTAGCTTAGCTATCTGTGCCCTAAAAAATGACAGAAAATCTATGTATTTAGTGTTAACCTTGACAAGAAGTCACATATCACAGTATATTAACTACAACTATAAATGGTCAAATTAAGCATTGTTCATTGTTTTTATTCCCTAGTTAGTTTACAAGCTATTACAGGGCTAGGTGATTAGCATCCCATGGTTTTATTATAGCAAAAGTGTAGTAACCATGTTTTTTTGGCATATTGATTACCATTTGTATGACCACAGTTTTACTACAAATACCATGGTTAAACTATGGCTAGTGTAGCAAAAGCATGGGTAATGTGTGGTTATGGTTTAACTATAGAAACCATGATTTTATTGGTTTTATTATATGGTTTTATTATATGGTTAATTTTCATAAGGGATGCTAGTGTTAAATGATTAGCATATGGCTAGCTGATTAACCTGCTATTTTACCTAACATCACCACTGTATGATTAACGGAAATGCTGATTATGTAAAAGATATTACAATAATGTATTCATACATCATTCCCTACAGTCCAATTAATTAAGAAGCAAGTTGTTTGAATAAGTTTAAACTCAGCCCTGTTGAAAAAAACCAGCATATGCTAGTTAGGTATGTTTTGAAGCTGGGATGCTGGTTTATGTGGTCCTTGGTGGTTTATGCTGGTAATGTGCTGGTTATGCTGAAGTGCTGGTCTTAAGCTGGTCGGACAGTTTAGGACCAGCACATGCCCAGCTAAGGCCCAGCATAAGCCAGCAAAGGACCAGCATAAACCAGCAAAGGACCAGCATAAACCAGCTAAGGACCAGCATAAACCAGCAAAGGACCAGCATAAGCCAGCAAAGACAGCTAATTAAACCAGCAAAGGACCAGCATAAACCAGCAAAGGACCAGCATAAACAGCAAGAGCAGCATAAACCGCAAAGGACAGCATAAACCAAGCAAAGGCAAGCATTTAACCAGAAGGACCGCAGAAAACAATCTGCCATGCTTCAAAACATACCTAACGAGTATATGCTGTTTTTTTCAACAGGGAGAAACCTGTATTTTTCAGTGCACTTGAACTTGAGATAGACTGAAACGGATTGAGCAGTTTCATTGAGCACATTCCTCTTCTATAACTATAAAGCAACACCATCCATTCATTCATTTTTTCCACTGAAATCACGTGTTCAGTGTTGCAAAGGTGAGACCTTCAGGCTTTATACTCTCTGTCTGTGCTGTGATGTGGTGCTTGAGGACTTTGGGAAGCCACAATACAATTGTACTCGTCTCTCAGCTAACAAGGACATACGATACACTACAATCTGACTTTGATTGGCTGAAGGCAGAATCTCAGCTCGAAATTCTAGATGTCTCAGCAGAAATGAGGACGGGCCAAGATAAGACGTCAAATTTCCTCAAACATGATACGTCAAACATGTGTGAACAGTACACACACAGACACACAAACACACACAACCACACACACACACACACACACACACACACACCCCCCAGTAACGGGGAAGTGGAAGAGTAATATGCTTACAGTAGGGAGGAAGAGGAAAAAGAGGGCAGATTAAAAATTGAAGATGCAGGCAGAAACGCCCAGCAGAGCCTAGGAGAAGGTCACTGCAGGATTGTTACATACTTCTCTGAGGCACAAAGATACACAGGAAATGTGTGTGTGTGGCTAGACGAGGAAAGGACGAAAGGAAACGAGGGAGAAATGCACATGAAAAGACACCAGAGGTTAAATTTTAATAGATCAACATTTCCTGAATCGTCCTAACAGACAGGTCATGAACCAGCTACTTGGGAAAAGGAAGTGATGGCATCAGTGGTTGACTCACCTTGGCCATTTGAGCCTGAACTCCATTGGTTTTTAGTCCCGTGACGGCTTTTTGCGCAGACACGGGACTGTCAAAATCCACAAAACCATATCCTACGAAGAAAACACAATGCATTACCACACACACACACTATCTAATCTACAACTAACCACTAGACCAAACACTCATCTTTAAATAACAACTCTCATGTCACACCATTATGTTACCGGTTAATTTTTAAGTGGTTTTTAAAAACGGTTAGTGATGGTATTGTGATAAAATTATAGTACTTAGACATACACAATATTATTAAATGATTATCATATTCATGTACCATTGTATTTTCACTACTGATCAAACGTTAGGGTAAGATTTTATATTTGTTGTTGTTGTTTTTTGCTTTTGTATTTGTATTTTTTTTTTTAAGAATTAAATGCTTTTTTTGTGCATTTCATTCACAGATAAGAATGTAATACTTTTTATTTAGCAAAGACACTTTAAAAATGATCAAAAGTGACAGTAAAGTGACATTTTAAATAAAGTTCTTTTGAATTTTCTATTCATCAAAAATCCTAATAATCAAAAATGTTAACATATTTTTTAAGCAGCACCAAATGTTTCAAACATATTAGAATATTTTCTGCAGGATATATGACACTGCGAATTACTGTAACTGGATGCTCAAATTCAGCAAATAAATTACATTTAAAATTATTAAAATAGAAAACAGATTATTTTAAATTGTAATAGTATTGCACAATATTACGTTTTCACTGTATCAGTGATCAAATAAATGCAGCATTGGTGAGAATAAGAGACTTCTTTCAAAACATTAAAAATCTTACTGACCCAAAACTTTTCAACGGTAGTGTATGGTTACGTTTTCCCCCAAAGAATCCTCATGTAATACAAGTAAGTGTCAAAGAAACATGGTATATACTAGGGTATTTTCACAAAGGAACTTTGTTACACTTGCACCAGTCTCAAGTCAATTAAGAGATATATTATATATATATATATATAAATTATATAAAATAATTATATATATACATTTATTTTTTTTTAAGGTTTGATGACTTGTATTGGGATTAGTGATTTGTGTATATACTGTATATGAGAATGTTAATTATAGGAATCAAAAGTGTAAGAATAAAATAACATGACAAACCTTTGCATTTGCCTGTAGTCTTGTCAAGAATGGCTTTGGTGGACACGATTTTACCATATCTGCATACAGACAGAGAAAAAGAGAGAAGTTAGCACGGGCTCAGCTCACAAGTCAGTCAATGTGTCAAATGACAATACAGCACAGGAATTAATGACCTGCAGGACATGAAACACAAGATCTACCATAATCCCTGAGCTGTGAAAAAAATAACACCACCTAAAAGAGCTCTCGAAGTCTGTTTGAGATGCATTTAATTCAGAAACAAAGAGTCACTTGTGACAGAATCATCAATAGACACTTGATGCCGACAGCCCAGGAGCTTTAGAGGGTCACTGTGTGACAGACGAGGATTGAGAAACCTGTTATTACAGCACACAAATCAACACGGTTCAAAGGAAACTAGCGTGCACGTGTGTGTGTGTGTGTGTGTGAGAGAGAAAAGTAACTCGTCATTAATAGTGTAGTGAACAAAGGGATAAACACTGGTGAATGATTATGTATGCATTTTTCATACAGTTTTATACCTTTTTATACACTATTTCAAAAATAGCATGTACAAATTATATACTGTACAAATTACGCTATTAACATTTCAAACAGTACTATGCTTCATTGTTATGCACATGAAATCATCACACTGTACATATCATTCGCAATGTTGTGTCCAGTATTTTTTATTTGCTATTACATTTTGAATAACATATTTTTTTAAAGTCTAACTAAATAATAAGCCAAGAAAGTAACAAAATGGTTTATTTATCTGTCATATATGTGACACTAAAAATGGAAATGAAGCATTGCGGGATACCGTACCCAGTGCAGTTTACATTTGTTAAATGTTGTAGCAAGGTCATACGAGCATTCAATGCATACAAGACATACACATACCAGTATGAAAAAATACACATTTTTCCTATTGCAGAAACAGTATTAGTATACCATCATGCTACTGTGAACACAGTCAATGTTTTCTTTATTATTTGGGATTCCACCAATTTTTCATTGAAAAATGAAAAAACAAATTTTTTTAATTCGACAAAACATGGGACTCGAACCCAAATCTCCCACACAATGGCCACCGTAAGACATCTAGAACACAAACTGAACTACCATTCAAACGTTTGGGGTTGTTAAGAATTTTTTATATTTTTAAAAGAAGTCTACCCAAAACTGCATTTATTTGACCGAAAATACAGTAAAATTGTGAAATATAATTACAATTTAAAACAACTGTTTTGTATTTAAATATATTTTAAAATGTAATTGATTCCTGTGATGCAATGCTGAATATTCAGCATCATTACTCCAGTCTTCAGTGTCACATGATCCTTCAGAAATCATATAGGCTGATTTGCTGCACAAGAAACATTCCTTATTAATATTATCAATGTTGAAAACAGTGGTGCTGCTTAATATTTTTTTTTTTTTTTGTGGAAACCATGAAACGTTTTTTCAGGATTACTTGATGAATAGAAAGTAAAAGTCAAAGAACAGCTTTTATTTGAAGCAGAAATATTTTGTAAAATTATAAATGCCTTTATAATCACCGATGAGTATTAAAAAAAAACTAATCTTACTGACCCCAAACCTTTGATCTGCTACACCACAATGACTGTGTTTCAAGTGCTTGAAGACTAAAAAAAATAAATGTATTCACATGCCGGCTTAGATTTATTGACGTCTCTCTCAGGAAGGTTGCGCAGGAAAGAGCCGTGACAGTTGTGCTGACTGGGAAAGGGCTGTTTTCATTCACCTTCACCGAGGGCTCCTTTTCCAAAGCTGAAATTTAAATACGCTTATATATTTATAATCCTTTTCCTGTTCCATTAAAACTTTGGCTTGAAGACGAATAAATATTTATTCAGGGTGACGTTTAGCAGAGCTGCACAAGCAGACACTAAACAACATTTCGGGGCATGTCCTGGGCCGTGTCGCAAGGGAGGGAAAAGCAGAGCCAATCACATTTCACACACAGATCACAAGACTCCACGCGCCAGAGGGCTGCGCGACCTTGGCCTTGACCCATGGGCTCCAGCGGGGAGGCCCCATTTCCTGCCCCCACCGGCAGCATTCCGTCAGCAGCTCCCAGAGCAATGCTGTTTTTCAGCCTGATGCGGATCAAGGCAAATCAATCCGCGGCTCTGCCCTGAACAGTCACTCTCGGTGATTAAAACAGCTCCGGAAATCGAGGTTACGATGTCACCGCAATACCTCAAAGCTGAACTGACACATTCCTCATGGTTTCAACCAAAATACTCGGTTGTGATCATAAGAGTGAAGTCTGTAGTATTGCATGTAGTTATAATGTACATATGACCTCAGCTTAACTTTTAACCAGGATACAAGCAAAGAGGATTATGAATCCCCCCGCATCTGACTATTTACAATCAATTTGAGGGATTACCATGGCGATGACTGGTCTCCCGGGGGCAGCTAGGGGTAAATTAACCCACAGTGGGAATGTTTGAAAGGAATACACATGGGATCAGGTCGCCTTTGCACAAACAAGCACTCTCACGTGGATATAAACACACACGCATGCATATATGTTTGTACGAAAGTCTACATGACAACGCATACGGAGGTCCGTAATAGCATTACCAAAAATTCCATTGTGCTCAGCAGGATGAAATTAGTAATGCAATATTTTAGGGAACTAAGCAATGCACAAATGTTTGGAAACGAAACCCCTGACAATCTCTGCAGATCCGATCCAACTTGTGACTTTTCCTGCTCCAGTAAATGCTGAATCATAGCTGCTGGCCTACTACTACAGGCAGAGCGGCTGTTATGAACCAACGGATCTCAAACAAACACTAATTTGTGTGTGTGTGTGTTATGAGCTTTAGAGGGTGAGAGGGAAAACTTATGTAGAACAACCAGAGGAGAAAGCCTTGATATGAATAGCCGACAATTGACATTAAAAATATGATTACTCACTTGCTCACTCACTCACTCACTCATAGTTTCTAGTTTATACAGAGAAAATTAACAAATACAATCTAATTCTTTTAAAGGGGTCATATGATGCTTTTAAAGATCATTATTTTGTGTATTTGGTGTAACGGAATATGTTGACATGCTTTAATGTTCAAAAAACACATTATTTTACAAATACTGTACATTATTGTAGGTCCTCTATGCCCCGCCTCTCTCAAACACGTCGTTTTCTACAAAACCCCTCCCTCCGACAAGCACAGTCTGCTCTGATTAGCCAACTGACCCAGTGCATTGTGATTGACCGAACAACACAAGCACACGTCGGAAATGTAACGACCCTTACCATAATCGCGAGCTTCATCTTTCAAAAAAAATGTAAAGACAGAGCCCGAAAGGGGAACAGACTCGCGTGACAGACACAGTGATGAAGCGGTATGGGTTGGCAGTACAAAGCCACGGTTAAGAAGCGGATCCACTGTGATGTGACCCGTCTCTTCTCGATACTCTCTCGCGCGATCTCTCGGTCTCTCTCTCTCTGGCTCTCCGCTCTCTCTCTCTCTCTCGCACACACGCATTTGAACAGTCAATAGCAAATACTTAAACTAAAAAAAAAACATACTTACAGTCGCTGAATCAAAAGCGCCAGATTGTCATAGCAAAATCAGAATTACCTCCTATCCTAGGTTCACGAAACGGTCATCCAGAAAATGCATTGCTGTTCTGTTGTAAGTAATCTTAAAGATTCCTAAATGCATCTACTTCCGGAAAGGCCAAATAAAGTGCTTTTGCTTTCGCCTAGAAACCCACAGCGTCTCCCTGACATGCTGCTTCAACAATAACTGCGGTTACTGAAACAACGACTTCTTTCTTTGCGTGAACATTTAGGTGGCACTATGATAATATTTCCACATATTGACGTAGGTATGTGGGGGCGTGTTAGGACGAGCCGTTTTAGGGGGGCGTGGCAGAGTCTAAACTTTGATAAAGAATATCTCATTGGCTTTGAGACTTTAGTCTTTGCAAATTTAAAGATCTTCTTTATGCACCAAAAGCTTATAACACTCCAAAGAAAAAGGAAAACTTGAAATCGCATCATATGACCCATTTAAAACTGCAATGCAAAAATAAAATATAAATACTAAAGCAGTAACATGACCGTTCCGAAGTAAAATTTACTAATTTTCTACTTAGGGGAACTGTTTTAACAATGACTTTGGTGACAAAAAATTGGTAACATTGTATAGGGGACCAATTTCCTATTAATGTCCCCCTTAGTGCATATTACTAGCGTATTGGCTGTTTATTGGTGCTTATAAAGTATATATTCTGCATGACCATATTCTACTTGCTTAATCCGACCCCATACCTAAACATAACAACTAACTTATTAAATATTAATAAGCACATTTTTCCTTTCTCTTTGGAGTGTTACAAGCTCTGGGTGCATAAAGAAGATCGGTAAAGTTGCAAAGACTAAAGTCTCAAAAAAAAAGATATTCTTTATCAAAGTTAAGAGTCAACCATGCCTACCTAAAACGACTCATTCTAACAAGCCCCCACATGTCTACGTAACGATGTGGGAAGATTTGCATAACACACCGCCCAAATGTTCACGCAAAGAAGGCGGCGTAACTTTTATTCTCGCTATAGTATTGTTGCCGCCGCCATGTCGTGAAGGCGCTGTGTGTTTCGTTGTGAAAGCAGAAATACTTTGTTTGGCCTTCCAAAAGAAGACGATATCCAGCTTGGTTCGTCATGCTTGGAGCTGATCCGTTCTGGTTGCTGAGGAAATACATCAACTGCGCGCTGTGGATCACCGGATCGGCTTACAATGGACGAAGCGGAGCCCAGCCCTGGGTCGTCACGTGTGGTTGCCGCAAGCACTCCTGCTGCAGCTCATCTAGGCGCAGTGTGGACGCTGTGTGTGTCGGGGTGGAAAGGATACTATTTTTTGGTCTTCCAAAGAGCGACACGACTAGAAAATCCGTGGTTTAAGTTTTAAGCATTTACAACCGATTCCAGACCAGTTAACCCAAAAATTGATTTGTGTCCAGCGCATTAGGGAGGGACTGTTTATGGTAGAGAGAGTAGACTACCCTGCCGGCGTTCTGACTCACAGACGAAGACGTTTTCATATTTAAAACGATTTGCCACGCCGATTTCAAACGCGAGTTTGAGAAGTGTAGAGTAGGGCTTGTTGTGTGTCATTTCTCCGATCACAAATGCAGACTTGGTTTTATGTTTACGTGGTGCGATGCAAACGTGTAAAAAGACAGTATAAGTCATTATAATCGTAATTATGTCCCCACTGAATGCAAAAAATGCCTCGTTTATAATGGTTTTAATGTTTTTGTCTCGTTGCTCCGGCCAGGAGAAGGCATCACAATATGGTAGGGGCATAACATTTCCGTCACACGCTTGAGGTATTCGGCCAATCACAACGCCACTTGGCTAATCTGGCCAATCAGAGCACACCTTGCTTTTCAGGCCGATGAGCTTTGTAAAAATAGACGCATTTCAGAAAAGCTGGGCAAAGAGGAGAAACAATAATGTACAGTATATGGAAAATAATGTGTTTTTTGACCCTAACCGCTAATAACACATATCATTACCCACATACAACACACTAATGTCTTTTTTAGCACATTTAGATAGACCTTTAAAGACAGACCTACTGTGAGTTTCAAGGTTGTTAATCGATTGTATATGCTTTTTTTATTAAATTATTTTAACTTATTTTTTAAATAATGGTGTTCAACAGGCGAATTCCTGGTGGAAAAGTACATAACCCATTATTATGCAAATAAATCTCCAACAATCAGAGAATTGTGACGAGTGAAACACGCTAAAGAACTTTTTGGCACTCCTATAAAGAGCCGAGCACGACGTAATTGAGTCAGTCTCCCTACACACTCAAACAACTTAAATATTTGTATACATATGCATATTTTGAAATATACATAAAATATATACTTTTTTCTTTATACATAATCAGCATCTTTAAAGCACGTTTTATATTTCTCCTTGTAGATCAAAGTTTCGAATCAAAGTTTGTAATGTTGTAATTCAAGTCGTAGCTGGTTGGTTTGGTTCATGGCTTACAACTTTTAAATGATTCATCAGCACATATTATTCCAAACAAAAATATGTTTGTCTTGTAAGACTACTGCCGCTTCTGAAATGACTAAACTTTTTCAGCGGATGTCACCAATACCTCTTATTTTTATCCACCAACATTCTCCATCCGGGTAAGCCATGCCCACTTTTCATGATCCAATCAATCAAGGATAAAAAAAAAGCCCCACCTAGATTCACAGACGAACATCAGAATATTGTTGTAGCCTGACTTAAAAAAAAATCTGTTTCATTAAATTGTGTATGAATTATCTATAGGAAGTCTGTTGAGATAATGAGTATAGAAAGAATACTATTTGGGAAATTCAACAGAAAGGAAATGTAAAGTGAACTCAGGCACTGCATTGTGGGATACCATGTCCAGCACAGTGTAATTGATAAAATAAAGTTCGGGCGACTTTTATGAATATCTATAAATAAATAGGATTTTTTTTGTGGGGGTAAACAGGGGCTCATGAGGGTTTATCCATACAGCTTGACTGAATTATGACAATCAAAAGTTCAAGTTGTTAACACACACCAGCCCAGCTGTGCTGCAGAATCTCACACCAAGAGGAAAACAGAACAGAAACTGTGTTTATTTGGTTGAATGTATATCCAAGACTCTAATTGACATCACTGGTGACTTTGTCATGACATAATAGCAAATACTCACGGCTGGCAGAGTTTGACCAGGTCGTGATCGGTGGTCCCTGGCGGTAACCCACGGATGTAGAGGTTTGTTTTACTGAGCTGCTCCCAGCCGGTTGTGCTGCTGCTGCTACTGCTGTTGTTGGTGCTCGGGCTGGGCGGGGCCATAGGGAGGGTGGGCGGAGCAACAGGAGGCTGTCGTGGGAGTGGAACAAAGATTTAATTGAACTGACAAATGGAAATGCGTAGAAGATGACATCACATAATGGCTGCACTGAAACACTTTGGGTAGAAACAAAAATAGCGACTTCCAAACCAAATCACTGACAAACTTCTCTTTCTTCTATAGCACCAACCACTATGAGTTTCTTAAAAAGAAATAGGATAAAATAACATAAAAAGAAAATACCCCCACCTCACTCTGCCCTCAAACACGCTGTGGCAGGGTGACTCCATTCGTCATGAATGATGATATCCTTTAACTCTATCTGTAGTAAACTGGTGTTATTATTACACAGTCAGCCATCGCCAGTGAGTCTGCCCACATCCACAGCTCCCTACAGTCTAATTCCCATTAAAGCAAAGCACAAACAAGCCTACAGGCACAGTTGGCCCTTCAACTCTCATATCAGTCCAATCTACACATTCTTCCAGAGCTGAATGTGTTGGGATTATTTCACTGGATGAAAGCCCATATAACTCTGGAGAAATTCCTAATGCGGCATCAGTTCCTTTCAACGCTTGCCACATGGCAGTGTGCGATGATTAAAGGGATAGTTCACACAAAAATAAAAACCATGGCATCGTTACACACACTTATGTTGTTCCAAACCCATACGGCTTTCTTTTTCTTCAGTGGATCACAAAAAGAGAAGTTTTGAAGAATGTGCTGGCTGCTCTTTCCCACTCAATTACGAAGAATGGGGTTGGAAGCTTTCAAGCTTCAAACAAGACGGAAAAGTATCATAAAAGTGGTCCGATTGACTGGTGCGCTGTTTTTAGAGGTCATACGATAGCTTTATTTCGGGAACATACTAAAATTTAAAACGTAAATCTAAGACATAACTTTACTTGTGAATGAATTGTTTGTCAAGATCGGATCCATCTGTGATATTTCTGAACTGAATCTATTAATTCTGAAGTTTTTCTGACAGGTATCTAAGAGATTGAGTTGACCAATGAAATTGGCTGCGGGGAGAGGTTTGCACTTGGGAAAAAAAAGACGCGAATCATTGAGATGAGTTTTGTAAGCACGTCAACCAGTTAAAAAAGCCTTTTGTTAGGAATCGGAATGATTTTTGGGCAAACAATTTTTTTTAAATGTGAATGCATCCTAAAAAAACTAAAATGTTCAGAGAATTTAATGAGATAAGTGAAAATTATGCTTTTATCCACCTTTTAGTGCTCGTTGTGTATTGGTCTTAGGTTTGAGTTTGACTCAAGAGTCTCATTAACAAACCACAGTACCAAACTCACCACAGAGGCATGTTCATTCATACTGCGAGTAGCGTTTTCATCTATAAATCTGCTTTAGGAGAGAGGAAGGTATGTTTTCTAGAGAAAGATCACATGATGCAGGAGCGCTTTGGGATACAGGATGTCTGGGCCTCTCGCCCACCCCGAGCAGCGGCCACCACATCACTGATTCACTTCCTGTTTCTTAGTCATTCATTAAAACGGCTCCATTTCTCCCAGCTGTCACAAAATGGCTGCCTGTTAAACATCAGCGGGTGATTGTTCACAAAACCGAATCACCACAAAAGTGACGGCAAAACCTCAAAACAACAGACGTGGTTCGATAAGACAGTGGCTCTAACTAAAACTATCGTTTACATGTATAAATGGGCATGTGAATGTGTGTATGTGTACACCTGACTGTAACTCTGTTGGGTTAGTGGGAGTTTTTTGACACACTAACCCATTTTTCACATGAGCGACTCGCACACTTGGAGATGGTCCTCACTGCAGAACACAAGATCCAGGGGGCGTGGTTGGATCCAGATCCAACTCCTCCCACCTTACATATACCTAAACTTACCCGTCTCCACCCCCTGATCCCTAAACCTACCCATCTCAACCCCTTTGTTCTGCAGTGAGGGGCTACTGCACACTTGTGCGCTGAGGTGAAACTGGACGTGGCCCCATAAGCTTGTTAGCGCCTGTTAATTACTGGGGCAAGAGATCGAGCCACTCTTCCTTCCACAACAGCGTGAAAATCACATGCTGAGACAGATGGATGATTTAGAGGCGCGTAAAGCAGAAACGAAGGGATGAGCTGAGGAACAGCTGAGGAACTCAAGGAGCAAATGATTCAAATGACTGAAGGAACTAATAATTTTCACACATTTTCTTCCATCTTTTCAATTTCATGACTAAAATCTAAAGTGCTGTATGAAACGTACGCACAGACTCGGGAACATGTCCAGTTTTATCAATCGGGAAAATAACAAAGTCATGGGAAGGGTAACTAAGACATCGAAAAAGCAATGGGAGAGGGAGTGAGGAGGGGGTCACATTCAATATCCAAGCCATCTCTCATACGTCGGCGTGTCCCTTGGGTCCTGAGCTATGCGCTGTAGTCATCCTAGACCATATTGTTCCTATAAACTGTGAAATCCTGAAGCCCATTAACTTCTGCTGCCTCTATCGCAGCCATCACTCTGAGCTCCACCACAAGAGCGCCTATGCAAATGCGTGTGTAAATGTGTGATTTCACGCAGAGAGTGTGTGTGTGTGTGTGTGTGTGTGTGTGCGTATGTGCGACATCCCTAAATTCTCACCTTTACAGATTTGGAATGTATAAACAAGCAATGTTTAAATAGAGTTCCGCAGGCCACACCCTCTGTTGGCCCATCAATTGCTGGAAAACATTGTATTAACTCATGAATATTAATTAGGCAGAGATTCTTCAGAACACACCCAAGAATCTCCTGACACAAGTTGCCATGGGAGACTTTCACCAGAGGCTTCTCAGCATCTTCATCTCCCTTCACTCATTGAGACCAAGTATGCTAATATTCATCTTTTTAAAAAGACAGTAACATTAATGAGATGTTCTAAAATATCCTTAACAAGTGCAATATGACAGGAGGAATTCACTGAAGAACACGTCTCATGAATGTAAGTGATAAATGAGTGTCAGCAAAATGAAATGACACTTCATTAGTCTCATTTCTATTTCTGGGCTCACTGTGTGACATCCCAAAGCAGGAAAAAGACACTTCCAGTTCCGTCAACAGACTTTATAAATATCACATTGTGCAAGTGCAGATGAAGTGGTGTTGTGTAATACATAAAATTAACATAAATGGATAAGATTAACATCCAAAAAGGCCTAATTACGAAAGTTTACGTAATTGTACGAACTCGCACAAAACCGAAAACAGTTGCTTTAAAGGCAACGCTCGCGTCTTAAAACACAGCCAGCTGCCAACCTAGACCGCATTTTTTTGGCATCATAGACGCAGGCATCATTTCTGCCCATCATAATCCCGTTCCGAGTAAGCAAAGATTAAAAACGCCGAACGCACCCTAAAATGCTGTCTAGGTAGGCAGCTCGCTAGATGTTGAGACACCGCCGCTGTACGCAGCAAGAGGAGTTAAATACATTTTGTCCCAGGTAAGGGATCTACTGTGAGTCCATCCTGTAGTCTTGATCATCATTACCAGTGCAGTGTCTCACTTTACCTACCTGCTTGCGATATGACGGAGTTCGCAGTGGGTTGGCCGTATTTGCGAAGATCATCCTGAAGACAACCCTGTTGTGAGCCAACGATGAATTAAAAAAAAAATCTACTCTCAAAATCAACTGATATTAGGTTACAGTAGAGAGATATAAATTTTCCACATCGCACACTTCAGTGTTGGCTTCGGAGTGAAGTGATAATCCGTGCTTGAGCAGATTTCTGCTAAATAAAAACCTCGCTCTTGATCGATGGTTTATTCCCACCTTGGCTCGTCCGACCAGTTTCGGTAAATCGCCTGGTTCATTGGTCTCGATTCTGTTGCCCGCAGCGAAGACCCACCTACTGAGGAGCGATCCATTCTGCAGTCGAGCGGCAGGGTGAACGCGTATCTAATTAATCACACGTGACTAGTCTTTTCGACAAATACAACTAAATTATGCGCATACATGAAATAGCCAAGAATAGAAACAAATATTTTCAAAGCTCTGACAGAAAAGCAGACACAACCCGAGTAATCTTTTTGTTAGCGTCAAACGTTTCCCCCCTACTTGAGGTTTGGTTCAATCCCGCACGCCTGCCTTGCCATCAAATCCCATCTACATTACACACTGCAGAGTGCAGACTGTCCCACTATGGCCTGGGTGGAGGTCCATGCATACAGATACGCCATAATTAACACTTTTATTTATATTTGAATAATTAAAAGGTTATGTATTTTTTTTGCTTATTTTTTAAAAAAGTTTTGCACATAAAGAAACGAATAGCACTTTTAAGAAATATGATGAAAAATAGGTGTTTTATTCTATTTACTTAGAGAGCAGGTCGACACCTTATGGGTGCTGCCATTTTGATATTAAGCAATCACATTTTATGCATCCAGACAGGTGCTCATAAATAATCACAAACCATTTGTACTACTATAAATGAGCACCCGCCACACCCCAAAAAAAAAAAACATTATGTATTGACTGCATAAACTAACTTTCTAGCTTTGTGAAATTGATAGAAACAGACAAATGTCCTGTGTGGCATAAAGGCAAGGGGGTGTGTGAACTAGTTCCCTCTTGCAACAGTAATAACAAGGCTGAAATGAAATGACACCTCCTAGAGGGTTGCCCAGGGCATGTCTTATCTACTTTTTGTCATGGTAATGTTCCTCTGTAATCACATTTCACAGCTTATGTACCGATTCAAGGAACACCTAGGGTTATTCAATGACAGTTTGCAATTTGGTGCAGGACAGATATTAAATTAACTGAAATGCCACACAGGTGATTGAAAGGGAATGAGAACGTGTTTAAGCCTTACTCGACTAGTTATATGGCTTGTTAAGTTAGTCACAAAGTTGTAACTATAGCCCATATATCTGAGTATCTTTCTCATGCTGCTGTGATTGGAAACAAGCATGTTTTCCCCCATGGGTGTCACATAACAGTTTGCATATGTAACAAAAGCTGTTACAGTCATATTGCTAATTATTGGTGCACAAAGACACTGTTGTGGAGTCAGGACTGAGAATTTGATCTCATCACACATCCTCTGAGTGTGATTTCTAGCTCCACTCGCAGTGTGATGTGTGTGAGAGTTTAGTGAGGCAGAAAGCCACAGTGAGTCAGGGTAGAGGCCAAAGCTCAAACTGATTATACGCATGTGAAAAGCAAAACATATGAAAAGTGAGATGGAAGAAAGGACCAGAAGTAAATTTTCTGCATTACATTTTTTCTCTCATAATAAAACACATTCTCTCTAAAAAGATTGATCTTTCATTATATTAAATGAAGAATGGAATGCAAAAGAAAGAAGTTGCTTTCATCCAAAGTAACTTGCAAATTGGTAGCCTATTTGTGTTCCCTATAAATCAAACCCACTAGCTATAATAATAATAATAATAATAATGATCGTGATTTAATAGAATATTACTGCATTTAATAAAATAAAATAGTATGTATAGTATTTTGACAACAATTATTATTAAATAAAATATGTTCAATAAAGGTTGTTTAGTGAACATAATCAATATAAAATGAATTTAAATTTTAATCGTGATTAAATGAATTATATTACTAGTAAAACAATTTTTTCTAGGGGATACGGCCCAACATAAAAAAAGTCCAACCAGTCCGACCTTTTAACCATGACATCAACAAACAACACAAAAACCAACACAAGTACCAACTTTGGACAACCCTAGCTGTTACCCTAGAAACGAACCAAACTTACAGAAGGTTCATACTTTCTATTTGGTTAGTACATGTAATCCCGAGTGCCAGGCTTTTTGGATTTAATATATATTAAAGCTCAAATAAAATATACGTGAGAAAAAATACTTTCAGGGACTGTCAATAAAACTTATAATCCCATATATTACTTACATGTCAGTCACCTTTTGTTCGCTGGTGTCATTGTTCATGTTGTTTTTGGGACATTTGAAGGTGCATTAAACCTAGTTAAATGGACTATGCAAATGCGCGACGCTTCTGCTGAGGCACTCCCTTCAGCAAGTATTACACTCCACACATGCTCCGTTATGAGCAACTTCTTAATACCCAATCCTGCACTTACTCACTCAAGATCAATAGACCTTCCCCCTGTGTGAACTTCTTATAGCATCTCTTTGCTGTTAAGCAGGAAACATGGCTTAATCATTCCGCTGTGACTAGCGTCATCTGTCAGGATAATGTGAGTCCCCATAATCAGCAACTTCGGCAGTCTCTTTCACCCAGTTGTAATTAAGGACTGATGTAGAACAAGCTCTTTAAAGTGCTTGAAAAGCAACCCAGCCTGTTCTGTATTCTATGTTGCGAGTGCAGCAGTTCAGTTCAGCGAGGTGCCGCTTTTGTTTCGGCTGGTGAGGTCTCATCTGGAGGCCCATGGACGGATTTCAGCCAGATTGTATCTCACAGGGGGTGAGGCCTGCACCCAGCCCAGGGTCAGTCACTGAAAAACAGAGGCTCAAACAGAATGAAGCGCCAGCAGCCATGAAGCCTGTGGGGAAACATTCAATAGGTCAACAGAGATGCGGCCGGGAAAGGACTCGAGGGCATGAGAAAGAGAGGTAGAAAGCTCATGATTCAGCACTGCTGGAGGTCCATTAAGGAGAATCAGGTATAGACACACGCGTTTGCGGTCGTAACAGTCTGTTCAGTCCCCCTCCTTCTTTCTAGTGTCACAAAAATTTCTTCTGCTTTCAAGGGTTGAGCCTTGGCTTTGCAGTAGCTGCTGCCGCCAATATGCAACATATAGGTTGTTCTTGATATTATGCCGTAATAAATACGATTTTTTTTGTGCAGTTTATGAAGAAAACGTCCGATGTGTGCTAAGGTGGTAGAAATATAGATACCCTTATATATACTATTCATCTATATATATATGTATATATGGTTCTCGTGTCCTGATGTGTGTGTGCCTTTCTGGGACACTTACATTTACATATACTTGTAGATGTTATACACTTAGAGTTGGAGTTAACTGTGGCAAATTCAATCTCAACCATGTCCATGATTTGAAAAATGCACAACCTTCAATAAAATTCTTAACAGCTGAAATGCCATATGGAGCAAAAACCACAGCCCGAGTTAAAAAAGAACTGCCTGTAGACGCTCAGAGGACAGGATTGAATTGTTGTCAAGAGTTCAGAACAAAAGAAGGGACAATAACATCAATGCAACCACTTCCACCGATCCGGGCGTTCATTGGATGGTGTGGACCAGGACTCAATCCTACCTTCAGTGAAGACACATGAAACCAAACTTGGAATTAAAAAAAGAAAACCCCTAAAGGTCTCTCAGACGAAAGAAGAGAATTCAAAATTCCTTGTTTGATGAAACCTCAGTTCCAAGAATCCTGTTCGGAGGAAAGCACTACCTGCACAGCAGTACTATCAAAATAGTAACGTGTGCCTGGTACACGCCCTCATGCTGAGGGGTGTTTTTCAGCGGCAGGATGAGGATGTTCAGAGTAGAAGAAAAGTCAATGCCAGCTAAAACGGGGGGGGGGGGGGGCGGGGGGGCAGAGATAGTCTTAATGAAAATTAGTCAGAGCATAAGCACATAGGACTGGGCAGAAGGTTCAACTCAAACATGAAAATGGACGCACCAACACGTTAACGACAATGTAAGATGGTTTATAGACAACTCTCGGACCGTCCTTGAGTAGCCCAGACCAGAGCCTGCGGCTTGCACATCCAGGACTTTCAGGAGAAACCTGAAATGTCTGTAGGCCCCCCCATCAAACCCCACTAACAGAGGCTGAAAAGGAGGATAGAGGAGAGGAAACAGAGAACACTGGCAAGAAAAGGCCACCAGGAAGATGCCTGAAACGCGGGTCGCATTCTAACACAAAACGGCTTGCAGCTGTAACAGGTGCTTCAAACTAAGGGTATGAATACTTATCAATGCAACTTAAGGAGGTTTTTCTTTTATTTTAATAAAGTTTGCACAGTGTTTGTCTGTCACAAATCTGTTTTTGCTTCTCATAATCCTCATGGTGTAATGGAGTGTAGATTGATGTGAAAAAGGGGTATGAATACTTTCACAAGGCACTATATTTTACCTTAAAACTATTATAGATTGATTTTCATTTTTTTTGTTAGGTCACAATTTGAATCTTAGGCTTTGGTAACGCCCCATTTTAAATATATGAATCTCTGAGTATAACTCACAACCAAAACAAAAACCTAATTGCTTAGACAATATGTTTACGTAAAATACATTTGTGACCAACTTGAAAACAAAGCTCTTTTCCTCTGTGGTACTAGCTGTGTAATATTCTAAAAAGTCTGAAAATTTATTACTTTGATATCATATGCACAGTCAAATCAACATTTTATGGTTGATTGTTTGTTCTTTTTGTGCAAATTGATTGCTTGCTCTTCTATTTGTTATGTTATGAATATCCAAGTTATGGTTCTAAACTTACCAGTTCGTCACTTAAAGGGGATTAGTTCAAACACAAAAATGAAAACTTTCTGTAATCATTTTTCACACCTTCAGGTACATATTTCTCTCTGTGGCAACACCAAAGAGATATTCTTCAAGAATATGTTGTTACAAACCAAACATTCTGTGTGACCAACAAAAACCAAAGACATTACTCAAAATTTCTTCCTTTCTGTTCCTGCAGAAGCAAGTAGAGTCATACAGTTTTTTATAATCGACATTAAACGGTGGCGACACCAAATCCACACTATCCGCTGAGCCGTATTCGCACGGCTTAGGGTATACAATCCAGCCAATCATGTTGTGTGAAAGAAAAAAGAGACTTTGCAAGATCCTAGCAACGGGTCACGAAACCGTTGACAATGTATGTAGTTTAATATAATGAGACTATTACATATAATTTGGTATTAGTAAAACAAAGAGTTGCACGTGTATTGGTGCAATGAGTAGTGGTGATATATTATGGTACAACACTTTGAAACCGCTTATTTATCACTTAATCAGAAGCACAAACCACAATTAAATTGCAGTCCTCTGGCATAGGGAATACTGACACAGACATTTAGAAGATGATTTCTCAAAATGCCAAAGTATTTGAATAAAAATAATAGCCTCGTAAAAACTTGCATTATTTACAACACTATACGTGTGTCCCATAGGTAGGCTAATGAAAAGTTCTAAACACTTGTGGTCTTCATGCTCACTTGATCACTTGGACCAAATACAGGAAACACGTGTAGTCATGTGGTCAGTGCAAAGACAGCAAGTGCGTGTCTTTGGACAAAGGGTTAGTATACGTACAGCAGAATGCGTAGTCTTTTAAAGTGTACTCTGTTTTGATAGCATGCGTGAACACAGGTGCTTGACACATGCACACTAGAAAGATTCATCTTCATCCAGTGTCTGCACTTTTTCTCTCCAAAGCTAGGAGACACCACTGATTTGGTACTCTTTACAACTAGGAGCGTGTAGACTTATTTAATCTTTGGGGTTTTTTGATATAAAAAAACAAAGTATGTCTAAGTATAGTTTAGGCTTAAGTATGAGCAATAGAGATGATTTATTCACAAAAAACAATTATGATTGTTTCAAACAGATTTCCCAAGCGCTATTCTCATCTTTTAATGTTCAGCTTTTATTCCATACTTACATCATTGGTTTGGTCAGAACATCAAGTAATGTGCTGAAGCACCCCAGAGCCAGTGTTCACACTTTTCAGAAAGTCAACCTAAGAATGGCTTACTTAGTCCTTAAACTAGTAGATTATTCATGGTAGTATAAAAAAAATCCTCACATAATCTTTGATGTCATACTTAGTCAGATTTACACTAACAATGTTACTGATACATAACCATTAAACACACACACGCACAAAACATGCACAGAATCATGTGGGTATTCAGTCACTTCCTGTTCAAAAGTCATGGGTTTTAACATGCATTCCTCTTCCATTACACACACAGACACACACAGACTTTTCCCCACAGTTACAATGCTGCAAAACAAAGCAAAAGTGGCCCGTAGTGACTGGGCTGCTGCCGTTGCCATGCAACCGTCCAAACGCAGTCAGTAAACAGTGTTGAGTCTGCGTGCAGTGAGAGTCTCGGCTCTTGTGTTTGTGCAATCCCCTGTAGCGTTCATGTCCTTTTCCATAAATTTGCAGGGCTGCACAACAAGCACGCTATGCAAACAGAGTTCACTCACAGGTAAACTCACACACCAACACATTCACATATACAATACATATGGACTCGCATACATTGGAGACACTTGACATTGGTGTATTTTAAAGGGCCGGTGGCCCCTCTCAAGGCCGTGGTTTAGAGAGTCAGAAAGCTTGGCTTATAGCCCAGACACAAATAGAGCAGTTCAGTGAGCACGTGTTTTCTTTCTCTCTCTCTTTCTACAACACTCTAATCTCCCATGACACACTCATGAATGGCAGCAGGGGAAAGGTCAAGCCCACAGTAAAGATACAACACAACTTTACCTGACACATAAAACTATTTAGATTTTAATTTGCTGCTTGTTGTTTCTATTAAACAGACAATGGGAAAATGTGAGCATGCTTAACCCCAAAGCAATAATCTTTTCCACATGATTAAGATCAGAGAAGAGCCAAACACGTCGTTTTTTTACGTCTCTGAGAGGCAGATCACTTTATTAAGTGAGAAAGCAAGGATGAGACTGAAAGTGAAAAGCTGTGAAATGTAATTTCTTTTTGTTTGTCCAGCCAAAAGCAAGTGAGAAACCTATTTAAAACAGTCATTATTTTTTGCAATATATAGAGTCCAACAGTCGGGTTCCGGAAGTAAAAATCCATTTCATTTTCTTCACAGGGGAATACATTTTGAACAATAACTTTGATTGATAAACCAAGAAGAATGAGCTACGAGTTTGTTCATCGATGGTATATGTTATTGGTATGGTATTTTTTGTTTAAATAATCATGTTTAGCAACAGAATTTCTGGTGGAAAACTACATTACCCATGATTCTGCAGTGAAAGCTCTACTGATCAGAGAATCCAAACAAGAAAATTGCACTAAAAGAACACTTCATCACCCACCCACTACTACCATAAAGCAGGTCACTTGACCTGACAAATATTAAAAACATCGGTTTATCTGACTAATAATAAATCCACTTTATCTACAATAAAGAGAGCAAGCACAGCTTGAGTGTCACTTCGAGAAGCAGGAACCCTAATGAAAATTTACCATGGTTTTATTATAGTTTAAGTGTTTAGTAACCATGTTTTTTTGGTGTACTGATTACCATTTATATAGCCAGGTTTACTAAAAATGCCATGGTTAAACTATAGCTTGTGTAGCAAAACCATGGTTAATTTGTGGTTACCATGGTTTAACTATAGTAGCCATGTTTTTTTTTAAGTGTAGTAAACCCATGGTTGATTTTCGTAAGGGAAGTGTCAGAAGTTGAACACAACTTTTATCTTTATTGGACACAAGGAATTTGTGGAATTAGCCACTGGTCTGATGCTTTTAGCACTAAACACGATTAGGTGTCATTATTAAAGATGACTGTTATATAGCAACATGAGCAAAACATTTTCATTTGTATAACTTGATGTATTCAGGTTTATTTCACCATACTGAATAATACATTGCCCACCCTGAATACCGCAAAAATTAGCACACCGCGTCAAAACATATTTTAGATTAAACATTTTTTATACTGTATCATACTTGCTTTTATTGACATACTCTTAATCAGAGCTACATGATATTGTTTAAACTCATGAACTTTAAAATTTCACATCGTTTTCAATAATCTCATGACCTATTCTGTTGCATACAATACCAAAGTGTAACTGCGCATATTTCACATAATCTATTTCATCAGTCATAAAATGTAGCATGTCACAGTAAATTCTGGTCTTTTGAGAGCAGAGAAAGGCTTTCTGTCAAGAGCCAAAATTACAAAAACTCTGGCTGACACACTCAACCACCATCAAAGGTCATAGAACAGAACATTTCCTACAGTACATCATGTGCATCAATTAAATCTACAGCTATGTGTTTCAAGAATTAAGTCCCAAGAATGTCGATCTAGAGATTTAACTGATGCACTGCCTGATATACTGCCTATTTTTGTGACAGAAAGCGTTTCAAAGTCAAACTAGCTGAATTTAGCTTGTTCTCAGATCAGTGTTATCAGCTGGAGGTGCTTTATGTTTGATGGGCTGGATCATTTTTCATGAAGGGGGTAGCGTATATCCGACTGTGGTGATATTCTTGTATTGCCTCTTTAATTATTCAGTCTGAGAAAACGATCCATTTGCCCAGTCAAATCCTGATATGGAGAGCTGTGCGACCGCACGTTGTACATTTATGGTGCATCTTTGTTGGATCGTGTTTAGAGGCTTTGCCTGGAAATGCTGGATCTACTTCTCTCTCTTTGTTTTGATTTCAAACACTGCGGTTTGGATTTTCTCCGAAAGCAATTGATCTACAGCAATTCTGCTGCATTAAACATGCATGAATTTAATGACTGATCTGAGCCAGGCGAGCATGTAACAGTAAAGCCTGTTTAGGCATATTGAGCCAAGAGAACTGGATGCTTGTACAACCACCATGTTAAAGTCCTAAAAGAAATGGTTGTATTCAGCTGAAAGCAATTTAACATACATCATAGGCCTGACTCATTCGCTTCTCATAAATGGGGAATGGGAACTTGAAATATGACTTGAAAATAAACCAATCATAGCAGAAATACTTTGTAGGCATGGTGCCATCAACATATGTTTTTGTTCAACATGGTATGAAGAAAATCATGCGAATAGCAACACAAGTTGTCTCCTGAAATGTATTTGTTTTTATTTGTATTCAATTTCACATTACTTTTTTAGATTGTAGAGGTCAGCAAAACCTGAACTGCATCTATTTTAGGAGCAGAAGAACAGGGTATATTTCACAGTAAGCTCTGTGCCCGCGCCATCTCAAACCCCATTGCTGAATAATAGATGGGATGTGCTGTTCTCTTGTTCCCAGAGGAGCTTCCTCTTCCCTCAGGCACACTGCGATCACCTACTGGGAGGTTCCTGAACACGGTTCACTTATTAGCCAAATAGATCCCAGTCACCGCTGATGTCCCTTTTTACTGCTCCAAAGACCCGGTCAAACCACACAAACTGTGCTGGGTTGGAAGCAAAAGAGCAATCTGGGGTTGTTTGCAGCTTGGGAAAGAGTATTATTAGTTGTAAAAAGAAAAAGATGTTCTGCAATCTGCCATTTCTTCAACTATGGGCACTTTTGACCTTGTGAAAAAACAAACTAGAGTTTATCTCTATAGTCACACTCTATAGTGTATTTAAGTAGTCTGTATTAAATATGCATTGCATGTAATGATGTATTGTGTTTAAGAACATCCTGTGATGAATATGACAGTGACAGAAATGACATCTTTAACTTTGTTTAACTAAAATTCTTTTTTGACTTCTTTGTCTTGTCAAATTTCATATCAAGCATTTTAAATATACTAAATGCACACAGTTCATTCATATTTTCCTTTTTTTTTAATTTGACAAGATTATGACTTGATTGGAAATGAAGAGCAAAAATAATTTAATAAGTTCCATTTTATATATTTTATTCACATCTCATAGTTCATCTCAAGTTCTTTAATGACATACGTTTGTTTGGTTGTAATGGAAATGGTGCAACAAGTCATAATTTGTGTAAAAATGAATATAAATCCTTTAGACACAATAAATATTGAAATTGTTTATGAAATTGTGTTATCGTGCATTTTCAAGTGTAATAAATATTGTTACATTTTTACAAATATTTTAAACTTTACAGTCTGTATAAGAAATAGATAAAATAGTAAAATAATAATGTAAGATAATTAATACTAACAAATAATAACGCTAACTAAAATCAAAGTAATTTAAAAAGTAGCAAAAATAAGAACTACAATAATACAACCTTCATATAACAAACAAAAAAAGAAAAGAAATTGAACTGAAGCATTTTACACAATTTCCACTGGCTAAAAAGCAGACGGCAGTTTGATGCCTGTTTCCTCTCAATGTTTTTTTCCCTGTGGTTTCCTTCCTGTAATCTGATCTATGAACTTTTACTCTTAGCATTCCAGGAATGACTCCCCCCACCCCAACCACCACCACCAAAACACACATCCTCCACCCGCAGGCCGTGACGAAATTCTCCACATATTGGCCAAATGACTCACATTTCAATCACTTCCACATTTGTGAACTATATGCTGTTCTGATTCCAAGTAGCTCCATTAGTCGAGTGCACAGAGCCGAGCTGCATAATACGCCGTCGGCGCTGCATTTTATCCACTCGAGAGGCTCAGACTCTAATGCAGCAGTAACATGATCGCAGAAAGCAAGCTCGCTCGCATATTGAGCCAGTTTAGGGGTGATCTGCAATCTTTAGTTGTAGTCGTAAGTCTTATCTCCAGCTGTAACGGGATCCTGTCCTGCAGGAGAAGGGTGGGTAAGTGGGTCCCGCCCGTGGTCGTGCACGAAGACAGATGGAACCGGCATTGATGGCAGGCAGGGGCTCCTGAGGCGGTCTGAGAATCCACCCTAAACAATGAACCCTTCGATGGTTGGGAATGGGAGCTTCCCCCCCGTCCCTCCAAGTGTGGTTGCGACTGGGGGGGGGGGTGCATAGCGCATTACTGACATACCAGTGAAGAGGTCTGGTTTTCACAACCATTCCCATCTTCACTCGTTCACACACACCCTCCCCCTTTTTTCTCATGTTGTATGATATCTACCACTCACTCTCCACCCACCAGGGGTTTATGATTGCTTTTAACACATTCCTTGCATGTGCTAATGTAAGATCGCTTTCACATGCTTACACTCGTAATCTCCATTGGTAACAGAGATGAACCCGTTGGGTGAATGACTAAAACGCATGTTGGAGTCTGTGGTTATGAAAGCGCTGCGGGTCTCACAGCTGTATCGTACCACTTCTTGAGTGTCGAGAGACATGGAGAGAGAAGAAGTTGGAAGAGGAAGAGTGCTGTTCTAGGTGAAGGGTCGGTTTTGGTGTTTTCACATGAGATGTAGGCCTATCCCATGTTTCTCTCTGTTCCCTCTCCCTGTTGTGCTGTTTGAGTACCTTGAGATAGATCTCCTCATTCGCCATGCATGTATATTTGTGAGCAGTCGTGAGCTCAAAATGGGTAGCATGACTGTTCTGGTCACGGATAGTATAGGGGAAAACTATAATAATTAGCTCAATGCTAACTGACCATTTAATTATGCATATATGTAAGGATGTATGGTTTTCAACTTTAAAAGAAAGAGGAAATGCTTCACATTTTTTTGTTGTTAATGTCAAAGTTTGTGTGTTCATTCAAACTCTAATTGATCTGCTGCTTGATCCTTAATTAGCATTATAGAACTTTTGCATGAACATACTTGAAGTTGCACTGGATAAATATATAAAAATGTATAAATGTTTGCAAAACAAAACAAAAATACAACACAGACATTAAATGCAATAAGGAAATGCATTGCTTCATGAAGTGAATTGTTGACTGTTAAGAACCATCAAAATGATGATGATGATGATTATTATTACTAGTTTCTCTCTTTTTTGAAGTTTTTATGCTCTCAGCAGTAAAAATGTGATTGTATTTAGTCAATTGATTGCACGTGTATTAACGTTCAGTAAATTGTGTCTATTTTATAAACTATAATACCATAATAATATTCATAAAATAATATTATTTATTTACTACAGTAATGAGGAAAAGCCCCATGAATGCACACAAAAGTGAATATTGACCTTGATAACTATTAATTCACGTTTTTATAAATATTTGTTAAAAAAAAAAAGTTCAAATACACCAGATATATTATAAATACAACAAGAAAAAAGCATGGGCTTTGGGGGGGGCCGCTTTCACATCAGTGAATTTTTGCCTGTGAGAGGATGGGGGGGGGTGAACTGTCAAAGGAGTACATTTATATATAAGCGGTGAAATTTGAAAATCAATAACACTTCAAGAATACTAAATTTATTATTTTGCTACATTATACAAAATCAGGAAAAGCATGCAGTGAATTATTGACCGTTGAGAGCATGAAACCATCAAGGAGAAACAGTTAGAAACCAACAACAATAATAATAATAAGAACTATGTATTATTATTATTATTTATTATGAATAAAAAAGCATTTTAATACCGTGCTGATTTGTCCGTTTCCTGCAGAACTAAATCTTATTCCTGAAGCAAAAGCGGTTGAGAACCACTGCATACTTTCTCTGATGACTATTTTTGAATGATAAACAGACAGAGAGGCTGCCTAGCTTTATTGACAGATAGTTCTGATAGAGGCCGAGGCTCTGCATATCTGATTCGATTAGCAGAGAGATCCATTTCCACAGGAAGTCATCCTACACCTCTCACTGTACCACTTCCTGTTGGGGGCTGTAGCAGAGGAAGCTGCTCAAGTTTAACATCAGAAAGAGTTTCACGCTAGAAGATATTAATCTAATCTAAAGAAGATTTAAAGGCTACAAGGCACCAAAACTGCATGCTCTGCCCTGAATTGGGTATTGTATCTGTGTCACGCTCCATTTCTCTCCACAGGAGGTTTCAGCGGGTGCTGCCACCCTCTGGAGAACATTTAATTTTTGCCAGGACAAGAGGTCTCCTTTAAACTTTGCCCTGGGGTCATGCCTGACTCTCATGACGCTGAAGTCCTGTGGGGGTAATTACTAGAACAGATGCCTCAGCAGCCATGGAAACACTCAGGAGCTGTGATTGGTAGACGGGCTCCTTTATAACTGAACTCTGACCTGTAGAGAATTTATTGTGAAGCAATTAGCAATGTAATTCTAAAGATGTTGTAAAGGGTATTTTTCAATTAATTCTGAAACATTTGAAGAGTTGTTATTGTAATGCACCAAATAATACACTCATTGTAGGGTTTTAATTGAAAGTGTAAACACGTTTAATTACATTTACAAACTAAGAATTATTGTGAAGCACTTCATGAATATTAATTAATGCCACTTCACAGCCAAGAAGTAGTTGCACTGTTATCATAACAGCGTCGTAACAGCGTTGAAGAAGATGTGCCCGGTCCCCCGAGCTAAAGTGACTCTCACCGACACTGTACGACGTTATACTCAGCCGCGGGAAGCTCTTTCCTTGTTATTTCTCGTACTGTACATTCCTCCACAAGCATGTGTGAACACAGCGTTACAACAGCTGGCTGATTAGACACAGAACAACACCTGGACTCTGTTATAATCATTCTTGGTGACTTTAATAAAGCAAATCTCTCCCACGGCTGAACTTCCAAATTAAACGACGATACCTTGCCTCACCAAAGACAGTATACTGAACCACACCACAATAAAGGATGCATTGCACTCTCTGTCCCACGGGTAGCTTTGCGGCTCTCTGATCACTGTTTGGTTCATTTTACTGACCTACAGGCAGAAACTGAAATCAGCTAAACCTGTAATAAGGACTGTAAAAAGATGGACCAATTAAGCAGAGCAGGATTTCCAAGCCCGTTTCGACTGCTCTGCCCACGGGACCGTGTTTTGACTGGCCTGCAGCCACAATCTCGGACGAGTTCACGATACTAATTTAACTAAACTCCGTTCTGTTAGGATTTTTGGGCATCCCTAACCAGGACTCATCTAACTTACAACATTGACAAACCATGGTTCACTGCAAAACGTAGACAGCGCTGTCAGGCCAAATAAGATGCTTACAGGAATGGGGACAAAGTCTTGTATAAACATGCGAAAAACACACTGGCAAAGGAGATCAGATTGGCTAAGAGGAACTACTCCAAAAAGCTGAGAAACCAGTTTCTGCCAATGACCCTGCATCAGTGTGGAAAGGACTGTAAGAATCTCAAGCTACCAAATCACACAAACTACAATAACACAACATTCACTTGTTGAGATCACAAAATAGCCCAAGATTTGAATGGCTTTATCCACGCAGGTTTGAAAAAAAACAGGGTACCACACACATACCCATTTGCAAAATCTCCTTCCATGGCATACCATAACCCCACCTAAGCAAACCTCCCTCTCCCCCCTCCTGCACTTCAGATCAGTGAATATGCGTTCGGTGTCACGGTCTAACAAGACAGGAAAGAACCAGGCAGAAGACGGTGTTACACCAGTCTGTTTAAAAGCCTATGTGCCACCAGCTGGCCCACATCCTTTTTAACAGAATCTTCAACCATCGACTCACTGGACGTCGCTGCAACCCAGTCACTTCCGGCTTCACCTGCTTCCCCATCATCCCCATTCCAAAAGAAACCCACAAACCATGCAGGACTACATGAATACAAGACCCTGTTGCTTTAAATATGTGGTCATGAAGGTCATTGAAGTTGGTAAGGGCCCACCTTGAGGCCAAATCACTGCCATGTTGGACCCCCTGCAGTTTGCTTACCGTGCAAACAGGTCTGTGGATGTTGCAGTCAACATGAGACTGCATTATATACTACAACATTTGGACAAATCAGGGACTTCTGTGAGGATCCTGTTTGTAGACTTCAGCTCGGCCTTCAACAATATCATACCCACGGCAAGCTCCTGTCCAATACCTTACCCCCAGCTCTATGTGCACCCCACCTCCACTGTCGTGGCTTTCCCCAGTTCCCCTTGACAGATAGGCAGCAGCTAGTGAGGCTGGGAAAATTCACATCCAGCACTCGTACGATCAGCACTGGTGCTCCTCATGGTTGTGTTCTCTCTCCACTGCTCTTTTCCCTGTACACCAACGACTGTACCTACTGACCCCTCTGTCAAGTTCCTGAAGCTTGCAGACGACACTACAGTCATCGGCCCTCTCCAGAACAGGCTGATGGAGTCGAATACAGCCAGATTTGCAGCAGCTGGCTGTCTGGTGCAGTATGAAACAACTTGTAGCTGACACCCCATCAAAACAGGAGTCCGTGCTTCCCCCCCCCACTATCCTAGCAACTGGACTTGTACAACCAGTGAGGAAAAGGGCTGGCAAAACCATTCTGGATCCCTCACATCCAGGCCACTTCCTCCCTTTGGAATGTTTGCCATTTGTCTAGTGCCTACAAGTAGCGCTTTTTTTCTGCAGCCACTCCCAGCACCCCAGCAAACGGGCCAGGCATCCCCAAGCAACGTTTCTTCCCTCAGGCAGTCCATCTCTCACTGTACACAGGTCAACTTGGAAAAAAGCTGAACACACAACCACCATAATCTTATTCACATTCCTTACTTTATACAATAAACCCCTGTACACACTAAATACAATCATTCTCTATCTTTGTTTCATATTGTGTGTTTCTTTGAAAAAAAAATTGCATTGTACTTTCGCTATCGGATGCTCTCTTCTATATTATTATACTATCTGGCATTGTTTGTGCTGTGGAAGCTTCTGTCACCATAACAGATTCCTTGTATCTGTAAACATACCTGTTAATGAAGTTCTTTCTGATTCTGATATTAAAACATTAAAAATGTTAAAATAATATGAATAATATTCATATGTGTGTGTGTGTGCCGGGTGTGCTGTGTGTTGTGTGTAGCCTGACGTTAGTGTGTGTGGTTTACAGAATTGTTACAGAGAAATTCTAGCTTTTATGTGGACTCTGTGTTGGCTAAACGGGTCCCTGAGTCTGTAAATAGAGCAATAATTTAGCAAATGGAAACACATGCACTTAATCACAGCTCAAGTCTTCCATCTAGTGGTTATTAGTTCTCTTGACATCACAGGAGAGCGCTGTAAAATGATGGTAGCTAATCTAACACACGAAATCTCACTTGAGCTGAATGGCGCTGTTGTGCCTCTTGAGTGAGACTCCAGAGAAAAAAATAGTTTAAGAACTTCAGTGTCATAAATCTATCTGCTCAAGGAGCAGCTACTGTAATAGACACATGCAGCAAAAGCAGGAGAGGATTTGCGGTGAGCAGGTACATTTTGGTACTTCTAATTTAAATGATGTTGCAATGAATTTCTTTTCATGTCATGAATTTTATTATTTAAATGTTATTAAAAAAATACTAAAATGTTTTGTATATTTCTAGTTTCAAAATAAATAAATAATTTCCCAGATTTCTAATATGGTCTTAGACTTTATAACATCCAAGTAATTGATCTAACATAAAGCTGTAAATTAGAGGGAGGTCCATCATGAGCAGATGCTTCCCTGTTGTCACACAATTATCAGATGTTCTCTGCATTGATCATCTGAGACCATGTGAAACTCACACTGGTGGGATGAGGGAGCCTGGGTTGTGAGTGTAGGACAGCAGGAGGGAGAAGAGGAAATGAAAGTGAAAATTACGTCTGTGTAAAAACCAGTGAAAGAGAGTAAACAATTAGAATAGAATAGAAGGGAATAAAAAGAAAACAATATATAGAAAAGACCACTGGCAGCTTAAATGCTGATAAATCATAAAACTAAGCTAAAGCGATAATGTTGTGTGTGGGTGCCTTATATTATATATCTATACTACCTATATATATATATATATGAAAATATACGAATTAATATAACATAACATATCCTAGCTCATAAACTCTATTATAACCTTTAACATTCGTGCGCTCCTCATTTGGGAGGCACAATCCATGGTTCTTCGCAGTCAAAACCGTGCATGTCTGGGAAACCCTGAAGTACCTTTTTTTTTCTTAGTTACACATCAATTAATATACTTTCTTGGTAAATAATATTTTTCTTTGTCTTATGAGTATTGCTGGGAATTTCTTGGTACTAATTAATATTTATGCAATAATTGTGATCAATTTTTCCCATTGAAAATAGTACCAACATTTTTTTTTCTTATTTTTTTACAATGATTTTTCAATTAATGCAGTATTTCAGATCAAAATAGAGACTAGGCCTTTAAAATCAAATTTTTGAAGGCAGAATAGCACCTCCTGGTGAGAGCAAAAAAATGTCATGGTGTAACCACTATGGACTCTATAGGCTTGTGAATTCCCTAGTTGTTTTTATATACGTAATTGTTTACTTTTATTAGGTTGTGGATCTAAATGTATATTAAGGCATTCTCAAAGAATACTTTTTGTCAACCAGTTTCCATATCTCTTTTTTATTTTTTTTTTAATGTTGATTTGAAGTGTCAGTTTTTGAATTATTATTACTACATTCAAACCTGAAAGAAAGCATTTTGTTACACAAAACATTACAATTCTATAAAAATACTGTAACCCCCCAAATTTAAGCTAGGTGTGACGGAGAGAATGCTTATCAGAGCTTAATCTTCCTGGGTCTGATTGATTTTACCCCTCTTCTTCTCAGTCTTTGACTAATTTTGGTTATATGGGTCTAACCCCCCCGACAAATCATTTGAGTATGTCCATAATTCTGTGTGTGTGTCTCGTGACGTGTGTGTAAGTAAGTGTGTGTGCGGGATTGTATCTGTTTTTTACATCATCGACTGTCGTTTGAGGGTACCAACCCTTCCTTGCTGTCACTTTTTTTGTTACTGCATTGTGTACTGCAAATAGTGAATATTGATTTATTTTCAACATAATTTCAGTGTTACCAGCTCACACCAGTTCTAGGCTTGTGTGTGTCGTGTGTGTGTGTGTGTGGTGTGTGTGGGTGTTTTGGTTGCCACCTTCGCAAGCCAAAATAAGGGGACACCATTCACGAACACCCCCCCAAGGACACAAATAATCAGTGAGGAACTCAACAATACACCATGAGAAAACATGCTCATGACTGTAAATTATTCATTCTTATTATTATTCTTTTTTTTTTTACAGTTCTGCAGTTGTTACATGGATGAGATTAATTTAAATTTAAATTTTATTTTTTTATTAATTTGCTTAAATTAGGACTACATTAAATCTAAATAATTTAGCTTTTTTTTTTTACTTTTTAATTGGTCAAAATGTATATGACATATATGCTTATTTATTATGTATATGATTAATATAAATGATAAATTAATAAATAGGGTCTAACATTAATTATAATCTATTAATTAATCTTTCTAAGATGTCCAAAAATATAATATTGTGTCTATTCAAGCTCGAACGCGTGACCTCCATACAAATTTTAATAAAAACACAGGGTTAGCCTGCTTAGAAGTACCACTGTGTCTGGTCACCTTAAGGTTCGCCCCAATATGAAAATTCTGTCATAATTTACCCAGGACAGGTTGTTCTAAACCTGCAAGTTCTTTCTTCTGCTGAACACAAAAGAAAATAATTTGAAGAATGTTGGTAACCAAACAGACTAAACCTAAAGCCTAACTAAACTACTACTTGTTTCACTTATCGTTTTTTTTTTTTTCTTTTCCAGTTCGATTAATCAAAAATTGTCCTTACTCAGTTCTGTGTTATTTTTTTCGGTTAATCGATCACCCTAACATCAAAGAAGTAGTTTGATTGTATTAGTTATCGCTACCGTTACAGTAATTTGGCCATTTTATTCGTTTTTATTTTGTTCTATAGGTTTCTTATTAAGTCTTTAGTTTGATTGAGTTATTTCAGTACCTTCAAATAAAAATGGAAAGCGACAATTACTATATTATTGAATGCTATTTACCTGTCAGTCACTATATATGTACATGCCTATAGTCGTGTGGCTGTGAATACAATATGTAGTTGTTTTTTTTGGTTGTTTGGCGTAGTGTTAGGTTAGAATCTTACTTATAATCATACCTTTTTTCTTTTGTATATTTTAAATTGTTTGTAGCTGATTTTTTGGTTTTATTAAATGTGCTAGTTTTGAATGGAAAATGTTGTGTATGCATTTGTCTTTCTATTATTACTTAAATGTACTGTATATACCTATAACTATAGTTGTTTTTAGACGTTTCTAGCCTGGTAGTTTAAATCATTTTCTTATTTGTACGTCGCTTTGGATAAAAGCGTCTGCTAATGACTAAAAGTAAAAGTAAAGTAAAAGTAAAACAGCTGCTGGTCCCCAGTAACTTCCATAGTAGAGAAGAAAATGCTATCAGAGTCAGAAACTGTTTTGTTACCCACATTATTCAAGGTATTTTCTTTTATGTTCAACAGAAGAAAGAAATGTAAACGATGACAAAATTTTCATATTTGGGTGAACTAACGTTATCCCTTTAAGTCAGACAGTCCACCGTGAACAACCGCTTCTCTGCAAACTGCGCGTTCATCATTAGTTACTGGACAGACACATTGATAAAGCTTCCACAGACATGCCCAAACTGGAGAGTCTTGTCAAAGGCGGACGTCGAGTCTCCCTCGACGCAGTGTCCCTTGTTTAGCCACTAATTTTCAGGTAGGCTTGCTACAGCCGAACGGCTTGTGATTTGTTGCATTTAACCAAAGTTAGCTACCTGATGACGTTGTGATGTCATTGCGTGGTGACGTCATTACGTAATCACATGCAAAATTGTGTCGAATCTCAGCAAAAACATATTTTATATACAGTATGTTAATTCAGATTTGTTCATAGCAATATAAATGCACAATATAATATTAAAAAATAACTGTATTTGTAAATACAACATTGAACACGTACACATTTTTGAACAATTAAAATTTAATTTTTTTTATTTAGCAGTCTATTAGTAGTTAGTTAGTCATGCTGCAAAGTACAAAAACATATATGCACAATCTCCTGTGTTAATATGAATAGGGACTTTTATGGATGATTTTTCCACAGGTTTTGTACTGCATTTTTAATTATCGCATTGTTATTTTGTGTTTCGGGTTACAAAAGGATATGGTATAAGTCCTGGAAAGTTACTAGCACCTTCTTCCATTTTCTGCATATTTTTCTAAAGTGTCACTAACTCATCAACAATCACAGGTAAAAACTACTACAAAGTGTCTCAAACTGAAAAAGAAAAGTATTCAATTATATTATTGCTATAAATTAAGAACCATTGCAAATAAGCAGTAAACTTCATTACCTTGTAAGGTTGTGACTGCTAGGGATTTGGTTTCTCTTTTTGTGTATATTTAAATCGGTAAATTGTGCTTCCCTTTATCGCTTTGAGTACTTATTCAATAAGTTGTCTAAACGCTGCCAACATAAAGTCTTTACAATAGCTAATTTGCGTTGCATAGGTGCTTTGGAAGAAAAAGTTAGTAGGGGAGTCTGAAAAAGTTGCTCAAATTTAGAAACAAAGTTGCACATCGATGTTCAGACTCACATCTTGCTGAGCATACACTGATGATCAATTTTGTCCCGCAAAAATGGCCTACTTAATCCTGATATATTTGACACAGTTTAAATCAGCTGAATGTTACAATGCAACGGCAGAAACGAGCACCCAGTGTTCTTCTGGTTTTAGACACCAAATGAGGGATTAAGAAAAAACTCTATGCTTTGTATAGAAGAGTCTAAGGAAGGGCACGCATTTGCACATGTTTTCCCATCGAGTGAAGAATTGGACGGCTCTATCATGTGAACACTATCAAGTGAATAACAAGCACTGTCCCTCACGCACTGTCCTCACAAGTTTGCTGATACTTCCCAGAGGACCCTCGAACATGGGAAACTTTGGCTTTGGGACCAAATTCTCTGCTGGATCCTGCTTCAGAGACTATGGCTCTGTACACGGTGTCTGGAAAATGAACTACGGAACTATCAGCTTAACACTTACTAGCACACACGTTGACATTGCTCATTTTGGTATGGCTGCAAGTGAACTCATCCTCTCTGTCAAAGAGGGCTGACAATACAGCATTCTATTGCTTTCACAACACCATTATGCGAGTCAGGGTTCTCCACATGTTCGAACTATCCCAAAATCAACACAGCAACCGAGCAAACACTGAAAGCTAGTGGGATGCTATCTACGGGTCAGGCTCATCCACTCATTTCACCGAGACTGATGGGATTATTTCCAGGAAGCAAGCCCAAAGGTCTCATGAGGGTATGCCAGACTATGCATTTGTTAGGCAAGGTTCGTCTCGTAGATCTGGTTTTTACACGGAAACTACCTCCAACAACCAGTCATGTAAATATTGTAATTGTTGGAGTTATGACTGGTACTAATTCCCCGCTGGTGGTTGAGAAAACTGTGTCTATGACATCGTGAAAACCTGTTAGACTTAATCATTTTTGGATGTGTGGGAAGGGGTATAAGATGTCCAGTTTTTCTCCAGTTGAATTGTAAAATAATATATATATTTAATACATGTAACATTTACGTAATGCTTCAAGTTTGTTTAATATGTAAGATTGTTTTAAACAGTCATGTTCATATCGCTAATTGTTTTTGATAAATTACACTTACAGTATGTAAATTGGGGTGAATGAACTTTGTTGAACATTTCTGCTAATGAATAGAGAGAATGTTCCCCTCTTGTGTGTCTGACCTGTTGTTACAGGTATGTTAGTCTGGATGTGGGGATGTATCATTAATTAATTTGTTAAAAGAGTGTTCCCCTTGTGTCTGACCCAGTCACTGGTCTGACCTGCCCTGTTATTGTTACAGGAATAAATGGTTACGGAGTAAACCTGCCAAGTCTTTTTTATACAAGGAGAGTCTTAATCTAATAGTTATGACCTAGTCTACAGTTTTCTCCCCCACACAAATGGCATAACAGATTAACAGCAGATTATATCATTGTACTTTTTGAATTTTCTGTTATTCTGTGTTCATACTATCATATTTGGAAAGGTGGTCCTCGGAATGTTTATAAACAGTCATTGGTGGGCCATGAGTTGCAAAAGGTTGAGAACCCCTGTTTTAAGGGACGGGTGGCGACCCTAGTGTGTGTGTGTACAAGTGTGTGTGTTGATTTTGGTTCGTCCGTGCCCTTTTACGCAATCTGACTGTTTTTAGACTTTCATCCCTTCATGCAACTGCACATGCTGTGCAATTTTTTCTGCATTGTAGGGGATGCACACACATATATTTTCTGTGTTTTTCCCCATTTCCCATTCAATTCCTTTGGAATGGCATTTGACCCGAAGACCCCCGCAGGCGGTGTGAGGTTTTTACGACCACTTAGCGTTTTCGAATCATGCCCTCAATTGTTTTTTTGTGTTCACATACCAAGTGCCATAAAAGTCACCAAGTTTCGTACCGTTCTGGTGAAGCTACGATTTTTAAAAATTCAAAATGTAAAATTCTCCGGTCAGAAGTATACAGGAGCGACTCCGCACAAGGTTAGGCTTAAGAAAACTTTGATTTTGACAAATCCAGTCTCACCGCTCTGCTCATAACCCTGTAGTGGTGAGATTCACGGTGTGGTAATTCTGGCTGATTCATTGTAGTCGGGCTGAAACTGAGCAGGCACTCTGACATCGTCTCTCTCTCGTTTGCAAGGTGGTAAAGAACCCCTATTCCAGCCGTAAGTTACGATCATCAAAGAGTTGTTTATGTCGTGTTGTTCTGTGCGAGAGGATGTTTCTGGGATTAAACACTCTTAGTTGTTGTTGAGTGATGTATTTAACCGCTGTAGCATTATTAGCCTTTCTTACAGGTGTTTAGAGATTAACTGAAGTTATGAATGAGTAACATCAAGTGATGTTGTCCTATTTTATAGTCTGTTTTGAGTTTACAAATGTTCGTTTTCCCGTTGTTTATGTGCTCACAAGCTACATATGAGTGTTTGTGTAAATAGCACTATGCTAAATAGCTTAGCATGTTAGCATTCTGATGTTTGACGGTGCATTAAAATCTTCTGCGACTGATTTTTGTGCATCACAAAAAAGCTCTTATTATGGTAATTTTGGGGTGGACAACTTGGAATATTTTTATTAGTTACAGTTGGAAATGTAGGGGTTTTTGAATGCATGGAGACAATATTAATGAATCAGCAGCGTTCAGAAACGTGCCCAGGTCTTTTAATATGAAAGGACTGACAAGTTTGTAAACTAAAGCTCACTGCTTATTTATATGTGTCTAGATCTAAGGAATGGACCGACTTTTGAGGCTTGGAGGGGGAATGCCCGGACTCAGCCAGGTAATATGTATTGAGATTGTGAAATATATAATAAACATAATGTTTTGTATAGCATTTACTGTGAGTGACAGCAGCCTGCAGTTATTAGACAGCTGAATGCTGAAGATTGCATCACACAGCATATCTACACTGATGTTTACTACACCTGCTGTCACACACAGTGAGAGACTGGGAAATATTCATAGATGATCTCTCCATAATGCAATTCCTATGACTGTCATGATATTTGTGTATTTTTAAAAATTACAAATAAAAATTAGTATTATAAATGCCCATTAAAAGGTGAGTGAGTGGCTTTACAAAAAGAGAAAGGTTTAATTCTAAATTTAAGAATAAATCTGGTAAATCAATATGTCCTGCTCACACTCGCTCCATCAATAGAGCAAAAGAAAATACTCCGCTATATAAGATTAGTGCTGGGCGGGTCATGACAAACAAATTTATACTACCGGTAAATTTTTCAAAATTATACTGATTTCACGGTACATGACGGTATTTTGTTTTCATGCATGACTGGGTGTTAACCATATTTTCTACTGATTGAGAGAGGAAATACTGCATTATATTGACTTAGAATGCCCTATTTTACTGTCATGATGGGTGAATATTGTCAAAAAATACCACACTAAAGAGTGACTAAACACGACCATTTCACGACATGTACGCAGGCGTCGCTTTATTTATAATCGCCCTCCCCCCGGAATCGTCTGATAAAATAAATGGCATTACTAAAGAGTGGCTATGCGGTGTTTTGGCCTATATTACTTTTTTTGCCCTCTCATGCGGACACTGCTGCCTAACAAACTAAACAAAAAAAAAAAAAAAAAGTGCATGGATATTACGGGTGTCATTGATGTGCTAAAAAAGAACATTATTGTGTGATGTGCCGTCTGTAATGAAATGTTTACTGGCGTTAAAGTAAAAAAAAAACAAAACCATTTATGGTCACATACTGTACATTATGGTTTCTCCTCCATATGCCCGCCTTCTGAAAACGCCCGTCGATTTTACAAAGATCATCGGTTCTGAAAAAAATGCAAGGTCCCCTGTGCTCTGATTGGCCCGAATAACTCACAGCGTACATTTGTGCATGCGACAATGTTACGCCCAGACCATAGGGCAAGCACTGTACGGCCGGAGCCGACGACAACCCAAAACAAACATTAACCCACCCTTATCCAAAACCGATCTCCCCGGCCATTTGTTGCATCTCCAGTGGGGGCATAATTATGATATAGACAGTACACTGTCTTTTTACGAGTTGCCGTTGATTGCATCGTGGCCTGCTGTAAACATAATAAAACCACTGTCTGCACTTTGTGCTCAGAGAAACGACACAAACACCAAGTGCCCCTCACTCTCGGCCCCCAAAAATCGCGTTGACATCATCAGTGGCAAATGATAAAAGAAAACGTACTTACCTGAGTCAGAACTGCCCCGGCATTTGCTAACAGTTACTCTCCCAAGGACTCACCGTAAACAGTACCGAAATAAAACAATGTGCCAGCAGATACACGCACTTGCGTGGAAGTATTCCCTCAGGACCCGCACGGATCCGCTCTAGGCATGACGGAACGGTATCGTCCTCTTTGGCAGACAAACAAAAAGTTACGTTTTGCTTCCAACGAACTCACACCAGCGGTCTCAGGAAATGACGCCTGGCAGCGGCAACAATACGACCCAGCAGCAGAATAACCAGTTACGCCTTATTTTCTTTGCTCGTGAAATCTTGGACTAAAGCCAGCATTATGCAAGCTTCACATAGTGGTAGACATGTGGTGGGGGTTTAGATCATTGAGACATTTTAGGTCGGTGTGGATGATCCTTAACTGTTATAAGACCCTGTTTCTTTGGATTTTGGACTTTAGTGTTTCGCAAAATTTCCAGATCTTCTTTACCGGCACCAAGAGCTGTAACAATCCAACGAGAAAGAAAAAAAAACCCTTAAATAGATCTCAGTGACTCTCTACAGACCGAACATACGCTCCTCATATTTATAATTCCAAACAGTCAGTGAGCGACAGGTGCTTGGAAACGCTGTGTTGTACTCATTTATTGACGAGTCGGCTGCGGCTCTCGCGTCAACTGAATGCGGCCTTACTTCTCTGACGCTCACTGCAACACGACCAGACGACGATCGGAGGTGACACTCTCGGAAATTATCAGACCTCCGCGTGCGACGGGACAGCACTGGCGGAAATTTCCAGCTGAACCATAGCTACGGTCTATCAAAAAAGTAGTCTGCTGGTTGTAAGTATGAATATTATATGGAAATAGCCGCTAAAAGGGTATGAAAGTTGACTCAATCTAGTGCTAAAAGGCCTTCCCCCCCGCGCTCGGTGTGTGCTGAGACGAAGGAGTGATGGCAGGGGGTGGGGGATATTTGTCGAAGCGTCAATGGGCATATTGTGATGAGCTCTTCTGGGTAATCAAGTTCTATTAGTCTACCAGATCAGAACTTTCACCGCTTGTAACACACCTCACAGCTGTTCCCTCACCCAGTGCACCAGTGAAAAGGACCCTTTTAACAAACAGTTGCGCGTTACCCTCCGAACCATGTTTAAGGGCCATACGATTTGCCAGTAATTTTAAAAATTCTATCATAACAAAACCTATACGGGTATCTGTCATGAACACGGACCTATACGCCTCCCGGCATACTAACGCTCAAATATTTTGGGGACAATAAGTATTATTTATTTTTTTTTTTAAAAGAATGTAATACTTGTATTCTGCAAGGATGCCGTAAATTGACAGTGAAGACATTTATAATGTTACCACAAAGAATTTTATTAAAACTAAAAATGCTGTCTTTGGCTTAAATTTATCAAATAATCCTGAAAAAATGGTCACAGTTTACACAAAAATATTAAGTAGCATAAGTGTTTTTGGGATTGTACCTAAAACTCTTAATAACCAGTCATCAGTCCTGCCTGGCCAGCCTTTACGGTGTTTTGATTTCCTCCAGCAGGGTTAAAAGCACATTTGGCAAAATTGGTGTTTTGGTTTACTGCAAACACTTCCTGTTAGTGAAAATCCCTATGCTGGAGATTTTCTATGAACTTTGTGAGCATAAATATGTCAGATGTTAAGCAGGCACACAAATAGGGTGCTTTTTTGGGTGGTGTTGTCGAGGGGGATGGTGGTATTAGTAGAGCGTCCTCATGTGTTTTTTCTCAAGGCCTGTGCACATGATGGGTAGAGAGATTTCTCAGCTCTCTCTGCCAATTAACACTTCCAGTGACAGGCTGCCTCCCTCTGATTCACACCCTACTCCAGCAGTCAGCACAAAAGAGAGCGAGAGGAAAAAACACCTATGATTCTTTTCTTTTCAGTCGTGCTGCTTTCATACTCCTATTTCCATCTACAGCTGCACATGCTTCATGTTTAAAACTTAATATTTCATGCAGTATTGATTGACATAAAGTGTTGATTGGATTCATATTGACTTTTTTTTCAATCCCAGTGAGCTCTTATTGGCTGTTTGATGTTCACACCTATTTGTATGGCCTTATGTTTGTGTATTCGATGATAAGGGAGGTACATAAATGTATACATGACAATTACACAAGGGTCACTAAACCACTAAAAGATGTTTCCCAAGCTGATGGATAGATATCGTAGGATAGCTCTTCATCCATCTGTTTATCAAGCATCACCACGGCATCAGTTCTACACTTTAGGTCTCCGCTGTCAATCAGACCATGCTAGTCAGCACATCTCAATCTATGAACCTGCACCTGCACTTCTGTCCACATCTCCTGCCACCATTGACTTTGATTTGATTCATTTCTTTTCTTTTCCCCTCCAACAATCATAATATATTCCTTCCTCCACATGATAACTGAAGGTATTTAAGTAAATACATTATTATTAGTATGTTAAAATTATCAAACTTATAATATTAAAATGTAAAAAAGAAAACACAAAATACAGTAAACTGCAATTCTAGTTCTTTTTTTACCTTCAATAACTTAAATATTGTTCTTATTGAACAACATACAGTTCTTTGAATTTCTAAATAATTGTTAATTTATCATCAGTCTTGGTTTCTGTTAATAAAATTATTTGTTTATAGAAACAGCTTTGTCATCAAATATCAATAAACACCTTTAATCTCCAATAAAAATAATTTATAATATTTATAATAAAGATCATATTTGTTGTCACAAAAGAGCACCCTTCAATTTTTATTACACTTCCTTACATTTGTTTACAGAGTTTACTTCGCAATTACTATCACATTTCTCAGTCTTCCGCCAGTCTCAAGTTCTTTTAAAGGGGTCCTATTATGCTCTTTTACAAAGTCTTGATTTTGTTTTGGGGGTGTACTAGAACAGGCTTTCAAACTAGGTTGTTTGAAAAACACATTATTTTTCACATATTTTAAATTATTACAACAACTCTCTCCCCAGTCTGGCATGAACGGCTCGAATAGTTCCTGTATCAAATGAAGGCCCGCCTTCTGAAATACGAAATGTGCTGTGATTGGTTAGCTGGGCCAGTGTGTGTTGTGATTGGCTCCACTCGACGCCTGGTCGGGAAATGTCATTCCCCTTACCATAGCCGCCTGCGAGCTTCAGTGTAAATATCAAGTCAATTTGAGCACGATTTAAACCCGGATGATTGTAACCACTCTAAGTTCGTCTGCCTTGGGGAAAGCTAGTGTGTCTACGACATAGTGATAACACTCGTTGCCTTCTCTGGTGCACCAAATATCGACGAGAGTCCCATTCGTCGATATTTGTGATATCACAAATCCCGGAAAATATGGGTTGTAGTCCAAACAAGTCGTTCGTTGTAGTTTTTGAAAAGTGATTTCTGTTAAATAAAATATCTCCTTTTGAAGTGGACTTTGTAACTTTGCAGATCTTTTTTATGCTCAAACTGCAACATTACAGACTAACTAAAGTTGAAAAAGCATAATAGGACCCCTTTAAACTTGTATCCAGCTAGAAAAGTAAACATTAAACGGATTCAATGCAGGTTGAACGGTCTGATAACTAGCATTTTAAACTCCCATCTCACCGAGGGCTGATATTTGTAGCAATAGCAAGCCAATTTTACTTTTAGTCATTACCAGGATATGCATTTTCGATATTAGCAATTCAATTTCACTAGCTAGTTTTTAATCATATTTAATATCAGGAATTGAGTTTTTATTAGTAAAATATCTGTAACTCAATTTAAATGGCAGATCATTGGGATATTTAACTAGTTAAAATGCAATTACAGATATCAATAATTGCACATTTTTACTAGTTAAAATTCAGTTTTTGATCGTTTTTTTGCATGTCTCTGAGTGATTATGTAATGTTTGTCATCAAGAATTCACATTTACTGTTTTTGATATCAGGAGTTCATTTTTAGTAGTGGAAATATAATTATTTATTATAAAAATATTTGTACTAGTGACAATTCCATTCCTGATGTTAAGGAGGATTATTTTAACTATTGAAAACCTAATTGCTGATATCAAAAATCCAGATCCTGGGAATAATTGGTTTGATTTGATTGGTCAAATCAGCTTGCAACAAATATAAGCAGTGTCTTGTTGAAGAGATTTGACTGATCTGGACTGTGTGTTTTCTGCAGGGTCCTCCCACAGATGCCCCCGCTGTGGACACAGCTGAACAGGTGTACATCTCCTCACTCGCCCTGCTGAAGGTCAGGATACACATGATTCTTCTCTCTCACACTCACCCTCCACGCCTGTTCTTGCACTGTGTAAAATATAGTGTAACAGTAATGGTTAATTTCTTCTGGTTTGGTTTGTATCATGGTGGTGTTGTCACAGTTTCAGTTTGATTCTGTTAATAAATTTTATATTGCTACTATGGGTGCATGATTAGTATAATTTGAGGCCGAAAAACGTTATTTTTTGCCCTGTGATTGGTCAGTGCCAGTCTGAATGTCAGTATTTAAGAGCGCAATCATTAAGTTAAATGTCTTCATTGTTCTTGTAATTTTTCCTCTCTCTCAATCCATCTCTTTGTCTGTGTGTGCAGATGCTGAAACATGGCCGTGCTGGTGTGCCCATGGAAGTCATGGGTCTGATGCTGGGGGAGTTTGTAGATGATTACACTGTACGCGTGATTGACGTGTTTGCCATGCCACAGTCAGGAACAGTGAGTGAAAATTTTCCCATTGACTAGGGGTGTGTGATATTGACAAAAAACGATCTCTGTCTGTCTGTCTGTCTCTCTCTCTCTGTCTGTCTATCTAATAATTATACAATATTTTGCTGAGTGTGTTTTTGTGCTGGTACATTTGGCCGGTTTTCATTGAATCATTCATTCAAACAGTTTGTTCAAAACAGCTCATTCATTTAGAAATGAAGTGTGACTGTCTTTATAAACGGATCATTAAATCGCGGACTCAAATGATTTGTTCAAAAACCGACTCATTCAGGAATGAAACACTGCAGTGTTGCTCTGAGACGCGCACATGTTCTGCTTCAACTTTTGTTTGGAGCTTTTTGTTGGCAAAACAGAAAAAACAATTTGTCAGTATTGTTTCTAAAATGTAACTCACTCAGTATTAACTTCTTGTCCGTTGAACTGTTGTATAAAATTAATATCACATTCACTCACACACTGATATTCAGGAAACAGCACTCTTGCTTGTGTGATATTACTTAACTATATCATATTTTATAGGAGAAACCTCCATACCCGGAAGTAGGGCTTCATCTGCATTGAAATCTCTTTGTACTCTCCAAGATGTGTTTTTGTCTGTTTGTTTGCAAAGTGAGTACTTAATGTCAGCTCGCACATCATTAAAACAGCAAGTACGATATTATCGAAGACAATAAATATCTCCCACCCCTACCAACGACTTGATATCCTGACTAAAGTGTTTTTTTCCCCTCTCAATTATTATTGTATTTCAAAAGATGTCCCATCACATTTGAATCACTGTATTTAACAGCAAGCTCTAGTGTGTTTTACACTCTACACTGTGTTCACCCGTGCTCCTAAAGTGATTCTGGATGTGTGCTCCGTTGACAGGGTGTGAGCGTTGAGGCCGTGGACCCTGTTTTTCAAGCCAAGATGTTGGACATGTTAAAGCAGACGGGAAGGTGAGAGAATGGTGAAAACATAACTACTGCTCTGTGATGAAATTGTATGTCGGATTGTGAGGGTTTGTGATCTCTGTGTTGAAGGCCTGAGATGGTGGTGGGCTGGTACCACAGTCACCCCGGTTTTGGCTGCTGGTTGTCAGGTGTGGACATTAACACACAGCAGAGTTTCGAGGCGCTGTCAGAACGTGCCGTTGCCGTGGTGGTCGATCCCATCCAAAGTGTCAAGGGAAAGGTAAAAGTCCATAAACATATGCAAAATTTTAAAGCAGTAGGCCGTTATTTAGAAGTATTTTCATTTTACAGATGTTAGCACTTCTCACACGCACATTATTCAGAAATTAAGAGATCTTTCTTTTCTTCTGGATATGTGAATGTGCGCTCACACTTCCTGTCAGAGTGTGAGAGTCATGGATGCCTGATTTTTTTTTTCTTGTCTGTTTGCCGCTGTGAGCTCTATTAGCACTCTCTGAACCACGTGAGAAAGTGTGAGGACTGCATCTCTCCCATCAGCCTTGGGTAGGGGGATGGGGACAGGAAGAGAGATTATTATAGGAGAAGGTATTATAGGAAGAGGATAGGGGCATTTAAAAAAAAAAGAGAGAACGCAAATAACATATTGTACAGATATACTCAGTATTTATTAAATGCCCTAAACATTATGATATAATTTTATCATTTTGATGGTTATGTAAATATTTTTGGAGCCAAAGTATTTACTATTTAAACTTGGGGGTAAATAAGAAATTAATGCTTTTATTCAGCAAGGATGCATTAAATTAATCAAAAGTGACATTATAGACATTTATAATTATCTACAGTGGGTATATAGAAAAGAATCACCCCCTTTAAAATAATCAGTGTGTTGCTTTGCTGCCTGAAATGAAGACGGACACAGTTTTTGTTTTATCCAGCTGTATTTATTCAGTGCAACTTATAACATCCAAGTGAAAGATATAACACCTATGTATTCCGCATACAAAACAGTTCTTAAAAACCAGGAACCACGCGTGAGTGTAAAAGGCTCACGCCCACCCCCCTTCTGTCAGTATTTTGTTTAACTACCTTTTGCTTTAATTACAGCCTTTAGTCTGTTGGGATTTGTCTCTGTTTCTACTAACTTTACACTTCTAGATTTTGCAATATTTGCCCACTCTTCTTTGCAGAACTGCTCGAGTTCGGTTCAATTTGATGGTGACTGTTTGTGAACTGTAGCCTTCAAGTCATTCCACAGATTTTCAATGGGGTTTTAAGTCTGGACTCCGACTAGACCATGCAAGGATATTCACTTTTTTCTGCTTCAACCACTGTGTGGTCAGTTTTGCAGTGTGCTTTGGGTCATTGTCATGTTGGAAGGTAAACCTTCTTCCCATTGCCAACTTTCTGGCAGAGGCGCAGATTTTTCCTCAAGAATTTGATGGTATTTTTGCCCCATCTGTTTTTCTCTCTATCCTGACAAGGGCTCCAGTCTCTGCTGCAGAGAAACACCCCATAACATGATATTACCACCTCCATGCTTTACTGTATTGGAGGTGGTGAGCTGTATTGGATTTGCACCAGACATATCGTTTGGTGTTGAGGCCAAATAATTCAATTTTAGTCTCATCTTCCTCCGAATGAGGTGCATTTTGGCAAAGCTCAGTCGTGACTGCATGTGGCCTTTCTTGAGGAGTGGCTTTTTTCTTGCAAATCTTATACAATATTTGTGGAGAATTTGTGATATTGTTATCACATGCACACAATTACGTTGTCATAAATTTCTGCAACTGCTTCAGAGTCGCTGCAGGCCTCTTGTTCGCCTCTCTGACCAGTTTCCTCCTGACTCTTTCATCCAGTTTGGAGCGACGTCGTGATCCAGGGAGGGTCTGTGTTGAAAAAATTAGCTTTAATTTCTTAATAATAGACTTCACTGTGCTTCTAGGCATTGATAAAGCCTTTGAAATTTTTTGTATCCATCTCCTGACTTGTGCCTGTCCACAACTTTATCCCGGAGATCTTTTGACAGTGCCTTGCCACCCATAGTTGATTGTTTGCTTCACAGGAAAAACATGCATTATAAAGTATATTAAGATAGTAAACAGATGTTTTAAATTGTAATAATATTTCAAAATAATCCAATTTTTTGTTTCTGTTTTTTTCCAAAAATAAAGGCCGCCACAGTTAGCATAAGATACTTCTTTCAAAAAGATAAAAAAACTTGACACCAAACATTTAAAGGTAAGTGTCAATTTCTTTTAATGATGCCTACATTCCAAAGCTATTAAAATAATACATACACACACCACACACACACCACATACAATCCACACACACACTAGATATATATATATATAATATCTATAATATTATTATATTATAATCGATATATAATATATACATACATACATGCTATGTACATACAATACATATATATATTATTTTCATGGAAGGCATTGACAAGTAAGATAATTTGCTTAAATATATCTTTATATATTTGAGTCATGGAGGGGGACAGTGGCAATGACACTTTTAGCTGCACTTTAACTTAGTTAAGCATTATGACCTGAAAGGTTTCAGTGCATGCCCTTGGTTGTGTTGTTCCATTTAAATATTCTATCCCACATCTCCAGAGTATCATTCCGCTTTCCCTGTGAACATGGTGTCGAGTTTACTGGTTAAAAGAGTGTTGTGAGTTCCATGTTTCGGCACTACATGAGAAGCTTCAAGTCCTTTTTTCCGTGCCTGATATATACACCATGGGAGGATCATGCCAACACTCACACCGCACGTCCTGACAGAGGGAACGTCCCCCTCAGCACAGATGCGGGACACTGCAGGATTTTACACCATTTGGTTCAGTCAGGATCTAACGAGTCCCCAGGGTTCGGAAGGTTTTACTTCGTGTATGTGTGTGGAGACTTTCTTACACATCCCTCCCCTACTTAACACTCTTTTGTCCAAAGCAAGAACTCCATCAAAAATCCGGCTATAGGGAGAGAGAAACCGATGTGCTTAACACTCGGGTGGTGCGGCGCGCCATATAGCCTATTTTTGGCCAAAAACTGAAAATGGCTTTTTCGGCCGATAATTTCGGTCGGTGCATTCCTACTTAAAACCATTTTTTTGTTGGTGACATTCTAATGGCGTAAGACTTTACACAGTAGTGTATATGATATGATCATCCTCAATGGTGCACTTGCTCCAATGTTTACAGTATCAAGCTGTCTCTAAAGTGACATCGTCAAGTAGAGCTGTGCAAAAAAATAGAGCGAATATGAAGGTGGTTTTGCGCAGCTCGTCAGTGAACAACGGCTCTGTGTAGTTAATGCTGCTCAATGTGAAAGCCCGCAGGTGATGGAGATTTACCACTGATTACAGAACCGGCTTTCTGACAAGATGCGCGTTAAATATCGCATGCGATTTATCGTGCAGCCCTAAATCTAATCCTGAATTCATAGAACCACAGCAGAAAAAACTGGCCCAGAATGGCATGGTTTTACAACTAGAACCACTCTGCGCTATGGTGGAGAAGAGGTTTATATCACCACCCTAAACTGTCTGTCACTTCTCCTCCATTATGTGTGTATATGCTCTACACAGTGTTTGTGTGGGCAGGCCTGACCTGTATGTGAGCTCAGGTTTGCTGTCATCGCATATGTGATGTGACAGCACAAAGCATTAGCTATTGTTGCAAAGCCTGTGCTCTTACTGTAAATGTGTGTCTCTCTCTATCTTTTATTCCTTTGGATTACATCAAATTTTATTTACTGGTGTCCTCTCTCTCTCTAAAAACAGAGTGAGGTTGCTTTGTAGCTCCCATAATGCATTAAAATTAAAACTACAAAACAAAACATGTTTATAAGCCATTGATTAGCTACAGTGACGTGAACGGCACTTTATATTTTTTCTCTCCAGGTTGTGATTGATGCTTTCAGGCTAATAAATGCCAATATGATGGTACTGGGTCACGAGCCACGTCAAACCACTTCTAACCTGGGACACCTCAACAAGCCCTCTATTCAGGTTCATTTTCTATATGCCTCTCTACGATAATTTTTTTTTTTAAATAAGTTAAATATTTATTAGATATATTCTTACTATTTATTAGGAGTTGTTTCTTTTTTGCAGGCTTTGATTCATGGGCTCAACAGACATTATTACTCCATTACCATTAACTACAGGAAGAATGAATTGGAACAGAAGGTTTGAACTTGTAGATAATGTTTAAACATGCTTTTCGTTCTTCATTTGTTGTAACTAGACAGTCATAGTGTGTGTTTGTGTTCAGATGTTGCTGAACCTCCACAAGAAAAGCTGGATGGAGGGCCTGACCCTGCAGGATTACAGTGAACACTGCAAACTGAATGAGACCATCGTCAAGGAGATGCTCGAACTGGCTAAAAACTACAATAAGGTAAGAAAAAGTACAATGACAAGGGATTCTTGCTCTCAAGTCTCACAATTTAAGTGAGGAACTGACATGCAGATTTTTTGTAGGAAAGATTTTTTTTATTTTACCCTATGACATGTTTTTGTGAAATATAATATTTGACCTTTTTTTGTTTTTCTCCCTCAGGCTGTAGAGGAAGAGGACAAAATGACTCCTGAGCAACTTGCCATTAAGAACGTCGGGAAACAGGTTACTAGTTTCTTCTGGTTTAATATTTATATTGTTGGTGGTTTGTTACTGTATTTACTGTAGGTGACCTGGCAAATACTCGTCAGTAGCAGCAGTTCAAAATATCTGACCTTTTGCAGTCTCATAAAGTTTACAGGACTTCATGGACCTGCTATTCTCTTTCTCTTTGTAGGATCCCAAACGGCATTTGGAAGAGCATGTGGATGTTCTTATGACATCCAATATTGTGCAGTGCCTCGCAGCAATGTTGGACACAGTTGTGTTCCAGTGATTTCCCTCTCTGTCTGTGCATAAATGTTCATATTCTACAACTGTTGTCTTTTTAAGAAATAAACACAAAATTCCAGTAATACCATTTTCTTTCCATCATGGACATCAAGGGCAGGTTCACATGTAAAGACAAGCAACTGTTAAACTCAGTGGAGTCCTACATGAATTAATCCATCTCTTTACATTTACATTTAGATTTAGTCATTTAGCAGACGCTTTTATCCAAAGCGACTTACAATTGGGGGATACATAAAGCGATTCTTCTTAAAGAGGCAAACAGACACAAGAAGTGGTTGTAATACCAAGTTCTTAGACATTGTTCAAATAAATACAAGCTAGAAAGAGAAGGAATAAATAAAGAGAGAGAATTTTTTTTTTTTTATGATGAAGTCAAGTAGCTTCGAAAGAGATGAGTTTTCAGCTGTCGCTTGAAAATTGTCAGGGATTCAGCATTCCGGATAGGGGTGGGAAGATCATTCCACTAGCCAGGAACTGTGAATGAAAATGTTCTGGAAAGTGATTTTTTGCCTCTCTGTGATGGTACCACGAGGCTTCGCTCACTAGCGGATCTCAGACTTCTGGAGGGCATGTAGAGGGGATGTAGAGAAACAGTAATAAAAGTTTTACTAAGTTTTAATAAAATGATTTACAGTGATGCTGTTTGCTAGCTAATATGCTGACCATCCAATCAAAGGACGAGAAAACGCTGACGTTATCGTTAGCCAGCTAGATGGAGAAGGGTATAACTGCAGCCAGGAGATCTCCAAATGGGGGCGGGAACTCCAAATGGGGGCGTGGCTTCCTCGCATTGACAGACAGGCAATGACACGCAGCGCACTCCATACGGGGTAGACTCACCCCCCCCCCCCCCAATCCACCTCAGTGCAAACTCCGCCCCACAGCTGATTCTAAAAAATGGTATTGGTTGTGTCAATTAAAATGTTGATTTCCTACACTATGCTACAAAAAAAATGCTAACCCCTAAACCTACACCACACCTGACCCCTAACCTTAATCAGTGAAACTGACTGCACGGCGGGACTGGCGCTGAATAGCGTGGTAAAGAAAGATGCCGTTCAGGAGATAAACAGTTAATAAGATTACGCGATATATGAGATCGTTCCGTAACTCCCAACCAGACCTCACCGGACATATGCACCTTTTAGTTTACCCAGCCTATGCGTAATTTGCGGTTGGGACATGTCCCCACCACTTTTTGCCAGGGTGGATATTGTCCTTACCACTTTTTGAAAGTAATTGAAAAACATATTGCGGAAGGTAGGCTATGTATTAAAGGGAAAACAAGATCAACAAATCATTCTTCATAACCTAATGCATGCATAACTCGTGCAGTGCAATAACGATGTGATTTGCAGCTGTCGCACTTTTCGTAACTGTCATTATGCTATATCATTTTTTTTAAAAAAGCCGGAGAGCTTCCTTGGTCCTGTCTGCCCTCGCTAAGATTTTTCTAGTCCAACTAGTCGCACGTTATAGTACATTTGATTAAATATGATAAATATTAATTCTTAATAATATAATTTATAAGCGCCCTATAGTCTATCTTTCAATATGGCACAGAGACGCACGCGCTCCAGCCTTCGCTTGCATAAAGCATTGCCCTCAAAGCCCGGCAAAGTTGATTCTGAACTTGTCCCGGTGAAAATGAAGGCCTTTTAATTATTTATTAATAAACAGTGCTTTTCTGATTCAGCTCCACCTGGACTTGCCTTTTAGTATAAATCCACATTTTTTCTTAGGACTACAAAATTAAAGAATATTAACACTCAAGTGGGGCGAGTTTTCCTTATATTTTATTTATTTTTAATAACGATTATAATACTTTTTGTTATTTTAACTATTAATTGTCATAATGTGGCCTCCAATCAAAAATGATGCCAAAACTTTATGGTTTGTCCCCGCTTAAGTCAAGTAAAAGACCGTCTTTCTTAAACCAAGCAAGGTTTTCAGGTTATAAAGTCAGAATTGCTGATATAAACCCCCCCCCCCCCATTTTCGCAATTCTACTTTATAATCAGCATTTGTGAGATAAAAGTCGCAATTACCTTTTTTTTTTATTCAGTGGCAGAAACAGGCTTCCATATCTTATACTATGGAGGCTCTCTCTTTTTTTTGATTCCTCAGGCATGTGTTTTTGCTAAACGTTCTGTAATTTATTAGTCAGTATATAATACAGCATGTGTATGCCATGCCTCATCTTATTAGTTTTTGTTAATAACGTTTTTGTAAGCTAGTTTGTCATTGAATACTTTTTTATTGTTGTTGTGCATTTTAATTAAAATAATGAATCCATCTTTTTTTTTTGTCTTAAAAGGTGAAAGGTCTATAGATGTAAGCAAAACAGACAATTTTGATTGTAAAACCTGACAAGATCGTGAAATAGAAAGTGAAAGCGTCCGAAGTCCGGCTTATAACACAGCAAAAGAGGAAATCCCATTCACAAAATTCAAATCACAAATATAAATAACAGTGGGCTTTGAACAACAACTAAATAGTTTCTGGGGGGGGAGTAATTTTCTTCAGATGCGCAAGGGGAAAAACGGGATAAACACAAACATGAAACTTATATATAAACATGATATATAGCCTATGTACAATTTAATAACATAGCCTGGTTTGATATATGAATTGGGTGTTCGTCAAAGATTGCATGCGGTCAGAGATCCCCGTGTTTACAGCTCCATAAAATAACCTACTGGAAGCTCTGCAGTTTTGCTGTATAGGCCTATAGATAAAAATATTAAAATTACAAACACAAATTTTAAGTTACTTCCATTTCTGAAAAAAAGAATGTAGGCCTAGTAATTGATGTTATAAATAAACACGCCTGATTTTTGTTTTACAAAAAAACAAAAACAAATCAAGACAAAAAAGCCAGAAGTGAATGTAAACCAGATTTGGCCCAGACTCTGTTGCTATCTATGAAGCCAAGCATAAGAATAGCCTACTAATGTAAATTTGTTAACCCACAGTAACACATTTTAACAGATTAATCGCATATTTTCGTTTGCTGCATGCTTTTAAAAACACAACTTTTTTGTTTTTGAGGAAAAAAAAAAAAGATACGTCTCGTATAAGTTGCATTTTCAGAAATAATAACGGCAGGCCTAATAATGTTGTAATGTACCAACATTATGAACACTATAGGATATTTTAGTTCCCCTCACTTTACGACAAATCCTTTAAATTTAACCGTATCGGAACAGATTAAGAATTTAAAAATATAGAATTCTAATGGATAATATATAATTGCAGTATATAATAATATATTCTTAGCAATAAACATGCCAAAACAAATTAATTTATAAAGAAACGTAATATTTGGGCTTACTTCTCTCGGGCACAAATCCAAATGTGTCCATATTGGAGATGTAGCTGAAGCTAAACTATTATTAGGTAAAATAGGCTTTGCAGTTCACGCGCGTTCCAGTAACGACGGAAAAATATCATAATGAGCAAAAATATGCCACAGTGGAGCGGGTCTCACGCCGAACAGCACGGTGAACGGCTGCTGTTTCCAATGAATGCAGTAGCTTAGAGTGCGCGTGAGGCGCCGGCGCGATCAAACAGATGAAACATAAAATAGACTACTCTGTCATTTTTGGTCATACAGTAAAGGCATAATTCGAAAGTGCAAAGTGTTACCAGTTTGAAAATTCAAGAATAATAGCAAAATTAATAAGACTTATTTCTAAATGCAGCACCGTTCTTATTTCGCTCTGCATAACCTGAACGAAAAAAAAAAACGAACCGAAATGAAAATATTTCGCTTTTAATCTGTGTATTTAACAGCCTGGGAAACCTTCCCAGGGCAGTACCTTGCCTCTACGAATAAATCCGGGTGCCCGCTACGAGACGGCCCAGAGGTGAGGGGCGCAGAGACCGAGGTGACGCGGAGTCGGCCCCCTCAGCCCTCCCCAGTTTGGGGCAACTAGGGACGGATTAGGAGCCCTGCACTGCCCTTGTCCAACAGCTTTATGAGAATTCTCGGCCCGAGTCCGACTGGATACCGTGACTTTTCTCTCTCTCTCTCTCTTCCCTATTACACAGCTATTAAAATAGTTCAGTTTTGGTTTTTAATGGCAAAGTGGTCATATTTCTTTTTGTTTCTTTATTAAGTTGATTTAGAAATATGTTTGGAACATTTTTTTGTTTGTTAAATTCAAGATTTTGTTTTGTTAAAGTAACGACCAAGCGGCCAGCAACGGACTGAGTTGATCATATATGTTTGATCAATTTAGCCTTCTCACATCAACGTATGTTAACATAAACAGACAGAAACAATGCAGGCCTTTTCACAGTATAATTTAACTTTAAACCAAGATAAACGATCGCTGTTCGTGCATATCCAATTGTTTGTGCAGAGAGTGGAAGCTAAAGAGCGCTCTGCAGGACATGGAGGCGCCAGTGCGATCACTTGCATTTTTTTAAGAACAGCGGAAACTTAAAAATACGCCGTCTTTTGCTCATACAGTTTAGTATCCATCATTGGTAACTGCAAAGGGTCCTACACTTGTGTTTGTGTGGCACGCACAATATCAACAAAACCTTGTTCTTTTGTAAATACATATGAAACAAAAACGGATGGCGCTTTCGTCGTCTTGGTTCTTGAGCAGGAGCGCTTCACCGACATAATAAATATATCTATAGAATGCTTTAAATTACTATTTTAAAACGAAATAATTCAAATCGAAAACAAAAACTCTTTCATTATGTAATACGTAAAGATGCATTTCTCTCTAAAGGCAAGTCCAATGAGGTGGATATCTACACACTGACTCAGAAAACATTAGTTATTAACCACATAATTCACAATATCCCCTCACTACTTTTTACTTTTTTTTGTTTGTTTTTTGATTTTATTATCATTTTTTTGTTTGTTTGTTTATTTTTTGGGACCTGATGTGCCAAAATTGCGTTTGCATTCAGTAGCCTATAGGCAGCATTTTTGTGCCATGTTTAAAAATAACTAAATAATTACAATTGTCATAATGTCATAATATTTTAAGAATAAAGTTAAAATTATGATAATAAAATCATGTTATATTGCTTGAAGTTAATGTGAAAATTCCACATATATGCCTACTCCTCCAAAAAAAAAAAAAAAGTCTGTAGCATCCGTCATTCTTTTGACTTTTTTAAAACTCTGATTGATCGATTCATGAGACATTCGTTTCACATATTCATGTTTATTTCGTGCTGCAAATATTAAAGAAGAAGATATAATTGATTCATATGCAGCTTGAACTGAGGCGAATTCTCACTACAAATGAAAGAGCGTACACATTTTTTGCATATGGGCCCGGGGCTGACTTGCTACGCCACTGAATAAGACTGATGTACCCGCGTTGTAACACAAATAAATGTAAGGTTTTTGGATTTTCCCCTTACTTTAAATGCATGCTTATGGCTCATTATTATTAATCGAAAAAAACAACAAAAACTTTGAACTTTTATTAACAAAATAATAAGGATATGTTTTACTCGCGTTTAACACAAATAAATAGCCTATGGATTTCCCCTCAGGCTACCTTAAAACGTTCGTAGTTTGTGGTTTATTATCTTATTAATTAAAACACATCAGCCATAAAATAATACAATGGCAAATTCGCATATATTAAACATCTACCTTGCATTGACAAAATGAATAAGATGGATATAGCCGTTGTAACCCAAATAGTATTGATTTCTCAGCCCCCTCCATCTCCAATACTTTCCCCCGGCTATGCTATGCAAACGCGTAGTCCACGTCCTTGGTTCCTATAGCTTGGATGGTCTCTTTGGGGTCACGGTGCTTGGGGCTCCTGCACTGCAGCATGAGCGTGTCACGAACCCACAGCAGCATGTCTGAGGTCTGAACGCAGGTTCAACAACCAGAACTTTATGAGTTATGCACCTGCAGCAACCCCCCTCACCGTCCGCGGGGGACGACCGCGTCTCCTCCTCCCGTGACACACACCTGAAGACGATCCAAACCGTTACCAAGACTCCGACGGAGACGAGGAACCCCTCAGACGCTCTGGATTACGTCTCCGCGGAAAGTGCGGACAAGTGTAATTTGCCTGAATCAAGTCAAGCGCGGACAGATCTCGCCTCATCTTCTGCCATGTTCTCGTATTCGGGGCAGCCTGTTGTGCCCTCGCTCCCGCCACTCTCCAGTCACTACTTGACACCTCACCCGGTCATCAGCAACGGGCCGTATGAACTGAGCTACGCGTACTCACAGCCACACGGACAAACTTACCTAAACGCCGCCGTCTATCCTTTCGCCTCGGTGCCCGGAAAAGCCCAGGTTTACCTCTGTAACCGGGCGCTGTGGTTCAAATTCCACAGACACCAAACAGAAATGATCATTACGAAACAGGGGCGGTAATTCAACTTTTTTTTTTAAAATTATTTTTTTTATATATATAAATGTTTTCATTTTATTGGTTTTATTTAAAAAATAGATGAAAGAAAGAGAAAAGGGACTATCAAGATAATGACCTTTGTTTATAGCCTAGTTTTGGATAATTTGTAGACTTATTTTTGTTTATTAATGTCAGTATAATAGTTTTGTAATTAAATTAGGCTATTATAAATGAAGTATTTTTGAAAAGTAGGCTACTTTTTCCAGTTCAGATTAGGCTACTGCAGGCGGATGGCTATTAGTCGTTGAATTTTTTTTCTTTCATATTTTTGAAATTTGTATTTATTACTGATATGTTACTTTTGGAAAAGTAATTTGTTGTTTCGGTTCATTTTCCTGCAGCCGGATGTTTCCGTTTCTAAGTGTTAGTGTTGCTGGTCTTGACCCGACCTGTCATTATAACATTGTTGTGGATGTGATTCTGGCGGATCCGAACCACTGGAGGTTCCAGGGCGGGAAATGGATTCCCTGCGGCAAAGCCGACACTAATGTTACGGGTAAACTAATAATCAATCGACTCCAGAGGAATTTATCATAAAGCTTTGCTACATTTTGCAAAGCGCAAATAACATCATGAACTGAAAAAAATCAAATATTAATAATTATTAACCCTCAATCGGCCCCTGGGGTCAATATGACCCCAATCAACTTTTACTTAGTTTTAAAAAAAATGGTTCCCTTCATCTCAGTGGAATAAGATTTTGTGACTTTTCAACATTTTATATCTATATTCACATAAAAAAAAAACTGGGCTTGATTCGGTTGTTCTGAAGGTATGTAATTTTTTTTTTTACAAATCTGTCCCTTGGGGTCAATATGACCCCACATTGAAATGAATGGGAAATGTGAAAAAATGTATATATTTTTCACAGTTACTCTTTCAGTGTTTGGGGTCATATTGACCCCAAGGGACTTAAATGTAAACAGGAAATGAGGGATGATTGAGGGTTAAGTACACAGTTAGAGCATGTTATCACTTCCTGTTTAATAGTAACACACACACACACACACACACACACACATATATATATATATATATATATTTTATTATATATATATATATATATACATTATTTATCTATTTTTAAGAAACAGAGTCTTCACGGCACCCTGACTCTCCAAACACCACACCAGCGGCGCGCACACATTGGATCGTCAGGAGATCTCTTTGGAAAACTGACAGCTGAACTGAAGCTGACGCAACAAGTGACTTACAAGCAACTCTACTGAAGTGATTTATTATTTCATTTTCTCTTTAAGAATCAGTAGAAGTATTTTAGTATGAATGTATAGGGTGAGTTCAGCAAAAAACATCAGGTCAGTATGCCAATAAACTGTCTTTGTCATTCTGAATGTATTTTCCATTGCCAGCAACTCACCATAAGCAGCAAGGGGCACGGTGACACCTGTTAACATTTAAATAACGATTCATCTTACACATAAAATTTACCGTCACACCACTAGTAAAATTACCTTGGGTACAAGCACCAATTATGTACTTTTATTGCACTTTTTTTTTTCTAATTATTCGATAATAATTTAGTAATGTAATGTAATGTGTATATATAATTATTATATTATTTTCTTCTATACAGTTTGTGAAGTCTCTTATGGGAATGGTGAAAAAATAGCATGTTTTGCTTTCTGTCTCTTTCAAGATGATCGTCCTACAGTCTCTCCTTAAGTATCAGCCAAGGGTGCATGTGATTGAAATAAACAAGGGTGGAAATGAAGATACAAGTGATCCTGATAGAGTACAGACATTTACCCTTTCCTGACACACAGTTTAGAGCTGCACAGCTTACCAGAATACCTATGTAAGAACTAGTCTATCGCTGCATTCATTTACATTACAAAAAAAATGCAATATGAACTTATTTAATGAATATGTTTCTTTATCTCCTCAGATAATTCAGTTAAAAATTTATCACAATCCATTTGCTAAAGGATTTCGGGATAATTATGATAAGTAAGTGCATTTCCATGCAAAGTAATGCATTGATCATTATTTCACTTACAGGATTTCAGATCGGAGTTTTAATTTGGACTTGACTGCAGAAATTAACATGATGTATTTTAAATTGACTTTAAATAACTGATTAATAATAATAACATAATCATTTGATTTAATTTTTTTTTTTATTTCTGTAGCCTTTTATTAAAGTCCCTGTTGCCATATGCAAATCAAAATGAATTACAAATGCAATGGGTCTCGGTCACTAATAATTGCATGTATTATTTTATATTTATCATTTTAAATTTGTATGTTTAGTAAACCCAGAATATGTGCTTTTTTGCATACGTGTGGTTTCACTTGTTCCTAAATGTTTTCAAAACTTTGTACTAAAATTTAGTACGAAAGTTTTAGTACAAAACGTTTGTGCGCAGATTTCACGCATGCTTAGTGAACAGTAACATAGACATTCTAATGTAAAGAGGGAATTAATTTCCTCCTGGTTTATTTCTCTATGTCTCCAGAAGTTACAGTGGCTCTGACACTGACCGATTGACCCCTACACCCAGTGACTCTCCGCACTCTCAGTTGCTGCCCGGCTCACAGTACTTAATGACAAGTGCTTTATTTCAGGAACAGTTTGTCAACAGTTACACAAAGCCCTGTTTTCCAACTCTTACCCCTGACCCCGGCACTACTGACCGAACACTCAAGTTTACTAACAGCCTTGTGACCTCAAACCAAACCCAAGAGAGCAGCACGGCGTCCGGGCAGCGCTGGTTTGTGTCTTCCGCCACTGCTCCATCATACGAAACTGATATTAACACAGCAGCTCTGCTCTCTTACGCCACAGCGGGGGTCAAAGGACTGCCTTTCACTGGTTGCACTAGTAACAGTTTGGATTACTACACCAGTGCCACTGGATGGGATTCACGGGGTTCACAAGAGAACAGCAGTAAAACCATCTCAAATCTTCCTGGTTGGGTTCTAGATGCGAATCTTGAAAGATCAACACAATCTAATTACATTCCTGAGGATGGAGATATATGTTGGAAATAGACCCATCAGCTCTTGGAGTTTCTGAGGAGCTGGAAGGTGAAGATGCCACAGATTTGACATGGTCCAAAACCCAATCTTCCATTAAATCGGTCAGTTCCAGTGATTTATGGATTTTGGAAGAGGCTCGACTGAAAAATCCTTCTATCAATCTAGTTTCAGATGTTCAGACTGCAAAAGACACGCAGGTCTCACAGGGCCAAAAATGAGATTAAAGAATCTGACTTTTTTCATTTGGACGCTCAAACGTAAGCCTGCCTGGGCTGCGTGTGCAATTCAAATGTTATTAATATAGAAATAACATTGTTATGAAGATTTATGTATAGATCATTTATTTATTTTCAGTGTTACACGGCACCATTGAAGATGAATGAGAACATCTCCAACTGTCTAAACTTGATTTATTTGATGGCTTATATGGCTATATTCTTTTTTTAATTATATTATTACGATTATTTGTGATGATGGTAATATGAAAAAAATAAAATAATTATTAAGACCAACATCGGTATTTGATACAACAAACAGCCTCAATATAATCAATCTAGATATATTATAATTATTAGCCTAAAATCACGTTTAATATGAAAATGTGTTGATTGTGATCTATCAAAACAGTATCTTGATTAAAAATAATAAATATTTATTATCATTGCTTATTGTGAAATATAGAATTTTAATTTGGATTTATGACATATGACACATGTATAGACAACATAAAACTGTGAGATGTTGTGTATAAATAAATCCCCCACAAATCTTTGTAATTTACATTACAGTTTAGATTCAGTTGCTGTATTATTTGAATGACAACGTTGCAAGTTGGTGTGATTGTATTGAAATGCTTTGCAATACTGACACCTAGCGGCGAATGCAAGCTCGTACTATCGAAAGGTGTCGATGAAGGCAGTTCACCAGCTTTTGGAACCCCGGCCGGTTGTGTGTCCTTGACCTGGAGGAAATAATAGCTTAATTCTCCCATAAGCAACAGGATTAAACACGGCAGCAGAATCTATCACTAAATACAGCTACAAACTCTCTTAGTTACAGGGAAGGGATCAAGAAAAGAATGAAGCTCATTCAGCAGCTGTTGAACCCGAAATAACCAGAGACCACCTTCACACAGCAACTCTGCTGGCCTGAGCATATGTTAGTATTTTCGACGCATTTCTTACATAAATAAATACATAATAAAAATAGTACAAAATAAAATAAACCGAGTAAGATTTTCATAAGGGTAAATCATGTTGAGGGAACTATTTCTCTTATTCCAGCACAAAAATCCTGTATAGTTTGTTTTAAATATATATATATATATATATATATATATATCTCTATATATATATATATATGTTGTTGTGTGTGTGTGTGTGTGTGTTTGTTTTGTGTGTGTGTGTGTGTATATTATATATATAATGTTTTGTATATGTATGTATATTTATATACAAACCCAATTCCAAAAACGTTGGGACACTGTACAAATTGTGAGTAAAAAATTAATGGAATAATTTACAAATCTCATAACTTATATTTTATTCACAATAGAATATAGATAACATATCAAATGTTGAAAGTGAGACATTTTGAAATGTCATTTTGGATTTCATGAGAGCTACACATTCCAAAAAAGTTGGGACAGGTAGCAATAAGAGTCCGGAAAAGTTAAATGTACATATAAGGAACAGCTTGAGTACCAATTTGCAACTTATTAGGTCAATTGGCAACATGATTGGGTATAAAAGAGCCTCTCAGAGTGGCAGTGTCTCTCAGAAGTCAAGATGGGCAGGGGATCACCAATTCCCCCAATGCTGCGACGAAAAATAGTGGAGCAATATCAGAACGGAGTTTCTCAGAGAAAACTTGCAAAGAGTTTGAAGTTATCATCATCTATAGTTCATCATATCACCAAAGATTCAGAGAATCTGGAACAAATTTCTGTGCGTAAGGGTCAAGGCCGGAAACCATACTGGATGCCCGTGATCTTCAGGCCCTTAGACGGCACTGCATCACATACAGGAATGCTACTGTAATGGAAATCACAACATGGGCTCAGGAATACTTCCAGAAAACATTGTCGGTGAACACAATCCACCGTGCCATTCGCCGTTGCCGGCTAAAACTCTATAGGTCAAAAAAGAGCCATATCTAAACATGATCCAGAAGCGCAGGCGTTTTCTCTGGGCCAAGGATCATTTAAAATGGACTGTGGCAAAGTGGAAAACTGTTTTGTGGTCAGACAAATCAAAATTTGAAGTTCTTTTTTGGAAAACTGGGACGCCATGTCATCCGGACTATAGAGGACAAGGACAACCCAAGTTGTTATCAGCGCTCAGTTCAGAAGCCTGCATCTCTGATGGTATGGGGTTGCATGAGTGCGTGTGGCATGGGCAGCTTGCACATCTGGAAAGGCACTATCAATGCTGAAAGGTATATCCAAGTTCTAGAACAACATATGCTCCCATCCAGACGTCGTCTCTTTCAGGGAAGACCTTGCATTTTCCAACATGACAATGCCAGACCACATACTGCATCAATTACAACATCATGGCTGCGTAGAAGGATCCGGTTACTGAAATGGCCAGCTTGCAGTCCAGATCTTTCACCCATAGAACACATTTGGCGCATCATAAAGAGGAAGATGCGACAAAGAAGACCTAAGACAGTTGAGCAACTAGAAGCCTGTATTAGACAAGAATGGGACAACATTCCTATTCCTAAACTTGAGCAACTTGTCTCCTCAGTCCCCAGACGTTTGCAGGCTGTTATAAAAAGAAGAGGGGATGCCACACAGTGGTAAACATGGCCTTGTCCCAATTTTTGAGATGTTGATGCCATGAAATTTAAAATCAACTTATTTTTCCCTTAAAATGATACATTTTCTCAGTTTAAACATTTGATATGTCATCTGATGTATTCTGAATAAAATATTGAAATTTTGAAACTTCCACATCATTGCATTCACAATTTTTTTTATTCACAATTTGTACAGTGTCCCCACTTTTTTGGAATCGGGTTTGTATTGTAGTATGTTTTGTATACACAGTGGTGTGAAAAGTGTTGGCCCCCTTCCTGTTTTAAAATTTTTTTGCATATTTGTCACACTTAAAAGATTCAGATCATCAAACAATTTTAATACTACACAAAGATAACCCGACTAAATACAAAATGCAGTTTTTAAATAATTATTTATTTATTAAGGGAAAAAAGCTGTCCAAACCTGCCTGGCACTACGTGAAAATGTAATTGCTCTAAATCTAATAACTGGTTGTGCCACTTTGCAGCAAGACCTGCAATCAAGTGTTTGCGATAACTGGCAATGAGTCTTCACATCGCTGTGGAGGAATTTTGGACCACTCATCTATGCAGAATTGTTGTAAATCAGCCACATTGGAGGGTTTTCAAGCATGAATGGACTGTTTAAGCATCTCAATCGGCTTTAAGTCCGGACTTTGATTTGGCCACTCCAAAACCTTAATTTAGTTTTTCTTGAGCCATTCAGGGGTGGACTTGCTGGTGTGTTTGGGATCATTTTTTTGCTGCATAACCCAAGTGTGCTTGAGCTTGATGTCACAAACTGATGGCCGGACATTCTTCAGGATTTTCTGATAGAGTGCAGTATTCATGGTTCCGTCAATTATGGCATGTTGTCCAGGTCCTGAAGCTGCAAAGTAGCCCCAGACCATCACCTACCACCACCATGTTTGACTGTTGGTATGATGTTGTTTTTATGAAATGCTGTGTTGGTTTTACGCCAGACGTAATGGGACACACGCCTTCCAAAAAGTTTAACTTTTGTCTCATCGGTCCACAGAATATTTGCCCAAATTCTTGGGGATAATTAAGATATTTTTTTGGCAAATGAGAGACGAGCCTTGTGTTCTTTTTGGTCAGCAGTGGCTTTTGCCTTGGTACTCTCCCATGGATGCCGTTTTTGCCTAGTTTCTTTCTTATTGTTGAATCATGAACATTTACCTTAATTGAGGCAAGTGAGGCCTGCAGTTCTTTTAGATGTTGTTCTGGGTTCTTTTATGACCTCTTGGATGATTCGTCGTTGTGCTCTTGGAGTAATTTTGTTTGGCCGGCCATTCCTGGGAAGGTTCACCACTGTTCCAATTTTTCTCCATTTGTGGATAATGGCTCTGAATGTGGTTCGCTGGAGTCCCAAAGCCTTTGAAATGGCTTTATAATCCTTTCCAGAGTGATACATGTCAACTGTTTTGTTTCTTATCTGTTCTTGAATTTCTTTATATTGCGGCATAATGTGTTGCTCTTTAAGCATGCTTCTCTTTGTCAGACAGGTTCTATTTAAGTTATTTCTTGATTCAACAGGTCTGGCAGTAATCATGCCTTGGTGTGGCTAGTGAAATTTAACTCAGCTTTCTAAATAATGTGGTCAATTGCAGTTCTTTCATGATTTAACAGAAGGGGGCAATTAATTTTTCACATAGGGGCACGTAGGTTTGGACAGCTTTTTTCCCTTAATAAAATAAATACTCATTTAAAAACTGCATTTTGTATTTAACGTGCATTATCTTTGTGTAATTTACATTTCTTTTGAATGATCCTGAAACATTAAATTTTACAAACATGCAAAAAAATAGACATCGAAGGAGGCCAACACTTTTTTCACACACACCACATATGTTTATATGTGTGTATATATATATATATAGATATATATATATATATATACAGTATATGGTGTGTGTGTGTTGCTGTGTGTGTGTGTGTGTGTGTGTGTGTGTGTTTGTGTGTGTATATATATATATATATTATATTATATATATATTATATATATATATATATTATATATAAAATATATATATTTTTTTTTAATGCACACAAGGTGGCACCAAAGGAACAGTTTATTGTCTACTCAGTCCTTGAAATCCAGCAGTAAAGCACTATATACACTGTATGCCTTTGATAGGAGATGTGTTTATGTGAAAGTGGGTTTGTAGATAAAGCATGTTATTTCTCTTACATGTGAGGGGATAAACATTCCTCCAGTTTAGATCAGGTAGAAATATCACTGAAAGCTGTGCATGTTCACTTTTTACATTTAATAGCCTACTTTAAGACAAGTAAATGTTAATCTCGTTTTTTTTTCTTCTTCCCTAAATCACGTTGTTTAAATAGTTTGTGCTGTAAATGTAATACCACTGACTGCTGGCTATTCTGGTATAGACCTATCTTTCCCTGCTGGATGGATTTATATTGAAAGCCATTGTATAGGCACGCACCCTAAGTAGCCTATGCTATTGGACATTTCTACTGTTACTGACCAGGAACAATAGATGCAGTTGTTTTTGTGACAACATGCCCAATAGTAGTCGTGACTATATTCTGATATCGAAATCTTAGTTTAGGGCACTTAATTCATATTTTATTTTTTTAATATAACCTATTTTTATTGTTTGGAACTAGTGGTTTAAAAAGCAACATAGGCCTACATTGCAAGAGAAAAATACACACGTTTTACTTAAAACAGTGAAATAGCCTATGTGACAACTAGCCTCCTATTTACAAGCTATAGGAGTAGTTTGTTTTATGAAAAGTTAATATTTTTCAGAAATCGACTTTTTGGTATAACCAAACAGACTGATTCAGGCTATTACATTTTTTTTTGACTAAATTAAATCCAGTTTATTTAGGCTAGATGTCAAACCTGAAGCGCGACATTTAGTTTAAGTCCGGATTTTTTTTATATTATAACTCTCACATTTCGTAAACCGTTATGGGGAGTGTGGACTCACACCATGGATGATTTTAAGGACTTTGCAGAACACTTGAATACCTATGGTTTCTGTTAACTCGCGTGCTGCCGGTCGCTGCTGCGTCACGCGAGCGCAAATGACGCGCTGAAGGAGCGCAAGCGAAGAAAGAGCGAAAAAACCCGACGGTTACTACATTGCTGCCGAAACCGCATCAACATACATGACATTTTCTCTACGTTCCTAACAGTATCTTAGAGAAAATCCTCCACAGACGAACAAGACAGTGTAAGCCAGAATATCAGGATGGATGTGAAAGATCAAGGAGCGCAGATGGAGCCGCTGCTTCCTGCGGTAAGAACCTGTTTCATCTCTCATGTGGGGTCCGTCAGTGGAGGGGCAGTGACATGATGCTGTTGTGTGTTGCGGAAAAAGGGTTTCGGTGGTTCGAGCCGCATTGGGTTGGAGCCCATTATGGCAATCATTCACCCACCCCCATCGGAAGACAGTGTGTTTTAATTATTCATTGCACCTTTAATACAGACTCATTTACGGCGAAAATGGCTTCACGTTACATGGATGCGGCGTTTGTAGTGTGACACGGTTCACACCTGCTTGCGTGGCTTATGCATTTAATTACACACGCATATGACGTACAGTATGCATGCATGCGCGGGTGCGCTCAGCATTCTCATGAGTTGCATGCATCAAATTTACCCAGCATTGCTGTTGAATTTGATGAGACCTTCACGTGTGATGATTTCACCTGTTCACCTAGTTTACATTGATTGCCATGTATTTATGGGTTGGGGAGGCCATATAGCCTATAAAAATTGCTCAGTAGCTCACCTGGTACAGTATATTGCATTTGCGATGTGAAGTGCTTGGGAGTCCTGTGAAACACAAATCATGATTGAGCTTAAAGAAGCAAGCTATATGGTATGGTTGCTTCAACAAGTGATTTTTTTTAAGTGACTGTTGTTTAGGTTTACTGTAGGTTGCATGTTAATTTCAAATGCAATAGAGCTTTAAACTTTTCGCACCACTCCAGACCTGCCACGATACGCACAACAACCAGTGTAATAAAACATTGCCAGATTTACTGTTTCAGATCAAACTGAACATTGCTTAGCACTATTCACTGGACATTACATTTTGAAATTAGCTCAATTTTATGCAAGATGTAACATCATAATTTTCCAGAAATGTTGCCACTGGCACCTTTTTCCAGTGAGCCTGGGTTGGATAGTTCCCCCAAAAATAAAAATGCTGTCATCATTTACTGATATCATTCCAAACTTGTATGGCTTTCTTTTTTCTATAGAATATGAAAAAATAAGATATTTTTAAAAATGTCTTTTTGTACAGTATTTTATACAAGTAAGTTCCAGTTGTTTTGGACCTCATTGTCTTTTGATGAACGGACAAAACCAGCTAAAAATGTTTTTCAAAATATCTTCTTTTGTGCTCAGCAGAAGAAAGAATGCCGTACGGTTGGGATTGACATAGGGTCCAGAATTGGTTGACCATTCATTAGAACTTTAAGGGTCATGTGGTTTACATCCCAAACACCCGGATTAATCAAAGTATATTTCATGGCTTTCCCAGCCCGTGTTTCATTATCTCTTGGTTAAGTGACCCCAAAACAAGCAGCACTCTCTAGCCTCTTACTGTAATTGCTCTTCATCCATGTAAAAAAAAATAATAATTAAATTGATTGGATCAGCGCAAAAAAGCAGCAGCCATCTTAACACGGGCTTTTAGAGCCAGGGTCTCTGCTCCTTCTGACAGTTTGGTGCTGGAGTTGAGAAGAGTCGGCCCACATCCTATTGATTCTGCCATCCATTCAGTCCTAAACAAAGACACACAATCTCACTCGGCTCCTCAGAAGATATTCACACACACTGTGTTTGTGGTTGCATTCCTGTCTAATCCTTACGTGCACGTTTCAAAAGGTTTCCAGACATTGCTAAGAGGAGTGTACACTTACAAAATCCTTAAGTACAGTTCGTGCATATGCAGCAGCAAGGCTTTATCAGCCACTTCCACCATTTGAACACCCATATGAACTTTATCCATGTACTATAAATACATCAGAAAACCAGACTTTCAGTACAGCGTAGTGTAAGACAAAAAGCAGATGCTGACCTCGGAATTACACCAAGAGATTATTTATAGTGTTGAAGAAAGTATTGGAAGTTTCCATTTAGGATGCAGACTCAAATTCATGATCAAGTTGTCATGTTGTCAATTATTAGGAGCCATTATTTTTATGATCTATAATGTAGCAGCATTTGATATGTTTCACAAATGTATTGTTCAATCTTTATTTCATACAAAAAAATGGGCCAAAAGGGGACATTTACAATCAAGAAATATTTTGTGACATTAAAAATGTCTTTGTCACTTTGATCTATTTAATGAACCTTTGAATAAAAGTATTCAATTCAAATATTTTTTTCTTCTTTCTTTCTTTTCCCCCCTGAGATTATATATGGCATAAAGGTTGAAAAACTAACAAGAAGTTTAAATTGTAAAAAATGCTGCTCAAATATAACATTTAAAAAAATTATTAAGAATATGTTTTTTTGTGATCTTTTGGCTGAGCTGAGGGACAGATTGAACCTATCGTCACTGGCAGAGATCCAGCGGTCGGTTGAATCCACTGGGCTGGTACATTTCACTGTAGCTCTCAATGTGAGCTGAACCGATGCCAGCGATCTGAGTCCCAGAGGGCCTTTTCTGACCATCATAACTAAGTCACTGCCCGCTTAGCTGCAGCTGGTGCCCTGAATGCTGATGTGTGTGTGTATAAAACAGGTCAAAGAAGAATGAACAATCTTTGTCTATCAGCCTTAACACAGAAATTAGTACATCTTTTTTTTATTCTTCATGTTAGTACATTTGTACTGTTCCTTCATCTGATCTTCTGAATCATGTGTTCAGTCTTTAACTCTGTGGTTAATCTTTCAAGACCACATCAAATCAAAATGAGAGTTTTGTGGCTTTTAGTGCACATCTGTTTGTGTTGAGACCATTTATATTTTAGTAAAATGTATCCTTCTGCGAATATACTCGTGCAGTTGTTCTCTTTCGGGCCCTAAAATATGGATGTGATGCGGACAAAAAAAACAAAACAGGATATGATATTGTAGAGTGGACCGTCTTAACTGTGTGTCAAGGTCAATAAGTCTCCTAAAATATAATTTGACATTTTACGTCAAGGCAAGGTTAGTTCAGATTGTAAGATGTCATTTGGTGCAACTAACCAAAAACTTCATGGTATTTATGAATTAATAATTTATGATATTTATTAAAAGTATATTTTATCTAGGAAAAAATATTGTTTAAAAAAAAAAAATGCTTAAGATGCATATCATATGCATACACACATTTTTTCACATGATGGTTACACCACATGACATTTTTAGTGTCATTAAATGTCAACATTTCATGAAAATGGTACAAAAGAAATAAACATGAATACAAAGGTTACATTTCTAAGAACTTGACACATGTTTTATACTACCTTATTAAAAATGTACCTTTACCCAATTTGGATTTTCCAGTCAAAAATGACCGGCCTACAAAAAAATTGCTCATAAATTGATATGCTATATTATTATCAAATATTGAGTTCAATCATTTGTCAACTTATTTTTGTTCAATTAACATAGGTTTTGTATTTTTTTTAAAAACTGATTGGTTGTAGGCCTCATTGATATGAGCTTATGCACCTCGGTTTTTGAGTGAACGTTGCTAAAATTATCCACATATAATGTGGGTTTTGTTTCACTCCAAAACTGAGATGCATAAACTCAAATCACAATTGTAAAGCACTGGGGAATTGTAAAGGTGGGGAAAAATCCCAATAAAGTACTAAAATGATTATAGTTGTCATACCCTGTGTGAGCAAAATCATAGGTTTAAGTCAAATGCAATAACATTTTCTCAGAGTCAAAATGACCGGAACACAATATTAGGGTTAAAAGTTTTTTTTAAATGCTTCATATGCATATGCTTTAAAAAAAAACATTGCATGTAGGTTGTAAAAGTCTGAGCTCTTTTTGACTGTAATTATGTGTGTCGTGTAAATACTGATGGTGCGAGTGATTTAATTGCCTTTCTGCTCCTCTGCAGGTTCAGAGTCCTGCTAGTGATAGCGGGGTGAGTCCTAATTCTTCATTTCCTATGTTATGCTTTTCACAGCATGCGCACAATGCAGTGGACTTTGGATTTAATTACTGTTTTGTTTGCAAGAGTGAGCGAGTGTCTGGTTTTCATGCATCCAAATGATGCGATTCATTGTGACTGATTGGCAGTCAATTTTTAATGTCTCCATGTGAGACTGATGGCGCTTGATTGGATATTTGTAGACACTCAGTGAAGCTTGTCACTAACTGTTAATTCAAATCTCCATCCACAAGCTTTTGGTAACCAGGAGAGTTTAAGAGATATTTTAAGCACCAATCTTTGTTTAGTCTAGAGCAGCCGTGAGTCTAAAGAGAGAGAGATGGGACAGCTTTTAGTATTTTGTCATAGTGAGCTGGAGAGGAGCCATTGTGAGCAGACGGCGTGACCAAGGGAAGCATGCTGCTCTGGAGGCCATAGAGCTCTGAGACCTGTGGGGAACCTCAGCCTGCTAGATCTCTATACGCAGAGATTTATAGGACTACATGCTCGATTCATCTCTTTAATAACCAAACACACCCTGATTAAAAGCCCACAGTGCTTGTGGGAATGTCATCATCCAAGAGCTGGTGCTCAAATGATGCACCTGAGGGGTTTTGCTGGAAATGTTGATTCACGTGAACTTGTAAGCAAAAATGGCATTAATGTGCAAATGTGATGAGTATATATGTGTTGGTCATGATTATTATAGTGAACTAAAACAGGGCTCGCAAAATTTAAAAATCCCTAGTAGCCCTTCGGGCAGGTACTCTTCAAATTTTGGTAGCCCGAAAATTAATTTAACTAGCCCAAATAAAAAAGTCCTTTTTTTAAATATAGAAAATCAGATAGGAGTTCCTAAATGTCAATCAAAAATATTTTCAATACAACATATATACAACAAATATGAGTAGAATTTTATTTCCCTACTTTAGGGTCTGCAGAATTTTAAAAAATACATTTAAAGCAATTTATGACCCATTAAAATGACATGATTTACAGTTCAGATACAGGTTTTCACAAAAACAAAAATCTTATACAACAGCTTTTCAGCCTTTAGACCATTTTTATGAAAGGGATAATTCAAGCATATAAATTGTTAATTTAAAATGTATAAATATTACTGTCTTAATTTTTTAGATTTTTAGAAGGCACATTAACTTCTTTCCATTTACAAACAGCAAGAAAAGGCTTATTGGAATGCAAATTCATTCTCTGCCACAAGGTGCCTTTAGGCGTTAAATATTCGGTTCCCCGTAATGGCTGTAACCACAACAGCTCCGCGCTAATACATGAAATGCCACCGACCCACTTTTCTGAGACAGTGACTATAGAATACCCTTAAAGGGACTTTTGGGACTCGGTTTCCCTTCAGATACATTAAAACTACAGCCGCGTTTTGACATTGAATTTGCAGCGCTCAAGTGGTTATTCATGACTCAATGCCTTTTTGAAAATTAATTCAAAAGCCAGATGGCAGACTCTTTTGTCTTTTTCCGCCCCAACTGTAAAAGCTCTTGGAATTATAATTAAGACATTTCTTATACCCATTTAACGTATTATAAACATTTTATGGCCTTACAGGGCAGTATGAGTTCTTGGAAACTGCACTTTAGCTGATAGCACGAAACGAATGTCCCACCCTCCCTGCAATCGCTGTCCAAAGCCACGCCCCTGAACGCATTTATACACTCACAGACCAGAATACCAGAGACAACATTACATTAGGCTACATCAGCGGTTCCCAATTCCAGTCCTTGCGCCCTCCTGCTCTGCAGATTTCATATGTATCTCTTATCATGTGCGACGTTTGTTCTATTCGACCGTAAGTGCTCTGCGAAGTGGACATCACCGGATATTCCGCCATCCAGTTCGAAGCGAGCGGATATGTTCCATACAAAAGGCATTAAAGTGTGCGACACATAAATTTAAATAGTATTTATTTACAGAAGTATATTATGTCACACTTCACACTTCACTAGTAAGTTTCGTCTGTGTGTGACGACGCCGCGCAGCGCAAATCTGTGAATGAATGTTCTGAAGTGAAGTAAACTTCAACAGATTTTCCCTGCTTCCCTTGTGCGAGGACTGGATTTGGGAACTGCTGGGCTACATCATGTCTCATTCACCGGTGAGAAAACTTTATAGTACAGTTAGTAAAAGTACTACAATACCAGGAAGGAAGATCGGGTTGTTGATGTTTGTCTGCCATTCTCGCTCTCTCTGCATAGCGTGCGTGAATGCGCTGATGACGTTTCCTGTCTGCGCGTACAGGGTGCGCAGAGGTATGCAGATACTTATGTTGACAGGCAGGTAGGAAAGTCAATTAAAACGCTCTAATCGAGCGTTTTGATTGGGCGAACATTTCTTGGTCCTAGGCCTTCTACAGAATATATAAATACAGATAAATAAATTTAGACCACTTAACTTAATGATTGCTATCAGGACTTTCAACCAGCATAACAAAAAATGTTTCTGAAGACAATCACCTATTGCACCTTTAAGTTTGATACAACTCACTTTAGGAGTTTTTAAAGCAGGGGTGGGCAAACTTGGCCTTTCCAGGCCACTTTCCTTCAGAGTTTAGCTCCAATCCTAATCAAACACACCTGAAGCTAATCATTGTTTTCAAGACTACTAGAAGGCTACAGGCAAGTGAGTCATATCAGGGTTGGATCAAATATCTGCAGGAAAGTGGCCTGGAAGGGCAAGTTTGCCCATCACTCTTTTAAAGGAACACTCCACTATTTTTGAAAATAGGCTCATTTTCCAACTCAAAAAACAGTTGAGTTTTACCGTTTTCTCTGGGTCTGGCGGTAGCACTTTTAGCTGCAGCTTAGCATAGATCATTGAATCTGATTAGACCATTAGCATCTCACTCAAAAATGACCAAAGAGTATATATATTTTTCCTATTTAAAACCTGACTCTTCTGATTACATCGTGTACTAGACCGACGAAAATGAAAAGTTGCAGTTTTCTAGGCTGATTAGGCTCTTATTCCGGCGTAATAATCAAGGAACTTTGCTGCCGCACCATGGGTGCAGTAGGCACAATGATATTACGCAGCACCTGAAAATAGGCTAACTTCCACCAACATAACCAACGGGACCACCTGCTTGCACAGGGAGCATGCCTTCCGTTGGAAGTTACCTAGCTGGGGACTATTTTCAGGCGCTGCGTAATATCATTGCGTGAGCCTGTCGGGCAGAGTGGTGATACATTTTGGTAGCCTGACGTGAAAACACCATACCCCGGGACGTCGGCTAGCGAGTATTTGCGAGCCCTGTAACCATATAAAAAAAACCTGAATAACCTTGAAGTAAAAATTAATAACTGACATAGATAATATACACACTGATATTTTTTTTTCTAAATAAAAAAGGGTCCCACTTATATTAAGTGCCTTGAAGGGTTAGTTTCACCCAAAAATGAAAATTCTTTATTTACTCACCCTCAAGTCTTTTCAAACACTAAGACCTCCGTTCTCTGCGACACAAATTAAGATATTTTTGATAGAATCTAAGAGCAGATTATTTGAACAGATCTCCTGCTACTTTTTCTTACTTGGAACATTTCAGTTGCTCGTTGCGGGTCCTATGCAGGCTCAGACAGCTCCAGATTCTCACAATATATTTGTGTTCCGAAGAGTAACTGAGTTCTTATGTTTTGAAACGACATGAGGTGAGTATCATGACAGAATTTTCCATTTTGGGATCATATGACCCCTTTAACTACTATGTACTTACATTTCAATTAATAATTTGGTACAATCATTTGTGTACATACATGTAATCTGCATGTAATTACATCTGTAATTCATTTATGTACTTACATTTATAATTACACTGTTGACCCTTACACCTTAACCCACCCTTAAACTAGGGCTGTGCGATTAATCGAAAATCGCGATTTGAGCGTGCGCGGTTTCTAAATCGCTTTATAGCACGATTTTCCGCGCCCCGACCTCCCGCAGTATGCTATCCAAAACAACCAGAATGCAGCGCGCCTAAATGGAGCAAGAGAACAGAACAGACCGGGCAGGGATACAAACGTAACGCCAGGTTCACACAATCCGTCTGTGGTGTGTATTTTTTCCCCGCCCATGTTAACGGATCAGAGCGTTCACACTGCACACGACTGTGGTCCGGCAGTGCGCTCCAGGAGCAGTGCGCGTCTGCAGCAGTCATGCTGCGATCGTTTCCGCACAGAATCTATTTCTGCTGTGCTGCACGCGCTGAATTAAAGTGACAGTGCATTATTTTTTTTTTTCCCCCGGCGGTAAAAATTAACATGGATTGACACGAAAATGTAGTAATTATATCATAAATGCATATAATTAAAGTCTACGGTTTCATGGTCAACACATGGCTTTTTGGCTAGATTTAAAACAAAAAAAGTGCACTTTTAGATAAACAAGGAAATAATAAATGGCACTCGTGGTGGTAGTTAAACAAAAATATATTTATTGAGTTTAAACGTGAATATATCTATGAAAGATTGTATTACTGTACTGTGATAAAAGAGAATCACAATGCTGAAAAAGCATTTTCAGAAACAACGTTTGGATTTGAAATCAAAATAATGGATACATTTTGTGTTTGTGGTAAACAGCCGCGGATAAGGAGTGGACTGCAAACGCGTCCTGTGTGAAAGTAAAATGAGTCCGTGCTGCTTCTGCACCACATACATATACTGTATACGCACTGCAGACGGAGAACGTGTGAACTTGGTGCAACAAATCTAGTTCAACATCTGAGGCAACACCACAAAGGGCTCTATGACCAATGCATGGCAAAGGGCTCTATGACCACTTTAGGGAAGTCGTGGTCTAATGGTTAGAGAGTCGGACCCGTAACCCAAAGGTTGCGGGTTCGAGTCTTGGTACCTGCAGGAATTGTAGGTGGGGGGAGTTAATGTACAGCACTCTCTCCCACCTTCATCCAATGACTGAGGTGCCCTTGAGCTAGGTACCGAACCCCCAACTGCTCCCCGGGGGCCGCAGCGATATGGCTGCCCACTGCTCCGTGTGTGTTCACGGTGTGTGTGTGTGTTCACTGCGTGTGTGTGCTACTTTGGATGGATCAAGGCCGAGCACTAATTTCCATTTTTTTTAAATCCCTGGACACGGGATTTTTTTTTCTGCCATATGTCTATTCTGGAGACATTTTGTTACACCTTTACTTAGTAATTATTTTGCCTTATGTCTGTTCTAGAGACATGTTACAGCTTTTTGATAAAGCCCTAATTGGTTTTCTTTTGGAAATATGATTCAAATTCACACTGAATGCATTAAATGACTGTAAAGCATGTCTGTGTGTGTCAAAATCATGATTAAAATCGAAATCGCAAAATTTATCAAAGAAATCGCGATAGGTTTTTTTTGTCCATATCGCACAGCCCTACTTTAAACCTACCCATACCACCAAACCTGTCCCTAACCTTACCCGTTTCCCACCTCATTAGCAGCAAAAGTGTTTTGCAATACAAGAGGAACACAATAAGTACATTGTACTTATTTTTTGATGTAAGTACATAGTAGTTAAGGCCACTTAATATAAAGTGGGACCAAAAAACCTAATGAAAATGATAAAAACAACTAAATTACTAAAACTTTAACTAAAAGTTTTAGTTTTTAAAATCTTTTTCCGTTCAAAACTGAGTGATGGAAGTTTTATTCAAGCTGGGCACGTCCTTCAAGTTCAGTGCATGCCCAAGCAAACTACTGCTAAAAGCAGACACATACAAAAGAGCATTTGTCCTCTCCTCACTCTCGCAAATACAAGTTCCCCGCCCTCATACGGCGAACTTCCATTCATAAAATTAGAACCTCTTGCCACCGGGTTCAAGGCTTGGACAGCCATACCTGGTGTTTCAAGTTGGGTTCTAAATATGTTAAAATGAGATTAATTACTCCAGTTCGCTGGCAGGCCACCTCGTTTCAGAGGTATTATTGATACTTCGGTACAGGACAACAAAGCTCATGTTCTTCGGTCCGAAGTACAAAAATTGCTTGCAAAATGTGCCATGGAAACGGTACCTCTAGTGAACAGCGTGTCAGGCTTTTCAGCCGCTACTTCCTCGTGCCAAAGAAAGATGGTGGGCTAAGACCTATTCTAGATCTCAGACTTCTGAATCGATCTCTTATCAGATGGCAATTCAGGATGTTAACTTTGAAACAGATCTTCGCGTAGGTTTGTCCCGAGGACTGGTTTCTGACAGTGGATCTGAAAGATGCATACTCTCACATCCACATAACCCCCCCCACAGACCGTTCTTGAGATTCACGTTCGAGTGGCCTATCAGTACACAGTCCTATCTCTGGCCCCTCGCACTTTTATAAAGTGCATCGACGTGGCTCTTTCCCCTCTGAGACATATGGGAATCCGCATCTTGAATTACCTCGACCATTGGCTGGTTTTAGCCAGATCAGAACGGGAACTAATCGCACACAGATCACTGCTGCTCAGCCATCTGGAGTGCCTCGGGCTGAAAATCAACCTGCACAATAGTCATTTGTCTCCCAGACAGCGAGCGGTCTTTCTGGGGACTGTGATAGACTCTGCCCGGATGCGGGCATGGCTTACGCAGGAACGTTCCCTGGCTATTCGGCGACTGGCGGCATCTTTCAAGCCAGGGACTCCACGTCCCCTCAGGATGTTCCAGAGAATGCTCTGCCTAATGGCAGCCACCTCTTCTGTGATTCCTCTAGGCCTGCTTCATATGCGGTCTCTTAAATTTTTGCTCAAAGCCCATGTCCCGTCCCATGCCTGTCACCTAGGCCAGTTTTACGTCAGGGTAACCCATCGCTGTATCAAAGCTGTGGCCCCTTGGACAACTTCTCGCCTGTTCCAACCAGGCGTGAGAGTTGGGACTAACCTCCAGGAGGAAGGTAGTTATAACAGACGCCTCCAACACTGGTTGGGGTGCTCTGTTAGAGGGCTATTCAGCGTCCAGCTCCTGGTCGATCCACGAGCGGTGCCTCCATATTAACTACCTCGAAGATGATGGTGGTTTTTCTGGCCCTAAAAACCTTCCTGTCAGCCTTAAGGGGGCCCCACATCCTGGTCAGAACGGACAACATGATGGTGGTAGCCTATATCAACCACCAAGTTGGTCTCAGGTCATGTTCACTTTACAGGATGGCTTGACGCCTCCTACTTTGGGCACAGGGAAAACTCCTCTCAATCAGAGCGGTTCATGTGCCGGGCAGTCTGAACCTTGGTGAAGACATGCTGTACAGAGGCAATGTAGCTCCGGGAGAATGGACACCACATACTCAGATGGTTCAGGAAATCTGGTCTGTCTTCGGGAGGGCAGAGGTTGACCTCTTCGCCTCAGAAGACAACTCTCACTGCACGACTTATTTTTCCATGCAGCGAGATGCGCTGGCCCATGATTGGCCCAGCTCTTGCCTGTACGCCTTTTCCCCCCCGATTGCCCTGCTTCCTCAGGTCATCAGGCGGGTCAGGGAAGTCGGTTGCTCCTTTCTCCTGGTGGCCCCACTTTGGAAGAACGAAACTTGTTTCCCTGAGTTAGTGCAGCTGTCAGCAGCTGCCCCATGGCCGATACCATTATGGAGGGACCTTCTCTCCCAGGTGGCATGATTTGGCACCCCCGGCCAGAGCTGTGGAGCCTTTATGTCTGGACCCTCGACAGGAGTCTATACAACTCCCAGCAAGAGTGAGCAACACCGTTTTAGAGGCTAGAGCACCGTCTACGAGGCAACTTTACGCCCTTAAATGGTCAGTCTTCTGTGACTGGTGTGCATCATGAAACCTAGGCCCGGTGCAACTTTTTTTCGCAAGAGTTGCTGGACAACGGGCGTGCCCCTTCTACGCTCAAAGTTTATGTTGCAGCCATCGTACTGAATCATTCTCTCGATGCTAGCCAGTCAATCGCCAGAAACGACTTGGTCGTTAAGTTCTTGAGGGGCGCCCGGAGATTGAATCCTCCTCGTCCTCAGACCGTGCCAACCTGGGACTTGTCCATAGTCCTGAGGGCCCTACGGAACCCTTCCCTTTGAGCCACGTGGATTTTGTCTATTTAATCTGCCTATTTCTCCCCAAGGGTGGAAATGGTTATATCTGCAGTCCTCAGCTGTGCTCGGGACTCAGTTTGGCTCATGTTCTTTAGGGGTCCTTAAACTAGTGCTCCCTGGGCTCGCCCCATTCAGCCAACCTGCAGCCCATGTCGCTTAAGACCACCCTCTTTATGGCATTAGCATTGGTCAAGCGAGTGGGTTACTTGCAGGCACTGTATTTTCAATCAGTGCTTCCTGTCTTGAATTTGGGCCCAATGACTGTAAGGTCGTCCTCAAGCCAAGACAAGGTTATGTACCTAAAGTGCTCTTAACTCCATTTAGAGCACAGGTTATTACCCTTCTAGTACTCCCCGCTGCAGATGGTGAGCAGGGTCCTAATCCACTCTGCCCGGTTAGGGCTCTTAGAGCGTATGTTGAGTGCTCTGGTCTTTTCAGACAAACAGAGCAGCTCTTTGTCTGCTTCGGAGGCCACAGTAAAGGGATGCTGGTTACGAAGCAGAGACTTTCCCCCCTCCCCCTCCCGGCTGGATAGTACATCTAGTAGCCTTTTGGTCTTTGCCTCAGAAGGCTTGGAATGCCCCATCGGTGTGAGGGCCCACTCCACCAGAGGAATGGCCTCCTCCTGGGTGTGGTCCAGCGGAATTTCTATAAGTGAGATTTGTAGCGTCTGGACCAATCAGACACACCATTTTTCATTTGATTTAACAAATCAATTATTCATTAGATTAACAAACGTTCACAGACCCCTCACCCAATAAACATACTGGGTGCCAAGTTGTCTGTGAACAAGGCCCAGGACCCTGGTTACCATGGCAACCCTGACACCAGATACATTTTTGACCTAATGGCATGTTGAGAATTACCCCTCTCACTACACTTTCCATAGAAGAGACACAATGCACAATAAAAATGGACTCTTCTCTAATTAATTCATAGGAAAACCTTTCTTTGAATGAACACACTATCCTTCAAGTCATTGTTATGTTGTCTTTGAGATTTTTTAAACTGTTTTATGCGGTCTTAGATGGACCATTCCATTCCTGTCATCATACCTATATTAATCCTCACATGTTTATAGCTATGATTCGCCTTCTGATGAGCTAAACTAGCGTGTTATTATCTGTTTGGTACATAGCAAATATATCGTGTCTGAGAATCTTTTAGTAATTCGATTCAAGTTCCAGTTGCAAATTACCATGCCCTCACACAAGGTCATAAACCCTCCACATTGCACCGTTCCCGCTTGAATTTCCGCTTTTCTCTTGGCCAGCCCTCTTGAGAGCGTGAATCTCGCAGACTTTACAGGCGGGTCACATTCAGTGCCCGCCCCGGAGTCGGTGTTCTGTTATGTTTGAGAAGATGTTAGCTAACAACGCTCCAGGACATCCTAATTTTGTGCAGGCCTTCGGCCTTTGATTTTCCTCACCAGATCTCTGACGCAAATGGTTCTTTTGTCATCAAACCAACGTCACAGATCACTTGAACCTTCAATTGGGCACAAACCTCTCCTTTCAGACAGAGAGACGTGCAGTATTCAAACTTAGTCTTATTAATTGATACCTTTGGCATCATTTGTACCTTTTTACAAAGGTGTGTTTGAACTAAGAACCTGACGTATCCCTGAAGGCTTAGATTTGCTGAATATGCAAATGGTTCCATAAGTTCATTCCTTATTTCTCTCCTTTTTACTGCCTAAACTTTAACTCCTTTTCCTATACTATATGTATGTGTGTGTGTGTGTATGTGTATGTTAGACCAGTTTAAGTGTTTATGTAGTATGTTAGACTAGTTTAAGTGTTTATGTAGTTAATAAAGTCTTACTTGTATCACACTTGACGTGGTTCATTGTTTGCTCATAACTGGAGTCACTTAATCCTGCAGATTTATGCTACAAGCTTTTGTAGAATTGTACAGTAAGAAATTTATTTCCCTTAACCAGGAAATTAATTTTCTTAGAATTGACAAGACAGTTGACTCTGAGTGGTCAGTTAAATATCTACAGTGGATCTAATATATGAATATTTAATTATAGCTAGTTATGATTAATTATTCATATTTCCCCATGAGCTGATTCGCTACAGATTTGTCCGGCCACCAGCTGGTCATCGCAGTCCACATTTGACAGATTCTATAATTTAGACGTCCTTGCCCTGTAGACACAGATTTTGTCTATTTAATCTGCCTATATCTCCCCTAGGGTGGAAATGGTTATATCTGTAGTCTTTAGCTGGGCTTGGGACTCAGTTTGATTTATGAATGTGCGGCCGCCAGCTGGTCGTTGCCGTCCTCTTTGATAGATTTTATATTTAGACGTCCCTGCCCTGCAGGCATGCATTTGTCTGTTTTATCTACATATTTCTCCCTAAGGGTGGAAATAGCTATATCTGCAGTCATCAGCGGTGCTTGGGACTCAGTTTGGCTCATGTTCTTTAGAAGTCCTTAACTGAAGTGCTCCAAGACTGGGCTCGCAGAGCAGGTCATTCTGTATCTGCTCATAGCACGGCGTGATTGGATGCAATCCCCATACACAACGTGAGAGAACGTTCAAAAGGGAACGCTCCAGTTACTGACGTAACCTTGGGAATGAGCGTTGTGTCACTTGCTGTGCTATAAGCTGCACGCTAAATGATGACTGTCGCTTCAATCGAATAATTCTGATGAAATGGCTCTCCGAGCTGACTTATATAGGGGTCGGCTCCGCCCATTCTGGCAGGCTAGAGCGCCATTGGTTTGTGCAGCTACACAAACGTGAACAATCCAAGCTTCAGGTATCCACGTAACAGGAGTTTCCCCATACACAACGCTCATTCCCTTATCTCAGGGAAACGAGGTTACGTTTGTAACCGGAGCGTTCTCAGTTCATGACCCCTTTAATTTTTTTATCAATATTGCGGTATAGAACGCATGGATCTTCAGAGACAAAATATTAAAATTCAATTATTCTTAACTTGACATGGCATCATAAAACATGCTGTGCTCATGGTGCAACACACAAAATAAATTTAAGATATGTTGCAATAGCCAAAGATATCTGTCTGACGCATGAGTATATAGACCAGATGGATTGTGAGAAAGCTTATTATATGAATGGCCCCCAAGTCATATAGTGGAATAATATCATGCACATTAGGCTATTTCTCAAAACAAGGCTGTAAACAGGAAACTCAGAGCGGTCATGTGTAGCTTTATGTCATGAGAAATTATTTTTTGATGAATTCTATTTTAGCTCATTGTCTATGAAACCTACAGTAATTTTCAGAACTCAAATTCCTTCAAAGTTTAAAAGAGCATTTATTGAATCTAAGCTGATTAAAAAAAGGCTGACATCAGAAACCTAAAACATCTATCTATCTATCTATCTATCTATCTATCTATCTATCTATCTATCTATCTATCTGTCTATCTGTCTGTCTGTCTGTCTGTCTGTCTGTCTGTCTATCTATCTATCTATCTATCTATCTATCTATCTATCTATCTATCTATCTATCTATCTATCTGTCTGTCTATCTGTCTATCTGTCTGTCTGGCTGTCTGTCTGTCTGTCTGTCTGTCGTCCTGTCTATTTATTTGTCTCCATCTTCAAAACTTTTTAATAGCCAAAATTCTAATTTGTATTGGAATCTTGGAACAGTTTAAATCTAAGTCCGGAACTGAATTTAATTCACATTCAATTCTGAGGGGCAAACAATAGAAAATGAAAAATTGGTTTTACTTCTAGTGCTTGGATATTTGGTTGTGTGTGGGCAAAATCTTAAAATTGATTCTAATATTACAAATAATTTTTTTTATACAAATAACAGTTTTTCTCAGTCGCTTTGGTGCATTTCTCAGATCAGAAATGAAATTCTCAAAACGACTTGTTCAACCTCCACATCATCTAGTCACTTGTGCACATCATAAAAGCAGTTTCTCATTCTTTTGAACAAGTTGTGATTGCTTTGGTATATTCATGCAATTGATTATGTACAATTGCTGTTTCCTACATTATCAGTTGCTAATGTCATGTTGCTCAAAATGTACTATATAGTTCTCTGTGCAACAGTCTTATCCCCCAAAACATCTAGTAATCAGTTCATCATATGAGTCATTAAATGCTAAATGGTTGATCTAGTTGTCATAAACTGTCAAGCATATTTTCTACACATTTCTATTAGACTTTTTGTAAATTTGCCATAAATTGTGCAGGTGAATCTTGACTTTCACTAATGAAGATAATGTAGATCAGCTAATGATAAACCAATTCTCTGAAATAGCTCAAAGGTGCATCTCATGAACCTTCAATTGGAAAGCATACATAGACAGAGGACAACACAAGAGTTAGAAATTCTGACAATGGATATTTCCTCCCCATTGGCCTGGCAAAACAACAGTAGCTCTGTGGCCAATGACATATTTCAACCACGCCTTCTGCTTTTGGTCAGGTTGAAGCCAGCCTCATCCACATACAGTATATGAAGTTGTGAGATGGTTCACTTGACTCCAATTCCACATTGCATTGCAAGGGAAGATATTCGTTGTGATGTAGATGAGAATCTGTGGCCCGACTGACTGGCACCTCAGGAGGTGTAGACAGACTGCACTGCAATTCCTCATACAGTACTGCATGCAAAAGCAAAGTTCTGCTTAAGGGTTGTTTTCTGTGTTTGCCTTTCTAATTTTGTATTTTTGCCTTTGTGCCCATATTTCTTTTCTATATCACAATGACGTTGTAATGATTTTTTGTCAGCCCACTAGTAAAGTGTAACTGTGAATCCTATCCAGTCTCTTTCAATCAATATTCCACATACAGTAATGTGTAAATTTGTACTTTTGAAATGGATATATGGCATTCATAAGAAGTGCAGCCTTCTGCATTTCAATATAGTAACTGTCTTCCAAACTGTTGCCATAGTTTACATCAGGACAGATAATACTAACAGAGTGCATTTTGACTTAGAATCTTGTTTGTGAACAATGACACAAGGACTTTTCATTCTGATGGCACTGATATGTATACATGGACATAAATACTTACTTTTGAGAGATGAACTAAAGATTTTTAGTAAGTTACAGGCTTTTGCAGATAATCCATTGTGTGGTGCTGTTTGTATGAATTGTTTTGACAAATGCACATACTACTTTGCAAATATTAAGGATGATTCGAGAAATGCACCAAAGCTACTGAGAAAAAAGTAAAGATCCTCTAATTTTATAAATATCCAGCTTTAATTGGCTCCTAAAAATTAAGCAGCAGTCTGTGTGTCCTTAAACAGATAAAGGTTGAAACTACATTTCCCATCATGCATGAGATGCATTAGGATGTTGATGTTTTAGCTGGAATACTGAAAGGAGGGAGCTCAGAGCTGCACACACCATCCAAAACATTCACACATAGAGCGTGAATCACTGAGCACGCGCACTCATACAGCTCAGATACCAGTCCACGCAGCCAGTGATGTCGGCACTCTAATCTCCACTCCGATTGGTGGATGGACGCCTGTCAAACACAGTTTGCAAGTCTTGTTCTCAACAGTTGGACAACACAGCCCCGGCGATCAGGGCTACTGCTGTGTCAGAAGGGGTAGCGCAGCGAGAAGTGCACAGAGGAACCTTAGCTGCTCTCTAGTGCGTCCTCACCACACATTTCCTCTCCTTGGGATAAGGAACGGTCGTCGGGACTCGCTGCAGACAGCATGCAGCACAGATCCTCGATGAATACGGGCTTTAACTGTCAGGTAGGAGGATGGAGCGTCCCGAGAGCCAGGAGTGTCTCTGGCGTGTCCTTGAGGTTGTTTGCATGCATCTGTTGAGACGTGGTTGATTCAGCGTTGAGTTCTTGTTATATAATGGTTAAAGATGTCTTTTTCATCCTGGTTGTTAAAGGTTCATCTTTATCTTCTCCTACACTCTTTCTATCAATCTTCCTGTTTGCGTGTTCTTGGAGCTATTTTAGTACCTCCTTCCCACGGTTTCTCCATTTCTCGTCTTTTCCTCACTCTCCTCGTGTCCTTTTCATCTTTCATCTCTGAGGGAAATGCATTGTATCTGGTTGTCAGAAGGGATGAATCTGGTTCAAATGGAAGGGAACAGCTTTAGAAGGAATAAAGGAGCTGATGTGTACACAAATGTGTGTCAGTATTTATTCTGAGGACATAAATAGCATATACAGAGAGAAAAGATAAAGACAGCACGGTCAGAGGAAGAAAATATTGTATCCAAGAGCAGAAAATATTTAGGTTGATGACGAACGAAGCTGTAAATATGCATTTTAATTATGCTAATGAGGCACGGGCTGTTTGTGTGAGCATCATGCTAGTGTGCGCCGCTTTCGGCTTGCTGGAAAGATGCTGATACCGATCCTTCCATTGCCATGGAAACCACAGCCATCTGTAGGGATCAGTCCCGCCGCTCTCGACCAATCGAACGGCTCAGATCCCATTCATCCCCCCTCAGCCTCTTCAGCCACCCCAAATAATCCCCTCTCTCCCCGCTTGCGGTTGTTGCTGCACAATCACACGGTTTTGAAGACTTACATCTCTAGGACAGACGAACAGAGTGGGTGAATAATGTGACTGATGGCTGGTGACACACTGTTCTGTTTCGGCTGTTTAAAGTGTCTGGCGTCGTGATCTGGCTCTGTGCTGAAGAGTGATCTTCTATGGAGAAGACTGCGTGCAGCAAACGCATGTTATCATTTAATAAGGTTTCATAGGCAGAACTGGGTCACAAGGTACCATGACCCAGAAAACTGCAGAGCTTTGTGTGCTTAAGATTAACAGGAAGTGATAGCATTTCGGTTTACAAAGGCCTGTTTATGGCAAATCCAGTGTGACAAAGCAACACAAAATTATAAAATGACCACATTTTTTTTCACCAATGGACATATTTGAGTTTTGCTCTAAATTATGACACTGTCCAGCTATGAAAACTGTAGGCCCCCCACCCTTCCCATTCATGCATCAGTTTTCCATCGGTGGCCACGCTGTCCTTTAGATTTGTACTGCATCTGTTGTTGAATATTTAACGATTTTGGACAATATCAGTATTATTTTAGTATTTTTTGCATCGTTTTTTTTTTTTTTTTATTAGTTTTTGACATTTTTATTAGATTTTTTTAACAAATGCTAAGTAGTTTTAATTTATTTTTTAATTTTAGTACCTTAATGTATCAGTTAGTTGCCAAAGAAACATTTACATTTTTTCATTTAATATTTATATTTTTATTTTATTTAAGTTTTTTTTCAGTTACCAAAAATTTTTTTAATTGTTTTTCTTAATGATAACAATATAAAGGTTATTTAATTTGCTAATTTCTCCTCTTTTTACTGAGTTATCGTTAAATAACCACAATTTAATAACACTGTATTTGTAAACATAATCTTAAGCAAACCTCAATGTGAATATCTTTTTAATATTGTATTATAATGTATTATTTATAATGTACATTATAATGTTGTGATGCCTAAATTTACTGACCATTTAAACTATTAATAATTAAAATTTTTGGTGTTTTATGTTTAATTAATTTAGACAAAATAGTATGGAATTTTAATAGTTATCTGCTATAGCATGAAAATAATTATGGGAAAGAATTTTAATATCTGTGGCTTCCATAATAAATCAGGTTTATCCCGATCGTTAACCAATAATGGATCAATTCAGTATGATGTTAAATAAATAGTCTATAGAGATGCATTGTTTTGTTTAAAAATCATGTTTTGTGTGCCATAGATTCAGATTTGTAGAGAATATGACTTAAAATCCCCATGACATTAGAAACGATACGCCCCCAACTTCCTGTTTCAAAAGGAAATACATCAACAAGGGACAGAAAACTGCACTCATTAAGCCATTTCATGGGGTCTTCACTGTTAAACTTCCATTGTATATTTACGCTGTACTTTCGAGAGAACATCGCCTGAATGAGCCTCCAGACCCTCAACTACAGTTCAGCTACAGCTGACTGGACATCCCTCCTCAGAGGCGACTCTGTCTGCTCTGAATTTAGGAGTGAGAATCATTAGTCTAGGAGTATCTGATCTTCTTTCATCTCCTGCAGACCCTTCTAGAGAAGCATTGTGATGAATTCATGGTGTTATACAAATCCCAGCACAATTCTCAGCTTGTTGTAGTTTGGTGATTACTCTTCGCATTAAGCTTCCTTGATAACACAGAGTGTAAAGCAATCCGGCATCAATCTTCTAAAGTCTTAAAGTCACTCATTATAGCTCACTCGCTCCGGATGGAGCAGAAAAGTAACATCCGTCACACACAATATATTACCTTTTTATCCGCTATTAACCGTTTCCATAAGGCCGTTATGATCTGATGCTAGATCTGGTCTTGTCATAAAAACATGCATTTTTTGGATTATACATCCTTGTGTCCTCATAATGCCTCGCTGTGTCAAAGCCAATTTGAGTTTTGCGTTATTAGCAGAAAGAGTTGACTGAGGTCTGCTTAGATGCAGACAGAAGACTTTGAGAATGCTATCAGGGCTGAAGAATGAAGATGTTAGTGTAAATTCAGACTATAATTCTTACCGGAAGGCACAAAAGAGCCTTTCAGAGTAGGATCTCTTACTATTCAGTCTGCTGTCTGATGAGATCCATTGCTATTCAGGAATGTAGTGTGAATATACATGTCCATGCACTTCTGCAGAGTTAATGGATGCTGTTTAGAGAACACAAACAGTTCTGGCTCTGGAATTTCCTGCAAGATGTTCAATCTGCCAGGAAAAAATGACTCTACAAACCACAGGAGTAAAATATATGGAAGCTTAATGCATTCACAACAACATTTGTCTTTTATTTATGTTGATTTGTTTAGTTCACTATTGTTCGAACTAGTGTTGTTACGGTACCAACATTTATGTATTCGGTACCAATACCAGTGACAATCCACGGTTCTCTGTACCAGTTTCGGTACCAAAGCAAAACACAAAAACGTGCTAACTGAACAACATTATTTTTTTATTAATAACGGTAAACAAAAATAAAATGTACAAAACCAATGCCATTCTTTATATTTATTTAAAGTCCCCCTGTAGTGAAAATCAAGTTTTTTATGTTATTTATTTGTCTATGTGGTGTTTTTAATATGCTTTTAGACAAACCATGTGCCAATCTATTAATCAACAAACACCATTGCTGAGTATTTCCTCTTTAAAACTGTAGTTTCCCAAAGGCAATCACAGAAACCCAGTTTGAAACAGCCTTTGATTTGTTACGTCACAAAAATCAATAACCAATCACGTCAAGGGATCCATTCCTATCACTAGCATGCAAAATATACCAATACCAGCACAAAACCAAAAATAAATCAGAGCAAAAAACCCATGAAGCTGTGGTTTAATGTGAATTTAGAACCGCTAACTTATATAGCATTATAACCCGTGACAACAGTGTAAAAGTAGCCCGGAGTCAGACCCACCTCTCCCACATCGGCGTCTGCACTTCACACGCGTATGTATGCTTGCGGGCGCAGATTAACAATCACAAACGGCTGTATTCGAGTCTTCAAGGCATTTTAGGACACAACATCGTCAAGTAAGTAACTTTAACGAATGTTACAGTATTCACTGTAGTTGTCCGCTAGTAAAAACTGTTTTATCAGTCATTATCTGTGTATGCCATTGTTTAGCGGTTACTAGATTTCAGTGAATCAGGAGGCACTGGCTGGTGTGACTAAGTGGAGGGGGGACTAATTTGCATATTCATAGATCCACGTAAAGTAAATGAGGCAAGGGTGTTGAGTTACATTCAAGCTATTTTAATGAATGAGAAAATTATTTTCACAAGAAAAAACATTTAAATATGTAATTTTGATGACCAAAGATAAGTTTTAAGGGATAAAATATTTGACTACAGGGGGACTTTAAAATTGTGTTTCAAGTTTTTCCACAAGTAATAAAAGTATGAAAAAAGTAAACAAGTTTCACACAAAAGTGTCATATTTCTGCTGCCGCCGAAAAACAACTGTAAACTGTTGTCTGTTTTAGAGTTTGCTGGGGTGTTTCATGATCTTCCTCAGCCTGCAGCTGTAAAAGGAAAATATAATATACTTAAGTAAAGCAATGGGCTGAGTCTGACCAAATGCAATATTAGATCATTGACACCAGCTAAAATTTTACTTTTCAGTAAATAATAAACCTCAGCTTTTGTAATAAATTTAGATAAGATTAAATATATTAAGTGTATATCAAATAGATGGAAACTGTAGTATAAAAAACACTTAGATAACATTACTGTTACGGGGCTGACGAGACGTGAGACATGCGGATCCATGTGCAAGCTTAATTAAAGCAGAGGAGGTCAGAAACATAGGCAGGGTCAAACAGTGGCAAAGAGGTATATGGTGGGCAAGAATAATCCTAGGGCTAGCGAAGTTCAACGATCGGTGAACAGAATCAAAAGGGTGAGACTAGAGTGATAAATCCAGGAAAACAGGCAAAGATCAGAAACCGTGAAAACAGACAAGGCAAGGCAAGACTAGGCTAAGGCAGGGTAAAGTAACGAGGGCTCTGTAGTGTAGTTATCAAATGATAAGCGCTAAACAATACTCGGCACCGGGAAGGGATCAGAGTGAGTGTTAAATAGTGAGTGAGTGATATGAAACAGCTGTGTGCAATCAGTGCTGTGTGCAATCAGTGAAACAGCTGTGTGCAATCAGTGCTGTGTGCAATCAGTGCAATGGATGATGGGATATGTAGTCCGGGGTGATATGCAACAGTGTGTAGTGCGAGAGTCAATGAAAATGGAAAGGGTGACCTCTGATGGCTAGCAGACAGAAGTTTATGGACTGGATACGTAACAGAGCCCCCCCCCCCAAGGAGCGGCTTCCAGACGCTCCAAAACACTTTACGATTCCGGAGGGCGATGGAGTGGAGGCGGAACAGGGGGAGGGATGGAGGGCCAGGTCCACCTGGAAGTGGAGAGACCGAGAACTGAGGCAGAACCAGCGGAGCAGAGAACCAGGGCGGAGCCGGCAGCACAGGTGGAGCTGAAGACCACCAGAGCCAGACAGAAGACCACCACGGCGGAGCAGAGGACCACCAAAGCCAGACAGTAGACCACCACGGCGGGGCAGAGGACCACCATGGCGGAGCAGAGGACCACCACGGTGGGGCAGAAGACCACAACGGCGGAGCAGAGGACCACCACGACGGAGCAGAGGGAACAGGAAACCCCCCTGGTGATAGTTAAAACCACACCTATCAGGAGACCATGGCGGAGACTGTAATAATGAGAGAGCAGAGACAGACAACACAGATAGAACATTGGGGTTGATAGACAAGGCGTTCAGAGGCAGCCTTCTTGGCTGGGTTGGGACAGGAAAGAAGTTCACAAACGACCTCCTTGGCCGACACAAAGCATGCAAAGAATTCACAAACGGCCTCCATAAACGTGACAGGACAGGATGAGGATTCCCCGACTGCCTCCATAGCCATGACAGGACCAGCAGGGAGTTAACAAACGGCCTCTATTACTGTGACAGGACCAGCAGGGAGTTCGCAAACGGCCTCTATCGCTGTGACAGGACGAGCAGGGAGCTCACAAACGGCCTCTATTTCCGTGCCGGACGGCAGAGGTTAACGACTGCCTCCTCAGCCTTGACAGTTAGACCAGACGAGTTCTAGGCGCCCTCCTTGCCGGAACAGGAACAAACAGAGATTCATAGAAGGCCCCTTGTCCGGAACAGACCAGGCAGAGAGTTTCATAGATGGCCTCCGTGGCCAGAACATGAACAGGCAGAGATTCCTAGGCGGCCTCCTTGGCCGCAAAGGCAGCCTGACATGCGTTTCTGTCGCCACCACCATGCAAGGAGCTTGAAGCGAGCACCGCCGTATCTTGAGGTTCTGCAGCATGCGCCCCCCCTCTGCGAAGACTGCAGTTGGTATCATGCCTCTGGAGCCAGCAGCGGACACCGCTACTCAGAGGGTCTGCGCGTATGCCGCCACCTCCTGGAGATGTTGTGCCAGTTCCGCTGCCTCTAGCAAATCGTCGTGGCGTACGCGGCCCAGATGCACCACAAGCGATCCCCATTGTGTGAAGCACTACAGACAGTGAAATATTCAGAAACGTGGAGGCTGAGAGCGCAATGTTTAGGGATGCCAGCTTGCCGTGCCGACACCACGGGGTCCTCCCGCTGGAGCCAGTATGGGATCTGAGAACTGACCTGGGATACTCTGGTGTAAAAAGACGTGACATGACTCTGGGTGATCAGCTGTGATGCGACGTGATTCTGGATTATCAGCTGTGAATGTGACGTGACTCTGGATGACTAGCTGAGACGTGACGTGACTCTGGACGAACAGCGGAGACGTGACGAGGCTCTGGACGAACAGCCGAGACGTGACGAGGCTCTGGATGAACATCTGAGATGTGACTTGGCTCTGGCAGATCAGCTGTGACTTGACTTGACTTGACTCATGATGATCAGTTGTGACTTGACTTAACTCATGAAGATCAGCTGTGACTTGACTTGACTCCTGACGATCCGCTGTAACTTGACTTGACTCCTGACGATCCGCTGTGACTTGACTTGCCTCATGAAGATCTGCTGTGACTTGACTTGACTCATGACGTTCAACTGTGACCTTACTTGTCTCATGAAGATCAGCTGTGACTAGACATGACTCATGAAGATCAACTGTGACTTGACTTGACTCATGACGATCCGTTGTGACTTGACTAGACTCATAACGATCCGTTGTGACTTGACTAGACTCATGACGATCCGTTGTGACTTGACTAATACTCCATTGACATCAACTGTTACTTGACTTTGACTCATGACGATCAACTGTGACTTGATTGGACTCTGCCTATCAACGGTGACCTTGGGAGCGGTGTGGTAGCGGGGGGGGGGCCGGTGATGATCAACTGTGACTTGACTTGACTCATGACTATCAGCTGTGACTTGATTTGACTCGTGAAGATCAGCTGTGACTTTACGGGGCGCTGTTGTGTCCGCCATTTTGTGAGCGTGCTCCGCTGTCGCCGCCATTTTGTTAGCGTGCTCTAGTGCGGCCGCCATTACACAAGCAGACTCCGTGTCATGTTTCTCCGCAACACCCACAGTGAACACGGAGTCAACACACAGCAAAGCATAATCCAGAAAATTGCTTAGTGAGGAACGGGGACCCTCACGGGTTAATCGTGACATTAAAGGTTCATTTACTCCATCACAAAAAAAAAGTCTATCAGTACACAATCTGGCAGATCAGAATAACACGCAATATCCAGATACTCTTGAATATAGCCTTCAAGGGGGTTTGTGCCCTGCTTTAAGGCTAATAAAAGTTTTGCAGTGTCCATACCTGGCCAATGTCCACATGAAAAGCCGCTGGATCCTTGTGTGGTCGAGTATTCTGTTACGGGGTCTTGACGAGACTGAGACTCCTATCCATCTGCAATGCTTTATTAAAGGGTGTGGTCATGAAACAGGCATGGGTCAGATAATGGCAAACTGGTATATGGCGGGCAAGACACGAGAATAGTCCTAGGGCTAGTGTAGGTCAACGATCGGCGAACAGAATCTAAAGGGCGAGACTAGAGGGGATAAATCAAGGAAAACAGGCAAAGATCAGAAACCGCGAAAACAAGCAAGGCCCAAGACTACAGGCAGGGTAAACTACAAGGGCTTCTGTATTAGATGGCTAGCATACTGATTTCAATGGACCGATACGGACAATTACTAACAATAAACAATAGTTATAGCAATTATTCTTCTTAGGGTTCATTTCAAAATTTACTAATGCATAAAATCAGTTCAATCTGTTAAAATTATTTAATGCACAATGAACAAACATGAATGATCAAGTGTTTGTATTAAATAACATTCACAAACATTTAATGTTTTAAAACAATTAATTTCGTAAGCATATATTGTTCACTCACTGTAAGCTGATGTTAGATAACATGAAGTCGTTGTAAAGTTTATACAGGAGATACAATTTGACTGTACTTTTCTTTAATCCAAACTGTGTTCATATTTAATTTTTAAAGGGATTTTAAAGCCTGTATAAATAAATAAATTAAGCCAAGAACTGTTTTTATGACGGACTGATATGTCATAAACGCTGTTAACCATACATTTGTACATTATCTAACGCGCATATTTTGGATACACAGTTCATTTAAAAGCCTTGTGTGTAAAAATAGTAAATACCATTATGTCCTCCAGTTTTCTTTACACTAATACAAGTTATAGGGGCATTACATAGTTAACAAAGAAACTTAATTCTAATGCTCATTATATTAGAGTTAGTCGTGCTTATGCTAACGATTAACTATGCTAATAACGGCGATGTTTATTTCAATCCGACAATCAAATTAAAATATGGAATAATATTAATTACAGAAGCTCTAAATATTAAAAATTAAATTGAAACTTATCTGCTTGAACTCTTTCATTTGATCCGGGTGTCGGTCTTTAAGGTGTTTTGTTAGTTTGATGTGTTGCTATCCTCCTTTTGAATTCGCCCGTCTCAGTGATTTTATGAAGAGGAGGCAACTGCGTTGTGCACCTTTCGGATAGTGTATCAAGAACCTGGTTGACCGGGTACTCTGTACCACCGGTACTTAAGAAAAGCTGGTACCGTAACGTTTTCATTGTTTTAGTACCGACTTGGTACCGAAATACCGGTTCTTTTGACAACACTAGTTCGAACACGGAAGCAAAGAAACATGCATGTGGGTAGTATATATCTTGGCACCCACATTCAAAGTGTCCCATCTCCGAAAGTGTCTTCTTCCGTTGTTCCTCTTCTGCTTTTAACAGTGGCCTTCTTTGTCATCATTAAATGAAGCATGAGAGGACAGCAAGAGCGTGACACTGGAAAGGATGAAGTGCTGGAGATATTCTCCGGCTGCTGGAGTAAGATAGGCAGCCGTTATCTTCAGGTTCTGGGAGATGTTGGACGGCTAGGTTTTGGACTTGCAATATTTTATTTTAGTTTAGTTTAGTCAATATAAACTTTTTAGGCTCAACAACTCAAATATAACATTTCCTGAATATAATTTTGTTCCATCAGACTCCAGATATTGAGCCTTTCTCTGTTAATTCTCGTCTTTATGTCTTTAGATTTATATAGTCGACAAACAATGATGAACAACAGCAAATTAAATTAAGCGTGAAGCTAATTTTATTTTCTTTATCTAAATTGTTTCCAAAGGGATTCTGAAAAGGGGGCATTGCATACTGGACAATAATAGAGTCAGGTGGAGAAGAGAGGGGTTGGAAAGTAATGGAATCTGTATCAGCTTAAATATTTAGATTATTTTTTTAAATTCAGAATAACATGCAATGATAATTTGTGCACAAACAGAACAAAAACATGTATTAAAATATATATATATATGGTACATTTTGATGCCATTCTGATGTCATGTTGACTTAAGCAACATTCGTGTCTCTAAGCCTGTGGAAATGCTGTGTTTGTTTGTGTTTGTGGAAGACAGGGAGTAGAATCTGTTTTTAAGTATAAAATGAGGTCAGGATGTATTTTTTTAATATTTAATGGAAAAAACGCAGTGGGCTGTTGGCTGCTGTAGTGAATCTTTTTTACTTCCCATGAAAGTATTCACACGGTTATATTCAGTATTTTCAATTATTTTGATAATTTGTGAATTTGCTAGAGCTTATATACAGTATATTCAGACCCTACAATATATATTTATATTATATTAAGAATATTATTGTACCATGGACTTCACTTGGTTCTTCCCTCATGTTTCCCTTGACCAAGTTTTTCCTCGTGTTTTGATTAGTTCATTCTGTTCACCTGTGTTCTTTTAATCTAGTCATTAGTCCCTTGTTTGAGTTAGTATAAGTACTCCCCGTTCGTTCCTTATGTTGTTCGGTATTGTTGGATGTTACCACTGTGTGTGAGACCTTCTTCATCTTGTGGATTATCATTATTATCTTTGTCGTGCCTTCATTCATTCTTGCAGCAGTCGTGTGACACTGGAAGCCCTAGTTTTTACATAAAAAATAAATAAATAAAGTTCTAAATTGCTCTGCTCTGTATGAAACCAGCATGTGAGAGTGACCCTAATCCCTCCCCCACCCCTGTGTGTCATGTGTGTATGTAAATCTGTGTCCACACTCCACATGTGAGAATCTGCTTCATCATTATTCAACACGAGCAGCCGTGGTCATGTGATTCTGTGCGCAGCACACGGCTTAGGCTGAGAGGGACTGCACGACAGAAGGACATAAAATGAAATACAAAGAGAGGAAAAGGATAAAGAAGAAACAAAGTGTGAAAGATTAGGGATGATGAATGAGGCGAATCTCAGATATAATGTCACACCTCAGCTGCAGACAGGAAGCTGCTTATTAGAACTGCGGGACACACTGTTAGCTTTCATTAGGGAGGTCAGAACACACAAGGGGGCGCGAACATATGTGTGTGTGTGTGTTTTCATATGTTTGCACAGGTGTTATCTCCATCAAACAAACTGTGTCTACAGTTTTTTTCCCCTCCGTGTCTCCATGTCGTTATGTGTTATACTAATGACGTGTTTTGCCAGACGTGTTGATGAGTTATCAGAATATCTGTGTGCATGTGTGTCCTTCATCTCTCCTCCAAGAACAAGATGGAGAGATTAGGGCTCATTTTGATGACATCACAGGCAGACTGAATGGAGCTTCCCATGAGCCTTCTGGGCTGAGTTGCCATGGTAATCTATATAGATCACCCTGGATTCCCATTTATGATTTCTTTGCAGGTGTGAGTCTAACCACACACACACACGGATGCATCACAGCTCAAGAAAATGACTCACCTTGGCAGTGATGCTCTGAGATGGTTTCTTTTATTGGACAATCATCACTGTTACTAATCTTGCGCTTTAACACTAGAGCATTTGGTGCAGGCCTGAGTCTGCATAGTAACTGCATATCAACTCACTAAAAATCACTTAACAAAGCTAAGCAATTAAAATCTTGTTCTTGAGGCAGTCACATCAGTACAAATGTACAAATGGCGGAGTGTCCATTTCAATATTGGTCAATGCGGCGAATTCGCGTTCAAGTGCACACAATTTAATCTGGTGTGAAAATCTTGTGGGGAACGAATCCCTCTCGCAGTATTCCATATCGCACAGTTCCTATAGAGACGACGTGGGCTGCCCTCCGAATTCGCTGTTTAATTAGCTCCTGAGCAAAGCGATATAGCAATGTTCAAAAAACCTCACACAATACACTTTAGCAACCGCATAATATTGCCCTGGCAACCACTTACAACACCTTAGCATTTTACTGGCAAGTTTTGCATCCCAAGCACCGCTAGAATTTTTTTCTGAGAATGTAAAAATCTAGTTGGAGATAATCAGTACCACTATAACCTAGAGAAATTAAGAGTGATGTGTGTTTCATCCATGTAGGAACCTGTTTAGGAGTTAAAGGAATAGTTCACCCAAAAACGAAAATTTGATGTTAATTTACGTAATTCTTAGCTGAAACCGTGGTTCTTAATGATTCATAAAATGCCAGTCAGCTGCTTCTTGTCTTTGAGAATTAAAAAAAGAATATAAAGGAAAACAAAATTAGTACCAGTGGCTCCTGACAATATATTGAGGTCTTATGAAGCAAAGCGATCGGTCTGTGCAAGAAACTGAACATTATTTACAACATTATTACCTGTAATCCAGAGCCTCAGGCAAACAGGAAAATACTATTCTTTTCCACGAACTGGTTCTTTTGAAGTGTTAGTTTCTATGAATTGGTTCAATTCACTAGGCCGTTTAAGTAATCACGCAATGATGTACAGTAATATACACAATTATATTATTAAAGCACCCAATAATGATGTGAAACGTGGATGTTTTACATGCTAAATCATATAAAGTTAATAAACTTGTCTTGATCAGCTCACCTTTTTACACAAACAATGAGAAACCATAAAAACTTTCATTTCGTATGTGCATATCACCGGCTCATTGTTCTTTGGTCTGAGTTGGAACTTTTTACTCAGTTCAGTGACTGTTGGAGTAAGTGCTGAATGAGTTGGCAAAACCAGCATCATAGGATCAGTTAAGTTGGTATTTTGACTCATTTTGAGTTGGAGTGATTGTCAGGCATGTCCGAAAGTGAGTTTTGATTGAGTAACTTGTATATCTGTGCTGCTCAAGCTGCGAACTGTTGCAAACTGATTCATCTATTTCACTAAAAAGAACCAGTTCAAAAGAATGATTCGTTCACAAACCAGTCATCACTCCGGAGCGTATGCCTGAAGCTCTGGATTACAGGTAATAATGTAAATAATGTTCAGTTTGATGTGATATGCTTGATATGCTTTTTATTCTCAAACACGGGCAGCCTCTGACTTTCAATTTATGAATCGCAGAGGGCCGCTGTTTCAGCTAAAACGCTTCTTTACTGTTCTACTCAAGAAAAAAAGCCACCTACATCTTGGATGGCCTGAGGGTGAGTAAATTAACAGCAATTTTTTTATTTTTGGGTCAACCGTTCCTTTCACATGGAACAGTATGATTCCTCGTTTCATATGCACTGTTGTGGTCTAGCATGGGAGAAGCTAGTATATCTATGTGTAGGATGCTCCAGCACATAATGATAAACTCTTCCCATGTGATCCACATATCATTTGGCCTAAATGCTCCTAGAGACCTGTGTTTTGCACTGTGCGCTATCTCGTCCTTCTCTTGATAGGTCCCTTGATATTAATGATGTTAATATCGTCCATCCATAATGCCATTGTTTTTTCTCCGCTCAGGTACAGGCGGATCATCTCACAGACATCTATGCCTTTAAAATGAATTGCTTTGGTTCTGCTGCAGGCCGTAGCCAGTTGTTACTCTAAAGACGTGCAGCCGATTATGTGCGAGTGGTTGTTTACCCTGCTAAAGCGTATGAATGAATACTCCGTCCATACTGGACTGTGGCTGATCTGGATTCTGAGCCACAGGCTAGTGAGACCTTGGCTTTACAAGGGACTAAAACAATGTAATTTATGTTCTGAGGACAACTAGCGGCAGGCCATGTTAGTTGTCATGGAAACTGTCTGCTAAGGTTTGGCAGACGGCTGCTAATTTTGGGATGTCATCCAATGGTGGTGTGAGAGGGAATGAGAGGGTCTGTCTGTTATGGCCTCAGTGTGGCATGTAATAAGAGTAAATTCATAAAAACATTTATAATCTTACAAAAAAAAAATATTTTAAATAAATAAAGAATTTTATTAGCAAGGATGCATTAAATTCAAGAGTTGATCAGGGTTTCCACAAATATATTAAGCAGCCCAACTGTTTCCAACACTGATAATAAATCAGCATAATAGAATGATTACTGAAGGATCATGTGACACTGAAGACTGGAGTAATGATGCTGAATACTCAGCTTTGGCATCTCAGGAATAAATTACATTTACAAATATGTTAATAATATTATTACAGACCCCAAACTTTTGAACAGTACTGTCTATGTGTTTACATGTGTAAAGTTCTGCTTGCCATATGCTTTGCCATATTTCATTAGAATGGATTGCTGGATGAGTTATCTGTTAGTTATCATCTATAAAAGAACATGAGTTTGTGTGTAACTGTGTGTTTAATAACAGTGTTGTGTTTTGCAGAGAAACGATGAGGAAGCCGTGCTGGACAGAGGTGGGACTCGGTCTGTGCTCAAAACGAATTTCGAGAAAGAGGAGCTGGAAGGTAATAAACACACACTCTAACACACTGCCTGATGAATTCATATTTAAAAAATAAAATAAAATAATGCTTAAAAAACATTCATTTAAATTTATTATATCAGCACAACACATTTATAATATTCCATTTTTAGTTTTTTTGTTGTGTTGCATGTAACTGAAGTCTTAAAGCAGAAGAAACTTTCTAAACCTTAACTAAGGTTTTGCAACAAATTCATATAAATTAATAAGTACATTTCTCAGGACTTTCAAGACTACTGAATAATTATTACATATGACTATTATATACAGTATGCTGATTCAGGAATTTGACGGAGAAGAAGGTCTGTTAATTAAATTAACCATACAATTTCTTTTTTTAGGCCTAAATTTGTGTTGTTTTTAGATGGATTTTGAAAGCTAACATTATCTAGTCTATAGCTTTCTCTTTTTCTTGTAGTTATAGTTTTTAGTTACAATCCCAATATTGTTATTAAAGCGGTATAAAGTTGATTCTAAACATTATTAGCTCCAGAAGCTCCAAATTTGCTTTCAGCAGACATGTGGCATGCTTTAAACACAAACTCTCAAACATTTGTAGAATGGTGCCCTAATTTTCAGACAACAGAGAAGTAGAGAGGAAATTAATCCACTGTTTGACATTAGCTGTTCTTATTCCTGAGGAAATATTCCATTTAGAGAAACATTTCATTCCAGCTCCCTCACACACACACACTTGGAGCCAGAGAGTGTCTGTGCCTGAAGAGCCTCTCTGTTTCATCCTCATCCTTTCTAGCTTTAATCATCTGTTTTACCATAAATGATGTACCATTTTTAGAAATGAGACTAAGGCAGGTCAGCCTTAAAATATATCTTTTAAATATTTTTGTCAAATATTGAGAGTACAATTTGGACATTTCTAATTATTATATCTAAGTCCTTGTAACTGCTCTGAATTTAATGTTTAGAGGATGTTTCACTGATGTAAAAGAAAGTGATTCAGCTTTGTATGAACTACCACATGGCCACACAAACCCTTACCTCAAGGCTGCTGGGGGAAGATATCAGTGAAGGTAATGAGATAAAAGCAAACGTGTGTGTGTTTGTCTCGGCCCTGGAGGTCTTTATCACTTATTTAGATGCTAAATTGCATGACTGAGTGAGCCAGTGAAACTAAAGCTCATTAGAGTGTGTATCTTTAAAGAGTGAGATGGTGGTGGTATTAAAAACTGATGAGGCATCTCAGGTCAGAGAGACTCAGAGAGCAGGAGGGCGAGAGAGAGAGAGAGAGAGAGAGTGTATGAGAGAGAGATAGATTTAATGCTATAGTTTAATCTGAGACTGTAAACAAGAACAGAAACACAAAGTACAGAACTGGCGAATCTGATCATGTGACTGCAGAGATTGGATCTTGCACAACAGAACATCTGCTAGACACTTTAAAATGAAGGAATAAAGGAAGTGTTTGTCATTAAAGGAACAGTTCACCCCCAAAAATATTTTGTCATCATTTGCTCACTCGCATGTTGGTTCAGAACAGCATGGATTTCTTTCTTCCACGGAAAATTGAAAGCATCCAGTGACAGTAACAGTGATTAAGACAACATGTTTCCAAAAAGAAATGATTAATTTTTAGACTGTAGTTTTAATAAAGTCTGTGAACATCTAATAATATATATCTATTATAATACAGTATGTAGAAATACTGTAGAATTTATTTCTCAACTGTTATAAAAATGGCTTTTATTGAATTAAAAACCATGATTAATCTCATGATTTCCGACTGGTCGCTTTCACGACCCGTTGGAAATGTTTATAATGCGCTTTAGAAACTGTTATACCTCAAATTTTCCAGCTGGTTTAAAAAAGATCTTATATAAGTTGTGTTCATTTGTGAAGATTTATCTGAGGAACAAAAGGGTAGAAGATACCCTTTTGTGGTACAGAGCTCATTTTCTGCAGTAGCCAATGGAAAAATCCTATTGAATTTTTGTCGAAGAACCAGTATGGAAGAAAAATAATGACAAAGTCAGTAGTGCAAATGTAAACAAGCTTTTTTGTTTCAAAGACATTTGTAATTATTTGTCTTCCATAAACCAGGGTGATGTGAACCTCCAGGTTGGCTTACAAAAATACGTCATCACTGAAGAGCTCTGTAGCTATTTTGTTTAGAATGTTTTGTGATAACTGGCCTCCTCTGTTTGTCCCTGGCAGGCCACCGTACCCTTTACATTGGGGTGCATGTACCTCTGGGTCGGAGGTCACACAGACGGCATCGTCACCATGGACACCGCCACAGGAAGAGGTCACGGGAGAGAGACTCTGGAACCGAGGATGGCAGAGAATCTCCTTCATACAGTAAGTCTGTCACTCTACCAGGATAAATGAAAACTTGGAGTGAAAAAAGGACAGAGATAAAAAATAAAATATCTCTCTGTTTCTCTGTAGCAGACACGCCGTCTCAGCGTGTACAGTTCCTGCTGGGAATGGAGGATGACGAGGAACACATTCCTCACGCTCTCTTCACCGAGCTGGACGAAATCTGCTTGAAGGAGGGAGAGGATGCGGAATGGAAAGAGACAGCCAGGTACAAATACACACACACAGAGGACACACAGGGACAAAATTGTGAGAAATGTATCATCGTTATAAAAATACAACAATATGTTTTATATATTAGGGCTGTCAAATCGATTAATCACAATTAATCACACCAAAATAAAAGTTTGTGTTTACATAAATACATGTGTGTGTACTGTGTATATTTATATGATATAAATACACACATGCATGTATATATTTAAGAAATATTTGCATGTATGTTTATATATCAATAATTTACATTTTTTTGTAAAGTATACAATGTGAAAAATCTTTTTCAGCTGTGAATTTATATTAATGTATATAAATATATTACATATATTTCTTAAATATGTACATGCATGTGTATGTATTTATATACATAATAAATATACACAATATGCTTTATGTGTATTACATACGTCTAATACATCACAGCAACCACACACATAATTTTGTAAAAACAAACTTTTATTTGGGATGCGATCATCAAAGTAACGATTTGACCGCCCTAATTATATATTTTTTTTTTTTTTTTTATTTTTTTTTTTTTACTAATTAAAGTATTTTTGGAGAAAAAAAGATATTGTTATCAATATAATCAATAACAATATTATAAAATATTTATGAAAATGGATATGGGAATATTTTTAAAACATTACAAAATAAAATTTAACTCTATATAGTTAGAAATAGAAATTTATTATATTAAATATGATAACAATAATGTTACATATTCTAAATGTAAGTGATTTATTATTTATTATACTTTTATTGATAAAATTCAATATTATTAAATAGTAAATGATATTGTTATCAAAATTATAGTATAGTATTATAGTGTAACATGAAGTTATATTAAATTAAACAAAAACACAAACCCAAAAAGACTCCTCATTTCAGAAGTCCAACAAACGCCGCTACAAAGAGGGTTTGATGACCTGTCAGAAACAAACAGTAGAGTGAGATTACTGCAAAATAAAATGGTTTCAAATCAATATATCGAGAGCACACCTACTTAAGGGCAACATTTGTGGTTTGGAATAGCAGATAGGTGTATATCCATTACAACTAATGCAATACAAGATTGTGGTACTGCAGCTAAATGAGAAAACTAATTTAATAGTCATTCTCATTGACACTCTTTTTTTCTCCCACTCTTCTCCTTATCTTCTCTCTCCTGTCCCTTATTGGTCTGTAGATGGCTGAAGTTTGAGGAGGATGTAGAAGACGGAGGGGAGAGGTGGAGTAAGCCATATGTGGCTACTCTTTCCCTTCACAGTCTGTTTGAGCTGCGGAGCTGCATCCTCAACGGCACCGTCATGCTGGACATGAGGGCCAACTCACTGGAGGAGATTGCAGGTATAGAGTCTGAAAACATTGTCCAGTCTAGATCTGCCTTCCTTCTCATTTCAGTTAGCAATATACAGTAGGCCCATTCAGCATGTGTCCCAATTAGCATTCTGTCCTAAATGCATGCAAGATTAGATTTTTGCATCCCAAATGATAGTACATTGAAAATAATGTGCCACAGATGCCGTTGATATACTTTTTAGGTTGGATTTTCACAATCTGTGCATGTTTTTTGACTAATATGCTAATGCATTCCAACAACTCTTAACATAACTGAAGAGGAGTTTGTGATGTTCTCTTTCAACCTTTTTTTTTAAGTTAAAGTAGCAATCAATGACACACAAGTAAGATTTTTAATGTTTTCTAAATGAGTGTCAAGGTTGCATTTATTTGATCAAAATACTATTTTAAGTAAAATAGTAATACTGTATTATTATTACAATCCTACTGAAAACATTTCTAATATGCTGATTTACTCTCAATGTTGGAAACCGTTGTGCTGCTTAATATTGTTTTGGAATCTATGATACAGGACTCTTTGAAGAATAAAAAGAACAGCATTTATTCAAAATAGAAATCTTTTGTTACAATATACATTACTGTTCAAAAGTTTGGTTTTTATTTGAAAGCAATTATTTTTACTTTTATTCAGCAAGTATATGTTAAATTGATCAAATGTGACAGTAAAGACTTGTATTGTTATAAAAGATTCATTTTGGATAATATGCTGAATTGATGCTAAAGAAACTTTTCTAATTATTATCAATGTTGAAAATAGTTGTGCTGCTTCACATTTTTCAGTATTCATTGGTGAATAGAAAGACCAGAAGAACAGCATTTATTTGAAATAGAAATCTTCTGTAGCATTGTGTAAATGTCAGGGTTCGTACGGTCATGAAAAACCTGGAAAAGTCATGGAATTTTAAAACAGCAATTTCAAGGCCTGGAAAAGTGGATAAAACGAATAATAGAATTATGTTTAATCGGGTCCTGAATTTCGGTGCGGGATTGCGCATAGGCTATATCGCATAGTTTTACTCAGTCCCGTAGCTTTTGACTTTAAAATGATGGATATGCACACATTGCCTATAGTATGTAGGTTTGATGAGTAAATAATCAAACCTACAGACTGAGTCCAATCCACACAGACTGATCAAATCAGTCATTTGAAAACAGCGTGAGTGATTCAGCTGTACGCGTCTTCTCTCTTTGACTTTCTCAAACGGCTTCACATTGGCACATCTTGTCTGCGCTACAAGAGCCGCTGCACGCTGCGATACAAGACTTTCACTCGCATTTCGGGACAGAATTGTCACTTGCCTAATCGGGTCATTGTTGCATTGTCAGAAAATTGTATTATTTATTTGCACGTCTTTTTAAGCCATTCGGTACTCGCGCGCTCCAGAGGCGATGCGCAGTCACATCCAAAGTGCGCTCGTGCGTATATAAAGCCACCTTGCCAGTACCAAATTGAGTTTGCTACCAAATAAGCTCAGCAGAACCCTGCACGGGCCTCAAACATATGCCCTAGTCCGGCCCTTATCCGACAGATTATCAGAATTACTGGCCGAGTCCGACTGGAGCCCGTGTCTTTTTTCTCTTTCTCTCTTCCCCAATTACACAGCTGCTGTTGTAGCCATTAAAATAGTTCAGTTTAGTTTTTAATGGTAAAAGTGGTTATTTATATTTTCGTTTCTTTATTGCGTTAATTCAGAAATATGTTTGGAGAATTTTTTGTTTGTTAAATTCAAGTTTTTGTTTTTTTAAAGTAACGACCAAACGGCCAGTGGCAGACAGTGAGTTATAGGCCTATATAAAATGCTTTAAAAAACAATGTTAGTTTAAATGGTTAACCTAGATAAATGTGTGCTATTAGGCGCGTATCCAATCGTTTGTGCAGAGAAGCTAAAGCGCACTTTGCAGGACATGGAGTCACCAGCACGATCACTTGCATTTTTTTCTTATAACAGTGGAAACAACCAGTCATTTTTGCTCATAAAGGTAAGAGTAATACATCATTCGGGACTGTTAACGGTCTACTTTTATTTGTGTGCACTCACAATATCAGCATACGTTGTGCTTTTTTAGAAAACAAACATGATACGCTTTCTGCTGTCTCGGTCTTGAGCAGGAGCGCTTCACAAAAATGAACCGAAACCCTGCGAATATTCTATTTCCCCTGGAGCATTCATCATGGTAATTACTTGCTGGCGTTTTGCGGGAAGCTTTGCGTGCACTTTAACGTGGAACTCTTCCAACATTCGCTGCTGCTGGACACTAAACACCGTCAAGCCACTCTTGACAGTCGCGGTAGCACGGTCTCGTGTTGTTTCCACAAATCTTTGTCATCACCATAATAATTGATGGATATCTAAAATATAAACATAAGGAGGAATCAAGCCTGATGCCTGGCCCGTGTCTGAACTATGACGTGAAAATTGTCCCAAAGCCATAAATAAGTTGGGGCCGTTGGCTCGGGCCTGAAATGCGGGTCTAAAGCGCAGAAGTCTTGTTGCAGGTAAGCAGGATAAAATACACACCCACAAAATGACACCAAAATGGCCATGCCTGGCCACACAGTAAATAAATGAAATATTCAGGATTGTGATTAGTGGAGTAAACGTCTGGCGCAGTTGCACCGCTTTTACTTATTACTAAAACAAGAAAGCAAATGAGTAGCATTAACAGTCATTCATTTTAGTTAACATATGCTATGATAATTTTAACAGATTTTTATTCTTATTGTAAAATAATGGAACATTTAGGTCATGAATATTGTCTCAAAAGTCATGGAAAAGTCATGGAAATTTATTGGTAAAAATGTGTACGAACACTGAAATGTATTTACTGTCACTTTTGATCAATATAATATGTCCTTACTGAAAAGTTTTAATTTCTTTAAAAAATAAATGAAATTTGGTAGTGTATATCACATATAATTTGCTTTATTTATTGTTTTTTTTATTTTCAAGATATGGTTTTGGACCAGCACGAGATGTCAGGTTCTTTAGGAGAGGAGGTGAGGAAGAAGATTCGAAATGCTCTCCTTAAACAGCACCACCATCAGAACCAGAAGAAACTGGCTAACCGGATCCCCATCGTACGTTCTTTCGCAGATATCGGCAGGAAGCAGTCCGAACCACACTCAATGGATAAGAATGGTACTGCTCCACATACTCCAGCAAATGCATTCTTCTACATTTGCCATGCATCTGTCTTATTTTTCTTTTTGATGGTGTGTCTGTCTGTCTGTGTGTCCTAGTTATCATCACGACCCATTCGCTCCCCAGTCCCTTCTCCTCTCTCTGGTCTAGGTTCAGCAACAATGTGAGAAACAGACAGGTGCTCTTATGTCCAGCCTGGTCCCTCTGCTGTCCCAAGTGTCTGTCAGCTCCTCATAAACCCCACCCATGCCCTTCTGCCCCTCCTGCCCCAGATACCCCCCTTGTCCAACCCCCAAAAAAACACATCCCCTACAGCAAACGACTAAGCTCGCATTACGGCTACCACGTCATTCCCACCTTCGACCCTGAAGAAGAGCCACCATCAGGCAATATGATCATAGATTCGCCTGTACTCTAATGGCGCAGTCACATTATTGAAATTTTAAGAGCAAAAAAGGTCCATTCTCAATAGTGTAGCAATGTATGAAGCACAGCTCACAAAGAAGTCACTGTCAAACCAAGCAGCTTTCTATCGGTCAGTGCAATGAATTTGTGTGACCAACTTGTGACATCTGTGTGAGAATTTTTTTTACCCTCACAAGAAATTCCTGAGCATGTGGATTCCTATTAAATTGACTGGATTTTGCTCATGAAAATTCGCTGAACAGCACTGACTGTGACTGTACCTTAACGCATAGATATGGAATATCTAGATACAATAGTCGGATGATACCATGTAAGTTTAGTTGCATAGGTTTATGGGCGGATCTTGGCTTTTCCAATATGGTGGACTTGCAATTGTTATCATGGTAATTAGCAACAGTTTATTCAGAGTCATTTTAGGTATTCCATATCAATGCTCTAACCAACAATAAACGTAGCGTTAGAGTAGCATTTAACAACGTAGCATTGCATTTAACCACATAGGAAGTAGTACTGGGATTTGTAGTAGACTTTTAAATATGCAACTTCATCTAATTGTTTCTTCACTACTTCTAGATTTAGTTTCTTTAATTTGAATAAGATTTAGACAATGCTAGGAGGTTTGTAAGTGACCTCCTTAACATGTTCCTTACAACATTTTTTAACAAAGTAAGTGTGCCTAGGTCTTTATCTCCATGACCGTAACATCACTGTCTTTCTTCAAAACGATCAAATCTGTTATATGATGGCCTGTTATTTATTTCCTGTTTGGTATGATTGCTGCACCGCTTCCAGGTCAGATGGTGTCTCCTCAGGCTCAGCCCACCACAACAGAAGGACGTGCGGATGGCAGTCGTGAGAACAGTGCTGTTGACTTCAGCAAAGTAAGAATGACATTCCAGACAGTAGTAAATCTTACTCTGGATCTTACTCTGGAACTTAAATATACAATCATGCACTACTGTTCAAAAGTTTGGGGTCAGTAAGTTTCTTGAGCATCAAATCATCATATTTAGAATGCTTTCTGAATGATCATGTGACTCTGAAGATTTGATGTCTACTGAAAAATCAACTTTGCTAACTCAGGAATCACAACATATTTTTTGTGCCTGCAGATAGACCTCCACTTCATGAAGAAGATCCCACCAGGAGCTGAGGCATCCAACATCTTGGTGGGTGAATTGGAGTTTCTAGAAAAACCTGTGGTGGCCTTCATCCGTTTGTCCCCTGCTGTGCTGCTCAACGGACTGGCAGAGGTCCCCATTACCACCAGGTAAGAGCAGATATATCTGTGCACAAATCTCATGAGACATATTAATGTCTCAGTCGTTCAAGTCGTTAATTTTGTGGAGCGGTGTGCCTCAGAGTTCACTACTAAGTCCTTTGTCATTGTGCAGGTTTCTCTTCATTCTGATGGGGCCCTTGGGGAAAGGACCTCAGTACCACGAGATTGGCCGCTCTATCGCCACGCTCATGACAGACGAGGTCAGTACTATGGACAACACTGTTTTTATTTCTATACATTATGAAATAGGTAGCAGGCTGTTATGTGTGCTAATTTCACCTGAACGTCTCTTCTCCAGGTGTTCCATGATGTAGCTTATAAAGCAAAGGATCGTTCTGACCTTGTGGCAGGAATTGATGAGTTTTTGGACCAGGTGACTGTGCTGCCACCAGGCGAGTGGGATCCCACCATCAGAATAGAGCCACCCAAAAGTGTGCCCTCACAGGTGACCCAGTCCTCAAACTCCATGCACTGATTCATCACGGGTGCTGGAATTAGTGATGCACAAACATATCAGAAACTAAATATATTCAGCCAAAAATGAATTTTCGGTTTTGGACGAAACAGTTTTCGAGGGCTGAATTTATTGACTGAACAAATCATCTTTTCCTCTTTACTGCTTAATAATATAGCACAATATAAACATGAATGAACATTAGAAGGTATGTTGAAAGAAATTGTACAACTTACTAAAATATATAATGTTATCATGTATCATGTAATCATGTTTCATGTAATCACTCAAGCAGTATTATGACAACAGAAAGAAGCCAATAAAACAGCTTGTAAACAATGTCACGTAATGTTACATTTACCTCAAGAAAAAATATAAAAACTGAGATCAGTATTAATGTTGGTTTTGTGTCACCATCTTGCAGGAGAAACGGAAGGTTCCTCCTCTGGCCAATGGAGGTGCTGATCTGGGGGAGGCCGAGGAGCACGGAGGCCACGGAGGACCAGAGCTACAGCGCACAGGGAAGTTAGTAATCTGCAAATATGTACTGTCCATATATTTTAGCATTTGTGAATTCTGTAAATCCTCATGTCAGAGATGGAGTTGGATCTCAGAGGTGTTTTATTTGGATCTTCAGGTTTTTTGGTGGTTTTATTCTGGACATCAAGCGTAAGGCTCCTCACTACCTGTCAGATTACACAGATGCCGTCAGTCTGCAGTGTCTTGCCTCCTTCCTTTTCCTGTACTGCGCCTGCATGTCTCCCGTTATCACCTTCGGAGGTCTGCTAGGAGAAGCTACGGAAGGACGCATAGTAAGAACATGCTTATATATGCAAAACATATATCAAAGCAGAGGGGTTGATTATGATGTGACTGATGATATGTTTTTCCCATTTCTCTCATAGAGTGCAATAGAGTCTCTGTTTGGAGCCTCTATGACAGGTATAGCGTATTCTTTGTTTGCTGGGCAGCCCCTCACTATCCTGGGCAGCACAGGACCTGTCTTGGTCTTTGAGAAAATCCTCTTCAAATTCTGCAAGTGAGGCTCCTTTGATTTGCACTAAGCATTTTGAAGTATTTCAGTCAGCTCAGGGAAATTCCCTAAGAAATTAATTGCACTGATAGTGTTGTTTATTTTCACATGCAATCTGCATTTTTGTAGCACTGTATTTAATTAAAGGAAATATGCAAATCAGGTAATGATATAAACACACTCAAAAATTTAAATAAAACCATAAAAACACTAAAGTTACTTGAAATCAAATTAAATATAAAAATGTAAACTTATTTTATTTCAGCTAGCTGCCAAAGCAACATTTCTTATTTGCATTTAGTTTAACTTGATGTACTAAAATAAATAAAAATGAATAAAAACTGACATGTTTAAAAAAAAAACTACAAGGAATAAAAATGACAAACACAAACATAATTCAAAATTTAAATACAATGGAAAACAAAAATTCTAAATTTAAATATTAATTTAAAATATAATAAAAGCGATAACAATATCTTAAATACTAAATGACACTGGTACCTGGTTAAATTGGGTTTATTGATTGATTGATTGATTGCACACAATAATAAAGTTGAAGCAAATTTAGAAATAGAATACAATATTAGTGACTGGAAAATAAATAAAAAAGCTCACATGAGCTTATTCAAAGTACTCAGCCACAGATACAAATTTAGATTAACATATCAAGTTTCAAATTCATTCATTAATTATAAACAGAAATACATATTCACAGATTGCAGGTGATTAGTGAATACATTTTTTTTAAAGATTTTAATTCTTATATTAGCTGAAATATTGCACCAGAAATGCAACACTATTTAGTGAACTCACCCCCAAAGTGTCTTTTATCATTTTACCATAAGACAGAGACTCATTTTTATCTGTGTTTTCTCCTCAGAGACTATGGTTTGTCCTACCTCTCCTTGCGTTTGTGTATCGGTCTGTGGACAGCCTTTTTCTGTCTTCTGCTGGTTGCCACAGATGCCAGCTCGCTGGTGTGTTACATCACAAGATTCACAGAGGAAGCCTTCGCTTCCCTCATCTGCATCATCTTCATCTACGAGGCTCTGGAGAAACTCGTTCATCTGGGAGAGACATACTCTTTCAACATGCACAACAACCTCAACCAGCTCACTCAGTACTCGTGAGTACTGACACACATATCAATCTTACTTAAGGTCACAGCTCTAATTCAGTTGTACATGTTAGTAAAGTTATCAGTGTGATATAATGTGATGTATTTATTCGTGTTTTGCAGGTGTGTGTGCACAATGCCTAAAGAACCCAGCAATGCCACACTTAATTACTGGCAGGAAAAAAACATCACTGAATCTGAGATTGACTGGTTAGGCCTAGATGTAAAGGTAAGTTTGACTATTGGTGCATTCGTATTTACGGGAAGTTCGTATTTAGGAGTTAGAAATTTTCATAATAAAAAGTAGTTTATAATAGAAATGGAATAGAGAGTGCAAGTGTTAGAGGGTCAAGTTTTTTTTTTATAAATAAAAAGAAAACAAGTAGCTAGAACAGAAATTGAATAGAGAGTGTGGGTTATAGGGTCAAGTGTAGATGGAAGAGATGTGTCTTTAGTCGTTTCTTGAAGATGACTAAAGGCTCAGCTGCTCAGGGCTCAAAGAAAGTTCAGAGTTTCCTACTCGTATTTAGGACTTTGTGGTGGCGTTTATGTGCAATCAACTCATAAATATGATGCTGGATACTGATTTCATTAAAAATAGTATGAGAAACAGTATGCATTATGCAGTGATAAATAACTAGAGCTCTCAAGCGATTACATTTTTAATCTAATTCATTACATGATGTGCCAATTTCATGCATATGAATAATCCATTCTTAATGGCTAGGGATGTCAAAATTAACACGTTAATAACGCATTAATGCAAATTAATTTTAACAGCACTATTAACGCGAATAATGCAGGTCGCATTTTCTGTTTCAGGGTTTCTGCGGGTCCTTAAACATCAAAAGGCATGATTTCATTAAATAAATATGAGTGCTGCACGTTTCAAAGTCACCTGCTGCTGCTGCTGCTGCTTTGTTTACAGTCTGGGAAACCGCTCTATTTGTGCCTTTTGACTGAATTTGCATTTTCAGTAATCCTGTCTGCTGTTTTTGTTCAGACCAAAGCGAACATCCACCCATGTTTTTATGCAGCAAACACACGGAGTTGTAAATGTGAACTGGTAGATCGATAAGAAGATAATGCATTATAAAAATAAAAAAATTAAGCCAGTCAAATATAGTTATATGTTATTGAATTAATATAATAATCAATTGATAATAATTGTTTAAATTAATATAATAATGAATTTTTTTACTTTTGATTAAAGTTCTTCAAATGGCTTTATTATGGTTTAATTCTTTATGCTCTATGTTGAGTATGGTTTCACTAATAATAAACATACATTTGCATAAAGCATCCATATTTGTCCATGCCCATGTTGATTAGAGTATTAAAAACTTGAAAAGTATTAATGTAAGGTACATTTAGAACAAATAAAAATGTGCGATTAAGTTGCGATTAATCACGAGTTAACTCATGACAATCATGCGATTAATCGTGATTAAATATTTTAATCGATTGACAGCCCTAATATATACACATATATTTTGGCGAGAAATTACCCCCCAAAATATAGACATTACTGTGTGAAATGAGAAAAGCATTAAATAGATAAAAGTAGCTTTAGAAAGAAATATGTATAAAATATGTACACTGTGGCAATAACAATGAATTTTTTTTTTCATTGGCTCACTTGATTCGTTCAAAAACGTGGATGTATTCAGTAACAAAACACTGCTGTGTTGTTTGGAGATGCACAAATGTTCTGCTGTGGTTTTGTTTTGGAACTATTTTATTGGCGAAATTGAGCAAAAACAGACAATACTGTGTCTAAAATGTAACACAAAATTGTCAGCGCTGATATATAGCGTCAGCACACTGACATATAGTGCCGTTGCGCTTCGGGTGTCCCGAGTTCGAATCCCGGTTCGTGGACCGATCCCGCCTGTCTCTCCCACTTTGCTTCCTGTCTACCAACTGGCCAATCAAAATAAAGGCAAAAAGCACCAAAAAAAAAAAAATCTTTAAAATGTAACACAATACTAACTTGTTTATTGAACTGTTGTATAAAATCAGTATCACATAAACAGTGCTCTTGTTTGTGGGATATTGCTAAACTTTATCATATCATATAAATATCTGGCAAAAATCCATACAGGTACATTTTTGCCTTCATTTCTTGAATTTGATGGGTATATAACTGCATTCTCATAGGCTACATCACACAGTCAGTCGTCATCCTGCATCACGTTTGTTTGGAATTGCATGCAATGACGTACAGGTCTGGGCAGGGTGTGTGCGTTAAATGCATTATTCATTGAGTGCATTGCATTGTGGCATTAAGTGTTCCACACAACCTCAGCTCAGTTGTATACTGCACATTTTTACAAATAATAGGTCACCCATACATACAGAAGATTATACACCCTGCATAGTACTTTATTTTAAAAACAATATACCATGCCGAACGTTCCCACAGACACTCCCCTCATGTCTGTGGCTCAGATATGGGTTAATACATTTCAGTGACTCGTACTTTAAAAAGAGCAAGTCCTCTGCTGGGTCACCTCAGTTCCCCTTTATATTTAAGCTCCTGGACACACACAAATATACAACACACAATCTAATCCACCATAAACAAATCTTTGTGATATTTCCAGTTACACATGACTGTATATGATTTTGTCTTCTTTTTTTCTAGAGTTTGTGTTTATCTGTGTTCTTTGAAGCAGATGTGATTATTGAGTCTGGTGTTTCGTCTCAGGGCTGTGTGGAGAACAGGGGAGAGTTTGTAGGCAGTGCCTGTGGCCACCACGGTCCGTACATCCCTGACGTCCTCTTCTGGTCTATCATTCTCTTCTTCTCCACGGTTGCCATGTCCTCCTTCCTCAAGGAGTTCAAAACTAGCCGTTACTTCCCCACCAAGGCAAGAAGCTTGTGTGTGTGTTTCAGTATAGAATAGTACAATATAATATAATAATTATAATTTATTTAGACCCATTATACCTAATAGAGTAAAGAGGCACTGCTAAGCCTTTTACATTTTTAAGGCTCACAGATTTATGTTCATTTCTAGTGCTTATTCTAATTCTGTGTGTTTCTAAACAGGTGAGGGCAGTTATCAGTGATTTTGCGGTTTTCATCACCATCATGACCATGGTTCTGATCGACTATGCTCTGGGGGTCCCTTCCCCCAAACTGCAGGTTCCTAATGAGTTCAAAGTGAGTCGTTAAGAGAAGTTTTACAGTATTGTGTCATTTGTACATTTCTGCACAAATCTATCCTGTGCATATGAATATGTAATTAATCAGATGATCTCTCACAGCCAACCAGAGATGACCGTGGCTGGTTCATCAGCCCAATAGGTCCAAACCCATGGTGGACCATTATTGTGGCCTTCCTCCCAGCTCTGCTATGCACCATCCTCATCTTCATGGACCAACAAATCACTGCTGTTATTATTAACAGGAAGGAACACAAGCTGAAGGTGTGTTGCTAAGTCCTTCACAATATGCTCCTTTTGGTCAACAAATATTCAATTTGATGTTTTTTGTTATGTATGTGTGCCTCCACAGAAAGGCTGTGGGTATCATCTGGACCTGTTTGTGGTGGGTGTGATGCTGGGGGTGTGCTCTGTGATGGGCCTGCCATGGTTCGTAGCGGCGACGGTGCTGTCAATCAGCCACGTGAACAGCCTGAAGCTGGAGTCCGAATGCTCCGCACCTGGCGAACAGCCCAAGTTCTTGGGCATCAGAGAGCAGCGCTTCACCGGCCTCATGATATTCGTCCTGATGGGCAGCTCAGTGTTTATGACCTCCGTACTGAAGGTCAGTGACCTTTGGCTCTGATTGAGTCAGCCTGCTAAGTTTGATCAACACATGATGCTTGCATTAAACTTTTGAGACGTTTCATCCTTTTTAATGGTTATTATTTTATGTTTTTGTCCTCAGAATATCCCGATGCCTGTGTTATACGGAGTTTTCCTCTATATGGGAGCGTCGTCTCTCAGGGGCATACAGGTACTGCAATTACTGAATTCATATATTGTGCATGACAGTTGTTTATTCAGCCATTTGTAGGAGTGGCTTATGTTACTTAATATTGTTTATATACTATTATGGCATATATTAATGTTTTGTATGCATTTTTATTATTTATATTTTTAATTTTAGTTTATGTTTTAGTAATTTTGTTATATGCTTTTGTAATTTTTATTAGTTTTTTATATTTCCATTTAGCTTTATAATTTAATTTCATGGTTTAATAATTTAAATTATTAATAATTTAATTTATAATTTAAGATTATTTATTTAGTTCACTTTTTGTTTGTTATTTTTTATTACTTCCAACTCACTGATCCATCAGCATTTCTAATGTTCCTTGTTTTTTTAAGTAAACGTTTTTTTTAAAAATATTTATTTATATAATATATACACACCAATTATACATAGGTAACTTTTTAGTATTTGTTTTATGATTATTATATATATATTATAGTTATACTGACATGTAGTTGTGTTTGCATTGCTGTTCAGTTCTTTGATCGTCTGAGGCTGTTTGGGATCCAGCAAAACACCGCTGATTTTTCTACCTGGACACACCGTCCCCTGAGAAAAAGTTCACTGTTCAACCATCATCCATCCGCTGCTTGGTGCTTCTCTGTTCATCAAACCTCCAGAGGCTGCCATAGTCTTCGTCTTTCCCTATGAGGTAAGATATGTGTTTATATGTGGTGTGTGTGTGTGTATATACGTATATATATATAGATATATATATATAATATATTTATATGTAAGATTCATGATTTCTGTGCTTTCTTGCAGGTCTTAGCCCTTTTGTTCATCCGTAAGCTGTTGGATTTTGTCTTTTGTAAGCGGGATCTCAGCTGGCTTGATGACCTCATGCCTGAGAGCAAGAAGAAAAAAATGGAAGATGCACAGCAAGAGGTACCACCACCCCCCATCACACACTGCTATTGGTCGTGGCCTGCAACAACGCTATTGGCCGGCAATGACCAATCACTGCGACAATGTTTTAAAGGACAGATCACCAATGTGTCTTTCCTCTCACGTTCGGAGAATCATGTGTCTTGATGGGGATGAAGGAATTGTACAAGTGCCTTATAGGGGCATTGCAAGTAAGGAGAAAAAATCATGTTAAAAATGGGTAGCCTGCTGTTGTTACCACTTCTATTTAATCTAACCCTTAAATCTAGTTTTGCTAGAGTATTTATATTAAGTTAGTGATTTAAAAAACCTTTTATTGAATAATTAATTTGACCAATTATTTAGATGTTATACAAAGCACATTTTTAAAGATTTTTTAAATTAAATTTATTTATTTGTTTGTTTGTTTGTTTATTTAGAAAACTACCGTTCAAAAGTTTGGGTCAGTAAGAAATGAATGCTTTTATTCAGGAAATTGTTCAAAAGCCTGCACTGCAAATAAAAGCATTTAAAATGTAACAAAAGATCAAATAAATGCTGATAAAACAGATGCAAATAAACGCTGTTCTTTTTAACTTGTTATTAATTAAAAAATCCTGAAACAGTTTCCACAAAGATACTAAGAATCACAACTGTTTTTGACTTTGATAATAATAATAAATGTTTGATGAGTAGCAAATCCTTATATTATAATGGTTTCTGAAGGATCATGTGACACTGAAGACTGGAGTAATGATGCTGAAAATTCAGCTTTGACATCACAGCAATAAATCACATTTTAAAATACTTTTAAAAAAATTACTTTTTTTGTAATACTGTAATACTGTTTTGTAATGTATTTTTTCATACCAACCCAAACTTTTGAACAGTGGTGTATTTATTTTGATGAAACATTTTTACTGTAATAGTAAGATACATTCAACGCCCAAAAAAAGTAATTTCATTTCACTTGTTTCATTTAGAGCTGTACAGCTTGCAGTCATTAATTTCTGTAAAAATGTTTAGATGGCCTTCTCTCTTCTTGAAGGACAGTTTCTTTCAAAATAGATGACAAAACAACAATAGTCTGAGATTAAAAATGGCATAAAAATGTGTTTGTGTTCATCAAGGGATGATCCTTCCACAGTCAACATTTCAGATGAAATGACAAAGACGTCTTTTGGAAATATCTGGAAAGGCCTCAGCACTGACAGCACCAACAAAGATCAAAGCTCAAAAAGGTTTGGATTTAATATTCCCTCAGTACATTCTCTCACAAACACAACAATCTTCAAACATGTCACTTTAATCTCACCACACACCTGCACACATTGCATTAGGATAATAAAAATACATCGTATTTTATGCTAATGGGACATGTTCAGTTTCTCAAGTCAGTAGTGAAGACCTTACAGCTTGTTTTATTCCTCCTACGGGACAAAAACTCTGTTAAAGATTCAGTCAACTACATTTTCATTCTTAGATCTGAGTTTGGTCATATCTGAGCCCTTTTATGAAATCCCCAACAGCCTTACTCAAAAAATGCTAAATGAATATATAGGATTGCTAAAACGTCCTTATCCTAATTTGGAATCAATTCCCAGTGGAATTAAATAAGACTCTTACTGGATAAAGTGAAATTCCTAGATAACTAAATAAAGTCAATTCAATAAGGATCCTTCAGGATCTGCACTTCATTATGATGACATTCACCTAGCAATCTGTTTAGTGAACTCCTCAAACATGCTGTTCTCTTTAAAATGGAAGTGTGAGTATCAGGCTCCCATCATGACTGAATTTTTCATCCCTGTCACTCATAAGCTCCCTCTCCTAATGTCTCAGATGCTTATTTCCAAAGGTAAGATGCAACCCATCCCGTCTGTGCACGATCACTGTATATACACTAGTGCTGTGGGTGTCTGGCCTCCATTTCTTTGGTGCTATGGTTCATGTTTCCTACATGTTCAAACCTTTTCTCCTTTTCTGAAAAACGTTGTCTGTCTTCCTCATCAGAGTTTAACAACAATGAAATAATTCCAGGCTTTACAAAGGGCATCTTACTAAAAACACTGGCATCACAATACGAGATTCAAGCTTTTTGTTCCAGAGCATTTTGGGCTTTGTGTGCATGTTTGTGTGTATTTGTTGAGAATGTTTAATGCATGCAAAAGCATGATTTTCGGATTGGTCAAAGGTCAAGCTTTAGCACATGCACAATGTTAAAGGAATAGTTCACCCAAAAATGAAAATTTGCTGTAAATGTACTCATTCTCAGGCTATCCAAAATGTAGAAGAGTTTTTCTTAATCGGAACAGGTTTAGAGAAATGTAGCATTACATCACTTGCTCACCAATGGATCATCTGCAGTGAATGGGTGCCGTCAGAATGAGAGTCCAAACAGCTGATAAAAACATCTTAATCCTCAAGTAATCCACAGGACTCCCGTCCATCAATTAACGTCTCATGAAGTGAAAAGCTGCATGTTTGTAAGAAACAAATCCATTAAGACTTTTTTAACTTCAAACTGTTGCGTCTATAATATGAGTTTCTCTATCCAGAAATTATCATTATTTTTCCCTAAACCGACAACCGACTCTCGTTAACAGATTGTTATCCGTTAACCAACAAGATTATTTTAAATTAGAACTGAATTAAATTAGAAAGGATAAGTGTCTGGCCCCGTTAAAAATCTAACATTTGTTTTCCGGGATTACTTTACATGTGCACGAAAGCAGCAACATAGAACATGAGTCACATGGTCATATTCAATCGTCACATCATGCACCTGCAGTGCTTCTGCGAGCAGAGAAAAACATAATAAAGCTAGGCTATATATATATATATATATATGTGTATATGTGTGTGTATGTATGTATATATATATATATATATATATATATATATATATATATATATATCTACGAATAAATAGGCCTAATAACGAGAAACATAGTGTTACTTAAATATAAATTAAGAAAATGAAAGAGAACTGTGCAACAAGTAGCCTAGTATGCAGAGTTTCGGTTCATTTTTGTGCTGCGCGAAAGGAAACCAAAAAAATGGCATCCTATTTTTCTTTATTTTACAAAAGCACAATGTTTTTTTTTTATTGTGAATGTACACAAATAAAAGGCAAACCTTTTACAATTCCGATTATCTTTAGGACTAAAAGGAGTAGTTGCTTCCACTGTTAGAAGGAAAAAAGTCAAGTGATTGCGCCAGCGCCGCATGCACGCACACAGTTAAGCATTGCTACCTTGACAATGCAGCCTGTTCATTATCATAATAAAATACAGTCAGTCAAACATATGGAAAAAAAAACTATGTAGTAAAATATGTGCCGTTAAGTGTTATCACCGCACCGCCGTGATGTTATGCAAAACATTTTGTTTTACGTGGATATTGGAATCTGGTGCCGCTATTCTACATAATAATATTTTGGCATTCAAATACATCGTGAATATGGAAACATTTGATTTTGTGTGGAATGAGAGACCCGACGTTGGTTTCGGTTTCGTTTTAGCCTAAATTAATTCGTTTTGGCTTGTCGTTTATATTGCTATAGCTTCTTATATTTTTAATTCTTGTTCTTTTCTAAATACTGTTAATTGAAATGATTTGTTGTGGAGTGAGGGGAACTAAAATAGCCTAGCTATGTTTACAGTGTTTATTATGTTTGTAAACATTTCGTGTCGGCATTAGGCCTATTTCTGAATGAAACTATAAAATGCAACTTATACACGACTTATGTTTTTTCCCCCTAAAAAACATTTTTTTTTATACGCGTAGCGTATTTTAACCATGCAGCAAACCTTTTTAAATATTTTGATAAATTACTGAAAAAATAAATAATTAAATTACTTTTTAAACCGTTTAACTGATTGTATTAATCGGTCGAAATTCTTAGTCGGTTAACCGGTTAAAATGAACATCCCTAATCCATAATATTGCTTTCTCTTGTGGAAAAGTCATCTCATCTGAATCAGTTCAAAAATAGTTCTAAACAAATATGTTGGTGCATTTTGAAGTAAGAGAACAAGTGGGGATTTTTCACCGGAGGTGATAGAGGTATGGATTATGGACTTGTCTATTTTGGCCAGATTTGACGGTTTAAAATTAAAACACCTTAATGATAGATTTGTTTCTTACAAACGCAAAGCTTTTCACTTCACACAATGTTAATTGATGGACTGGAGTCATGTAGATTACTTGTGGATCATTGTAATGCTTTCATCAGCTGTTTGGACTCTCATTCTGACGGCACCCATTCACTGCAGAGGATCCATTGGTGAGCAATTAATGCAATGCAAAATTTCTCCAAAGCTGTTCCAATGAAGAAACAAACTCATCTATATCTTGGATGGCCTCCGAGCAAATTTTCATTTTTGGGTGAACTATTACTTTAACTCACTGAGGTCAGACATTCATGTAAAATAAGTCTGTCAAAGTTAACACATGCAATTAGTTAAATGTACTTCATGCTGTTTTTTTTGTTTGTTTGTTTGTTTTAATACTGATAATGAAAATAAAATGGTCCCTAATGGAACTCAGTAATGTTTCTCAGGAAAATCTGTATGTAGAATATCATTTATTTATAATACAAACAAACCCATATGGTCTGTTTAACAAAAACTGTTTGGATTTTTTTTATTGTGAAATTTATATCTAGAGTAATTATAGATATGCATATATGTTCTACTATGAGAGTCATCAACACAGTAATTACATATTTATTTTTTCCAAAAAAGACAAAAAAACAAATGCATTAACAGGTTAATTGTGAAAGAAGTGTTTCATATGAATTAATAATTAAATAATTTTAATATGAGTTATTTAATTATTCATTACTATAATCAATGAAATATTTTAATCAGTTGACAGCACTAATAAATCAATAATCTTTCTTTAACTTTTGCTCATAAAGAATGAGCTCACACAAAACAGTTTGTATTTTTTTGCTACAACAAGACACTCTTGTCGCTCACAGTTTCTCATCAGCTTTTCAAAGTGTGTCTTTCTCTGTTATTCTGCAGCTCAACAGTTGAAGTTGCCATTGGACATAAAAGCGGTGATGAAGAGAAGGAGGCAGATTTGGATAGAGAGACAAGTTTGTGAGTTCACGTATTTCAAAACAGTCTGTATTGTGCCACACTACAAGCACCACTAAATGCTTCTGTTCTGTAGGTCTGCGTGTGCCAGTCTGTGCTAAGGCACCTTGCTATATTTACATGTTTTTTATGTGTGTGTGTGTGTGGAGATGTTTGTTTCGAGCATCTGAATATGTCAGAATTTGCCGCCCACAAGGAGGATTGTTGGGTTGTGTGCTTGTCCAGTCCAACTGTAGTCAAACTGTAGTTTCACCTATAGAAATGAAACAAAATTAAGGTTACTTTTGTGTTCAACCAGGTAGAGTGTATTTTGTATGTTTTATATTTTTTTGAAAGTAGATTCTATTGAAATTCCTTGTCTTATAGCCTGAATATGTTTATTATATGAAATTCATTCTTTTTTTTATTATGCATAAATGATAAATATGAATTTGCAGGCATAGTTAAAATATCATAATAGTAAAAAGCAATTTCTGAAAGAAGATGCAAATGTAGTTATATCAGCTTCTTCAGTGTCTGTGCGTCAATATGTTCTCCACATTACTTCATAAGATACTTGATGTTAACATTTACTACTTATGAGCAGTGACCAACATTTTTAAAAGAACTTTTATGAACAGTTTTCTCATTTTATTGTAAGATTTCCCTAAAAACACACACATATGAGCCAGGACTGTGCTCATTTTAGCCTACAACATTTTCTCCCAAACTTCTTCATTTGAAACATCCATATTCATATATTCACTTGTTGACCTGGACTTGTTTTTTCTTGTTTTTTAATGATTATTACAAAGCTTTATCTCATTTTGTGTAGCACTTAACCATGCAAATAATAGTAAACATATATTTTGTTAAAACGTTGCAAATAATATAACTGTATAGTGCGGGTTTTCACAATGTTTCTGAGTGGCAGGGCATCTGTCTCCTCTACAAGACTCATTTGCAAGCCGAGAAAAGACCTCATCACTCAAACGAGCGAATTATACTATTACTGCCGATAATACAAAAATCCTACAAGAAATGCAATAATATTCCTTTTCGTAAGAGGGGCATTACACCATACACTAACCAGAGACAAATCTAACATTTATCATCAACACACGTACATGTGATTCTGTATTTTGTCTATGTGTACAATCTTAAATAAAGTAATTTAATATGTGGATAGATTTAAATATGTATAGACTGTGGGGGTGGGGGGTATGAATGTTTTCATGTTACTGTTAGTGTTATTACAGTGTTTTGCCATTTTCCAAGTTGGTTAACAAAACTACAACACGCACATCTATGTCATGCACATGTCGGCAGCATTACGTTCTGTTGATTTCACTGTAAAATAATCATTACTTCCTGAAAACAGTCTCTGTTGTTTAAGTTATTCATTCAAATGAATATGCATCATTACAACTGTGAGCAATTTCCATCTGAATAAATGTGACTGCAAATAAACTGACGCTAAAGTGTGTTTTTGCGACAGTTGATATTTTTACATTTACTATATACAAGGGATATTTTATCAGTCCCTAAAATGGCATGATATTGAAAGGTAAGTTTAACACATAATTAACGAGTTATTCAAATGCCCATGTGTATAAGGGATGTGTCCTGTGTCCTCTTTGTAATTTAGGATTGATGATGTTGCAAAATAATTCTAGACAGATTTTTGTTGTCTTTGTTCTGGGTCTGACTGAGCTTTAAGAGAAACTGTCACTGAGGCCGGAAACTGCTGGAGTCTGAGGTTATTTAATATTGATAAGCAGTTTTACAATGAAGTCCTCTGAGGGTTACCATCTCAAGGTTAGGGACACAATACAAACCCCCACATCCTCAAAGTATCATAAACCAGCTTAAAAAGCAGACCGCTTCGGTAACTGCTTTATTTTATGTTATTTTTTATTTATTTTAATAATTTATCCATTCATTTACACTGATAAAAGCGTGTTAGCTATTATTTTCTTCAAATACGGTGTTAGAAAGGATAAATATTCGTAGATGTGGGCTTGTATCCTTCAGGTAGGCTACACTATACATTTAAACTACTTCTGCAATAAAAGTAGGCCTATAGAATTACCTTTTCCAGTAAATTCTGCATGATTACATTTTCAGTGTAGGCTACAGCTTCTCTTTTTGCGGTTTGCATTTACCTTCTGATGTCTGGTGCGTCAAGCAGGTAAACTCACATCCTTGTGGTAGTTAGTCCTTATTTAGCAAAATAATTTATTTATTTAGGTGTCTTGTTTATTTCACGATTGAGGTATGTATGTGTTACGGGGCTGACAAGACTCGAGACGTGCGGATCCACGTGCAAGCTATTTATTAGCAGAAGACAGAGACGTGGTCATAGAACAGGCATGGGTCAGAGAATGGCAGACAGGTATAAGGCGGGCAAGACACAAGAAGAAACCTAAGGCTAGCGGAGGTCAACGATCGGCAAACAGAATCAAAAGGGCGAAACTAGAGGGATAAATCCAGGTACAAGGCAAAGGTACAGGCAGGGGCAAACAGTATCCGAATAGGGCAAGACAAGAGGGGGAATCCAAGGTACACAGGCAAAGATCAGGATACAAGAAAACAGACAAGGCAAGACTAAGATGAGGCTATGACAAACTAAACAGGCTCCGTAGTGTAGCTATCGCTAGGGGAGTGATAAACGCTAAACAATACTCGGCAGACGGAAGGGATCAGAGTGAGTGTTAAATAGTGAGGGAGTGATATGAAACAGCTGGGTGAAATCAGTGTTAAGTGCAATCAGTGCAATGAATGATTGGATATGTAGTCCGGGGTGATATGCAACAGGGTGTAGTGCGAGAGTCAATGATGGAAGGGTGACCTCTGATGGCTAGCAGTCGGAAGTTCATGGACCGGATTCGTGACATGTAATGAGGATAAACCTTGCAAAACACTAAATAAATAAATACACAAATAAATAAATAAATGTCTGTATAAATACACAAATTCTTGTTTAAATACATATAGAAATAATTAAACAAGTGATTAAAGTAGGCAAATAAATAATAAATTGGTGGGCAAATGGAAAATGTTTAAGGAAGTGCTAAACTCATCCTATTTATTTTCCTTTGATCACTCATTTTTGTCTCACACCTACAGTGGGGGAAAAAGTATTTTGTCAGCCACCAATTGTGCAAGTTCTCACACTTAAAAAGATGAGAGAGGCCTGTATTTTTCATCATAGGTATACCTCAACTATGAGAGACAAAATGATAAAAAAATCCAGAAAATCACATTGTAGGATTTTTAAAGAATTAATTGGTAATTCCTCGGTAAAATAAGTATTTGGTCACCTACAAACAAGCAAGATTTCTGGCTCTCACAGACCTTTAACTTCTTCTTTAAGAGGCTCCTCTGCCCCTCTGTTCTCCACTCGTTACTTGTATTAATGGCATCTGTTTGAACTTGTAATCAGTATAAAAGACACCTGTCCACAACCTCCAACAGTCACAACCAAACTCCACCATGGCAAGACCAAAGAGCTGTCAAAGGACACCAGAAACTAAATTGTAGACCTGCAGCAGGCTGGGAAGACTGAATCTGTAATAGGTAAGCAGCTTGGTGTGAAGATTTCAACTGTGGGAGCAATTATTAGAAATTGGAAGACATACAAGACCACTGATAATTTCCTTCGGTCTGGGGCTCCACGCAAGATCTCACCCGTGGGGGCAAAAATTATCACAGACTGTGATCAAAAATCCCCAGACCACACGTGGTGGGGGGACCTAGTGAATGACCTGCAGAGAGCTGGGACCAAAGTAACAAGGCTACCATCAGTAACACACTGCGCCGCCAGGGACTCAAATCATTCAGTGCCAGACGTGTCCCCCTGCTTATGCCAGTACATGTCCAGGCCTGTCTGAATTTTGCTAGAGAGCATTTGGATGATCCAGAAGAGGATTGGGAGTATGTCATATGGTCAGATGAAACCAAATAGAACTTTTTGGTAAAAACTCAACTTTTGTTTGTCGTGTTTGGAGGAGAAAGAATGCAGACAACTGTAATATCAGTATCCCATGGTCATCGTGAGATGACTGGTATGAAGTGGTTTAATCGAGGAACAGACCGTTTTTTCCCCATTAGTTATCAGAACAGAAAATACAGGTGACAAAAGTATGTTTATTAAGCAAATAACGGTTCAGTATTTTAATTAAGAGCTATGCAAGCATTAATATTTTACATTGGCCACTTAAAATCTTTTATGATTTAGCTCTCTCATGATTCTAACTACAAAACTAGCCTTATGAAAAAGTGTAAGATAATAATCAGTCACCTTGACTGATGAAGTTAATACGCATGCGCAGGCAAACGCTCAAGCCCGTCACATACGATCCGCCTACTCTTGCATAATTGACACCCTCTCATTAGCATCTCGCTCAGAGGGGGAAAAAAAGTGGAACTACATTCAGAAATAAATGAGTGATCAAAGGAAAATAGTTAGGATGAGTTTAGCATTTCCTTAAACATTTTCATTTGCCCACCAATTTATATTATTTATTTGCCTACTTCATCACGTATAATTATTTATTTATGTATTTAAACAAGAATATGTGTATTTATGCACACTTTATTTATTTGTGTGTTTATTTTATTTATTGTTTTTGCAGGTTTCGTCCTCCATAGGCATGAGTGCGTTTAAATTTATACAACACCAAGGTACGTGAAAGAACGTGGGGAAACCAATCAAACATTAGGCCTACTTAGAAAATTTTTTTTTTCTAAAAATGTAGGCCTTGGAAATTTCCAAATGCTGCCTATAATTCTGATCCAGGTTTTAGGACTACAGACTGCAAGGCTCTTGTGCATATGCTGCTCATCCAAAGGCAAAGTAGGCCTACAAAACAAGTGAAACTGATTTCTGATCTTATAAAACGCAATGCAGTTCTTTTCACGCTCATGTGCGTCCATCTGTTCCTTCCTCTGTCTGCCGCAGACTTTTAAAAAATTAATTAATTAATTGCTTACAGGTGTTATAGATTATCCTCGTTTCAACAGTCAAGGCCACGTTCACACAGCAGCAGAATGCGGTTGTCAATCCCAAAAACTGACAGTGTGAACGAAACCTCAGATTTACGATTGATATATGTTAACTTTTGGTGGAAGTAAATATCAAATCATATGCAGTATTTTGAGTCTATGGGTCCAGGCGTTTGCCCCGTATGTCCAATAGATGGCGTGTTTGCGACATGAATGTCATTCTAATGTGTCCAGCAGGAGGCGCTGCAGTACAGGCTTCATCGCTCTTGTCAGGAAGTGGCCCAGCATCGCCACCTGGCCGTGAAAGTTTAGTAGGTCAATGTTTTTCATGCCCTAAATCAGTGGTTTTCAATCGTGGTCCTGGAGACCCACCTCTCTGCATATTTTGCATGTCTCTCTTATCTACACTCAGTTCAGTTCATGCAGTCTCTCCTAATGAACAGATGATCTGAATCAGGTGTGTTAAATAAGGGAGACACACAAAATGTGCAGAGCGGTGGCTCCCCAGAACCACGATTGAAAACCACTGCCCTAAATTACATTTACGACATTTTCTCTGTGCAATTATCTTAACATTTACTTCAGCTACTTTTCAATTTCTAACAGTCTTGTGTATAATTTAGATGATTATTTTTTTAAATAATCATTCTGAGTGACACTGTGCAGTACAGAACACATTTAGTATGGATGTTGAAAGGATGAAGTGTCTGTTTGGGAAAATAAATAAGAATAAGTTGCATATATCATCATGAAAACAAGATCAACACTCAGTATTATCCTTAATTACCCTTAAAAGATTTTTGAGGAGTAAAACATGTGAAGTGAGTTTACATGTTATGGCAGGAGCACAGATGGCGTCTCATCACCGAACGTTTCCAAGGTGATGATCGGGCTCCCAAGGGCAGTGTCAAGTAAGATGAGAACGGCCCATCAGCTCACATCAAAACGTGGAAAAGAGCCCAGCTCAGTCATATGTGATGCAGCTCCTCAACAACAAAAGTAAGTAAATAAAAAAGAAAACATGTGAAATATAACATAATTGTATCAAATGATATGTATAATATTTAGATATTGTTTGATATTTTTGAACATATTTACAACATTCAATCTTTTCAAATATGCATTAAAATATGTATTATTATTCTTAGTAACTATTATTGTTATTATAATTACCATTTATATTATTTTTAGTAGTAGTATGTAATTAAATTACTATTTTCAATTATTATTATTTTATATAGTATTTTAATGCATGTTTGTCTGCATTTGCAAGCTTCCAACGTCATATTTAGATATAATAATGATAGATATATATATATATCTCACATATCATAATTATTAATGACTCCAAATATGTCATGTTTTATATGTACACGTTTTATTCCTGCATTACCTAAACATCACCAATTATAATTTAAAAAAAAGAACCCAAATCATGACATTGAGTATTAATTTAATTAAATATTATTTGTGCTTTATTAATAATGTATTAAATTAATACATTGATCAATTAATAACAATAAACTATAATATAAAACATGTAAAATGTTAATATTTAGTATATTGACAATATATTAAAACATTTTTAATTACTTTAACATTTACAAGAGATTTTGTTTTACAGCAGAGGCTGTATGCATTAATTATAATAATACATATTATTTTATTATATTCTTAATAATATACCCTATTAATATATCAGTTAATAATATAATTAATTGAATAATAGTTTTTAATGAATTATGCTTTTTACAGCAACAGGACTATTACAGTACAGGCTGTATGCACAAGGCTCCATTCCACTGAATCCATTGTTCCAGGTTTTGTGTAAAGGGAGCTTTGTGTCTCTCTGAAGGCAGGTACTGTTGCCTCCCTCTGATTCCCTTCCTGGTGCCTGACACAGTCTTTAGGATAGAATCCATAGAGCTGCTTTGAGAGGCAGTAAAGTCCAGCCAGCATCACTCAGGCACTGAGATTCAGAATGAATGATTAACATCACAAAAGCCTCTCTGCATCTCCACACTGTAGAACAAAAGAGCCGGATTCATCTGCCGGTGTCACCGGCTCTCTCTCTCGTGTGTCTTCCATCGGAGATCTCCATCAAGGGCTGGGAGTGGCTGCTGTCTTTGTGAGAGGAGAGGAGAGGAGAGGAGAGAGGCCACCGTTCACACCCTGAGATGCTCTGCAGGCTGGAGGAGGAAGAGGAGATGTCTCTACTGGAGTTACAGCAGAGGGTGGACTGTATCATCACCCATGTTGGTGAGTGGATTATTCTCTGCTGAGGCTGATGGGGGTGTGTTACAGCTGTGATTGATCTTTCTATCGCTGATTCAGATGCGGTCCATGAATTCTGGGGTTTAGGGGAAACCATGAGGTTTCCTGATGGACAGTGATAGAAGCTTGATTTTAGACCTCTATGCTTTATTTTAGCATTGAACGTCATGTTATCACACACAGAATGTGAAGATGGACAGCAATTGCAGAATTGTATTGGTTTATTTTATTTTACTATTATTCATTTTTATTTCTTAATTTATGGAGGGGATTTTGAGGTTATTAGGTCTTTGCATAGGAATTACCAACTGATTTTGTTTCTAATTTTGCGCCTGTTTGTTTCAGAATCACATACTTCATTTAATAAAATTAATTCAATTAAAAATACCCTTTCAGCAAATTCAGAAAATAAATACAGCTTAGTCAAATTGTACAGCTTCTCAACTAAATAAAAAATAAAATGTGGACTTTTTTATTATTATTATTCTTATTATACATTTTTGTGTACACTATTGTGGTATATATTGAGACAGTTTAACTATTTTCACATTTACAGTTTACCATGCATTACCTGTCCAAAGTAAAAACATTATTACCATTCAATATTATATAATATTACACATTTTAATAGTATTTATTATATACTATATTCTATTAATATATTATGCATCGTAAAAAATAAACAATTGTTGTAATTAATATAACCTAATATAATTAATTATATTATCGTATTAGATATTTATTTAAACAGTTTACAAGAGGTGCTGTTTGACTATAAACAATGCAGGCTGTATGAATAAGGCTCCATTCCACTGAATCCATAGCAGAAAGCACTGATTTTAGTGTATCAAAGTGCAAAGATGCTATTTAATTTGATTATTTTTTAGCATTTAAATATATGACTTTTTTTTTAGATTACGGTAATGTCTTTGCATAGAAACTACCAGCTAATAAGGGATGTCTAATGAAATGATGGCACCTGTTTGTATCAGAATCACATACCTTAATTAATTTGACATTTTCAGCAAATTTAAAAAATAAATGCGGTATGTAAAAAACAGCATAGATAAATCTGGTTGAATAAGAAATCTCCTCTCTGAGAAGGTGTTTACACCACACAGTTGTATTTTTCATCTTCCTGTACCATGAAAAGCAGGGAAATATCCAGGTGCTTCCCCATGCCAGTGAGTGAAGTAGGTTATTGTGCCATGCTGCTGTTAGCGCTGTCCTGCATGAGAGAGAGGCACTGCTGCCGCCCCCACTGCAGCCCTCGGGGGACGTAAAGTCCGTTGCCATGGAAACTGAGATGGGCCAGCTCAGCCATATTGATTCACAGAGACACTCCATGCTTTAAACACACACTCACTGTTTCCTAAGTTCATTATCCGCATTATAACACACCGCTGCTTCAGCTTTCTGAGCCAGCTGAAAACCAGCAGGCTTTTTAAACAATGGTTAAACCATTTGCTTTCAATTCACTGCACTGAACTGGACTTTCAAACTAGAAGTTTGAAATATCCAAATGTTCAAATCCAAACTTATTGGACGGCCTCTCAAACCTGCCTTTGGTTTTGAACAAACAACAGAAAAATACAAGAGTTATTTCTGGTTCTGTTTTACTGAGAGGAAATCAGCATTAGCGGCATCTCTGGTGATTCGTCAGAGTATCTGCCTCTCTGAGTGAGTCACAGATGTGGCCATCCATCCCCTCATCATTCCTTCTTCTTCCTTCCCCCTGTAATAGCAAGATGACTAAACACTGAGCGGTTCTGCTCTCTGATTGGTCACATATGACATCACTCTCGTGTTCATTTCAAAGCTGAGTGATAAATTGCTCATTTCTGGATGTAGAGCTCATGAATATTTAACATGCCGGATGAGCAGTTAAGCGTTCAATAAGACAACAGTATCTGAGCCTAACACAGTGTACATTTGCATATATTAGCCGATCTTCATATTTACACTACCTTTCAAAAGTTTGGGGTTGGTGGTATTTTTTTTCGTGTGACTGAAGACAGGAATAAATTACATTTTAAAATATATTCAATAGAAAATAATATTTCACAGTATTACTGTTTTTACTTTATTTTGCAGCCTTGTTGAGCATAAGAGACTTCTTTCAAAAACATTTAAACAATTTTACCGACCACTTTTAAATGCAAGTTTAATAAGAAAAAAATATTGGCGACATTGGGGTATATTTCATCTTTACCCTTTTTTCTTCACTTTTAAAGAAGAATATGGGAAAAATTTTGGCTTTTTGGTGATGCTGAACATAGTACAGGTTTGACATGGGTAAAAAAGGTTTAAACAACATCATAACAACATTACTGAAATGTTAGGAAAGACTTCTACTTTGAATGGTTTTTAACGTTATGAATACATTTTTATGACTTTACAACAAAGTTGTTTTTGTTTTGTTCTTTTTTTATTATTATTTAGGCTGACTTCCCTCTGAGAGTCTACGCTTTAATCAGACAGTCATTCTGACTCCACTGCTGCTTAAAGGTTGTTTAAAATAATAAAAAAACAATGTTATTCAGTCATCCTAAACTAATCAGGATAAAGGGATTAACAGAAACAAGCCAAATACTGGGCACTGGTACAGAGATAAAACACACACAGCATCACACCCCCAAGCTTAAGCACACACACATTGTCTGAATTTCTGAACGCAAATCAGTTGAAATTTCATTCATATGATTGTATATCATAACAGTATTTTTCACAGAACCTGTTTTTCAATACACTATCTTTCAAAAGTTTAATGTCAGTAAGACTTTTTAATGTTTTTGAAAGAATTTCATTATGCTCACCAAGGCTGATTTTATGATCAAAAATACAGTAAAACAGCCATATTGTAAAATATTATTACAATTTAAAATGACTATTTTAATAGATCTTAAAATGTAATTTATTCCAGGGGGGGGGGGGGGGGGGGGGGGGGGGGGGGGGGGGGGGGGGGGGGGGGGGGGGGGGGGGGGGGGGGGGGGGGGGGGGGGGGGGGGGGGGGGGGGGGGTTCTTATGCAAATCTGAATTTTCAGCATCATTACTCAGTCTTCAGTGTCACATGATCCTTCAGAAATTATTCTAATATACTGATTTGCTGCTAAGGAATTTTTTTTTTTTTACTGTCAATGTTGAAAACAGTTGAGCTGCTTAATATTTTGGTGGAAATTCTTCATTTTTTTTTCATCAGAATACTTTGGACTTTGGCGAATAGAATATAACAGCGTTTATTTGAAATAGAAATCTTTTGTAACATTTTTAATGTCTTTACTGTCACTTTTGATCCTTGCTAAATAAAAGTATTAATTAAAAAAAAAAAAAAAACCTTACTGACCTCAAATTTTTAGCGTATGGCTGTAATATATCAAAACTCATTGTCTTCAAGAGACCAAACTTGATTTTGTGCTCTAAAAGGTTTTAAAGAAACTGAATCAATAACGTAAAATAGCAAAATAAAATACGCAGTTACATCTTCCATTTTTTGTCTGTGTGTTTTAGTAGTTTATGCTGCTTAGTTCCTGACTGCATTTTGACCCGTAATTCTATCTACAGGTGCATCTCAATAAATTAGAATTTGTCGTGGAAAAGTTCATTTATTTCATAATTCAACTCAAATTGTGAAAATGCAATGCACACAGACTGAAGTCGTTTAAGTCTTTGGTTCTTTTAATTGTGATGATTTTGACTCGCATTTAACAAAAACCCAACAAATTAGAATATGGTGACATGCTAATCAACTCCAAACACCTGCAAAGGTTTCCTGAGCCTTCAAAAATGTCTCTCAGTTTGGTTCACTAGGCTATACACAATCATGGGGAAGACTGCTGATCGGACAGTTGTCCAGAAGACAATCATTGAACCCCTTCACAAGGAGGGTAAGCCACAACATTCATTGCCAAAGAAGCTGGCTGTCACAGAGTGCGGTATCCAAGCATGTTAACAGAAAGTTGAGTGGAATGAAAAAGTGTGGAAGAAAAAGATGCACAACCATCTGAGAGAACCGCAGCCTTATGAGGATTGTCAAGCAAAATCGATTCAAGAATTTGAGTGAACTTCACAAGGAATGGACTGAGGCTGGGGTCAAGGCATCAAGACACCACACACAGAACTGTCAAGGAATTTGGCTACAGTTGTCGCTTTCCTCTTGTTAAGCCACTCCTGAACAACAGACAACATCAGAGGCGTCTTACCTAGGCTAAGGAATAAGAAGGGTGGATAAGCTCATAGCCTAAGTTGCTTGAAGTCCAGTGTGAAGTTTCCAGAGTCAGTGATGATTTGGGGTGCATGTCATCTGCTGGTGTTGGTCCACTGTGTTTTTGAAAACCAACGTCACTGCACCCCCGTTTACCAAGAAAGTTTGGAGCACTTCATGATTCCTTCTGCTGACCAGCTTTTTGAAGATGCTGATTTCTTTTTTCCAGCAGGATTTGGCACCTGCCCACACTGCCAAATGCACCAAAAGTTGGTTAAATGACCATGGTGTTGTTGGTGTGCTTGACTGGCCAGCAAAATCACCAGACCTGAACCCCATAGATTCTTCTCTCTCGTATTGTCAAGAGGAATGAGAAACAAGAGACCAAAAAATGCAGATGATCTGAAGGCCACTGTCAAAGAAACCTTGGCTTCCATACCACCTCAGCAGTGCCAAACTGATCACCTCCATGCCACGCCGAATTGAGGCAGTAATTAAAGCAAAAGGAGCCCCTACCAAGTATTGAATACATGTACAGTAAATGAACATACTTTCCAGAAGGCCAACAATTCACTAAAAATGTTTTTTTTATTGGTCTTATGAAGTATTCTAATTTGTTGAGAGAGTGAATTTGGGTTTTTGTTTTTTTGTTAAAGTAAGCCAAAATCATCAGTTAAAAGAACCAAAGACTTAAACTACTTGAGTCTTTGTGCATTGAATTTATTTAATACACAGTTTCACAATTTGAGTTGAATTACTAAATAAATGAACTTTTCCACGACATTTCTAATTTATTGAGATGCACCTGTACAGCCCAAAATCCTTGAACTGGGCTTTATTTCAAGCTGCTATCAGCGTGACAGTATCTCCAAAGACTTGGACTCGCAATAAAACAGCGGCAGTGAGCAGTGACGCTCAAAAAGGTGAACAATAGGAAGGTCATTGTACTTCCTTCCCTCCCTCCTCTCCTCGCCCCGTCTGCTTTTGTGTGCTGCTCTGTATAATATCTGTTATAGCTTCAATGCTGCGCTTATGTCAATCAATATTTTATTCTCACACTGTCTAGGTTAGATTGCTCGGATATACAGGAAGTTCTCCTTCCGGATCAAAGTCAGGCGTAGTCTAGTTCTCAGAAACAAAATGGGGCTCTTCACTCATCCCAAAACAAACTCCAGCATATTCAGTTGTCAGACATGACTGGGACTTTAAACGGGACTAGCTTCTATTGTAAGAAAAATGGAAAAACCACAAAAAAAGGAGCTTTTTTTTGGCAGCGAACCCACCAATGAGTTTGGTGCAAACAGGGATAAAAAGTACCCCATGTCCACAGTTAAATATACTGCTGGATCTTTAATGTTGTGGGCCTGTTTTTCTGCCAGAGGTCATGGACATCTTGTTCAGATACATGGCATCATGGATTCTATCAAATACCAACAGATAATAAAAAAAATCTAAACCTGACTGCCTCTGTTAGAAATCGTATAATGGGCCGTGGTTGGATCTTCCATCAGGACAATGATCCAAAACAAACATCAAACATCAACACAAAAATGTCTCACTGAGCACAAAATTAAGCTTCTGCCATGGTCCCAAGTCCTCTGACCTGAACCCTATAGAAAATTAGTGTGGTGAACTGAAGAGAAGAAGCACCAGCCTGGAGCTGAGAAAACTCAGAGCTGTTATCTTGGGAAAAGAATGTTGCATTAATTGGGTGCCGATAATTGTGGCTAATGTGAACTAGAGAAAAAAAAATTCATAATAAGATTTCCCCCCCACTTGCCATTGTTTTACTTCAATGATAGGTTTGAATTTTGTGAATTTTTTTAATGAAAGATCAAAAGGATAAACATTGCAGATTTATTTTCACAGCCAACTTTGCTCATATTTACCAAGGGTGCCAATAATAGTGGAGGGAACTGTGTTATATTATCATCATCATATCTCTTGTAAATAAGAATGACATAATCAACAACAATAATAATAATAGTGATGTAAAAAAGTAAAACTATGGCAAGTCAATAATAGAAATTTAATTATGCCAATAAAATTATAAATGGCATAATATAAAATCTGTAAATTTATAATATAAGAATAATATATTAAGATTCTTAAAACTGTAAACTATGTATATGTCAATAGAATAAAATGTAATTATTAATGCCATGATATTAAATTATAACCGTATTAAATAATAATAATAATTTTCACTGACCCCCTTGCACCAAAGATCACGATAGTTTTCAGGCAGTTATTGTATGTTAAAATGCAGCTTGAGTGTACCTTTTTGAAAAACAGTAATTACAATGAATTATTTCAAACAATTATTTTCTCAGTTCAAAGACATTCCATATATTCTTGCAACTGAGCTTGTTCTTGAGTGTGTGTCAGACTGACTGTGATTTCCGGAGATCCAGACAGTAAAAGCGTGCCTTATTTTACATGCACAGGTTTCCATCCACAGGAATGTCTGAAGTTATCCATAAAACACAACAACCTTAAGCTCCACCACATACAAAGAATGAGCGCTCAAAAAGCATGGATCACGTTTGGGTCTTTCCCCCCTCCCCCATTTTTTTTTTTGCTTCTCAATTTAGCGTGTTACATTTGTTTTCCATTGTGAAAGTGACTGAAAAAAGTTGAGTCCTCCGGTTTAGATTTAACAGTCAGTGCCACATGATGGCGTCTCATGTGTGAGGGTTGCGGGGAGGGGTTTATGTGTGTGTGTGTGGTGTGTGTGTGTGTGTGTGTGTAGCAGGGCTCTGTTTTGGGGTGGAGAGGGGGAAAGGAATCTGTGTTTGTGAGAAGTTCTTCCTGACGTACTTTAACCACAGAGTGCTGTGCAGTGATGAATGTCTCACTGGGAGAGAGAGGAAGAGGAAACTACTGGTGCTTCTGGCATTCTCAGAGTTATTTGTAGAAAGCATGTCAATGTGTTACCTGCGTTTCAGAGGCACATGCACCTCTGTTAACATCTTTGTAGACACTCGGGAGTAAGACAGGACCTGAAGGAGACACACGGAGTGAGGGAGTCTGTGGGTCTCCGCTGCACTTGGGACCTCTCGCGTGGCGCGGGACCGTCAGCACAATGGGTTCAGTTATGTGTAAGTCAGCATTCTGTCTTTTCAAGCAGATTTTAAGAGCATTTGTGCCTGAGGACGAACTTTGTGTTTATCGTCTGTATTTCTGGGAATGATATAAGGAGACATTTCTGAGAGAGTTACAGCTCGGCTGGCTTTGGTTGGGAGCTGTGAGGTGTTTCTGGGGGGAAAAAGAGGTTTATGGGCTTAATAATGATTACACACACAGCAATGTGACCAGAAAAAATGTGCCAGTAGTTATTCCATTGATTCAGAACTGTTTGCTTCTTCGTAATCCTGCTCAGGAGTTTCGTTTAGTCAGATACAGATAAGAAATTTCTGTTTGTGGTTAACATGAAGGTCAAGGGGGAGAAAGTCAGAAGCTTTTAAATGGATAAAGTTCAGACAAAAATGAAAAGTCTGTTATTGTTTATTCACCCAGGTTGCTCCAAACATGGTTTTTAAAGAATATCCTGTCCATTTTATGGATGTAAATGAGGACTGGGACTGTCAAGCTCCAAAATGACAAAACATGCCATAAAATATTATAAAAATTAGAGATGCACCGATTGCAATTTTCTTGGCCAATTCTGATTTCCGATTTTTTTTGTTGTGTGTGATCTGCCGATACCGATTTTTGCCGATTCCGATTTTCTTTCTAAGAACTATAATTGACAGCATATACAAACAAAAATCTACTTTTCTTCAACGCAAAGTTTTATTTTCATAAAAAATACACAAGTAAAAAGTCAGTAATAAAATAAGAACAAATAAAAAATGGCAAACAACAGCACAAATAAATGCAATAGAATATTGAGAGCTATGAAACTAAGTTTTTCAGTTAAGTAAATTTTTATTCAGGTAAATACTACAAAAATTAAAGTAATCAAATGTAAAATAACACATCCAGTGTTATTTTACATTTGATTAATTTAATGTCTGTAGTCTTCATAGTAAAAATTAAATGCAGATTAATGCTTACCATTAAAGTTATAAAACGTTATTAACGTTCTAAAACTGATTGTGTTTAACTGGATACTCGCCAAGACGGGCATTTTAACATAATTTTGTATGTATTTGAACGTTTTAGCGCAGTTAGCCACTCATTTTGGTATTTGTGGCTCACAAGCTGTTTGAGACTGAGCGCGGCTTGTGCGCTCCACTAATATAGATCATTGGTGCTGCGCGCGCGTTTGGTATAAGCGTGAAACCAGCGGGAATGAGACTAAAATATGCGCATACAAGCCATTTAAAGGGGTAGTTCACCCCCCCAAAAATGAAAATTCTGTGATAATTTACTCCCTCTCAAGTTGTTCCAAACCTGTATGAATTTCTTTGTTTTGCTGGACACAAAGGAAGATATTTGGAAGAATGTCAGTAACCAAACAGATCTCGCCCCCCCCATTGACTACCATAGTAAGAAAAATAAATACTATGGTAGTAAAAGGGGGGACGAGATCTGTTTGGTTACTGACATTCTTCCAAATATCTTCCTTTGTGTCCAGAAGAACAAAGAAATTCATACAGGTTTGGAAACTACTTGAGGGGGAGTAAATGCTTCCATGAATTTGCATTTTGGGTGAACTATTCCTTTAACCGGAGCGAATGAGATGTGTGTGAGAGAGAATGGGTCGTCGGAGAGAAGAGAACGAGACGTTTTTGCCTGTGCCGCTGGTAACAAAACAGATCGGCTCGAAATCTGAAAGAAGTGAGACTGACTGACCGAACATCGATCCAGGCCGATCATGAGGAAAATCGGCCGATTCCGATCCCTGGCCGATCGATCGGTGCATCTCTAATAAAAATATTAAAATCTTCTTAAGTCAACTTCTGCAATTGAATCATTGCGGTCATTGGGAGATTGATCATCTCAATTTGTAAACTGATTCATTTATAAGCTCTGATTCAAAAACATTTTACATTTATATTTATTCATTTAGCAGATGATTTTTTCCAAAGCCACTAACAAATATGGAAAGTCATGAATCGGACATTTCTACTAGGATGGACTAGGACGGATGAACCTCTTTCTTTTTATGTCTTGTCATGTTGGAGCTTGACCGACCCTTTTTTATTACGTGGAAAACGGTGGTCATTTTTCCTTTTGTGTTCCATGTATGGGTTTAGAATGGCATTAGAGTGAGTAAATGAGGATAAAATTTAATTACTGGGAGAAATATTAGGCGACTCTTTAGCACAATGGACTCACTGTAGTAAAACACGCACCCTGTCGCAATGAGAACACACACACACGACAGGCACGGCACCATGGGGGTAACGTATGCTGCAAATCCTCGAGGCCTGTAGAAAGTACAGGCAGAGAACAATCGTTTTGTGAGTGTTAGCCACTGTGACGCATCCACTCAAACTCCTGCGCTCGCTCAAGTACCGGCCAAAACGCAAACGTTGGCTTGTAAAAAAGAAAAGAAGGTAGAGTAAATTTGGGAGTGTGGTGGTTGTGAATTTCTGGGGACATGGCCGAGAAGTCAGTGAGATTGCACAATAATACAGCAGTAATGTGGGTCAAAGTCCAAAGGGGTGCCCTGAATGAGGAGGGGGCAAGTGTGCGAAATATAGCGTAAGAAGGGGTTTCGGGGCATGGCCAGTAAATGTGTTTGGGTTTTTGTGCTTTTCTGGTGTCAGGCAACGCAATGGGAAGCCGAATGGGAATATTACCCGGAGAGTGCCAACAAGGTAGCAAGGGGGGGGAGCTGGGGAGACGAGGAACATCGAATGCGACCCAAAGGTGGGGAGTGTCCTGGTCAGGAATGGAGCATCGTGTTAAGCTCCAGGGCCACAAGGATAATGCGGGAGGCGCGAGTAGGGAGAAGTGGAAACAGACGGGCACGGTGCGACATGGGGGGTTGGTGTTCGTTGTGTGGGTTGGGGGGGTTGTGGGGGCTAAATCCATCTGCCTTGTAGTCGTGTTGGTACCGGTAGGTGGGGCAGGCGGGAGGGCGGACCGGGCCTGCGGGTTCAAGTCTGTCCTTGTGTGGAAGAGGGTATTTACAGTACGGCGGTCATCGCGGTCCGCCCCTCTCCGGGCTGCAACGCAAGACCGTGAGTGACTTGCCGTTTGTACATCCACTGAAAGCGTGATAGGTCGGATAGAAAGCGACGAGCATCGGGAAAACTCGCGGGGAAGATGGAAACGCTCGCTAGACAGGGGGCAGATTAATGACAGGCCATGACAAACTTGGGCTAGCATTGGTTTGCGTGGCAGCTTGGGGGCGCCTGACAGCCAAGACATAGCTGAGACATGCGAAAAAAAAACTAAAAAAGCGAAGAAACGAGAGCGGAGACCCGGGGATACACGTGTTGGTGAAAGGTGAGAAGTGGGGGTTATTATTAGTGGGGATGAGACGATGAGCAATCATTGAACTTGGTGGATTACGAGGTGGGAGCTGTAATGCAATTCGTTACGTCTTACGAGGATGAGAGACAACTATGGCCCAGGAAAACAGCGCGACAGGAATAAGAAAATAAGAAAAAGGAGGGGTGAGAGACGATATCAAGGGGTGGAAGGTCAAATGGAAGTGAAGATACACGGAAAGGCAAAGAACACGCAGAAAAAGCAAAAAGGGACGTAGACCTGTGTAGGGAAACACAGTGAGGACGTGTGCTCCACCCGGAAAGACAACTTTGGGTACCATGATTTAGTAGTAAGTCCCTAAAAGGGGAAGAAAGTAAGACGGAAGAGGGGACGACAACGACGCTAGGAGTCGAACAGATGCTGCACCGTGCAGGGGGTATAGGATAAGTGCCGCACAGGGGGAAAGGCAGAGATCAATTGATGCGGGATTATAGATGCGAACAAAAGGAGAGTGTTGGGTGCATAGGTGAGTGGCGGTGGATGGATAAGACGGAGTTGGTGATGAACGGAGAACAAGGGGTGGGGGGCGAGAGGGTACGATGACTGGGCCGGTGCACGTAGGTGGGGGTATGAAACGCGTTCCCACTGAAACGATGATGGTCGGCTTAAGCCACACCAAGCTTCTCCACTTGCTATGTTCTGCGGACTCGGGACGACATTCCACAATCACCACCACTACCTCGCGCCACGACCTTAAATGAAGAGCATTAGCAGGGAGGCTGAGAGTGGGGGGGTACTGTTAGTACATTCTCCCAGCAGTATCATGCGCAGGCCGTTTTCCCCGGGGCCGAAGTGGGCGGTAGCACCACCAACCTCCTTCTCCTTTGGGCACCGCATCCGTGCGCGGAGGGATGAGAGGAAAGCGACCTAATGGCGGAAGGGTCGGAGACTGATTCGAGCCTCGAAGTATAATTCCTGTCGCCTCAAGCCCATGAACACCACACCTGCCGCTAGCGGGGGTCGGTGGTTGGGGGCTGCGGCGGCAACATGAGTACTAGAAAGAGCGTATCGTCTAGAGGGTTACGTGGGGAAGGGGGGGGGGATAGGAGGGGAGGTTGAAGTCTTGGGGTGGGGTGGGTAGAGGTGGGTGGGCTGGTGGAACCCAGGGTGGGGGTAAACCAGCAGAAAGCGAGTACGGCAGGGTCGTGCGACCAGTCCCCCCGGCGTCGGCATCAGGGGGAAGAATTTAGGAAAATAGAAGAATGAGCAAGCATGGGGGTATGGATTGGTGTTAGATGATGGGCGAGCAGGTGGGTTTGTGCATGCAACGGGGAGCTGAACGAAGCAACTGGGAAGGAGTGGAGCAGCGCATCAACAAAAAGATTGTGAGGATCAAACGGACGGGACAAGCACAGGGACGGAATAGCAAACAGGCAAGAGGCAAAATAAAGGGACATGGTAGGTAGGGAATTATGGGGATTTTAAAAGGGAGCAGACGGGGAAATATGAGGGTTGTTTGAGGAAGATTAGAGGGGTGGCATGATTAGGACGTATAGGGCACAAAGAAAAACTATATAGAGCGAAGTAAATTATAATCAGTAAGAAAAAAATATATAAATAATAATTTATTCTGATGAATCCTGTAACCGAGCGTATCAAGCGCTCACTCGCGCTCCCTCAGGTCTCCGGGGCGGGGCGGGGGGTCAAAAGCGCGCGCTCGCCGGGGAACCCTCTCTCTCATCCTCTCCGGGAACGCGCGAATCTCCTCCATCATTCTCCTCTCTCTCTCGCTCTCTCTAGAGATATAGTATAGAGATTATATAGGGGTAGAGGAATTTATGGAGTGTAGACAAATGCATAATGATTATAGTTTAGTTTGAGTTAGAAAAGGACACAGAAGCTATGTAGGTATGGGAACTGATAAACGGGAGCAGTCAAGAGAAAAAAAATGTGGGTGTGTATATTAATTACATTGGTGGGTTAGAGGTTAGCTGAGATTGTATATGAATTGTGTTGTGGTTGTTGTTGTTGTTATTATTATTGTTAGTCTCCACTGAATTAAATTATTTGGCTATTGTACAGATGCCTCACAGATGTTTCCATCCTATGCCACCAAAGAAAAAAGTTGCTTCAAAAATGTGCTGTAAGTAAAAAAATAACTGACATTGTTTGCATCCATATAGGTTTTTCCCTTCTGGAAAGAGTTTTTAGACTAAATCCGATCATGAGTGGTATATGACCGGACTCCCTCGAGAGCCCCTTTAAAGCATGCCGGCATAATCAAACACACCTGTCCAGACTGGGTCAGACAGAGCTTTACACAGACCACATCTGAACATCCTAGTCAAACACATTTTTGTGGATGTGGGTCCTCTGGATAGTGGTTGTTTTTACACGAACAGTTCTGAATTAGGCCAGTTGGCTGTTTTCATCATTCATTACAATACAAAATGATTCTGAATGCTTTCTATTTGTGGAAAAAAAGGCCTCTACACTTACAATCCAAACAACACACTCTCACTTTATAATGACTTGTTTGTTGCTTGTCTTGCGTTGTGGGGTGAAGGTCTTGATTGTTTCTGGTGACAGGGTCCATGACATTAATCATTTTAAGGGAGGTTTTGTTGTTCTGGGCCAGGGGTGGTTCTAGACCCTTTTAGGAGGGCTCGGTCCCCCTAAATCTAATCAGCTATCTAATCTATTGTTGATCTGAGACTAATTATTTATTTTTGTTGTTTAACAGTTGTTAATAAGAATTATATGACCATTTTCTATTAGTTAAACAGTAGCATGTACCGATTTTAACTGTACTGCAGAAAGACTGATATCATTATATCACATATAGTGACGCTAAGTAGTAGTAGGCTACTTTTGACTTACAAAGAGAAAGGTCTCTTGCTACACATTCTCACTGAGAGCTAAACCCCCCTGATTATGAAATCCTAGAACTGGCGCTGTTCTGAGCAGATACAGGATCCTGTCTAACATTTTGATTTGTATTCATGTGTGGTGGCTTCCTTTTCCGTAGGGATGTAGATGGAGAGGGATTTAGATACTGTATGCTGGAATTTTTGTAATGCTCAGTTTTGTGTGGACTTCAAACAGCTCACATTATCCTTTTATTTTAAGCAGTAGTTAACCCAAAAATGAAAATTTGATTATCATTTACTTCAGGTTTGGCAAACCACTATGACTTTCTTTCATCTGTGGAGCACAAAAGAAGATTTTTGTTTTATCTAATTATTAAAATTTTATTTATTTATTATTAAATAAATGGGGGTGTGGGGGTTAGGCAACATCATGTGCACATGCTCCACTTATACCAGCAATATGAGGCTAATCCAAGATGTATTGCTTTTAAATAGAGGCCTACAGCAATATAAATGCATGTGTGTGGGTGTATGTGTGAGTGTTGGGAGCATTGGGACTTCCGCCACTACTTTCAGTGATTTCTTTGGGGGGAATATGATAGATTGTGGGTCTTGCCTGCCATAAAATATTTAGATCCCATTTGTGAACAGCAGAGCCTTTGATAAAGCTTTAGTGCAACCATTGACCTTCTTGTCAAATATTATTAAGCTCACAGAGATTTGATTGTATGATTATTTTATTTTGCTGCCTGAGACTGAATTGTTCAGGCTTGTCTTGAAGTTCCTTTGCCATACAGCAGCACTAATTTATAAAGATCAGAGGGAAGCAGAGTGGGACAATGGACTGGATGTCCTGTGGACGCCCCTTAAACGTCTGCCGATGGGATTCAGACAGGCTGTGAAGTGAAGCTAGTGTGTTGATTCTGTAATAGTCGCTCAGTGTTTCATTGAAAAGCATGTATAACCACCTAGAGCTGGTAGAAATGTCTCAAAGTGTGCACTGTAGGTGCTAATGTTCAGAACCACTTTGAGACCCCCTACAGTCCAAACTGGATTTGTTTACATGATGATATGCATCAGTGTCCGCTGTTTGACTGCAACCCTTGATGCATTGACCCCGAATGAAACCATGAGTAGCTTCAGAAAAAGGAAGATGAAACCTCTGAGAGCTGATTGGTGCATGGTTTCTATTCCAGCAGTTGATGATTGAATCCATTAAAGTTTGTCTTTGCTCAGTACACAAGGGTGCTTTCCATACCAATGGCCCTGGAAAAAGAGGTATCAAGGTCAATGATCTTAAAGACTGTCCTATATAAGGAAAAATGTAGTTTCAAACATGTCAACTTCGTGGAGATTTACTCTTTGTATCTGTGTTTGTTTCAAACTGTTTTATAGCATAAAAAAAAGGTATTATAGCATCTCATCTCAAAATATTATAATAAGATTATGCCAAACTTAAGTTTTTCCCCCCAAGAATTCTTTATGCATTTAATGCGTTATAATAAATAAATTATTATTAAATAAAAATTATTTAATAATTAACACATACATTAATTTTAATTAAAAGGTATTTTTATTCAGAAATTAAATCAGGTTATAAAGCGTTGTTGATGGGTTTTCAAAAGGTATTACAGCATCTAATCTCAAAATATTATAAGATTATGCCAAACTAAGTTTTCCTCCCAATAATTATTTTAATGCGTTATGCCATAAATAATTAAAAAAAAAATATTATTTAATAATCATTCAAATACATTAAATGTTTTACATTTAAAATGTATTATAATTCAGAAATTAAAATCATGTTTATAAAAGTGTTGTTGATTTGTTTTTCAAAATATATTAATTTGACGAACAATGTACATCATGTCATTGACCCATCATAAGACAATCAGGTCTTGTTAGCTGTGGGACTTTTTTTCTCACCCGTCTTATGCCTTTTGGATACTAACGGAAGGCTTTTTGCGGATCTCCACCCTCGGACTCCTTCTGTCCTCTCATGCCCATCGGCTAATTTTGGTATCACAGTGTTCCCCAATGCATGAACTCCTCACTGCATGTGAATGCAATCAGTGTTGAACTAAGTGTGCGAATTTAGAGTGTTTAGCAATTGCAATTGTAAGTGAGTTTAACATATTGATTCTGACATCCTGACCCATGCTAGGACAAACGCCAGTATTGTCTGGTGGGGACGGCACAGGTGATTGACACTTGATCATCTGACTGTTGACCGCCTGCTCAAGGGCTGAGTGATTAACAAGCTCTGTAATTAACCAGACAGCCCAATGCAAACAAGCCTGAACAATTAACATAATGCTTCTTGTGAATGGTCATGGTGTACCCTGTTGAAAGACTTTACATAAATTTAGGTGTGTCTAGCTCTTTATGTGACCATGCAGACCAACGATATGGGATTCAGATCTCCATTGAACACTGCAGTTTTTTTAAACTGGTGTACAGTGGGAAGGAAAGGCATTGAAAGGCATGAGCTAAAAACACTAACGTTTGGGGAAATGTGGAACATAAACATAGTTGTTCTCTCAGGCTGTTCATGCTCAGTCCAGCTGGACTCCAAAACATGTAAAAAAAAATTAATACATAACCCTCAATGGAGACTTTTTGTTAGAAGCTGGTAGGTTCTTTCAGTTCTCCATGGAGAAAACTCTTTTAAAACAGTAAGTCATGTGGCTGGAAAAAGTGAGTTGAGACAATACAGTCTTTCCACAAATATCAACCTCTCTTCATTGGTTCAGCAGCTGCATACAACACAACTGAAGAAATGTGATAGATGATAGAATCTCTGGATGAAATGGTTAAAATTCAAATAACAAGAATCAAACAAACTATAGCAGTCATAGTTAAGAGACTCACTTCACTTCGATTTTTGACATCCTGAGCAAAGCTTCTTTCTGTATATAAACCAAGGCCAGTGTATTTAAAGAATCTCATATCATGCGTCCTTGGGTTATTGTGATCAATACTAATACTATTATAAATCTGCTCTATGAAATGTGATCTTTTTCTGCCACGCTTTGTGGATATAAGAATGATTGCTTGTTATGTAAGCAAACTCATCCTGCATCCTTAAAAACATATTGAAATGTCTCTTTGAGAAACTCACCAGTTTGTAAAACGTTTCCTTTTCTTTTAGAAGTGCTTTTGGGCAAATTTGGATGATGCAGCTCTACAAAACTTTCCGAAATGTGCTAATCCACTAAAACTTCAGACAGTTTTCTTTTAAATGTGACGTGTGAAGGACTCTCGTCTTCCATTGGTTGGCAAATAGATAGCCCCGCCCCTAAATTCACGTTATTGGCTGAGCCAATGTTGCTGTTATCCTACAAATATCTTATAGTTTCCTCTGCATGTTAAAGGGATAGTTCACCCAAAATGAAAATTTGATGTTTATCTGCTTACCCCCAGGGCATCCAAGATGTAGGTGACTTTGTTTCTTCAATAGAACACAAACGAAGATTTTAAACTCAAACCGTTGCAGTCTATCAGTCTTATAATGGCAGTCAATGGGCTCCATGACTTTGAGAGTAAAAAAAAACGTACACAGACAAAACCAAATTAAACCCTGCGGCTCGTGATGATACATTGAGGCCTTAAGACATGAAACGATCGGTCTGCAAGAAACTGAACAGTATTTATATATTTTTTTACCTCTGATCCACCACAATGTCCAACTGTCCTGAGCGCATTCACAACATCCGGCGCGTGACGTCAAATAAATACGGTTGGGCAAAAAATTCCACGTTGTCTGATGATATATCAAAATCATCTTCCATTGTGATGACCTGTACTTCTAAATATCTTTAGATCATCGCAGTGCCAGTGAACAAGTCCACAATCTCTCTGCACTGTGTAAATAATGAGTGATGTATACGCGCGACAAATCGCTTCCGCACATGCTTCTACTATCATAGATATGTATAGATGCCCTATTCGACCGCTCCAGATACGTTGACGCGTACGCCATTTTGGAACGTATCGCGGTCCATAGAAACAGTCATTAATGAGGAATCTACTTGTATATATCTATGTTTACTATGCCAGAGCACGTACACACGTCACTCGCCGGATGTTGGACATTGCGCTCCGACATGCAGTGGTGATCTCGAGGTTCTAAAAAAAAAAAATTATATAAATACTGTTCAGTTTCTTGCGCAGAACGATCGTTTCGTGTGTTAAGACCTCAGTGTATCGTCACGAGCCGCAGGGTTTCATTTGGTTTTGTTTGTGTATGTTTTTTTTTTTTTTTTTTTACTCGCGACGTGGAGCCCATGACTGATTAACGAATGATAGACTGCACGGTTTGAGTTATAAAAATCTTCGTTGTGTTCTACTTAAGAAACACCGTACCTAAATATTAGATTGCCCCCATGGGGGTAAAAGATAAACATTCACATTTTATTTTTGGTGAACGATCCCTTTAAGCTGGTACAAGGAAAGTTATTTTCTAAAATCATCCCTTTAAGTTAAGGTAAGGGGTATTTGGATTGGTTTTAGTTGGGTTTTTTTCCACAGCGCAGCCCTATTTCACAGTCTTCTGTGGGTCAGAGTGGTATTTGTGGTCTAGTTTGACAATTAGCCAGTTCCACTGAACACAGAGGGCAGTGGAGCATGAGTCTGCATGAACTGTGTGTGTGTAATGTGAGAAGGTTTACTATTTCCCCAGTGTTGTTTTATATGTGTCGTGTGTTTAAGCCTGTAAATTGACACGCTGTTTTTCTGTCGCCCTGTGGTGTATCTATTGGCAAGCCTGACCATCATTTGCCACTGTACAGAAAACCTGCTACTGATAGGGATATTTAATGCTTAATACTAAAAAAATAAATCAATGATGAGTTGGTTAGATCAGGGGTCTTTGTTCGTTTTAGGCCAATGACATTTTACCTTGGTAAAAAGCAGAATTTTGTGTTAAATTGAAGTTGTGGATAGACTCTGTCTCCTGATTGGCAAAAAGATAGCCCTGCCCCTAAACTCGAGCATTGGCGTCTCTGGGGAAGAAAACATGATTTAACTATTTGCAATTTTAAGTTGCATTTGTTTGTATATTTGATTTGAAAAGATAATTTAAGTTAATTTGAAGGCAATTTGTGAGAATTTGAGATTAAATGATAAAATCACTGTAAAAGTATTTTTACGTTTCAGTTGGCTATAAAAATACATTTTGTTCAAATTTGAATGAAAACAAGTAAATCTCTCCACATTTTGCATTATGAATGTGTGCATAATTTTTAATTTTTTTTGCTAATATTTGTTGCCTTTTTTATGAATTGCTCAAAAAAAAAGAGTGTTTTTTTTTTTTTTCTGGTCGATAGGAGTGGTCCTGTATGATCCGGCCACATTTCCTCAGGGGAAGTCTTTGGCTTCTTATTGTAATTCATGGACATGTCAATGGTTTTGACTACACAGCCAGCTGATAACATCTGGTTTTCACATGCTCCTTGACGCACATTGTTCTTCCCGTAGAACACACTCCAAAAAATAAAAAGTCTTGAAACATGCTAATTTCTGTCGGCGAGGTTGTTCTGCTGTTTATGGCATGCTGCCTATCAAAATTTTGACTAGTGATTTCAGGATATTAACTTCAACTTGCCAGACTTCCTAACATCTGCGCATCCCGAATACATCCCAAAATTTCTGTAGTAACTCATCGGCATTGTTTGTAGCCCACAGCAAGTTTCCTCACAAGACTGAACAGGGTCTGATAAAGAGAAGTCAATGTTAATGCAGTCTTTTATGTGTACAGAGGAACTTTTGTTCGTCTACAGACTTCATTGGGCTTTAGGCTGACCCTCAGTAGAGAATAGAAGTACTTGAGCGCTCTTTTGTAAAGCCAAGGGCATAAAAGAATGGGTTGTTTGAAGGAGCACTTTCCTGATGAACGGATACAAACCAGAGGCTGTGTTGATGGCTAAAGGTCGTCTCTAAGGAAGCAGCTGTAGAGGGGAAACTCCTTCCAGAGCAGACGGTCACTCTGAAGGGTCAGGCTACTGATGCCCCCCGTGACTCTGTATCTTGCTGATATCCTGAATGTGATTTTTGTAGAATTATATGCATGTTGCAGTGATTTCTAATGCTCCTGTGCTCTCTGGTCTTTCCTCACAGATGAGATTATGCAGCAGGAGATCAGGCCGTTACTGGCGGTCGACATAATTGAACAACTTCACAGGCAGTTTGCTCTTCTTTCAGGTGAGAAATGAATATGTCTGTTTGCTCTTCAGGTTGAGATAAAAAGGCTTATTGCTTTTTTTAAAAAGCTATTTACTTTCCTTCTCTGTAGCTATTGGTGATGCTTTTGAACTTTGACCCTTTCTTGTTTGTGAGGATGAATGTGGGTCAGGTTTCTGTGGTGGCGGTTAATGCTGGCGAATCACATTCACTCATGTCAGCACTGTTGTACAATTCCCAGTTTTCCATTTCCTCAGATGCTAATTAGCACGTAAAATCAGAGAAAATAGACTTCTGCTGTCTCATTTTCTCATGATGCGTATTATTTAATAATGAATCGAGAAATATCCAAGGGCACGTTGGTGAATCTCACTTTGTTTGTTTATGAACCCAGCATCCAAAATTAACTTTTAGTCACACTGACTTGAGAATTGAGAAAATATAACAGCCATAAATATTTCTTACAGGCCATGACTCTTAACTATTTATTCTCTTTTTCTTTTTCTTTTCTTTTTTACACCCTGTTTGAAACGGAAGCTTGTTTGGTTATCAGCTCAGGTCTTTAACCACTAGGCTATGCCACAGTCCTGCTTAATATGTCTCAAATGAAAATGAAACAATTAGGCCAGCATAGATATAAACAATGGTGACAAACTGGCAAGTTACAGTGGGGCAAAAAAGTATTTAGTCAGCCACCAATTGTGCAAGTTCTCCCACTTAAAAAGATGAGAGAGGCCTGTAATTTTCATCATAGGTATACCTCAAATAAGAGAGACAAAATGAGAAAAAAAAAAAAATCCAGAAAATCACATTGTAGGTTTTTAAAGAATTTATTGGGAATTCCTCGGTTAAAATAAGTATTTGGTCACCTACAAAAAGCAAGATTTCTGGCTCTCACAGACTGTAACTTCTTCTTTAAGAGGCTCCTCTGTCTCCACTCGTTACCTGTATTAATGGCAACTGTTTGAACTCGTTATCAGTATAAAAAAAACACCTGTCCACAACCTCAAACAGTCAAACTCCAAACTCCACCATGGCCAAGACAAAAGAGCTGTAAAAGGACACCAGAAACAAAACTGTAGGCCTGCACCAGGCTGGGAAGACTGAATCTGCAATAGGTAAGCAGCGTGGTGTGAAGAAATCAACTGTGGGAGAAATTATTAGAAAATGGAAGACACACAAGACCACTGATAATCTCCCTCCATCTGGGGCTCCACGCAAGATCTCACCCCGTGGGGTCAAAATGATCACAAGAATTGTGAGCAAAAATCCCAGAACCACATGGGGGGGACCTAGTGAATGACCTTCTGAGAGCTGGGACCAAAGTAACAAAGGATACCATCAGTAACACACTGCGCCGCCCGGGACTCAAATCCTGCAGTGCCAGACATGCCCCCCTGCTTAAGCCAGTACATGTCCAAGCCCATCTGAAGTTTGCTAGAGAGCAATTGGATGATCCAGAAGAGGATTGGGAAAATGTCATATGGTCAGATGAAACCAAAAAAAATTTTTGGTAAAAACTCAACTTGTCGTGTTTGGAGGGGAAAGAATGCTGAGTTGCATCCAAAGAAAAACCATACCTACTGTGAAGCATGGGGGAGGAAACATCATGCTTTGGGGCTGATTTCTGCAAAGGGACCAGGACGACTGAACCTGGACGAAACGAAACGAAAGAATGAATGGGGCCATGTATCGTGAGATTTGAGTGAAAACCTCCTTCCATCAGCAAGGGCATTGAGATGAAACGTGGCTGGGTCTTTCAGCATGACAATGATCCCAAACACACCGCCCGGGCAACGAAGGAGTGGCTTCGTAAGAAGCATTTCAAGGTCCTGGAGTGGCCTAGCCAGTCTCCAGATCTCAACCCCATAGAAAATCTTGGAGGGAGTTGAAAATCCGTGTTGCCCAGCGACAGCCCCAAAACATTACTGCTCTAGAGGAGATCTGCATGGAGGAATGGGCCAAAATACCAGCAACAGTGTGTGAAAAACTTGTGAAGACTTACAGAAAACGTTTGACCTCTGTCATTGCCAACAAAGGGTATATAACAAAGTATTAAGATGAAATTTTGTTATTGACCAAATACTTATTTTCCACCATAATTTGCAAATAAATTCTTTAAAAATCCTACAATGTGATTTTCTGGATTATTTTCTCATTTTGTCTCTCATAGTTGAGGTATACCTATGATGAAAATTACAGGCCTCTCATCTTTTTAAGTGGGAGAACTTGCACAATTGGTGGCTGACTAAATACTTTTTTTCCCCACTGTATATAATATAACTGACTCTATATTTAGTTAATTTGATCAAGCCTTGGTCATGAAGTTGCCAGGTGGTACTGTAGGGTAATTGACTATACAAAACAATTAATATTAACTAATAAAACAGCAGTGTTTACCACATTCAGTACAAGCAGAGCTCTCTGAAAACAGGGTGGAAAAACTTACACACTGAACTGATGTAAGTGGGAGGGACATCGCGACTACAGACTCGGTGCTCCTTGGAGAGCTATTCCATTCCTTCCCACCCCAGTCAGATCTCCTGAGGCCTGGCCTGCCTCCCTGTCTCCTCATCTGCCAAGACGCCTGCACCAGCCATCAAAACTGCACTAGCTACAGAGAAAAACAATCCCAGCATACTTTGTGCAATCTAATTAGCTGGCTCCTCAAGTGCTGCTTTCCGCTGAAAAGCTTGGTGTCGTCCATTAGGACTCTGTGAATCACAGGGGACAACCAGAAATTTAATAGAATAGACTTCAAATGTGTCTCGTTCACTAGCGAAGAAAAAAAGTAATCAGGTCAGAAGTCACGCATCAAACAATTGTCCTCTTTTCAAGCGAGACAAAGCCAGGAGGATGTGTTTGTGTGTATTTTCACTTGCATATATGTTTGCGCATGGCTAAATAGATAGATGGAGTTTTTTCTTATTTATTTTTATTACACTGTTTATTATATATATACAGGTGCATCTCAATAAATTAGAATATCGTGGAAAAGTTCATTCATTTCAGTAATCAACTCAACATTGTTCGAAAATGGGTATGACAATTAAATAAATTCAATGCGAACAGACTGAAGTAGTTTAAGTCTTTGGTCTTTTAATTGTGGTGATTTTTGCTCACATTTAACAAAAAAACACCAATTTACTATCTCAACAAATTTGAATACTTCATAAAACCAATAAAAAAAAACATTTTTAGTGAATTGTTGGCCTTCTGGAAAGTATGTTCATTTAACTACATGTACTCAATATTGGTAGGGGCTCCTTTTGCTTTAATAACTGCCTCAATTCGACGTGGCATGGAAGTGATCAGTTTGTGGCACTACTGAGGTAGTATGGAAGCCCAGGTTTCCTTGACAGAGGCCTTCAGCTCATCTGCATTTTTTGGTCTCTTGTTTCTCATTTTCCTCTTGACAATACCCCATAGATTATCTATGGGGTTCAGGTCTGGTGAGTTTGCTGGTCAGTCAAGCACACAAACACCATGGTCATTTAAACAACTTTTGGTGCTTTTGGTAGTGTGGGCAGGTGCCAAGTCCTGCTTGAAAATGAAATCAGCATCTTCAAAAATTTGGTCAGCAGAAGGAAGCATGAAGTGCTCATAAATTTCTTGGTAAACGGGTGCAGTGTCTTTGGTTTTCAAAAAACACAATGGAGCAACACCAGAAGATGACATTGCACCCCCAATCATCACAGACTGTGAAAACTTAACACTAGACTTCAAGCAACTCGGGCTATGAGCTTCTCCACCCTTCCTCCAGCCTCTAGGACCTTGGCTTCCAAATGAAATACAAGCTTGCTCTCATCTGAAACGAGACTTTGGACCACGGGGCAACAGTTTTCTTGGAAAATGAGGAAACAAGAGACCAAAAAAATGCAGGATGAGTGAAGGCCACCCACGGTCAAGACACAGGGGCTTCTCTACCACCTCAGAAGGTGCCACAAACTGATCAAATCATGCCACGCCGAATACTGAGGCTGCAGTAATTTTTAAAGCAAAAGGAAGCCCCCTACCAAGTATTGAGTAAATGTCAGTAATTAACATAGTTTTCAGAAGGCCAACAATTCACTAAAAATGTTTTTGTTATTGGTCTTATGAAGAATTCTAATTTGCTGAGATAGTGAATTAGTGGGTTTTTGTTAAATGTGAGCCAAATCATCACAATTAAAAGAACCAAAAACCTAAACTACTTCAGTCTGTGTGCACTGAATTTATTTAATACTCGAGTTTTACAATTTGAGTTGAATTACTGAAATAATTTTTTAACTTTTCCACGACATTCTAATTTTTTGAGATGCACCTGTATATATGTATTATCTTATGTATGTATGTGTGTGTACAGTCTTAAGTCGCTTGGGTATATTTTTAGCAATAGCCAAAAAAAAAATGTATGGGTCAAAATTATCGATTTTTATCAACTTTTATGCCAAAAATCATTAGGATAAAAATAAAGACCATGTTCCATGAAGATATGTTGTAAATCTCCTACCGTAAATATATCAAAACTTAATTTTGATTCGCAATATGAATTTTCTCAGTATTTTTATTTTTTGCACCCTCAGATTACAGATATTCAAATAGTTATATCTCAGCCAAATACTATCCTAACAAACAATACATCAATAGAAAGCTCATGTATATATGTTATGTATAAATCGCAATTAAAAAAAAAGTGACCCTATGATGGTTTTGTCTACCAGGGTCACATCATAATATGACTATATAAAAATGCAATCAAATTGAAATGTATGTTTTTTACAAATATGATTTAAATTTATTGTTACATGTTGTACTGTTGTTTATTTAGAGGTCATTAATTTAAAATTATAAAATGCATTTACCGATAGATGATAATTGTTTTTTTACCGTCTGGAAAAATTAGGGCATTGGACATTCGGAAGATTGCTTCTTGCTTTGTCACAATGCTGAGGCGTTGTTGATGGCTGGCAGGGTCTCGTTATATGGTGACTAAGGTGTTCAGAGCAGTATAAGTATTATGCGGTTGCTAGGTATGGGATTGCTAAAAAAAAAAAAACAATCACCAGAGTTGCTACAGGTTCTTTATATCTGGTTTTATAGGTGTCCAATATAAGCCATAATTTTCAAGAGAAGTCATTCAACCACAAGGTGGGTGACGTTTTTCCAGTGATGTTCCAAATAAGACTGTGGATGTGGGCTGGAGGGTTTTGTTGCTTGATTTGCATATTATAAATATAAATGGAAATTCCTTGTCTACACTTGGAAACTTTATTTCTTTACTGGTAAACTATTAAAAGAATAACCTAGACATCACCCAAGTGAAGAGTTGCGGCAAGTCTAAAAATGGATGGACATATGACCTCTGAGTGGATCTGCCTCATTACTGCAAACAAACACATCTTTCTTCAAATTGCCCTCAGGAATGAGCACAATAAGAAGAATCCCTGTTAAAGAGGCGATTACATATTCACACTGGAGAACAGTTTGCCAAAATTATTTGAATTATTTAAAAATTATACTATAATCCATTATTAGAGGAATTCTAGAAATATGTCATTATTTAAAGACATTAGATTGTGTGATCTACAGCAGGGGTCTTAGGGGTATTTTATTTCAAACACATTTTACGGTAAAAATGTGACAGTATATGTTAAAAAATACCTAATATTAACTAAAGGTTTTCAATGTTTCATTGTCCCTTCCATATTAAATTGTATCAAGTAAAATTAAAATGTAATTGATCATATGGCTCAAAAATATAAACCGTAATTTTTTATTTAATGAATTTGCATAGTTAGCATCATAATGTAAATGTATGTGAGCATAAACATGTATTGATTCTGTATATGTAACAATATTTGTAAACCGTTTAATTTGATTATCTTAATTTTATTAACTTTTTGAGTCAGATTTTTTGTTAGCTAGCTAATGAACATTTTCAAATCAGTGCTGTATGTATAATACTCTATTGATGTGTCTGAACTCAATGGATGTCTCTGATTCCACTGTTGCCCCCTTGTGGTTGAAAGGAGTTCTAAAAAAAACAAAAAAACATAATACATTTAAATATAGTCAAATAAAACGTAGAAGGATGTGGTGAATACTTAATCAATGATAATGTCAGAAGCATGTCCCATGAATGAATGAAACTCATGAAATGAAATGAAACTTCATTGTTTTTTGAAAACTAACTAACAAAAAAAACCTGATGTAGGTCATAATGACTCACACCTGCTTTCTACCGCATGCATCTTCACACAATGTGTGTAGTTTCCGTTTAGGTTTGATGGCACAGAAACCAGGGTTCGATTTGTGTCAAAGCTCTTGGGGGGGTCCCCCTAACCCCCCCCAGGGAACTATATATCTATCAGATTAGAATAGGTATCGAAATATAAATAATATTTTAATTATTTTAAACATTTGAAAGACTTAGAATAGGGGCAGTGTTTTATGGTTTCATGTGGTTACATGTTTAATGTAGAACTGTTAAATAAATAAATCAAATCTTAGGTCTGGTTTAAGTCTAAACCGGTTTTTTGCTGCATGTGACTTCACACAAGGTGGATAGTTCAAGTTTAGGTGCACACAGAGACTGCGCCATCATGACACATATGAAATTGGAAAATAATATAAATGCCTAAAATTAAAGAACATATTTAATATTACCACAACACCACACACACACACAAAGTGTGTAAACAAAGTGCCGGAGTGCCAATTAACATGCTAAAACTTATTTTCCTCAGGTTGTAATACAATAACTAGGCACTTAAGTCCATGACATTTTTGCAGGAGGAAGAGGAAAAGACGGATCTCCCATCATCACCTTCCCAGAGTTCTCAAGTTTTAATGAGGTGTCAGATGAGGATTTTGTAATTTTTGTGTGGGTTTTCCCCACCCCAAAACCCCACCCCCCATAACAGAGCAGCATACCAAGGTGAAACCTCATTTATTTTTCAAAGGTTTATTGTCATTGGTAAAGATTTTCAAAATATGTAGTGAAACCAACTGTAAGAACAAGCAGTTCTCTGTTTGATTACTGTCTGATGGTTTTGATTTCAATGCCCAACCTGTCTGTTTCTGTCCTTCATCCTTCAGCATGGATGCCGCTAGCATTGGCTTCATCATCATCCTGGACCGCAGGAAGGACAAATGGAACTCAGCAATCACTTCTCTGACACGGATAGCGGTTTGTACAAGCTCTTGCTGAAGCTTTGTGAAGTTAAAACAGCACTTTAACATGACGTTTACAGATCTCAATGCAGTTCCGAGCAAAAAGAACATGATGCACAGTATCAAGATATACAATAGATAGGCCTATCAACTGAAATCGAACAAGCTGGGCACACACACACGTTCTTTTACAAATTATAAGCATAAAAATATATTTGTATTTGCTTCAATGACAGCAACACTTGAACTTTATTATTAAAATACCTTTGTGTATTCAAGTTTTACATACTCATTTTTTTTTATCTTACAGTAAGTTTTATATTCAACAAGAGTGTTATTGCAACAGTAATATTTCTTTAGTGATTTCATTTACAATTAATAAAAGAAAAATTATATTTGAATATAATTAAGGGATGATAATAGGTCATATATTCTAAATATTCTTTTTACTTTTCTGAACTTGATAAACATGATCACTAAAGAATTTAATACATATAAACATTATTACGTCACTGTCTATTGTAAACAAATGTAATTTCATTGAAAATGTATTATAAATACTCTATTTTTAAAAAAAAAAAAAAAAAACAACTGCCAGTGAAACAATTGAATTAAACATGAATTTTAGAGTATAGAAAGGACTGACTATATCTACTTGTAAACCATACTTCGAAAACATTTGTGTATTTGCCACTTAAAAAGTATTTTGCTTGTATATAATATAGATAATGATTATATATATTGATACCTATATTACACTTTATAATGTTTATTATACCTTTATAAAATAATATGAACAAAGGTAAGATATAGTAATGCTCAGAATGTTCAAAAAACCGAGGTGTCACATTTTTGTTACGTTGTTAATTTTCTTTCAGGAACCAAAAGGGCTCCTTTCCAGGAAAATCTGCAGTTTGTTTGTTCTTGAAACCTTCACGTCTCCTCCAGGGCATCGCTGATTCAGTATGGGTGACATAGGATGACTTCAAATGAACGGTACGGTAAGCATGCTTTGTCTGTCTGAACCCTCAGACGTACGGTTCATTCGCATATGATGCGCAGGCTGTCTGGAGTGTTGTACATGATCACTCGTTGACTAATATTGAAGCGAGGTACCCTGTTGTATTATGCTGTCTGAAAGGGTTGGACCCTACAGATGGTATGCAGATAATTCTTACCTGTTTTCACAACCACTTTAGAAGTACCGGGCATGTTACAAAAAACAGGTTCTTGCACTGTGCCTTACGCTGCGTAATGTGTTGAAATTCAGTCAATGAAACTTTCTCACCAATTCTGGTCTACAGCTGTTGGCATATGCGGGCATGAGATTATTCATGATGAAATCTTGTCTGATGTTAAGGAAATTAAGTTGTGCTCGCAGTGCCATACAAGGGCATCCGAACGTATTCCCAGCGATTCACTTTTTCTCCATTTTGTTATGTTACAGACTTTAAAAGGATTTAAAATTCATATGTTCTCAATTCGACAAACAATAACCCATAATGACCAAGTGAAAGAAGTTTCCTTATTTCCTTTGCAAATTATAAAAAAATAAAAAAACCACAGTGCATAAGTATTCACAGCCTTTGCCTCAATACTTGTGAAGCGCCTTTGGCCCCCAATTACCGCTAAAGTCTTTTTGGTTTTTTTTAGTGATGAGACAAGCTTGGACACCTATTTTTGGGCAGTTTTCTCATTCTCGTTGCGGGACCTCTGAACCCAATCATAGGTTGTATGGGGAGCATCGGTGCACAACTATTTTCAGATCTCTCCAGAGATGTTCAATCGGTTTCAAGTCTGGGCTCTGGCTGGGCCACTCAAGGACATCTTGGTTGCGTGCTTAAGGTCATGTCCTGTTGGAAGATGAACCATGCCCCCGTCGAGGACCAGAGCGCTCTGGAGCAGGTTTCTCAAGGATGTCTCTGTACATTGCGGCATTCAGCTTTCCCTCGATAGGATGTTCTCCCAGTTCCTGCCGCTGAAAAACATACCCTTAGCAGGATGCCTTCTGGAAGGTTTCCTCTCTCCACAGAGAAACGCTGAAGCTCTGTCAGAGTGACCATTGGGTTCTTGGTCACTTCCCTGACTAAGGCCCTTCTCCCCCGATCGCTCAGTTTGGCCGGGCAGCCCGCTCTAGGAAGAGTCCCGGTGGTTCCAAACATCTTCCATTTACGGACGATGGAGGCCACTGTGCTCATTGGGACCTTCAATGCTGAAATCTTTGCAAATTTATTGATTCAATCGATACAATCCTGTCTCGGCGGTCTACAGACAATTCCTTGGACTTCATGGCTAGGTTTGTGCTCCGACATGCCCTGTTAACTGTGGGACCTTATATAGATAGGTGCGTGCCTTTCCAAATCATGTCCAATCAACTGAATTTACCACAGGTGGACTCCAACAGGATGCACCTGAGCTCAATTTTGAGTGTCATGGCAAAGGCTGTGAATACTTATGTACATCTGATTTTTTTTTCGTTTTTTATTTTTTTATAAATTTGCAAAGATTTCAAACAAACTTCTTTCACGTTGTCATTATTGGGTATTGTTTGTAGAATTTTGAGGAAAATAATGAATTGGCTGAAACATAACATGAAAAAATTTGAAAAAAGTGAAGCGCTTTCAGGATGCACGTGTACTTATTTCACAAAATGTCATCTGCAGATGAGTTAATTAGTCATAAAAATCAGTGGGGCATTTACAATGGAAATTAATGGGGTCAATCTGTAAACATTAAAATACTCATTGTTTTAATAGTACAGCCGTGAACAGTATGAGTGAATTTAGTGTGATGACATGATTTTAGTGTAAACAATTGTTTACTAAGCTATTGTGTGTAAAGTTATATCCAATTTTATAACTTTGTTGCCATTGCAATGTAACACCATCAACTCTAAAATCTTAAAAAGTGTGTAAAAACAAGGATTTCAACTGTTTTACAGCTCTAATTATACAAAAGCAATCAGAAGAATAAATGGAAATGCTTTTATAAAATTATAAGCCTCACGTGTATGCTTTTAAATCCTCTAAAAATGGGCCCCTTTTATTTTTATTGCAAGTGACTCATTATAACCTCAGGTTTTTTTTCATTCAAAGGAAATGAGTGATGAGCAAAACAACCCCAACAAATGCTATGACCTGAGCTTGTCAAACCATCAATAATTTTTAACATTCCTCACAACAGTTTTTACTATATACAGTGGGTACGGAAAGTATTCAGACCCCCTTAAATTTTTCACTCTTTGTTATATTGCAGCCATTTGCTAAAATCATTTAAGTTAATTTTTTTTCCTCATTAATGTACACACATCACCCCATATTGACAGAAAAACACAGAATTGCTGACATTTTTGCAGATTTATTAAAAAAGAAAAACTGAAATATCACATGGTCATAAGTATTCAGACCCTGCTGTGACACTCATATATTTAACTCAGGTGCTGTCCATGACCCTTATGCTCATCCCATATGAGATGGTTCTAACCTTCCATTTGCACGTCCAGACCCTCCTCTTTCCCCCCCCCCCCCCCCACACCTCCGACCCCCCACCACCCAACTGTGTTTGATTATACTGATTGGATTGATTAGGAAAGCCACACACCTGTCTATATAAGATTTTACAGCTCACAGTGCATGTCAGAGCAATGAGAATCATGAGGTCAAAGGAACTGCCTGAGAGCTCAGAGACAGAATTGTGGCAAACCACAGATCTGGCCAAGGTTACAAAAAATGTCTGCTGCACTTAAGGTTACTAAGAGCACAGTGGCCTCCATAATCCTTCCTAGAGCGCACGATCAGCACAGTTCGGGCCACCGACCACGAACCCAACCCTGCTAGAGGGGCCGTGGCCGTATGGCCAAACTGAGCTATCGGGGGAGAAAGGCCTTGGTGAGAGAGGTAAAGAAGAAACCAAAGATCACTGTGGCTGAGCTCCAAAGATGCAGTCGGGAGATGGGAGAAAGTGTAAGAAGTCACCATCACTGCAAGCATCACAGTCGGGGCTATGGCGAGGGCAGACGAAGCCTCTCTAGGCAGACACATGAAAACACCTGAAGGGATCCAAGATGGTGAGAAATAAGATTATCTGATCTGATGAGAACAAGATAGAACTTTTAGGCCTTAATTCTAAGCGGTATGTGTGAAGAAAACCAGGCACTGCTCATCACCTGTCCACTACCGTCCCAACGGGAAGAATGTGTGGCAGCATCTAGGCTGTGGGGGTGTTTTTCAGCTGCAGGGACAGGACGACTGTTTGCAATCGAGGGAAAGATGAATGTGGCCTAGTACAGGGATATCCTGGACGAAAACTTCTCCAGAGTGCTCAGGACCTCAAACTGGGCCGAAGGTTTACCTTCCAACAAAACAATGACACTAAGCACACAGCTAAAATAACGAAGGAGTGGCTTCACAACAACTCTGTGACTGTTTTTGAATGACCCAGCCAGAGCCCTGACTTAAACCAATTGAGCATCTCTGGAGAGACCTAAAAATGGCTGTCACCAACGTTTACCATCCAACCTGGCAGAACTGGAGAGGATCTGCAAGGAGAAATTGCAGAGGATCCCCAAATCCAGGTGTGAAAAAACTTGTTGCATCTTTCCCAAAAAGCAACTCATAGGCGTATTAGACATCAACAAGGGTGCTTATTACTAAATAATGAGAAGGGTCTGAATACTTTAGGATCATGTGATATTTCAGTTTTCTTTTTTAATAATCTGCAAAATGTCAACAATTCTGTGTTTTCTGTCAATATTGGGTGCTGTGTGTAAATTAATGAGGAAAAAAAAGTAACTTAAATGATTTTAGCAAATGGCTGCAAGATAACAAAGAGTGAAAAATTTAAAGGAGTCTGAATACTTTCTGTACCCACTGTATGTCTTAAAATTTTGCATGCAGATTTTAAGAATCACGTTATGACGTTTGCTACTACAGTTATAAAAGGCTAAAGTTCTATGAAAGTAGTGTATGGGTGGTCTGACGTTGTAGGCCGACTTGGTAAAGGGTTAGTTCACCCAAAAATTAAATTCTGTATTAATTACTTGCCCTTGTGTTGTTCCAAACCCGTAAAACCTTTGTTATACTTTGGAACACAATTTAAGATATTTTGATGAAATCTGAGAGCTCTCTGAACCTCCATAGACAGCAACGCAACTGAAAAGTTCAAGGCCCAGAAAGGTAGTAAGGACATCAGCATCATGACATGAAATATGAATAATTAACCATAACTATTTATGATTAATTATGAATATTTTAGATCCATTGTAGATATTTAGCTGACCTTTCAGGGTCAACTGTCTTGTCAATTCTAAGAACGTTAATTTCCTGGTTAGGGAAAATAACTTTCTTACTGTACAATTCTACACAAGCTTGTAACGGAAATCTGCATGATTAGTGACTCCGGTAATGAGCAAACAATGAACACGTCAAGTATGATACAAGTAAGGTTTTATTAACTACAAAAACACTTAAACTAGTCCAACATACTACATAAACACAAAATGTCCTAACATCTGACATGCACAATTCAACGGTACACACAACATACACACACACACACACACACACACACATACAGTTGGTATAGGAAAGGGTTAAAGTTTAGCTCAGTACAGAAAGAGACATAAGGAATGACATTTATGGAACCATTTGCATATTCAACAGATCTAAGCCTGAGTGGATACGTCAGATTCTGAGTTCACACACACCTTTGTAAAAAGGTACAACTGATACATAATGTATCAATTAATAAGACTAAGTTCGATACTTGCGAGTCTCGACTGTCTGAAAGAGTTCCTGATGCAATCTTAAGGCCCAAGATCATGCTGAAGTTGGTTGATGAAAAAGAACCAGTTTGAGTCCGAGAATCTTGGTGAATGGAAAAGTCAAGGCCGAAAGGCCTGGCACAATGCTTTGGTATCCTGCAGCGTTTTCTCACATCTTCATCTGCATCTGACCGAACCACCGACTGGGCGGGTCACATGGTGTGTCAGCTTTAAGGTCAGAGAAGATCCCTGCCTCTCAAGATGGGTTTGTCCAATGAGAAAGGCCGGTATCCCAAGTGGGCGTTTTGAGATCCTGGGGAGATTTATGACTCTTTGTGTGGAAGCATGATAATTTGCATATGGAACTTGAATCGAAATTACTAACGATTCTCAGGACAATAATATATTGCCTATGTACCAACATATAATTTACACGCTCGTTTAGATCATTAGAAGGCAAATTCATAGATACTAAACCAGGTAAGATTACATATAGTGAAAAGGGATGATCAGGAATGGGTTCCCTCACAAGCATACTAAAATAGTCTAAAAATATCAAAGACAAAATACACGATGACAATAATATACACAATGACCTGAAGGATGCACTGTTCATTCAAAGAAAGGTTTTCTATGAATTAATTAGTAGAAAAGGCAATTTCTACTGTGCGTTTGTCCTGGGAACAAAGAGTGGGTTATCCTACTCACACTCCTGGGGGAGTCATAAAACCAGTGATATCATAATTAGTTGTCATGGTGACCAGGGGGGGATGGTGTTCAGCAGAAATCCTGACATCCAGTTTATTGAGTGAGGGGACTCTGACGATTTGTTAATCTAATGAATAATTGATTTGTTAAATCAAATAAAAATTAGTGTGTCAGATTGGTCGAGACGCTACAGTACTAAGATGTCTTTTCTTTTTTTAGCAAAGTAGTCGTGGACGATCAGTGGTCAACTGGAAAAGTACGAACGCGAAAGCGAGAAACTTTTTGGGTTTGGACGTGAGGTGTGGTGGCCCCGGCGCCGGGGCTCAGCGCCGCCACACGCTCGCGTCATGATACTGTCCTGAACACGCGTCCACAAGTGACGCAGTAGAGATGAAAATGGGGAATAAAGTCGTTATTTTTGTTTTCAAAACGTATTCTTGTTTCTTCGTAACTTTACAGTTGAACCACTGATGTCACATGGACTACTTTGTCGATCATCTTGGTACTTTTCTGGACCTTGAACATGATGGTTGTGTTGCTGTCTATGCAGGGTCTGAGAGCTCTCGGATTTTATCAAAAATATTTTAATTTGTGTTCCTAAGATGAACGAAGATCTTACGGGTTTTGAACAACACGAGGGTGAGTAATTAATGACAGAATTTTCATTTTTGGGTGAACTAACCCTTTAATAGCAGCGACTGTGTTCTTTAAATGTGACATTGTGGTAAAGTAGGACAAACATTTAGTTTCTGTACCCTAAAATATGCTTAATATATAGGCTATTATGGGTAATTCCTTGTTCTTTTCTCTTCTCTTGTAGGTTGTTATGCTAAATTCCCTGTCAGACTTGCATGGCTATATTGACAAAGGCCAGCTGACCTGTGACCTGGGGGGGACCCTGGACTATTGCCACAGTCAATGGATTCACCATCGCACATCAGAAAGTTTTTTTAAGCAACAAGCCCTATAAAAACAGAAGAGATATACTGTATATACAGTGGTATAAAAGTGTTGGCCCCCTTCCTGATTTAATTTTTTTTTGCATGTTTGTCAAACTTTAATGTTTCAGATCATCAAACAAATTTAAATATTAGTCAAAGATAACACAAGTAAACACAACATGCAGTTTTTAAATGAAGGTTTTTATTATTAAGGGAAAACAAAATCCAAAACTACAAGGCCCTGTGTGAAGAAGTGTTTGCCCCCTGTTAAAACTGTGGTTTATCACAACTGAGTTCAATTTCTCTAGCCACACCAAGGCCTGATTACTGTCACACCTGTTCGCAATCAAGAAATCTTTTAAATAGGACTTGGCTGACAAAGTGAAGTAGACCAAAAGATCCTCAAAATCTAGACATTATGTCGAGATCCAAAGAAATTCAGAAACAATTGAGAAAGAAAGTAATTGAGATCTATCAGTCTGGAAAAGGTTATAAAGCCATTTCTAAAGCTTTGGGACTCCAGCGAACCACAGTGAGAGCCATTATTCACAAATGGCAAAAACATGGAACAGTGGAGGACCTTCCCAGGAGTGGCCGGCCGACCTTAATTACCTCAAGAGCACAGCGACGACTCATCCAATAGGTCACAAAAGACCCCACAACAACAACATCCAAAGAACTGCAGGCCTCACTTGCTCAGTTAAGGTCAGTGTTCATGACTCCACCGTAAGAAAGAGACTGGGAAAAATGGTCTGCATGGCAGAGTTCAAAGACAAAAACCGCTGCTGAGCAAAAATAACAAAAGCTTGTCTCAGTTTTGCCAGAAAACATATGGCAAATATAAAATAACGAATAGTTCTGGCCTTGATTCCGGATGAGGGGGGGGCCCCCCCACCGTTCGACGCTACATTACACCTTTGTTTACGTTTGTCTGTTGCTTGGCAACCACTTTGTTGCAACCACAACTAATTCTGAGGAACTACCACTGATCTATAATAGAGAACATTGTATTCGACCAGTGAGGAGCTACATTGTTTGGTGGAAGATTACTGTTTTTATTTATATCATTACACTTCATTTGCTCTGTTTTATTTTGTGAAACCTTATAACGTATATGGAATAACCGTTTTATAAAAACAATAACCCCCGTGAAGCCGTGGTTTACACTGAATTTATAACAGCTAAGGGGCTTTTAGGCACTCTGCTTCGTGTCGTGCAACAACGCCCCTTAGTTGTTATAAATTCACTGTAAACCACGGTTTCTTGGGGCTTATTGCTTTAATATAATTTAAAGTGTAAGTGTTTTATGTAAAAGACACAAAAACATAAATGTACTGTATGCACAGTGCAAAATAAATAGGCTCAGTTTTGTCTAAGCAAGATATGTAACCTTTTGACTACTCCCATTTATATTATATATGAGACTGTGTTAAAAGGTGTGTCCTAGGCCAGTGAGGCCTTGCGTTAACAGTGAAGAGCCACAGCACAGAGCTGCAGAGTGGAAGCCTAGCAGAAACTGAATTCCAATGAGTGCAGTGACCAAAGACTTGCTCATCAACACCACCGAAAAACACGATAAGTCAGGTTAGCATCAGTTTTATGAAACAGTTTTCATGTTGGTTGTGCCTTGTCATTTTCATAAGATTTGTTTAATCCGGGTTATATAAGTTTATTTTATATATATATATATATATGGGTGATTGGTGTGTGTGGTGTGTTTGGAATCGTCAGTTATCTTTGATCAGTTCCGTGACCTGGGAACCGTTTCTAAACATTTGTAGAACACACAAAACATGACTGTATTTATCTGATTTACTATCTTTTGCAGATGCCACTTCTAGCATTATATGCCCGTTTCATATTTGCACAGACAGGCTTAAAATTGGCTATAAAGCAAGGAATCCTCTTTGTCTGTATAAGACCGGCCCGCAAAACGAAGAGGCACATTTGAACCGGATGAGGTAGAGAACCAAAACAACAGGGAGAGGGTGTTCCAAAATATTTTGCCGAACAAAGAAAGTGACACCATTAATTAAGTACTTCGCTGAAGTAGAATCCAGCTTACAGAAGAACGTTGGTAATGGAATGTCCATTGATATTTTGCAAACATTATCGGCTGTACGTTTGAATATTATCTGAATTTGGAAATACACGTCAACATAAAATGTGAGATGAATGGCAGGCTAAAGTTTATGAAAACAACCACACTGCATGGTGACATTAAAAATGGTTTTGTTAGTGTTGTCAAAGATATGACGCGATAATCACCTCCCAAATAAAAGTTATTGTTTCAAAATATGTGGTACTGTGTATATTATGATGTATATATAATACACAAACATAATGGTATATAATTATATTGTTTATATTCAGTATATATTTACATGTATATATTTATATTCCAATAATTTATAAACATTACATATTTTTCTTAAATTTATACATGTATGTGTGTGTATTTATACATGCATATAAAAATACACAGTACACACGCATATATCATGTAAACAAAAACTTTTAATTTGGATGCGATTAATCACGATTAATCATTTGACAGCAAAAGTTTTGTGCTAACGTTGTGAACAATTAGTAAAGAAAAGACAGTAGCAAAAAAATACTTTTTTTTTTTTAGCAAAAAGAATTTTGAACTTTCCATTAGTTCGAAATATGATTTCTGAATGTTTTCTGAACATTAAAAAAAAATCAATTGTTAAAAGGCATTTGTCTGGTAGCGAAAGTTAGGGAAACATTCCATTTTTATCATTTTGCAAACATTATGGGAACGTTACTTTTGAATGTTCTCTAAATAGTAATATTTAAAAATGCCAGACAAATGTCTAACTAATACATTTCAGAAAAAACAAGTTAATAATGTTTTAACATCTTGAGAACAGACGAACATTCTATTTATTCTATTAATTCTATATTATATTCTATATTCTATTACAATCTATTAATGTTACTGTGAGAACGTTTGTTCATAACTTTGGGAGGATCTTGCCAGAAGTTCTATTTTTTTTTAATGCGGTAATGCGGTAAAACATTTCTGAGTGGCTACGTGATATTCGGAATATGACATACGTGAGCAAAACAGAATATTGACTTTGTAGGAGATTTTAACCATCAGGAAACCATCAGGAACGTCAGCCAAAAAAGAAAGTCACAGAACAAGTTACATTCTGATGAAAGATTGTGAGCACCATTGAACCATGAACCATTCACAATAGGAACATGAACATTAATAAGTATTTTTAGATTTCATTTTGAATTTTGTTACAGTTGTGTTATTATTCTTTAAAGCCTGGTGTCATCTCATGTTCCTCTGTGAAATCTAATTCACTTCAGCTCCTCTGACATGCACACTGTAAAAGCGTTTGTTTGTCTCAGGTTGTTAGCGCAGCTCGATGAGACGGAGAATGCGTTTGAACAGTTCTGGTCGAGGCATCACCTCAAATTAGAGCAGTGCTTACAGTTACGGCACTTTGAGCAGGACTTCAGAGAGGTACGGTGCAGTGGATGTGCTCAAATTAAGTCTCTGTAAACTTAGTAGGCAGCCATTATACCAAATATCCCTGTAGCGGTTGTCTAGTCAACCAAGCTGAACTTGGTCTGTTTTGTCCATTGCATCAGGTGAAAGTTTCTCTGGATGGCCTGACCGAGACCTTGCTGGGTCTCTCAGACACCGGGGACTGTGTGGCTCGGGTGGAACATCTACTGGGCGATCTGAAAACCTTGGAGGACAAAGCTCAGGTCAAAATCGTTTGAATCTAAAACCAGGCCTGGTATGCAAAGCAGTTATTACAGCATACAGGGCTCAACAATGAGCATTTGTTCTGCTGACGGTTTTAAAACCCTATTAGTTTTACTTTCCGCCCTGTATAAATCCCCCACTCACTGACAATACATATCCATAATTAAATATATATATTCCCTATACACTAAGGGCAAATGAATAGGTAAAATACGTAAATTAAAAATTAATTGTTTTGACCAAAGGCTGCACATTTTCCAGTACAACGGTAATGTCGTGAAATAATATTAGAATTGAAATAGCTGCTTTACTATTTTTAATAGTTTATATATAATGAGTTCTGTGATGGCAAAGCTGAATTTCAGCAGCAATTACTCCAGTCTTCAAAGTCACATGATACTTCAGAAATCATTCAAATATGCTGATTTGCTGCTAATGTTGTGTTGTGCCTGTATATTTGTATGTGAACAGGAACACTACATACAAAGTTTGGGTAAGTAATAAAAAAGAAAGAAAGAAAGAAAACTTTTGCCAGCAGCGCGACACATTTCAATTATAAAAGTGACAGTAAATAAATTTATACTGTTATAGCACTATATTATATATATATATAGACAGTTGTTTCTTTTGTTTAGACATATTTAAATTAGCATAGTTTGCCACGGCAGTGTTTGCAAGGAATAAAACCACAAGTATACCTTGAAAGGACCTGCAGTACTGGTTGCCAGTGCATGTTTTCATGCTGATCCTTAACATAGAATGCTGTTTTTTAGATTTTTAGATTTTTATCTTAACTCTATTAATCAGCCAGCTTATTTAGAAAGACACTGCATATTTTTTTTTTCTTGGCCTTTTTCAGAAGGCCAAGAATGCGCAGATATTGTGTGAAAGCATGCGGTAAATCAAACTGAACTTCAAGAACAAATAAAAGATACAACCATAGTGTTGCTGCTGTTGTGACACTGCAAGTCAATTACTAATGATAGTCAAGATAGCAGTGTAAATCATTCATAATGTATTGAGCTTTACTGTGTTTTTCGATCTGTACAGGAGTCCTTGGAGAAAGCACAGCTTCACGCTCAGCATGGTGACCAGCTCATTCAAAGTAACCACTACGCCGTGGACTCCATTCGGCCGAAGTGTGTCGAACTGCGTCGGATCTGTGATGACTTCAGCAATGAGGCCAAAAAGAAACGTGACATTCTGACCAAATCACTTGAAATCCACAAACGCATCGATGAGGTCCGTGAAACAACTAGCATCCTACTAAATTACCACACGGTCACCTTAACATTGAGTTTTTATCTTTGGATGATTGACTCCAGGACATAACAAAGGGGTGATTTTGAGAGATGACATTGCCAGAAGGCCAAACATTTACAAAAGTGTAAAAACCTCGAAGGACTGAGCATCTGAATCTTGAATGAAGTTAAAAAAATTTTTTTTTTTTCCATTTAGAAAATGTAGTTTCATTTACAGTAAAACAAGACAACGTTAAGGAAAATAACTAAGAGTGTACCAGTTGCTTATGTATAGTAATTTCACTCGGCGGCCATCTTTGAAATGCCTTTCGGGCATGCAAGTGCAGCTCCTATCTTTTGAATGGGAAACATCAAATTCTCCAAAACTGTTCACAAAGCTTATTATTAAATTTCATATTTGAAATCACCAGTGAACAACTGACAACTGTCTCGTAAATGTTGTTTCTTTCGCTCCAATAATGTTAAAAAAGCTTATTTTTAAGTGCACGTCTCTGAATGCTGACTGTTTCTATAGCAACCAGAACAGTGTTTACCGATGGCTGTTTATTCAGAAGGAGGGGCTTACTATCGATAGAAGCCGCCAAATGATGCGTTGCTTTTTCATTCCCAAAATATAGAGTGACACGTTTGGGGATCTATGTCTTTATATAGTCTTTTATTATATACTATTATAGTATCATTAATATTTACTTAGTTATTTTGAATATTTCAGTTTTTCATTTTAATTTTAGCTTTTAATATGGTGGGATGCTGCTTTTCATGGTTGGTCATTTTTAACTATTTTTATTCAGGTTTAGTGGTTTTAGTCTTACATTTCAACTTATCTCAGTAGTTGCCAGGCAACTAGTATTCTAAATTTGTTCAGGTTTTTTTTAAGGGTATTGATATTCTATTTTTATGTCATCTGTTCTAACGAAACTCTGTTTTATTTAGTTTTACACAGTTAAAAAAATTATTAAAAAAAAAAAAAAGAAAGAAAAGAAACAAAGATTACTAAAGTATGGTTTACAGAAAATGCTATTTCAATTTTCCACTTTAAAATTTCATGCTTCATTCAGTAATTGTTTAAGAAATGTACTATCAATTTCTGAATAAAAACGGTTTCTACAGCAATTTTTTTTCAGTGTAGATAATTAAAACACCATGTGTCGGTGACTTAAAAAGTAGTCCGTTGAGAATAAATAAGAATCTAGTACAGCAGATTCAGGATTACTTTTAAGGGTTATAATATTACCAAGTTAAATAACCTGCACTGTTCACCTTTCTAGTTTTAAATTGGGTCCAGGACAAAGAGATGCATTGATGTGCCTCTGTCTTTGTGTGTTGGCAGGTGAACCAGTGGTGTGAGAGTGGAGTTTATCTGTTGGCCTCTCAGGCTGTAGACAGATGCCAGACCCAGGAAGGTGCAGAAGCAGCGCTGCAGGACATCGAGGGGTACATGAACACAGCCAAAGAGCAGCAGCTCAGTCACCTCAAAGACCTCAGCAACCAGCATGAGATCGTCCTCTCAGAGCTGGTCAAGGTACAAATGAAGCTGATTACAATGAATACATTGCATACAGTCAAAATAAACGTCTTTTTATAATATAAAAACTAAATCAAAACGTTTATAGGATATGATTTATATATAAACAATAACTAAACACAGACAGGGTTTCTATTGTCCACATTAACAAAGATTCATAAATGCTGTAACAAATGTATTGCTAATTGTTAATTAATTTGAGTTAATGCATTAACTACGGATGTTTATTGTGGGGTGTTACCAAATTGTTTTGTTAAAAATATTATAAATTACATGATTATTATTATTAAAGAAAATAGTAAATTATATTCAAATGAACTGAAATTATTCAATTATTGACCTAGAAATAGTACTGAATATTAAATATTTTAAATTTATTTCAAATTTGGTTTGAATTTATGGAGACTTTTGGAGCCCACTATAGTTGTAATGATACCGGTCATCTGTTTCTGATGAATAACTGATATTTTATTTAAAGAAATAAAGCCAGTATTGCATTTTTCTCTAATCTTCGTACTTCCACTTTAATATCTTCCCATGCAGATCAAAGCTCAAACTGCTCTGAAAAGGCTGGATGACGTTCAAAAGATGTTTGAGAAAAGACACGCGAGTCTGAAAAAGCTGTCTGCAAAGCAAACAAGGCCAGTGCAACCTGTTGCACCTCGACCAGAATCTTCACCAAAACGCCCTTCACCTAAAATCCCACAACCCACTGCACCTAGTGAGTTTAAAAGAAACCACGTATGTTGACTGAAGTGCATGCATATCCAAACTGCTTATCACTCAATGTTTTTTCCCAGAAGCATGTCCTCATTTCAGGTTATTAAGCTGACAATTAAATACTCTCATTGGGGTTCCAGTTCTCATATTTATGCAAATATACTGATGTCTCTGACAGGAAAACATTAATGTTAGGCTTTGTATCCTGAATTATGCATTATTGCATTACAGCATCAAATCGCAAAGCTATAGAAAACTACAGCGCCAGTAAGCAGCCCAGTGACGCAGAGTTGGCAAAAAGGAAAAATATTCGCAAAGCCAAAGGTGGCATCAAGGTATATCAGTCTCCATCAGTTGCATCTGAAATAAATGAAAGAGATTTTTTAAACATTCTAAAACGCATTTAAAAACTTAGTTAGTCTGGGATTAGTTCTTGCCTTTAAAAATAATTTCAAATAGTTTACTGTATCATTATTACACATTATACATTCGGCTCATACATAAAGCCGTTTTTCTTTCAACTGAATCCTGATCCACAGATCGAAGTCATGCATGAAGGAGGGCAAGGGGGTTCGAGTCATGTTCTCATGAGCAATGAAACAGAAGAGTCGCTTTCAAACAGACGCAGGTAAGAACAAGTCTTCTGAGAAAGAGCGTCTTACACAACACAAGATTTTCTGGTAAAATCACGGTAAGGTCAAGTATCTTAAGCACTTGAATTGATTTTTACAGGGACTTAATATTATAGCTAAATTTAAATGTGTCATCAACTTGCATGGCTTTTTTATTGATTCATATTCAATAGTAGTGCTGGGCGGTATGACCAAAAATGTATATCACGGTATTTTTCAAAATTATACTGTTTGCTGGATACATTTTTTCATGAACATGACCGGGTGTGAACCAAATTTTTCTACTGATTTGCGAGAGGAAATTACTGTAGTATAGTGAGTCGAATGCCGTATTTACTGTCATGATGATGTGGAATATTGTCAAAAAATCCACACTTAATGTGACCTAAACACCCTCATTTATAATTTGCGGCATCGTTCTGATAAAATCAACATGCATATACTTATGCACAGTGGTTCTCAACCCGCGGCCCCGTCACGAAGGCACAGCGGCCACCGTGCGAACCGATGAAAAATAACTTTCAGTTTTACAATTCGTTTTAGCTTTTACATTAATTAAAAAATGTACTAAACAAATATAAGCTCTAATGTTTTGTCAAATTATTTTGTCAGACCTCGCGTTAGCGGGACAGCACTGGCGAAATCTTCCAACTGAACCCTAGCTAAGGTTTATCCAAAAAAAGTCGCTATGTTTGTCAGTATGAATATTCTATGGAAAAAAGCCGCTTAAAGGGTCTGAATGTTGCTAAATCTAGTGCTAAAGTCGCTTGTGTGTGTGTGAGACGCGGGAGCTTATGGCAGGGGGTGGTGGATATTTGTGAAGGTCAATGTGGATATTGTGGATGAGTTTCTGTGTCATCACGTTCTATTAGTTCCACAGCTTCAGTTTTGTAACTTTCACGCTTAGTAACACATACATACAGCTGTTCCCTCACGACAGTGCACCAGTGAAAAGGGACCCTTTTCAAACAGTGTCGCGTTTCGAACGTTGTTTAAGAGACATACACCAGTATTGCGGTATTTAAAAAATTAATATCATAAAAATAAACACCGGTATTCAGTATGAACCAGTATACCGCCCATACTATTTCAATAGATCCTGTCCAACCTCACACATGTGGAAGTCGTGGTCTATCCGACCGTTCAATTGTCGCATAAATTTTGGCCCCCCATAATCGTTTTGTAAGTTTTGCTGGTAGAATTGGTAGCATTTTATTTTTTCATTGATTCACATTCAACAAAACCCTGTTCCCAACCTCCACACATTTTTGAAATTTCATTTCAAGCTTTCCACTGTCACTGTTATCTCACTGGTAACCATGTATTTCTCCTTTGAAAACTTTTGACATCACTCTGACTTAAAAGCGCCTGACATTCAACAACACTCATCTTTGTGACAATTGGGCAAAATCTTTTTATAAGAAACTATGACACCATCAAATTGTCGGTTTCTGTGCGAGTATCTGTTGCAGCATACTTTTTCATGTGCATAATGACTCATTCTGTAAAAGCAATTGACCTTATTGGTATTTTCTCTGTCTGTATAAACCTGAAAAAGTTCTGCCTGGATGCAAACTTGTAATTGGTGATATAGTAGAATATCTGATACTTTTTATGTTTTAATAGACTTTTATTTCATGTTTGGTGTAATTTTACAGCTCCCAAACTGAATAGATAAATGTAATAAATTCGCTAAAGATGTTTAAGCGTGAAGAGAACATACCCACTTCTTCCTTTTGATACATTTGGCAGACTACAAAGCATCGTGCATTACACACATCTATACTCTGTTTGCAAAACAGGAACAGGTACACTCCCGCATGCTATTTCTCACTTTACTTACTTCCTGTCTTAGCAAAAAAGCTTTTCTAAAGTGAAGTTCTAATTTTGTTATCTTCCTTTAACACATCCATGACTTGGTCTCTCAGCCTTTGGTCAGAGTATCGTTTTTAAGCAACTCTTTCTCAGGAACATTATTGTAGTAACGGCAGCTTTAATTGGTTTTGATTTTATTGGATAAAAAAAAAATTCTTAATTTTATTCATCCACTTTTAGTTGCTCTTTCTCAATGTTTTTTTAGTTATACCATCCTAGTTACAATATATTGAGTGGATTCCAGTATATTCAAGACTACACTCTAAAAAAGGCTTGGTTAAATACAACCCAGTGCTGGGTAAATATGGACAACCAGCAATTGCGGTTTTGACCCAGCCGGTGGTAATACCCAGAAGTTGTAAACATTTACCCAAACGGGTCCAAACAACCCAACTGCTGGGTTTGTCCATATTTTACCCATCAATGGGTTGTATTTAACCCAGCATTTTTATGAGTGTCTTATGAAAAAAAATGGAACATCTGTATTAGTGTTATACACAATAAAATTAATTAATTAATTAATTTAAAAAAGAGTACTGGTTATTTTCCGCCAGGACATTATCTGTTAATTTGACAAACATTTCTGTTTACCCTAGAACACTAAGCAATGAAGTGCAAAATTTAAAATACAGGTAAAACACCTGTAAAAAATCAATACAGAAAAAAATATTAATACAGTACAATGTGCCCTCTTTGAATGGACTGTTTTTTTTTACATTCCAGTTCTGTTGCGCATTTAAAGGGGTAGTTCACCCAAAAATTAAAATTTGATGTTTATTTGCTTACCCCCAGGGCATCAAAGATGTAGGTGACTTTGTTTCTTCAGTAGAACACATATGATGATTTTTAACCGTTGCAGTCTATCAGTCGTCTAATGCATGGCATTGGTAACAAAATCTATGAGAGAAAAAAAAACATGCACAGACAAATCCAAATTAAACCCTGCGGCTCGTGACGACACATTAATGTTCTAAGACACGAAACGATCAGTTTGTGCGAGAAACCGAACATTATTTATATCATATTTTACTTCTAATACACCACTATGTCCAACTGCTTTGAGCGCGTGCACGGCATCCGGTGCGTGAGGTGTGTACGCGCTCTGGCGTAGTTTACGTTAATGGGTGTGTTGATATCCAGCGCGTGAGGTGTGTACGCGCTCTGGCGTAGTTTACGTTAATGGGTGTGTTGATATCCAGCGCGTGAGGTGTGTACGCGCTCTGTATAATCACATAATTCAAGTTAAGGGGCAGAAAATGTATATATTTATATAATTTCATATAGTTAATCAGTATCACACGAAGAGTGCCGTTTTTTTGTAAACAAAAAAACATTCCAAGTCCCTCTAAGCTGCATTAACATGTGTAAATACATCTAAATGCCACTTCATATGCAACTTCTGCAAAGATTAATTGTACTGATACTGATTTAATTTGTTTAGTAACAACCTAAATGTATAATTATTATAATTGACTGATTAAATGTAAGAATTAGACTCAAAAGATGATGCACACTTTAAAAAAAAAAAGGCTTCATAAAGGTAAAAATGCCCATAAAAGGTAAAAAATCAATTTAAACTTATTGGAAAAGATTAATTTATATCACTGCTTTGAACTGACCACACAGAATATGATGAATATCAAAAAATTCAGGAGTCAGCTGTATAAGATATCAGCACAATAACACACTCAGCAAAATATCGTCTTAATTATCTTTATCGATAAAATCCCAGAAAATATTGAGGTATTATTTTTTGTCAATATCGCACACAGGACTGACACAAAATGATTTGCAACGGTTGCTTTGTCACGCCCGGTGTAGACAGCCTCAAGCTGTTGGTTTATTTCGTTTTTTTTTTTTTGGCTGGTAGAAGTTATGAATGACCGGTAACTTAATTTAGTAGCTAAATTGGCTGGTGAGTGAAAAAGTTCATTTAAATCCCTGCGAGAAACCACCAAAACCTCAACATAACGGAAACTCTTTCAAATGTCAAAAATAACTGAACATTTACCACTAACAGGTCTTTCTCTTTAATCAAAAACCAATTCAACTTCATTTCAAGCACTTCATTTAAACAATTACTCTCCTGATCCAGCATAAAGTAATGCTGGGAACTAAAAAAAATCCTGTTTAGTTTCAGTTTATGCAACAAAAATGATGTATTTTCGACACAAATGGATTACTGTAGGTCAACTTTGACTTTTGAAAGGGAAGCTGTGACATACTTTCAGTAATGGTGTTTCTTAAGCTTATAATAATTAAGTAAATTGAATAAGCAGCAAACATAATTTGTGTAGGTTTTCAACCCCACTATACTAATCTGGATAACATACTTTGGTACAGGAGGAGTCAAAGAGAGTCAAGCTGCATTAAAAATAATGGAATTAACACTTGAATTGATTTTAACTCAGAATGATAGTGGGGAAATAAAAACACTGATGGCAATGTCAATTTTTGGCAGTGTTTTCGCATATTGAAGACTCATTCTTCTTATTCTAATTATATCTCAGTGGTGATTCTTATTCTATTCGGTAATAAGATAAAAAATAATGTACATTTTAATAAACCTTTTTTAATAAGGTAAAAAATTTGTGGCCTAATGGTTAGAGAGTCGGACTCGTAACCCAAGGTTGCGGGTTCGAGTCTCGTACTGGCAGGGACTGTAGGTGGGGGGAGTGAATGTACAATGCTAAGCACGAACCCAAAACATGCTACCGGGCAACGCAGCAAAAATGGCTGCTCACTGCTCCGGTTTGTGTGTGTGTGTTTTCACTGCTGTGTGTGTGCACTTTGGATCGGATAAATGCAGTGCACTAATTCCTAGTATGGGTAACCACACTTGGCCACATGTCACTTAACGTAATACAGTAATTTCACATTATAGTACCAAGAATAAGATTATTTTGTATACGGTGATGAGATTTGAGGGTTAGTTGTCATGATAATAATGACACAATGCAATACATCTCAATACGCTTTGATTTATTGTAGCAAAATGTATCTTCTTAAAATCCTTCTTCACAAGTAGCACCATTTTATCATCATTTCATTGAAAGGTTTGAGAGCTTTAAGCAGAAGCATATGACATTTGTAACATGAAAGAAAGTCCACACACTCTCTAATAGCATTCCACAATGAAAAGTCTTCCTTCTTAGTCTGAATACAGTCTTATACCGTTACGATGGTGTAATACAAAGGAACTGAAACTAACAGTACACCAGAAGAGAACCTGACCACAGCTAAATCTCATGAAACATGTCCAAGCCCATTTTACTCCAATGACTGTAAAAAAAAGGATTAAGAAAAAGGCTGTTATTGGGGCCATTTTTTCAATTATTATTTTCATGTTGATTAAAAAAATATAATAATTAATTAAATGCTAATATTGGTTTTAATATTGGTTTTACTCATATTAAGTATTAATTTCATTTTATTATTAATTTTCTCCTTATAATTCTTTTGTTTTGTAATTCTCATTCTCAATTCATGATATTTCTTAGTATTTTTTTTTGACGGTGCTAGAATTTGTGGGAAAAATCATAAACAGTTTCAAAATCCTTATTATTTTTCTTTATATGTAATATCTATTAAATCTTTTTTTGGGGGGGGGGGTTTGGAGTGCATATGACCTTGACAAGTTTTGTGTATGTCATGTTCATGTAGATAATATGCATTTGATGCCCATCATGTTACCATCGCATTCATGCTCTCTCGCCCGACACTGTACATGAAAGAATAAATAAATAAAAATAAAAAAAGCATAAGTGCAAAACAAATGCTTAGGGCGCATAGCTTTTGAACTTTATTGGGAAATGACAAAATATTTAACATTTAAAGCAAAAGTAAACAAAAACAAGCAAAAAAAGCTGAAATACTGCTCGGACTTCATAAAGCTCACAGTGCATCATGTAAAAGCTGCCATGCATGAATACGTGTTTGTAAAGTACGGCTTACAAAGCAGCTTCATTTTCACAGCTGTACAATAGAGTTTCCCGACCAGTCCAGACGAAATACCTTCTACCTGTGGGGCGGTCGCAACCTTCCACAGATACCTGATATCGTCCTCGTGTCCATGAGAGGTGATCATTTTTTCATAGATGCACGGGTGATAGGGCGTTTTCCCCTCACCCGAAAAAAAAACATGTTCCTGAGGAGAGACGCCTACTGCAATGGCACAGATACCCATGAAGACATCATCGATATACATAGAGGCATTCAGAGATAGCGTGGCCTGATAGATTTTGGCTGCCACGTCGCCAGAGACAACGTACCCTGCTCCGGCGGTGTAATCTGGGTAGGACGACCACTGGTACATATCGACGGGCATGTAGTACTTACTGTCCCTGCGCCGAACAGGAGGCGCCCCCCTGTGCACATGGCCGATCCAAAGGTTGCGCACGTTCTGTCTTTTGAGGTCCTGAAGGTAGTGCACCAAATTGGGCAAATGGATGAAGACGTCATCGTCAGCAGACATGAGGAAGTGTGTGTGGACGCAGTTCTCGTGTGTCCAGCGGAACTGAAGCAGCAGTTTCACAGTGAGGTTGTGAAATGTGTCAAGGAAGTTCTGCTGAACCAGGTCACCATGGTTCATGTGCTCCTTGTGCAACTCTTTGTGCATTTTTTTCTGCTGCAAGCTATCAGAGAGCACGTCAGGGTGAACTCCCATTGCAAACACTACTTTTATGATAACACCCAGCTTGTGTCTTATGTAGGACTCATTGCCCCAAGTGGAGCGTATGGCCTGTCGTCTTCTGAAGTTTCCTGGTGAGGACTTCACAAAGAGGAGAAGCAGCACGTCTTTGTCTTTACAAATGTCCTTGTTGTTTAGCAAATACGGGTAGCTACCAAACCTAGCGGCTTGCTCTGGGCTGACGCTGAGGCTTTTGTGGATGAAATCATAACTGTTGATTAGGTAGCGGTAGGAGTACGACTTCACGTGGCTCACAACGTGGTGGTCCACATGGTCCCAGCAAACCATAAGGACTGACATGACACAGCACATGGAGACAAGCTGTAGAAAATGCCATTTTTTCACCCTTCTGCAATTCATGAACATTCTGCTAGGCTGCGCACGCTCTCGACACCTCTTTCTTGTCAAGTCCAGTAATGCAATCCAGATGTACTGCTCTCAATGATTTTCCAGGAATGGATATACCTGAGTTCCATTGTAGTTATCTCAATGCAGATGGGTTGGCCTACCAGAAGCATTAACCCAAAACATTTTCCGCCTTTTTGAGTCCATTTTTTTTTTACACTTTGCAAAAAAACGTTAATTCTTACGTGCTTTCGGAGTGAAGACAATCCACTAAATGGCATTAAAACTGCATTTGTGTTCTGCAAAGAAAGAAGAATGATTATTTCAAAGGGTATAGAGATTATAATCATAATTTAAGAAACACCCTTTATGGCCATTTATGAAGTTAATTCATTGAATTGTCTCTTTGTTGATTATAAACGATATGAAACTGATAACAATAATAGCAAAAATACATTTAATTATATGAGTTTATTTATTTTTAAACTGTAACTACTAATATTTACACACAATACTTACAAAGTTGGGGGTCAGTAAGAATTCATTATATTATTATTTTTTTTTTGAAAGAAGAATCTTAGATGCTAACCAAGGCTGCATTTATTTGACCAACAATACCTTAAAAACATAAATATTCTAAAAATAAAGATTCTACAATATTACGTATTCTATTTTAAATCCTATCATTTATTCCTGCTGAATTTTCAGCAGCCATTACTCCAGTTTCGTCGTCAACTTGCAAACGTAGAAATGATTTCTGATTCTGAATGTTTCAATCCTGTTTTTCCAGGATTCTTTGATGGATAGAAAATTCAAAAGAACTGCATTTATTTGAAACCGAAATCTTTTGTAACATTAAAAATGTCTTTACTGTCACTTGATTTTTTTTAATGCACCTTTCTAAATTAAAGTATTAATTTCTTAAAAAAAAAAAAACGTTTAAAATCATGGCAGTCACATATAAGCTATTTGCTTTCAAAACAACATAATCTTTTTAAATGCCTATTTACAGCATTTGTTGCAATAGCTCATTCAAAACCTTGACCATGTGGGGGGACTCTGCGAATCGATCTTGTGAATGAAAGCAATCGTCGACTCAGCGCTACGTTGAATAAAAGAAGGCTTTAAACCACCGAACACACTGATCTGCTGAGTGCTGTACAAAACATTCACGACCACGAAAAGATCATTACAGCAGCAAATCTACTCAAAAGGCACGACACAACAACAATGCATGTCATAATATCCCAGGAGCCAGGAGTGCCAGGAGCAGGAGGTATCATCTGACAAACTGGATCACCTATTCACACCAGCTGTCCTTTGCAATTATTATACATTAATGAAGGATTACAAGAAAAGTTATACATAAAAAAAGATTATTAAAGTAGATTTTAATATGTCTCTGCTTTGTGTGCTGTGCTGTACAAATGAAGTTGGTTTCCTTATTTTCATTATCTTGTCATTTTTTGTGAATTTATTCACTAATTTCAATAATGAATTGAAATAATTTTGTGCCATTAAAAAGTATATTTACTCTTCATGACCTGTTCAACTTCAGTTTTTTTTTAAAGTTTTGCCCACTTTATCTCTATGATCACAATCTCTTATGACATTTCATCAGCAAGTATTTCTCAGCTGTATTTACATTGCATTTTAAATGTTATAAAACACACCCTAAGTGACTCCTATGAAAAACACCCCAAGCAAAAGTTCACATTTAAATAGCTCAGACAATCATATGATACTTGCAGCATGTTTAAAAGAACAGACTGATTTCACCCGAAAAAGGGCTTGGTGTTTTTTTTTGTTGTTTTTTTTCTCTCCGAAAATCGCATTTAATACTCTGACTTACAGTTACTGGGTAAATTTAGCATGAGATCTGTAAGGCTTGCCATACCAATGGAAAGACATTTTGTACTTGGCTTCCAGAAGAAAGATCTCCTGGCAGAAACTCTGTTTAGTCAAAAACGAAGTGAAATATATGACTTACCATCGAGACTGTGGCCCATCCATGATGTAGTAAACGTGTAAAAGTATTTGTTTTTGAACCCTGGACTTCACTCGTATTGTTGCGACTGTTCAGAAAGCAGTAGTGCTAGATGAGCTATTTGAACGGGAGTGTTTCCTTATGGGTGGGAGGGGGGAAAGTACATGCCTTTTTTTAAACATTGGCCAGCTTCATCATGTGAACAAACTGTGAAAAGGGAGCCTTCTCTGACAGAAACATGGAACTTGGGTCATCTGATGCACATAAGCAGGCCACTCCTCAGCACAATAAATGTAATTCATTGGTCTTGGTCAGTGTTAGAGGAGAACTGGTTAAGACAAAATAAGATCAAATAAAATCTGATTTCTGAAGGGTCATCTGAGGTGTTATAGTAGCTTGCATTTTATAGGAAGAACAAAATGTTGAAGACGTTTTGAGTTTTAGTTCCTGAATTGCAACAAACTAGTTGAGATTTTAGCAATGACACAGAAATGAAAACTGAGCTGTCCTTTTTTTGTTAGTGCTAGATGACGTGTCAGTGCTCCATATTTGCAAAATATGTTAAAGTGTAACAGCCATCATTAGTAGCTTTGTTTATTTTCGGATGTAAAAAGAAGTATTCTACAAACCTTACCTTCCACTATATAGTTGGATGGCTTTATGAGAGTCATGTTCATACTTTCATCTTCACTTTCATGGTCAGCTTTCATCTTAAACGGTGTCTCTCATCACATCAATGTTCTGACCTTAAAATATAGATTTTTTGTTTGTTTTTGCTTTTCTCAACAGCCACATAATGAATGAATTGATTGAGACGGAGAGGCTGTACGTGGAAGAGCTGCAGAGCATTATAGAGGTACATGTATCTTAATTCAACTCAGGAAACAGGAAATGTTGGTGTTGCAAACCATTGCAGTTTGACTGGCACATTGCAATCTGTAGCTTTTCAAATGGTTGGAAACAGTAAGATTTATTTTAGAGAAATGAACACATTTACTCATCAATGACGCATTGAATTGATCATTGACAGTAGAGATGTTACAAAAGATTTATATTTCAAATAAATGCCATTCTTTTGATTTTTTTCCTTTTATTAATCAAAGAATCCTTAAAAAATGCACCACAGTTTCCACAAAACATATTAAGCAGCACAACTGTTTTCAACATTGACAATAATAAGAAATGTTTTTTGAGCAGCAAATCAGCATATTAGAATGATTTCTGAAGGATCATTTGACACTAGAAATTGGAGCAATGGCTGCTGAAAATTCAGCTTTGCATCACGGGATATATATTAAAGTATTTTAAAAACACCTATGTAATAATGTTTGACAAATGTTAAAAACCTAATAAATGACTCGGAATCTCATACAGATCTAATACAAATCACAAATAAAAAATTGTACAAGTAATGTAAATGAATGTCATAAGTGCATCAGATGTAGTTATATCAGTTAGACATCTGTGGTGCAGTGTTAAAATATTTGACTGCGGTTTTGTTGTCATGTTTATTTTTTATGCAGGGATATGCCGCCGCACTGGATGACCCCGAGCTGTTCTACTTGATCCCACCATCTTTGGAAAACAAGAAAGAAGTCCTCTTCGGAAATCTGCCTGAAATCTACGAATTTCACCAGAAGTAAGGAAACGTTTTTTTCGGACACATCTCCAACTTAAGGACATAATATGTGCTTTCTAGCTTGTCAGAACTAATCATTTGCTGGTTCAGTCTGGTAGACCACCTTGGACAAGCAACAAACCACCAGCTGTTCTTACCAGTTTGCACCAGCTAGAAACCAGCTGCCATGTTCCAAAACACTGCTAGCAGCTCAAGCTGGATTTTTCCAGAAGGGATTGCACCCTTTTCCAGTATGAGCCAGACCCTCCCCCAATATGTTCCCACATTCCTGACGATGCTCTTGGACAACTGGTTAGACTAGTTTCTTTTCTGATATTTCCATATAGAGGAAACTTCACACTCACAATTCAAGGAAGTCATCTTAACCACAAAGAGTTTTTTTGAATAGTAAGTGAGAGACACACATGAATGTGTCTGGAATGGGGGTGGGGTTTTGTGGATTGTAGTATTGGATTGTAAAGTCAGTGTCACTAATTATCCATAGGGGTTAGCTGGACCGTTGTTCGGCTGGCCTTATGCTACCGATTATTCTTGTAGAGTTCATTGTCTCCCACCTGGTATCGGGTTACAGCAAAGTCCAGGATTATGACAATGACAACCCCCCGAGCAAGTTTGTGTGTATCCCCAAATGCCTTTCCCCAGCACCTGTTTCTACCACATCAGTCAGTCACAGATAAACAACTGCTAATCATTGCTCATCATTCCCAGCTGTAGTTTAGTTTTTGTGCTTTTATGTCAGTAATGAAAGCGTGAGTTCTCAAAGGCTTTTGTGTTTGTTGGTGATATTGGACATTCATTTAGTTATTGATTTGTTTGACAGAGATTAAATATAAACAGGCTTTTCTTAGAAGTCATGCAATGATTCAGTGAAAGGAGAGCGGAGGGATAGTTCACCCAAAACCGAAAATTCTGGCATCATTTATTCAACCTCCTGTCTTTCCTGTATTTTTGTGCAAAATAAAAGGAGAAGTTTAGAAGAATATTAATGCTACTCTTTTTCATATAATGAATGGTGACCAATCATTAGACTTAAAATATTATATGATATTTTATTATTATTATATTTTGTTATTATTATTATTATTATTATTATTATATTATACTACTTGTAAGGTGCTTCTTTGTGTAAGGTTTCTTTTTTTGGAGCTTTACAGGCCCTGGAAAAGAGCAATCTCTCTCTCTCTCTCTCTATCTTACATTGAAGAAATAAAAATCTAATGCTTTTGAAAAATATGAAACACTTTTTCTACCAAGCTCCCTCCTTTCCTTTTCTTTGTGCCATTTCCTTGCCTGTTGTCCTCTCATTCCCTCCAGTTATTTATTTTGTTTCTGTACTCATTTGTTCCATTATGTTTTGACAGAATATTTCTCAAAGAGCTGGAAAATTCTGCAGAAAAGCCGGAGTTAGTAGGAACATGTTTTTTGAAGCGGGTGAGTGACATCATGGAGATGTGGTCTGTGAAATACAGTACACCTACAGTATGTGAAATGGGATCCTAACGCTTGTCTCCATCTGCTGTCTAACAGAAAGAAAAGTTACAGATTTATGAGAAATATTGTCAGAATAAACCGCGATCTGAGGCTTTGTGGCGGCAGTGTGGGGACAGTATGTTCTTTCAGGTGAGGCTTATGTACGCACACCTATGTATACACAGTGCTTAATTTGTAAATTGCAAGGTGCCGGAACAAAGGCGGGTGACGGATCCGGCATGATTAGAGGAGGGAGAGGTAACGGAGCATTCTCGCAATGGAGGACCAGCTTACTTGATTAACAGCGTGCATCTTCTTACGGTCATGAAAAATTTTTAAAAGTCATGAAATTTTAAAACAGCCATTTCCAGGCCTGGAAAGGTTTTGGAAAACTCATGGATTTTTTTCCTTAAATCTCTGTATAATAGAATTATGTTCAATCTGCTTTCGAGTTTATAATGAGGGAAATACCTGCAAACATATTCAATAGAGCATGTAGGTTAGATGAGTAAATAAATCCACACAAACAATCAGATGAAAACAGTCATTAGAAATACAGCGTGAGTGATTCGCGGTACCCCTCCACCGGTCTTCTCTCACTCTCCAAGCGTCTTCCACACAACAGCGCATCTGGTCTGCACTAGCTGCATCTTCTGCGGAGCAGCTTAGTTGCTCGACATTGGTTCTGTGCGCTTTCGCGGGACTCAGTCGCCCAAAATTGTCACTTGTGCCTAGCGAGTCATTGTTGCACATGTCCAATCGATCACAAAACTAGATCAAGTAAATGCATTTTTTTCTTAGCCTTTTCAAAACCACGTTGTGATGCATAATATATGTGCAAAACAGTGATGCTTTTTTTAGGGTTCTTTGATGAATACAAAAGTTCAAAAGAACAGCATTTATTTGAAATAGAAATCAAATGTTCTTTTAAACAATATAAATTGTCACTTTTGATCAGTCCTTGCTAAATAAAAGTAAATTCTTCTAAGAAAAATTATTTATTGAGCCCACTTTTTTATTAAACGGTAGTCTAACTTTCTGTATGTGAAAATTTCACTTCCCTAATGATTTTTATTTTTGATGTAGGAGTGTCAGAAAAGGTTGGACCACAAGCTTTCATTAGATGCATATCTGCTAAAGCCTGTGCAGAGAATCACTAAGTACCAACTGATGTTAAAGGTAAGTCTTTTCCCATCTTTTTTCTAGTTTGTTGTATATGTTTGTTTGTATATCAACGTGGCGACCACTCAGATTACTTTTATTGATCTTAAATTACGCTAATATACTACTCCTGAACTTTCACTCATTTTACATTTAAAATAAGACAGTATTTAATACTTTTATGAAGCTATTTTCCTTCTGGGAACCACACAACCTGCAATACTGGATTGGGAACATTTGAGTTTTGATACCTATCTTTTAATTTAACCCTAATTGAACCGGTTTTTATTTTCACACACATTCTACTCATTTTACAGGAGATGCTGAAGTGCAGTAAGAACTCAGAGGGCACTGCTGAGCTGGAGGAAGCTCTGGCCACAATGCTGGACATCATCAAATCAGTCAATGACTCCATGCATCAGATCGCCATTACGGGTTTTGAGGTTCATAAGGTTACATTATGTTTATCGCAGCAATTTTTATGTTGAACAAATACGGTATGTGAAGGTCAATATTTTGCATGTTGTGAACCTGCTTTTGTGTGTGTGCTAATTTAAGTCTTACTGTACGTGTGATTTCAGGGCAATCTGAATGATTTGGGAAAACTGCTCATGCAGGGGTCGTTTAATGTTTGGACAGACCATAAGAAAGGTCACAGTAAAGTGAAGGACTTGGCGCGCTTCAAACCCATGCAGAGACATCTATTCCTCTACCACAAAATGCTTTTGTTCTGCAAGAAACGAGAGGAGACATCTGATGGTCATGAGAAATCCCCTTCCTACAGTTTCAAGCACTCATTAAAGGTGGGAAGGACCCTGTCACTGACTGTCAGATGAAGTTGTGAAAGTAATGAATTGGTTGACGTCTGGCTGTACAGAATGAGCTTCATGTCTACACTGAAGGCACACTGAACGCTGAACAATGTAGCAATTTCCTATTTGCTTTAAGTTCTCATTTATTTTCAGAGCAAATATTAAACATCTTTTTCTGTTTATTGTGGCAGTATACATGGATTCAAAAAGAGAGATGGTGTGTGTGTGCGCGCGATTATGCATATATTATATATATATAATTTATATAGATATAACGTATATATATATACTCTCTCTCTCCTCTCGCTCTCTCGCTCTCTCTCTAAATAATATATATTATAATAATAAGATAATATATATAATATATCTATAGAAGCCTACTTCCCCATTACAGCCAGCATTTCCATCTAAGTATTATTTTTAGTGTATCAAAATGATTAATAGCAAATTTTGTGTGGGACAAGCTAAAAACACATTTTAGATCATATTACATTTGATCAGGTGAGAAACTGATCAGTGGTGTGTTTTTCCCCCTAGATGAGCTCGGTGGGAATCACAGAAAATGTCAAGGGAGACATCAAGAAGTTTGAAATCTGGTACAATGGCAGGGAGGAAGTTTACATCGTTCAGGTACAGCTCAATGTCACAAGACACACTATTGTTTTTTATTAACATAATAAATAATTTTGAGTATACAAAGTGGGGTCCAAACAGTTTGTGACCATGCAAAAATGTTTCTGTTGACCAAATGTTGGTCAACTGTTGAGTCCGTTATTGTATTGTATGCTGTTGTGAAAGTTCCTGTGCATTTTATTGGTGCCCTGTCAGCCTTTATCATTTTATCTAATTGATATTGTTTTTGGGAAGTACCATGTTGTTCCGTATATTGGCCATGAGAGGGAACTTGGCAACAGTGCTCCAAAACAGAAAGGTTCCCATTGTTATAACATGTCCTGAATTCTCTGTCAGGCCCCTTCGATGGAAGTGAAGAACACGTGGGTGTCAGAGATCCGCAAAGTCTTAACAAGCCAGCTGGAAGCCTGCCGAGGTATTTCTGGGCAAACCTCCCCTTCACGTGGTCTCAGTCTAATAAAAAACTTTGTCTAACTTGTTACAAGCTACCCTGAAGAAAACTTGATTTGCCATGTAAAGCCATAATTACTTGTGAACTCCCAATGACAACCTGAAACAACCTCACCTTCTTAACTTTTTTTGCATAAAAAAAAGACTGTTTACACAGTTCTTCTCAGTGCTTGGAAACCCCTAAAGAAAGAATTTGGCTGTTGTGAGTGAGATAGAGATAACATGATGTTATCTAAAGTTTTTAGTTTTCATGGTTGCTTAGTAGGGCTGCACAATTAATCGAGTTTCTAATCGCAATTACAATTATGGAGTCCACTTATGTTATTCTGCACGCTTAAAGGGGTCATATGATGCTATTTTAAAGATCATTATTTTGTGTATTTGGTGTAACAGAATATGTTGGCATGCTTTAATGTTCAAAAAACATAATTCAAATACTGTACATTATTGTAGGTCCTCTATGCCCCGCCTCTCTCAAACACGTTGTTTTCAACAAAGCCCCCTCCTTTGACAAGCGCAGTCTGCTCTTATTGGCCAGCTGACCCAGTGCATTGTCATTGGCCGAACACCACAAGCACTCGTAGGAAATGTAACGCCCCCTTAACATAATTGCGAGCTTCATCTTTCAGTAATATCAAGCAGTTATACTTTCGTTAGTCTTTACCATCAGTTTTCAGCCCGAAAGGGCAACCAGTCGCGTGCAGACCAGATGTGAGTCCACACGCCTCTGACGTGCTATGATTTCTGACAGGCAGTTTCACTCTCCTGTATGTGACCCTGTCTCCCTCATCCACACACACCCCACACCCACAATGCATTACTCTGCGCTGCCTAACTCTGCATTTGAACAGTCAATAGCAAATACTTAAACTAATAACAAAACTACTTACAGTCGCTGATTCAGAAGCGCCAGATTGTCATAGCAAAGTCGGAATCGACTTTTTTTTTTTTTGAACAGTATTTGTTCAAGTATTTGAACAGTCAATAGCAAATACTTTTAACAAAACAGTAGCTGATTCAGAAGTTCCAGATTGTCATAGCAAAGTCGGAATCGACTTTTTTTTTTTTTTAGAAATAGCTTTTGTGCACAGCCAGCCTTTTACTCTTCTAGGTTAAAAAACTTGTTACCGTCTCCCCCTCTTACACCCAGCTTTCCACCCATAAAATAGCTGTTTCACAAATTCTACACATCTGGGTTGTGCTGTTCTGTTGTAAATACATTTTAACCAATGATTCCTCATTGCATCTATACTTTCGGAAGGCCAAATAAAGTGCTTTTGCGTTGAAACACAGCGTCTCCCTGACATGGCTTTATCAACACGACTGCTGTTCGTGAAACCACGCCTTCTTTCTTTGTGTTTTTTTTGGGCGGCATTATGCTAATATTTCCATATATTGACGTAGATATGTGGGGGCGTGCTAGAAAGAGCCGTTTTAGGTAGGTGTCGCTGACTCTTAACTTTTATAAAGAATACCTCTTTGGGCTTGAGACTTTAGTCTTTACAACTTTACAGATCTTCTTTATGCACCAAGCTGTAACCCCCACAGAGTGACCCCTTTAAGATGTTTTTTTCTTTCTACATGTTATCTTAAGGGTTTTTCCATAGTTTTAGTTTTAGTATAACATTATAATACCATTCATATTTTTTTTGTTTGTTTGTTTATAATTTAAAGAAGAAACCAATCCGATGTATATTTGACATTTGAGGCTTAATACTATAGAAAAGCACTAAAGGTTTTTCAGTTAGTGTTTTCAGCTTGTTTATTTTCATATAAAAATACGGCATGCAGTTGCATCAAACAATGGTATAAACATAATTTAATGTAAATTGTGATAATCGTAATTACAATTTCAAGGGAATAATCGAAAATTATGATTTTTGTCATAATCGTGCAGCCCCATTGCTTAGTAAAGGTACTGAAATCAACATCCAAAACCAAACAAATCCTTGAGGTGTTTTGTGTGCTGTGTGAATATAGTATGTGAACACTGAATGACCCCTGTATGACCTTTCTCTCTCTCTCACGGCATAGAAGCCAGTCAACTCCATCAGAAGATTACAGAGAACATCTACCATGCTCCCATGAGGTATTTTATAGACATTTTTAATTTTGCTCTTATCTAACTGGCCCCAGTGTGGTGTTTATTGTATGTACTGTAAAGTTAACTTCCCTTAAGCTTAAACAGGTGTCTCAGTTGGGTAACCATGGGTGTAGTTCTTCACATTAATGTTTGACAGCCAGAAAGTTTGTTTTGTAATTTTAATGAGTATATATTTTTGCTTTAGTACCGTTGTTTTACTTCCTCCTCCCTCCAAAAATGTATTTATTCAGTTGCATCTAATAACAAACCAAATTACTCTTTGTTTGTAGATGCAAACGTATATTTACTTATGGTGGATATAATAGAGTGACTCACACTTCTGACTAACGCTGTACAGTACCCCTACAGCACGATTATCTGTTTTTTCAATTTACGCGCTTTCTGTAAGCCACCCATCAAAAGTTGGAGGTGTCTCTAAGATTTTTTAAATGTTTTATTTAGAACAATAATCTTTTTTCTATTTTAATATATTTTAATATGTATTTTTTTCCTGTGATGGCAAAACTGAATTTTCTCTAGTCTTCCGTGTCACATGATCCTACAGAAATCATTTAAATATGCAGATTTGGTGCTCAAGAAACAATTCTTCTTATTATTAATGTTGAAAAAAGTTGTGGTGCTTCATATTTTTGTGGAATCTGTCATTAATTTTTTTCAGGATTCATTGATGAATACAAAGTTCACAAGAGAAGCATTTATTTGCAATATAATTTTTGGGAGTCTTTACTGTAACTCTTGATCAATTGAATGCATCCATGCTGAATGAAAGTGTTAATTTACTTAACCCGCAATAAAAAACTTACTGCACCCCAAACTTTGTGACAAAGTGTATATATGGCCTATATAGTTTTTTTATATAGTTTTAATTTTATTTTTAAGTTTTGGTTGAAATAATTTTGATTGATAATTTGAATACTTCAGAGGCCACTGCTGCATACCGGATTTTGTGTGCCATCTGCATCTATTTTTTTTAACCATTGTGTTCTGCTGACTTTTGCTTTTATTTGACAGAATGTCCAAAACAGGCTCCCGGCAGTCTGACTCTTCCGTCCATAACTGCTACAGGATAGTATACAGGCCCAAATATTGCCGGTCATAACCGCGGTAAGAGACCTTATAATCTATATAAACCGAACCGTTTCCTCCAACCAAACAATCATCAGTATTTCGCACCATTCAAGCCTCAGTGGTCAACAAGGCCACTCCCTCCGGATTTTAACGAGGACACAGACTCCCAGCGCCCCGACGCCCATTTGTAATGAAGTGTTGGCTCTCTTCCTCTCTCTACTTTTTAACTAATTTAGTGCATTTTCCCTTAATTAGGCCTTATCTCGAATCTATGCTGTAATGGCGTAAAATTGCAACGATAATTGGTTTACTGGAAGCACGTCAAAGCACTCATCCCCCTTGGCCAGATATTTTTTGCAGTGCCGGATTTACGCATAGGCATTCTATGCACGTGCCTATGCTTGCTCGTCCAGGGGGGGGCCCAAACACAATGAAGATATATAAAATATTTTGTTATAACTATGGATACTACAACATTAACAAGACCAACACCCCAGCAAGACTAAGCAAATAAATATAGGACACCATAGGTAAAACTGACAAACTCTTTCCATGTCTTCAAACCCTTTTTATTTCGGAAATCACGCTTTCTCTTTCTCCCGTTCTCTCTCACACGCTCAACACACATTACAGACACGCACGCGTGCACACACGCTATACACGGCAGAAACTTTCATAGTCAGATCTGCCACTGCCCCAACGAATTATATCCATAAAATGTTATGCAATGACATTCTCAGTAGCGGGTACGTGCATCCATTTCAACTTCAAAGATTCGCTATTAGTAGACACTAGCTGCTGATACCTGCTGAGAGATGCAACAGACGCAGTATGCACACACGCTTAATCTCTCTCTTTCTCTCTCTCCCTCCCTCTCTCTCTTTCGCTCTCTCCCTCTAATAACTGCGTTAGGCTGCATTAATAACTGCTGTTAGCCTGCATACCAATGGCTCAAGCCTCTGTTATTAGCCCTAAAATGACGTTTTGGAATTTGCAAAGGAAGGTTTGGGATGAGGTGCATAAAAATTAGCTAGTTCAACACCCACGAGGACAGAAACCTGTCAACTCCTAATATCACATCTGAACAGTATTGATGTGTGGTTGTGACTCCAGGCCGTTTAAAATTATTAGAGAAATAATGCACTGCCGAAGTGGTTATGTGGCCACGTCGCCGCACCTATTAATGGAATGGTCTTTCTGAGTTCTCAAACAAATTAAGAACTATTCGATTTTTTATTGACTGAACGCAAGCGCTTATTGCGATATAAAACACTGTAACGGTTTCCACTGATTAAAAAATATTTTTGTTTGCTTGGGTTGTAATATTAGGCCTATTATATTAATAATAAAGGGGGGCCCAAAAATTAGTTTTGCCCATGTCACGAAAAGAGGTAAATCCGGCACTGCGTATTTTTGCGATGAAGCTCAGTTATGATTGCTGAATGTAATTGAGTCCTCTGTCGTGTCGGTTGGGCTGCCTTGGCTTCTCTTTGTACTATCATCGTGTGCTGGGCGTCTGGAGAAGTTTTTGGGGTACCTATCGCTCGGTGTGGTCTTACCCGTCCTTCAGGTTGCAGATTTTAATGGTAAAGGGATTGGTGAATGGTGTTTTAGTTCCTCTGAGGATAGAAGTTCCTCTTAATGCTGACCCCAGCCCCAACCCAAGAGCCTCGGGCAAGGATTTACAAGTCTCTGACTGGGCTGGAGATGTTTTACACTCAACCCCATCTCCCCTTAGTCTTTGAGACTCTTAAATATCTCTTATGTTCTAGTTGCTATTACCCGATAGCTTCCCCCCCGCCCCAAAAGCTGCTGCGGGACGCAGTATACAGAGGTATAATATAATGCCGAATTATACAATTTTATTTCACACAATGACATGAACATAAATATTTATTTACTTATTCAGAAATTCCAATTATTTAAAAAAATATTATCTGTACTATTTCTCAATATTCTCACCATATCTGCTCAAATTTGATTTTCTCTGGTAATTTATGCTGTAAGACATAAATAACTCTATTAGCTGCTATTCTTAAAATCTTCAAAAGATACACTACCTTTAAAAATTTTGTTTTTTAAAGATTTGTTTTAAATATTAAAAATTAGTTAAAAAAAATTAAGTTAAGTTTAGTTTTCTATTTTAGAATATTTTAAAATGTAATTTATTCCTGTGATGCAAAGCTGAATTTTCAGCATCAATACTCCAGTCTTCAGTTTCACATGATCCTTCAAAATCATTCCTTCGTTTGATTATTATTATTATTCATGTTCTTATTATTATCAAGTGAACAATTGTGCTGCTTAATATTTTTGTGGGAACCATGATACAATTTTTAAAGATTGTTTTATGTATATAAAGTTCAAAATAACAGCATTTATTTGTAATAAAAACCTTGGTAGCATAAACATGTCTTTATTGTTACTTTTGATCAATTTAATGCATCCTTGCTGAATATAAGTGTTAATTTTTTTTTTTAAATGATAAAAATAAATCTTATTAACCCAAACTTTTGAAGAGTCATATATGTGGTTTATTTTGACCAAAATACTGGTTTAGCCGTAAACGTCAGCTATTTAATATCTCCTCAGTCTAGTGCATTTATCACCTCTGATTTATTTTAAGCCAAGTTTGATCATTCAGTCAAACCTCCAGGAATTGTTTTTTTCCCCCAAAATATCTCAAAAATGCATCTTCTACTGTATGTTTTTGTACAGTATGATGTGACTTATACGTGTATAACAAGATCCTGAGACCTGTTTTGTTTCCAAGAAGGTCTAATATCTGGACATATCTAATATCTGGAAAGTTATCACTTATCCATGGTGTGCCGCATAGAACTGATAGGTAAATAAATGTTTTTTTTTGGCAGGTAATTAAAAAAGTTTGCTTTTCTACTGTATTGGGAAACATAACACCCGATATCACCTGAATGGGTTAATACAACAAAAGCAGCATACAGTGGGGAAAAAAAGTATTTAGTCAGCCACCAATTGTGCAAGTTCTCCCACTTAAAAAGATGAGAGAGGCCTGTAAATTTCATCATAGGTATACCTCAACTATGAGAGACAAAATGAGAAAAAAAATCCAGAAAATCACATTGTAGGATTTTTAAAGAATTATTTGCAAATTATGGTGGAAAATAAGTATTTGGTCAATAACAAAATTTAATCTCAATACTTTGTTATATACCCTTTGTTGGCAATGACAGAGGTCAAACGTTTTCTGTAAGTCTTCACAAGGTTTTCACACACTGTTGCTGGTATTTTGGCCCATTCCTCCATGCAGATCTCCTCTAGAGCAGTAATGCTTTGGGGCTGTCGCTGGGCAACACGGATTTTCAACTCCCTCCAAAGATTTTCTATGGGGTTGATATCTGGAGACTGGCTAGGCCACTCCAGGACCTTGAAATGCTTCTTACGAAGCCACTCCTTCGTTTTCCCGGGCGGTGTGTTTGGGATCATTGCTGAAAGACCCAGCCACGTTTCATTCTTCAATGCCCTTGCTGATGGAAGGAAGTTTTCACTCAAAATCTCACGATACAGTGGCCCCATTCGTTCTTTCGTTTACATGGATCAGTCGTCCTGGTCCCTTTGCCGAAAAACAGCCCCAAAGCATGATGTTTCCACCCCATGCTTGGTCCACTCTCTGCAGGTCATTCACTAGGTCTCCCCGTGTGGTTCTGGGATTTTTGCTCTCAGTTCTTGTGATCATTTTGACCCCACGGGGTGTGATCTTGCGTGGAGCCCCAGATCGAGTTAGATTATCAGTGGTCTTGTATGTCTTTCCATTTTCTAATAATTGCTCCCACAGTTGATTTCTTCACACCACGCTGCTTACCTATTGCAGATTCAGTCTTCCCATCCTGGTGCAGGTCTACAATTTTGTTTCTGTGTCCTTTGACAGCTCTTTGGTCTTGGCCATGGTGGAGTTTGGAGTGTGACTGTTTGATGTTGTGGACAGGTGTCTTTTATACTGATATACTTTTTCAAACAGATGCCATTTATACAGGTAACTGGTGGAGGACAGAGGAGCCTCTTAAATAAGTTGTTACAGGTCTGTGAGAGCCATAAATCTTGCTTGTTTGTAGGTGACCAAAAAATTTTACCGAGGAATTTACCAATTAATCCTTTAAATTCTTTAAATTTTTTCTCATTTTGTCTCTCATAGTTGATGTATACCTATGATGAAATTTACAGGCCTCTCTCATCTTTTTAATTTGGAGAACTTGCACAATTGGTGGCTGCCTAAATACTTTTTTCCAAAAAACCCACTTGTATATGTCCGCTCCACACGACAAAACGATTATTTTTTATGACAATCCTTGATCTCTTTTCCCTGCTCCCTTCCCTCACCCTCCACACTTTTCTACCAGCTGCTTTAAACTGCAGTCCTTTCCTCCTCTCCTCTTATTAGTACAGCTCAGCCACATCGGCTCAGAGCGATATGCTCTTCGCTAGAAAGCGCTTCCACTTAATGGCCTGTCAACCGCAGGTCGCTCCACCGCAGTAACGGCACGGCATCCTGGCTTGTCCTTCTATTTGGACTCATCCTCTCCTCCTGGTGGTGTGCCTGTTGTCCCGTTGTTAAAATTTCATTGTCATCACTCGCTGGTCATCGCCTCCTAGATCCTTATGCCTTTTTTTTCCAACGTTGTGACGCCTGAAGGAACGCAGCAACCTCACGGCTTTGTCATCCTCACAGAACATTATGAATTCTCAGAGTAATCTGAATTGTGGCAAATCATGTCAGCTTCCCCTAAAGACAACGAAGACTGAGTATCTTCAACTCAAGCAGCAGACGTCCCAGTGTATGTTACACTGAGATTACACTATTCTCTTCATTTTCAAAACGTTTGGCATTTGAGTAGGATGTTCACTTAGGTCCCTAGGTGCCATTGATTTAATTGCCTAAAGGCCAAAGTGCAGGCCTTACAAATTTTGTTTCAATTGTTTTGTGGCAAAATGTTCAGTTTTTAAGAGTCTGTCTTCTGTTTGTCTAGTCTGCTATCTATATTGCCTCTTTTTCCAACTAAATTACCTGGAACAATTTGTCCCAGGAACCTTTTTTCCCCCCCAGACCTGTTGCTGTCTGCGTTTCCATCGTGGTCTAAAGTACCGAGAAGATTAGGCAAATAGTCTGGTGACGTAGGTCTGTGCGTGTTTCTCAATACAAAGTACGCAAATTTCGGACTTGCATCTTCTGTAGTTCGGACTTCGCAAGTTCGACTCGGGGGTGTGAACTCCCGCGGACGGGATGACGCAAGTCCGGTAATTCTGCAAACAGCAGTGTACTTGATAACATCAGTCAGCTCGCCTTGGCTACTGCATTTTTCCTCACTGTATTTAAAATAAGATGAAATATCATATCAAACACCGCTGCTTTTTTTCATTTCATTTAAACATATTAATAGCCGCAAAAATTAGTTCAGGGAACGTACATACATTACAATAAAACAAAATATTATATCAAACAGTATTGCCTCTTTTCATTTTAACATATTAATAGAATAATAGAATAAAGACCAAAAATTTTACATGTTAGATTTACCCAAAACGAATTACATCTCATGTTTAACCACTACAGAGACATCAGAGCCAGCAGCAAATGTCAAGGACTACCGCGTTGAGGGCTGCTCTCGTTGGGAAACAAAGAACTGAGGCAGGCTCACGTCTTTTTTTCCCAAAATCGGACGAGCACATTTTTCAATAGGCGCTGTCTTTATAAATAAACTGCAGATTTGAGTTTTAAACAACTACATTCTCACCTGAAATACTTTTAAAATGCCAATTCATGACATAATAACAGTACTGTCAGGACCACTATCATCAAAATATTTGACACTTAGCATGAAGTTTAGATTGGTGGTATGGTTCTGTTCTGGGAAAAAAACTCCCTGCCCATCCATGCAACCTGTCATGAATGAGCAGGAAGACCAGCAATAATAACCCCCCTAGGATTAACAGAACAAGGCAAATATCATTAATGAACTTAATGATATTTAAGTGTAACACTTAATTCAAGATAAGGGAGTCTGATTAGCAAGGAATATTAGAAAGCCAAGTCCTGACTGTGGCGAAAGGAGGCGCTGGGGATGGAGGAGAATAATTTGCTCCTGAGCAAGCTGAAAAGCTGCTGAATAATACTGAATATAGCTAAAATAGGAATGCCGCGATAGGTGTCGTAATCCTATAGGTAGATGTGATCAGCTGAGAATCAGCTGATGCAAGCTTGATCACGTGACCTGCCATAACGAAGACGTAAAAAACTAACCGCTTAATTAATATTTATAAAAAATTATGCGAATATATGGTGGTTGAAATACAATACTGCGTGATCTCAACCAATCAGCATGCTCAGTGCCTAAGTCCCGCCCCCGAAAGTTCTGGACCTTTGGAAAAATACTACCTCGCGAGCAGGGACTTTCTGAGGGGCTTTAATTAGATCCTGATTCCTGCAGTGGAAACACATCGAATTCCGCCCAATGTCCCTAGTTCCTGTGGTGGAAACGGTGATTTAGATGGCCTACTATCATCACTTTATTTTGGTAGAAAGTAGAGCGAGAGATCAATAGGAAAGACAGTATTGAGAAATGGCACGAGGCTCGAACTCTACCACACATGTGAGCACCATTGCTAAACATAGCTAACTTTAATCCACCTCAAATAGGTTTTCTTTGCATATATCATCCTGTCTCTCATTTCACCACTTCATCCTGTTTTCTCTTAAATCAGACTAACTACTAACTCACCCCCTCCTTTCACTTCAGAACCCACGCCTAAGGAGACAGAGGTTACACGCCGCTTTTCTTTAGCCTCAACTGTCAGCTCCGCCTCTGCACCGCGCACTAAAGGTACAACAACTGCTTGTGGTTTTATTTGGGGTCAGGGTCAGAAGAGTTTCCACCCACCCACACTGCAAGCGATGCAGCAAGCTAGAGCACTCCCATTGTAATGTTAGAGTGCAATGCTTGCCTATTCTAGTTTGCATGCTACATTGTTAGTATGCAGCTTTAAATCATTTTGATAAAACCTGTTCTGTAGTCATAACGATAGCAAAATGTTTCAAACAGTCCTTTGATACCATTCATCCATCTTTTAATATATATAGTATATATAAATATATCATAAGATAGATTATATATATATTAATATATATATAATGTCACACTCTTGTTGGGAGATAGGAGCACATATACAGATGATTCAATAAGCTTTATAATAATCAATCCCAGCATGTGAGATTCAATAGACACATGCAGGGAAACCAACACAATAGCTGACTACAAACCTGAACTGAAAGGGAACTAAGTACGGACTGACCAATGAGGATATTAACATACACCGTGCACTACCTAATTACATCAAGGGGACACAGAAACTATGCTCACTGGACCGCAAAAAAAAAAATGCAAGGGGGGAGGAAATGAAACACAGAAAACAAGTCGTACGTTGACCATATATATATATAATGTGGGCTTTGGAATTTCGGCGCGGGATTGCGCACAACTTCCTACTGATCCCACAGTTTTTCCCCCCCGCGCTTGTAATGCGTGGAAATTCCCACAAATATTTGCGCGTGAAAGAACCTCGGGACAAGATGACCCGAATGTCTCATTTTTTGGGGCACGTGCTTTTGAGTCTTATAATTTTAAACATTCAAGTGCTCAATTCAGGACCTGTGCGCTCTCCGTGAGATCCCTTTTCTGTGAGCTCACACCCAAAGTGCGCACACATAGAGCTGCATCTGAGAGCGCGTGACTACAGAATGAAGTTGTGTTGCGCCTATTGCGCGTAAACAGCCAAATACTTACAAAATTATGTCAAAATGCCCATCTTGATGAGTATTCACGTAAACAGTCGATTTATACTAAACATTGTCGGTTATAGGCTATTAAGTGAATGTAAACATTTGAGAAACAAAACTTATGTGTAACAGATCCGTGCGGTCTTAAAGAGACAACAACCTAAATAAACCTGCTGCTGTCTTACATGAATGTTTATTTATACATTGAAGACTAACATGTGTTATTTTAAAGTTAAAGAGGTTATTCAGTTTCTGTGGTATTTCTGTACATGAATATTACTGTTATACCTACCTGAAAAAGCACAGTTAATTTTAGTTCTATCTTGTTAATGTTTTGTTTGTGCCTTTGGTTCCCTTTATTACTTTTATTTTATTACTGACTCTTTACTTGTGTTTTTTAGTTCAAATAAATTAAATTCAGAGTTTGAAATCAAAGTTATTTTTAAGAATCTTCCTCACAATATAAATATGAATCAACAACATTATAAATTGTAAAACACAAATACACTGGGTGACAAAACATTTAGGTTGGATGATTGTAGTTTAAATATATGTCTACAAAAATACTCTAACTCGCCCTCAAATTAAAAAAAATCCCCCCCCTAAGAGCCACCTAAAGGGGGAATTCCATCCCCATTTTCCAAACGAAATTCAGGCCCATATATATATATATAAATATAATATATATACATGTCTGTACAGTGCACCATATATGCTGAAACACAAAAGAAGATATTTTAAGAATGCGATAAGCAAACCCAAAGTAGAAACATACTATTTAAGTCACCTCTGTACCAACAATGGCTACCGTCAACTGTTTGGTTACCCAGATTCTTCAAAATAATTTTTATGTTCAACAGAATAAATAAACTAATTCAGGTTTAAAACAACTTGAGAGTGAGTAAATGATAAAATAAAAATATAACACTATGACACTATGAACAGAATTGAACCGACAATTATGATTTTCATTTTTGGGTAAACTATCCCTCTAATATATTAAAAAACCCAGAAAATCATTTTCGTAATACTGGCTGCTATCATTCGATGATACTCTGTTGTTCTTTCAGACATTCAGAAGTAGCCGTCTGTCACTCCAAATTTAGTCAGTATTGGGCTCTATCGATACTACCGATACAATATGTCCTGCTCTACAGGGGACTGGGTGTGCCTGTCCCGCTTATTCAAAAGCTGAGCACTCTGGCAACCTGATGTCCCAAATCTCTGGCCCACCCTGAAAGTCCAGTGGGCTTTTTACTCAGAGACTGGCATTGTTCAATTTTTTCATATTTTACTATGAACCTTTGACATCCCAAACTTCTTCATTACAGCTCGTATGAAATGTTTGAAATGCATAGAATCAAACTGTGCACTTCACAGCAAATGAATCCCCTAAAAACATGAAGGGACAGCTGCAATGAATAATAAATACTGACTCTTGATAAGCTGACATTTGGGATGTGTTGTGACATTTAGCAGTGTAGCCCCGCTGCGCAGCTCTGGTAATGTGAAGGAGAATTTAGATGAACATGAGCCTTGTTTCTCGTCGCCCCATTATTCTCTTTTATTGTAATGAAAGCGTTGCAACTGCAGAGGAATAATGATTGATTATTGTGATAATTAATCTTGGATGGATAGGTTGAGAGATTGTGGTAGATGAGCTGGACTTCTTTTCTAACAGGAACGCATGTTTGTGCTTAGTTCCTCTCTCCTCTAGCCTTAAGAGCAAGAGGCATCAGGTCAAGAGCGACCCTACACCATTTGGCTATGAAGGTACCACATGGACTGCACAGCATGTTGCATGTTTAACATAATGCTAGATGTTTGTGGGTTTGTTTTTATTCATTTATTGTTTATAGTAAGTGGCCAGATGGTTTTTATTCAAAGTGACTGGACACTGTTTGCTAGGACAATTTTTCTGGAACAATTTGGAGTTAAGGGTACCAGCAAGTTTGTAGCTTACAAAATTCTTTGTATTATTTGATTAATAATAAATGAATATTTATTTTTCATCATTTATATTGCTTGTAACAATTATACTATATTACTTATTTAATAATATATATTTGTTATTATTTTTTATCCTTTCAATGTCTCAACACAAATATAAAGTTCCAACCAACAAATTTTTTTTTTTCAAAATTATGAAAAGAATGTATATTACAATTTTCCATGCATTTTTTTTAGTGAGAGTGTTTTATTCTTTTTATAACTTGTTAATTATTGTTGTTGTTGTTAATTAGGTTGTTGTTATTATTTAACAAGTATATTTTCACATTTATTGATATTTATTCTGAAATTATTATGTAAATATTTACTTTTCCCTTATTTATTGTTTATATCCATATCAGTGCTCACACAAAAACGATCACTTGAGTATTATTCGTTAATTATTATTCAAAATTCTTTTCAGATAACTTTTAAGCACATTTTTAGATGCGTTTTTTACTTACTTTATTTTTACCTTAAAAAGATTTTTAATTTTTATCTTCACTGAAGCAATACTGCTTAAGATAGATTAAACTTCTACAGTATTATACTTATTGATAGTATATCTTATTAATAATAAATTGGCTAATGCCGATCTTACTGATTTTGTAATTTCCAACCCGTTCTAAAAGATGCCTACCAAGACTATACCAAAATTTCGAAAACGCCTCGCGTGTTTAGTTGGGCCTAGCATTGACTTACCATCAGGCTACCAGAATTCATTTGATGCTTGTTTTGTCTATCTGTTCTGATTTCGGAATGTGTTGCTTGCGCTGCGGTGTTGTTTTGGTGGGTTTCAGTTCATAGCAAACGTGTATCATCCTCCAAATCTATCATATTTCCTTCCCCTCTCTGCCTTCTGAATTTGAGCTGTGCATGTTTTATCATGCTCTCTCTTGTTCAGATAAGATTGTGTGTAGTTTTCTGTTGATGCGAGAGACTTCCTGTGGTTATTTTTTCAGCGGTTGACTGTTACTGATTCATGCATGCTAATGTGAGGTTCCGTTTCACCTGCACTGCTAGCACTAAAGAGGTCATGTTTGATAAGACAGTGAATTTCCTCACAGACACCATGCGAGGTGCACTTCCCGCTGAGAGCAAAAGTAAAGGTAGTGCCGGTACCAAGCCCGCTGTGCCGAGGTCTGCGTCTCAACCAGGTAATCATGTGAAAAGAGGCAGCGATATGCCAATCATATTGGGTTCTCTCGGGTGTTTTCATCTATTTTCATTCCTCATTCGATGCCTGACGGTGACAGAATCCGTCAGAGTTATTTACATTGACTGCTTCAAAATCTTGTCTTCCTTTCGCAGAAGATTTTTCTGACAAAGGAGCACTAGACTATTCCCTGAGCATCGTCGCTCATAAGGTTTTTGGTGAATGATGCTAGCTCGTGTGTACTGTTTTCCAGGATGGAGTCAACGGCGTCTGTCATCAATGGACGCTGAGGATTTTGAGACCATTCCATCAAGTGCAGAAGAACTCTCCATTTCCTCAGATGGAGAGGATGAAGGACAAAACAAAAACGTGTGTGTCTGGCTCTACAACATCTTCATTTACGTTCTGTCAGCATATCTCATTCGTTTCTTTGCATATTTGTATTGAGGGACAAAAAAAGTCAAATATTCCTTAAAGGGATAGTTCACCCCCCGAAATGAGAATCCTGTCGTTATTTACACTCTCAGTATCCCAACTATGCTTCTTTCCTTTCCTGGAATGCTCATCACATAATTCTGATTATTATTTATACCTTTACATTTAAAATTTTTTATGTTACCATGCCTTTTTTTAAACCTCTTTATTTAATATGTATTTTAAAAATATTTTTTATTATTTATTTTTCACACACATGAAATATTTTCATAGGCAATTAAGTTTTCTTTTACGAAGATTTTTCAAGAATACCAATAGTTTGAAATTTTACAGTTTAAACGATTTGTTAAAATATTTAGCACAATTTTGAAAGGTCCATGTTGTTTGACCTCTTTCAAAATAGCTTCGTTTTCAAATATCACCACAGAAGAAAGAGAGAAAGAAAGGTTGGAACCACCATGAGGTTGAATAAATGATGACACAATTTTCACTTTTGATTAATATGTCCCTTTCAGGTGAGAAACTAACACTGAGAGATTTGGCAGAATTTTAAGGGAGCTCAGATAAAAGACAGGGTCTAGCATGTTTCACAATTAACGCAGAAAGGAAGTCAGATTATCTTGGGCTATTAAGCACCCAGAGGAGTTTCTTTGTTTAATCCTTCTGCTTGATGCATGAGGAGAGGAGATCTGCTTCAGTACGGAGGCTTAATAACAGCTACACAGCTCAAAGTCTGTCAGAACCTCTTCTTTTAGAAGTGGCCAGACGGGGGAATTAAACATCACTACATGATCCTACCACCAAGGGCCTCCTTGAATAGCACAACAGATAAGATTTCTATTGCTAAACACCACACACACACACCACACACACACACACACACCCACCCAACCACACACCCCCCCACCCAACACATGCCAGTGAGCCTGCAGTTTACGCCTGTAAAGTACTGTTAATACCATGAGGCGCCAGACTGACCTCAAGATTTTTGCCATTCAAACATTTCACATTTTATTATGTCGTCCTCTATTCTATCGACGAACCGCCATATCCATTAATAATGAATTTATCACTCCTTTTGCATTGCAAAGTCAATTTCTTGCATAGAAAGATTAGCTACGCCCCCCACTAAGCAAAAGCCTAGAAAATCGTGCTATATGACACTTTCATGAGATCGGGTTATCTACGCAATTAATTTGTAAGGCTATTGCACAAATGGAATACACGAATTCCTGATGTTTTACATTCAGCTAACCCTAAAATTTATCAGTGACAACGTACTTTAAAAGCGTCATGGATGCAATAAAGGTAATTTTTTAAAGCTCGTCCTTTTAAAGCTCCCCTTGCTTGGCTGGATCAAAACAAAAAAGAATCGCTAATAAACTCCTATTCACATATCAGTTACCAACCTTCGTCGTTTCAGCAATCCTCGCTTTTAGCTGTTTACCAGGTATTCAGAACAGAGCAACATACAAATCAGAATATATAAGCAGCTATACAATTATAGGAATTTTTTTTTACATATATGCCATTATAATTTGGTTTTTTTTTTTTATTGTACAGAATTAAAAATCAAACGCAACTTGAATAATTCGGGCGTCTGTTTATAGGCTTTTACTGTATTAGGTTAGATTTTGACATCCTCTGATGGTTGCTCTGGACGAAAAACAATGACTCGCCAATCCCTCCTCATCGGAAGCCTATTAGGGAGAAAATGCTCTTTAGGGATTACATCAACATAAAGAGTTTTCTATTTTTGATTTGAATGAATTTCGTTTTAAAGTATAATTTAAAGCTTTTCTATATATTTCTTATCATGTCTGTGAGGAACTTCGTTGAGTTTAGGTTCATCATGTCGGAAGCGCTGCTGCTCAAAGACCCCGGGAGACCGCAGTGCAAAGCGTTTGTGTATTCTTATTCCTTATAAAAGCCAACGTGCTTTATTGATCCCCGTTTCGTCCTTGTGGATGCTACGACCAAGCTATAACTGACCCTTTAAAGTCTAGAGAGTGATGTATTAATTTTACCTTTATGAGCAAAAATGACTGCTTATTTTAAGTTGTTTCCACTGTTAGAAAAATTTGCAAGTGATCGCGCTGGCGCCTCCAGGTCCTGCAGAGCGCGCTTCAGCTTCCACTCTCCGCACAAACAATTGGGATATGTGTCTAACAGCGCACATTTATATAGGTTAAACATTTAAACTAACAGTGTGATATACTTGAACTGTTTTATGTATAGATTTTATTTTAGGGCCAATTCGTGGTTGATGTTAAGAAGGTCTTATAACGCGCGTGTTCAAACCAGGCTATGATCACTCACTGTCTTACTTAAAAAAAAAACAAAAAAAACTTACATTTAATGAACAAAAAATGCTCCAAACGTTTTTGTAAATTAACTTAAAAAAACTAAACGAAATGTAATCACTTTGCCATTAAATACAAAACGGAACTATTTTAATAGCTGAAACAGTAGTATAAACCTTTTTGGTGAGAAGGGGAAAAAAATACCCCCTCCCCCAAAAAAAGAAAAAACAAAAACTCTGTGCGTACCCTTGGAAGAAATCCTGCTGGTGTCCCTGCACACATGAATCTAACTTTCCTACCCATTTCTTTTTTCCAGTTTCCAAAAAAAAAGTAATACTCCAATACTGGGGCCATGACCCTGAAATAATCATTGACTTTTTTTCTTTCTCTAAGCGTGGATACTTGATCGCTATCAAGTGCAGCTGACGTACGAGTCAGGTACCGCCCAGGATCTTTCCGTCGAGGCGGGAGATTTAGTACAGTTCCTAGAAGAGTCGGAGAATGGCCACTGGTGAGTAATGAATACAGTCACCATCAGGGGCAGTTGTAGCCAGGGGGGGGGGGGTTGCCGGGGTTGAGTTGGTTGTGGGGGGGCCCCCATGTCCAACAAAGCCCCCCAAAATTTGGAATCGTATCACAGATATATTCCTGCATGCTGGAGTCAGAGGGCTGCAAGTCACTGAAGACTTGTCACTAATGAAACTAATGATATTGTTGGCTCTCTTATTACATTATTTTAAGTTTTTGCTTTAAAACCCCAGAAATTCTAAATATGAGTCTCATATAAAGCTTGATCAGAAAGAATCAGTAATTTTCCAGATTTTTTTCAAACAAGACATTCTCTAGATTAGAAAGATGGTTTATTGGACAACTTAGAAATTGGGTTAGTGGCATGATTTTTTTTGTTTGTTTTTTGTTTTACAAAAAATACATTAAAAGGTAATTAATTGAATTCACCTCTTTTATAAGGAGTCTGTTTTTAATTTCTGTATTAACATTTATTTTTGTCAGGGTGATAGACCTGTCCTGATGTCATAATGAAGAAAAAAAGGTGTATTGAATGAATGATTTTCTTGAAAAGGAAACTATATAGTAGTTGGGCATAATGTTTTATTACTTCTCAGAAATAAATACCAAAACTGTTTCACTGCTTATTAATATTTGAAAAACCCAAAAAAAGGTGTGAATTGCAACCAACATGCAGAAACGTGAAAAAAAAAAAAACATAAAACAGGAAATGATATCACAGCCACCCCTGTAGACCATCTAAAATCCCTTAAGAAATAATTTGCGCTTTTTATGACAAGACAGGGTTGTTCATGTGGTGAGACTCCCCAAAAAATGTAATTAATGATATTTGTTTAAAATATTTTTTAATCTTGAAAAATCTATTTAAAAAAATGTGTAAAGGATGATTAAGACGATTAAGGTGTAATGACAATGTTATTACGCTACTTGACATTTTCAGAGTTGTTAAATTGCAACCATTTCTAAGTGCATTTCTCGGAACTTGGCACATGTGTTTTATTTTTGTTTTCTTCATCATTATTTATCATTTTACCCTTGTCTTCAAAATCCAAGATGGAAGAGAGGTTTCACAGGGGTCTAATGCATCCCTTTTGAATACCACCTAACCTGCACTTAGTAGCATTTCTAAAATGAAATGAAAAAGCCAGCAGTATTCTGAAGTATCTCATACATATTTAATCTTGAAAACTGTCTCCAGTCATTTTCAGTGCTTGAGTTTCTGCTTTGTAAAGTGTTTCAAAGTTTTCTTTGCTCACCAATCAACCCCCTCAAACCCTTCATAAGAAGTTTTCAGGCTTCCATGGATGTTTTGACATTGTGCAGAGTCGAGCTAAAGTTTAAGTAGCTGGCTTCACATCTTCAGCCACAGGATGCTTTAGAGTTTGCTCAGTTGTGTCAGGAGTGTATGCGATACATAAACAGTCAAAGAAACTTGTTGTGGTTGTGCTGTTTTTTCTGCATTGATACTGATCGCCAATATATCAATAAACCCCAAACTTGTACCCTACAAAAACTTGTTCAACTTTAACAGTGCACTACTGCTTAACCCAAGAAGGACATGTTTTTGTATTAACAATCAAAGTGTTTGTCCTGGAACACTATTCAGATCCGGTCTCATAAATCAGTGAATAAATCTGCAATTATTTTAATTGGCAAGCTATTTTATGATTAACCCCTAAAAGTAATTTACCATTTCAAAAAACAGCATGTAGTTATCAAAGCCGATAATTTAATTATCATTGACTCCTTACAATATTATCACTTGTATTGTACATTTCCTCACTTGAGGTAAAAGTTGCTGAGCCTCTATAATGGGACATGTTGATGGGAGAAAAAATATATTTCATTGCTTTTGCGTTTGCTCACAAAATGTTTGTGTTCCCCTGAGAAAATTAGCATTTGAACAAAAAACCTTTGTGTTTGCTTGCAAAAGTATTGTGTTCCTCCAATAAACATTGTCTTCACTCACATAAGCATCGAAATATAGACTTCAGATTGTTTCCATCACCAGTTTTGCATTTGCTTGCAAAACATAGTTTGTAGGGGAAATGCAAATGTTTTACTAGAAAATGTGAAAGTTGTGCAAGCAAATGCAAAAGTTTATGCAAGCGAATACATAAAATGTGTTAACAAATCCAGTGTATCTCAAGAAAACAAAACTTTTGCAAGAAAACTCAAGATTTGCAAGTGTATGCTGTTTCTCGGGGAACACAAACATTTTGTGAGAAAACAAAGCCTAGCAAGAAAGCTATGTAAATGCAATGTGAAAGTTTTGCAAAAGCATTGAAATATAATTTTTCCCCTTCATCTCATCTTTGTATTGTCCCTTATGGGGCTCCATAAAAAGTGAATCAAATCTAATTGAATTAATGTAGTTAAACCTGTAACTATGGTGGGCTATGGTGCACAAAATAGTTTTTACAGAGCAGACTTAAAATACAACCGAATTAAGCAACAAAACAACGAAAATGCTCCTGACCACAAGAGGGCAGTGTCAACCCAGAAAATCAAGATTTTTCAGACCATGTAAAATCAATGTTATAGACTTAAGTTTATAGATTAGTTTGTGTATTGCAATACACTGTCCCACTAGAAACACATGTGGATCAGAAATGGATTATTATATATGTAGTATTATCGTCCCAATTCCATATCGACTGTTCTTTGTGGTTGGCTGCTTTTCTGCTGTTGCAGCATAATTCTGTTGTGTTTTGATCTTTTTTGTTTGGTACATTGTTTTGTGTTGCAGGCCACCATATATAACAGGTCCATCCAACCTTTTTTGCTGTCTGAATGATAATTCTAAGCAGTCAGTTAATCATATTGAACCCTTGAGTTCCAGGTTTTCTAGCACAAAGCTGTAAGTTCATGCTGCCGTTGAAGATGAACACTGTCTCTCATGTTCTAGGCTAGTCAAGAACCTTAAAACTCAGAAGACAGGACTGGTGCCACCCACTGTCCTGCAGTCCACAGCAGAGGGAGTAGACCTTTACAGTAACTCTGGTACCGCACACCAATCCCAGGACGAGCAGCAGAAAGGCATGACTGACATCACTTAGTCCAGACTGATGGTCGCCATAAAATTCATTCATAGCTATTCGACACATACACTGCTAGCTGCTGTACAGTATGTGGATTACATCTTTTATGGCGATGCATTAGTCCAGGGATAGGCAGCGTCGTCCTGTAGAGTTTATCTCCAGCCCTAATCAAACACTCCTGATCTCTGCAGGACAGTGGCACTTCAGGACCCACATTGCCTATCCCTGCGTTAAATAATGTACTTTGACCTCTGATGTCACTCAGTCCGTTCTCACTCAAACACATACCTTACACGTGAATGCACACAAGACACTGTCGTGACACAAAGCGGCTGTAATTTAAGATCTAGGTCAGTGGACGGCGAGACTGACGGAGGCACCTGTCTGCTTTTTTTTTTTTAAGAGGTGTGCATGACATCACCTCCACAGGCATGCACTTCATTCCTTGAAATCTTGGCGTGCTCACTTTCGGGCTTGTTTGTATGGTTTTCTCAAACTCTTGCTTTCCTATAATAACAAGGTGCTGCTTATTCATTTAAAGCTTTGACTAAGAGCAGAGGCGGCTCTGGACTCAACTATAAGGATTTTTGTCCAGCTTACTTCACTGACTCCAACAGATATACAGGTGCATCTCAATAAATTAGAATATCATGGAAAAGTTCATTTATTTCAGTAATTCAACTCAAATTGTGAACCTCGTGTATTAAATAAATTCAGTGCATACAGACTGAAGTAGTTTAAGTCTTTGGTTCTTTTAATTGTGATGATTTTGGCTCACATTTAACAAAAACCCACCAATCCACCATCTCAACAAATTAGAATACTTCATAAGACCAATAAAAATTTTTTTATAGTGAATTGTTGGCCTTCTGGAAAGCATGTTCATTTACTGTACATGTACTCATTACTTGGTAGGGTTTTTCTTTTGCTTTAGTTACTGCCTCAATTCGGTGTGGCATGGAGGTGATCAGTTTGTGGCACTGCTGAGGTGGTATGGAAGCCCAGGTTTCTTTGACAGTGGCCTTCAGCTCATCTGCATTTTTGGTCTCTTGTTTCTAATTTTTCCTCTTGGCAATACCCTATAGATTCTCTATGGGGTTCAGGTCTGGTGAGTTTGCTGGCCAGTCAAGCACACCAACACCATGGTCATTTAACCAACTTTTGGTGCTTTTGGCAGTGTGGGTAGGTGCCAAATTCTGCTGGAAAATGAAATGAGCTTCTTCAAAAAGCTGGTCAGCAGAAGGAAGCATGATGTGCTCCAAAATTTCTTGGTAAACGGGTGCCGTGACGTTGGTTTTCAAAAAACACAATTGGACCAACACCAGCAGATGACATTGAACCTCAAATAATCACAGACTGTGGAAACTTAACATTGGTCTTCAAGCAACTTGGGCTATGAGCTTTCTCCACCCTTCCTCCAGACTCTAGAACATTGGTTTCCAAATGACATCTTGGGTAAGGTAAGATAAGGTAAGACGCCTCTGACGTTGTCTGTGGTTCAGTTGTGGCTTAACAAGAGGAATACGACAAACTGTAGCAAAATTCCTTGACACGTCTGTGTGTGGTGGCTCTTGATGCCTTGACCCCAGCCTCAGTCCATTCCTTGTGAAGTTCACTCAAATTCTTGAATTGATTTTGCTTGACAATCTTCATAAGGTTGCGGTTCTCTCGGTTGGTTGTGCTTTTTTTTTTTCTTCCACACTTTTTCCTTCCACTCAATTTCCTGTTAACATGCTTGGATACAGCACTCTGTGAACAGCCAGCTTCTTTGGCAATGAATGTTTGTGGCTTACCCTCCTTGGGTGTCAATGATTGTCTTCTGGACATCTGTTAGATCAGCAGTCTTCCCCATGATTGTGTAGCCTCGTGAACCAAACTGAGAGACCATTTTGAAGGCTCAGAAAACCTTTGCAGCTGTTTTGAGTTGATTAGCTGATTGGCATGTCACCATATTCTAATTTGTTGAGATAGTGAATTGGTGGGTTTTTGTTAAATGTGAGCCACATCAATCACAATTAAAAGACCCAAAGACTTAAACTACGTCAGTCTGTGTGCATTGAATTTACTTAATACACGAATTTCACAATTTGAGTTAAATTACTGAAATAAACTTTTCCACGCCTAATTCCCTTTATTTGGATGCCCCTGTCACATACGTAAACCTATAGTACAATCTGTACACTGAGAAAACAGCTCATTTAATTTGTAATATTTCAATTTTAATATATTTTAAAATGTACCAGATTATGTCTGTGTGTGCCAAGCTTAATTTTCAGCTGACTTTTTTTTCAGGTCAGTGATTTGAATGAGAACCATTTCACAATCTTATGTGTAGAAATGCACGTAGTGCAGTAGAACCGTATTGAAATGACAGTATCATATGTGTGATACAATATTCTTGACACACTTACAGATGTTTTAATGTCAATATGTCAATACAGATATGAATTAGATATTATATATATATATATAATATAAATATATAATATATATATATTATATATATATATACATACATACACCTACTAGATAAAACATAGCTGATGTTTTTTTCTGCCACCAACACACATTCTCATATACTGATCATATATATATTATATCTGTTTATGTATAGTGAGTGGCATAAAAACAACTAATTATAAATAATTACTTTATTTTATATTGAATTTAAAAAAACAACTCTAGCACTAGTTCCCTATTTCTTTCTTTGTATCTATCTACTTGTTTTTCTGTTTTGATAGGATTTATAAAATCGCCATTGCTACGTGTACTTTGGCGTAGGCTCACTTAGAGTTTCAAGCACTTAACATTTAATTGCCCTTTTGGTTGGTTGTTGTTTTGATTGCTTCTATTGTCCTTATTTGTAAGTCGCTTTGGATGAAAGCGTCTGTTAAATGACTAAATGTAATGTAAATGTAATAAGAATAAAAAGTTAAGTTTTCTTTACAAAACACACACACACAGACATTCCTGTGATTATGCCATTCATTTTTAGTATCATATTTAGGCAATGTTAGGAAAAATATATTTTATTTAAATGTTTTTTAAATTAAATTGAGGTTTTCTTCACAAAAAAATAGTTGCATTGCTTCATTCTTATCATCCTATAGATTTATCCTTATTGTTGAGCCCTGCAGCTGTTTGAAGCTGAATATACTGTAGTGTTTGAATGCTTTTCATGTTGCGCTTCATACTTCTCCACCTGTGCTCACTGGCAGGAACAAAATGCCCTCATCCCATTTAAAAAGACGTAAAGCACAGGAATCACTCTGAAGGTTTGCATCTTTGTCGTGCCTTTTCGGTTTTCTTCTTTGTATGTATCTTGTCCTTGCTCTGGTCGCGTGCTGTTGCAAGGTCTGGTTTTGTTTTGCCACCAGTTTCCTGTTGCTCTCGATGGAAAAAACGGTATATTATGTCACTCATCTTCTCATTCTCTGCTTTTTAGATATTTTCAGTGACCTCTGCACCGCTGCCCTCACTGATACAGAGGAGGCAGACGACAGCACCGGGCCGCGTCCCGCTCAGGACGGCAGATTTGCATGCTGAACGTGCCGTGATGTCTTCTCGATTTCCATATCATCATGCGTTACAGCATACTCGACAACAGCTCGATATTCTATTCTTTGTAATACTACACAGACATCTGCTCTGCTGAAGGAGTAAGTGAACTGACCGATCAGAATGGATTCCAGTCATTTCTGGCCTTCTCCAGCGCTGATGTGACATTAACAACATTCTGTATAGTTGTGAGTCAGAAATTCAGCATGCAGCCTTCGTTCTTTCACTCTGCTGTGCCTTAGCAGCAATTGCAGGGGTATTTGAAAAGAAGTATCTGGATCTCTGTGAACACCGGACTCCGATATCTGCACCAAGGATGCTATTTGAAAACACTGAGAGGAAGAGACTCTAGACCAATAAATCGGTCCGCTGACTAGAAACTTTGTCTCCACCTAATCCTTTTAAAGGGATAGTTCAGCCAAAAATATAAATTCTGTAATCATTTACTCACCTTCTTGTTGTTCCAAACCTGTATGAATTTCGTTCTTCTGTGGAACACACAAAAAAAGATATTTTGTGACACATTGCTGGTAGGCATTTTATAGCCCCTCGTACTAATGAGTCAAATGGGTATACCGAAGCTGTTTTTCCCTTTTATTTTGGGCTGAACTATCCCTTTAATATACTTGATTTTTTTTTTATTGCTTGTTTGCTTATGAGACTGTTGGTCAGATCACAGCACTTTTCAAGATTTAATATTGTCTAATGTAATGTACAATATTTATACTCTCTTTTCTATTCAGACATGAAAGTTGTATAAGCCATCTGTAAAGCTTTGTGTGTTGTTGCCTCTTGTTGCTGTTATTGTACACTGACAGCATTGAATATCGACATTTTAAAATCCTCTGATACCAATATTTAGTCTTCTACTTGAATATATTTCAATCTCTATCAAGGTCGCCGCATTGTCACAAAAATAATCTCTAAAGGTAATAAAAATTGATTGGACTGTTCACTCTGGAGATGTTTTTAAATGTATTTCAGAAAATATGAGTGTTGTAGCATAAATATTCCAGCTGTACTGTAAAAGCATCTGACACTGTTATTTTACAGTATTGCTCATGAATGTTGTCAGTTTGTGATGAAAAGAATACAGAAATCAGATGTACTGTATCCTTCCGGCTTTGACATGAAGAACTGGATGACAGATTGACAGTGAATGTAGTAATAATGCCAAATGTTTTGTCTCATAACCGCCAATATCCACTTATGATTGTGATTTAAAGATGGTGTAATTACTTTCCAAAATCAACCCGAGTTTCTTTGTTTGTATGTACATTTCTAAGCACAAAGATTGATAGTGAATACAGATGTGATTCTTGGTAGTATCATAATTTTGTTCATATATATGTGAATATTTTGCTTTTCACAGCTGATGTGAATATGTACTACATAAGTGCATTTCCAAATGCACAATGAAATACATTCATTACAAAACAATGTCTATGACTTTGCATACGAGAATATTAAATCTCAACCAAAAACAAGTTAGATAGTTAGAAATGTCATGAAAATGCAATATCATTTTTTTTAAATATTGTCCACGATTCAGGCTATTTTTGGTTGTAATTAGAAGCTCTTTACGAGAGTGTGTGACACAAAAGTGCACATCTGAAAGGAGGACAGCAAAGAGAGAGAGGGCCAGGTAAGATTCACTTGGCTTTGTTCTACAGACGGTGTCTTTCAAATTCCCAAAGACTCATGAGGGGTGGCAGGAGAGTAAAGCAGAAGAGAAGGAAAGCAAGTGGAGAGAGCAGGACACAAAGACCTAGAGAGATGTGACAAGCATTGAAACGGAATTTTAAAACTCAAGCTGCCTTCACTTTGTCCTTCAGTTTGGCTTCAGGTATCTAAAGATTTTGAAGACACCTGGCAGTCTATTTATCATGAGTCTTTTCCCCCCCGAATGCAGGCTGGGCAGAAGGAAGAAAGAAGGAGACTTCAGTCAGCAGGAAAGGGGCTGAGCGGAGGGCAGGCTGTGTCTCATTGCTCGGTTTCAAAGGAAGTTAATGGGGCAACATCACATCAGGACAGTGCAGGATGATGGGGTTTATTTTTTATAACAGCTTTAGGACAGGAGTGTTCAGATTTAAGATGTCAATGAAAAGGAAAGAAACTACATTTCATAATTTAATCATGCATTCACTTGTTCAATAAAACATTGCCTTTATTTAGTTTGATTCCCACCTTATCATAATCTACCATGGTAATCATAGTTTCTATTAAAATATCCTACTGCAGTAGTTGCTACTATAAAACCATAATGCATTATTATGGGGGTTTCAAGTGTAGAAGCATAAATTGTAAATAATATAATATAACTAATGCCTTTATACTTTAAAATCCCATATTTATATTATATTATATTAAAGCAATTGTATTTATTACAATTATTGTAATTACAATATTTTTTATTTCACTATGGAAAAGCCAAAAGATAAAAGAACTCAAGCAATCTGCAGCCAAAACAAGTGTGGTTCATTCACACCATTATCTCAATCTACCAATAGAATAACCATAGTTTGTTTATAAAAACAAAAAAAAAATAATATATATAATAGTTATATATTATCTACGAATGTTTTTACACTATGAAACCATTAGTATAGTTACCTATATTAGATTAGATTAATGACAATCTACAGTAATTGCATTTCGATGGAAACTATGCTTAACGTAACGTTTGTAAGGACGAACAATAAGTTTCACTGCATTGCAGTATTGTGTTTACATCAGTATCTTGTGTCTAAAATCATAGCGTTTAATCAAAACGTGTGTCATTCATTCACGGACAGAGCTGCCGACTCTACAGCGCGCATCGCCGTTTGAATTCAACAGCCAATCAGAGGCGTCGCCTCAGAACTTCCGCCGAGCTCGTCACTTTCAGCCAATCGGCGCTGGGCTCTCATGTTTGCTTGCTTTTTTGAATTCAGAGAGTAAGTTGAGCACAGAGCCACCTATCAACTGAGCGTCTACAATGGGTTTAAAATACCAACAAAACTTATTTTCGTAACTTAATCGTTTTATTTGGCACTTTAGACGAACTTTTCGTGTCATTGCGAGGACAGTGGGGTTTACGTGCGCAACGTTACGCTTTAGTTTTAACCAATTGTGCGAGTAACAACCGAGATTGCCTCAGCTGGTTTAGCAGCCAGTCGAACTCTCAGTGTCTTCATTCATCATAACCTTACCAGCACATTTCTGGACTTCTCCAACTTCTATACGGTGAGTTTTCAATCACACATCTGCTTAAATCAAGCTACAAGACTCTGTTGCAAAGAAGTTCTTTTGTTTAGAAGTTAGCTAACTTGGCTAGTCATTAAACGGCTGCCAATCAACTGTCACAGCATTGCTCTCTTAAAAAAACCTGACAGATCTTTATAATATGTGATACTTTATTTCATTATCTGTTAAAATGTACAATCTAAGACACACACACACACACACACACTCATAGTACACATTATCTACACAAGTACACCCACAGCGACACACACACACTCCTTACACACCTGGAAATCCTACACTCACTACATTCACACCACCACCAACACCACTCACCACACACCACCCTCTACACACACACTCATATACTATACACCACCACACACCACACATATACCCACACCACACCACAGCACATCACCCACACGTCACTGCACACCACTCACTCGTTCACAAACAACACTCACTCACGCACTCACACACACACACACACACACACACACACACACACACACACACACACACACACTCACACACACACACACTATCTCTCTCTCACTCTCTCACACACACAGACACACAACACACACAACACACACAACACACACACACACTCATAACTCAATACACACACAACACACACACACACACACCACTTCATTTCATAACACACACACTCTCATACTCATATACACACACACTCATACACACACACTCCACCACCATAATTAGACATTTAGGTTTTGTTTCCGTATTGGGTCGTTCTTGATTCGGATAAGGAACTGCACAGCTTTCATTAATGTAATGTTGCGTTCAGATTATGACTCATTCATGTAGTCATTGGTAATTTTGTTTATTGTTTAAAGATTCTAAAGTTACTTTGATTCATACTTTGTTGCAGATTTTAATACTATAATTTATTTTCTCCCTCCCTTTGACCTTCCATTTCCATCACTAAAAACTCAGCTGTTTGTCTCTTAATTTTAGTGCCGTCCACCTGTTCACGTCGTTCTCTCTGCCTCCAGCTCTTGATATCTGGACAGGACATTGTCGCCACCAATAATCTGTCTGTCACAGCGCCATGGCTGCTAGCAGCAAAGTTACTGTTAGAGCCCGTCTAGCCCGCAGCCTGCTGGTGAGAACTCCTTCATCTCAAATCCGTCACGACTCCCGGATGGCCGACACCTCAAAGAGCAATTTTTTTTTCTGTGTCTTAACTGCAGACAGACTAGGAAGGGTACAGTGAACACTGGGTCCCTCCTATCATCCGATCACCCTTATAGCACACTGACAATTCTGGGGGCTGGACCACGTTTATAACTGGTCAGCACCAACATAACAAAAGAGGTTTTTTTCTCCCCCGCTATTTTGTCTATTTCCATAGAGATGATTACATCTCCTTATGGCCTCTGTGGTTACTTTCTTTCCGATAACTTTTCGTTTTTCTTTACAGACATGTATTGCCCAGAGTTGAGACCAGGGTGGTGTTGGTGGGGGAGGCCGGCAACATTGCAGAACTTGAGAAAGCTCTTCAGGTACCAAAGAAGAGAGTCAAGCTTTTTATATAGATTGTTTTCACTGAGGTAAGATGAAATAGAATAATAAATCAGACCCTTCTAAAATATTCCAAGTTCAATGTGAGTTTAGCTGGAGAAGAAGAGCGTCAGAATCTTCCAATCTGATAAAAAGTAATCAGTTCGCTAATAGTTGCCCAGCTTGGTGCCTAGTGCACAAAAGATAAACCTGAAATCCTTCCGTTTGCCTGACTGATACAATTTTTAACTGAATTTTAAGGTTGATCTGGATTATTTCTATGTCTGCTTGCATGTTTGTGTTCCTGAAATTAAAAATTCAATTAAATCTGAAATTTAAACAGCAGTTAAAATTCTGATACATTTCTGTCCTTGACTGATTAAAGTTTACCTGAGCAACACATTTATTGCCAGTGACATGTTTACATGTACACTAGCGTTTAATCAAAATTTGATCAAAAATAGTGAAAACATGATTGTGAAATATTAATTTTAATAACTACTTGTATTTTTTTATAAATAATGATTATGTTTTATAGTATATAATATATATATATAATATATTATAATTATTTTTTTTAAATGTCATGTTTTTCTGTGTCGCAAGAGTGCGAATTATTCAGGAAGCCCATACTCCACGTCATCAGAACCATGTTCCTATCAGAATCATTCGAGTTCTCATTTATATTGATGTTGAATAGGTTATCACTGTTAATATTTTTTGTGGAAACTGTGAATTAAATATTTTTTCCTTCAGAAGGATACTATTTTAAAATCGAACTGTCCTTAGCAGTCAACACACTAGCAATGGTCTTTACAAGCGCTGTGTAGTGAATATTTGGCCCAGGCTCAATATCTTCCAGAATTTTTATTCAGCCACATTGGAGGGTTTTCGATCATGAACTGCCTTTTTAAGGTCATGCCACTGCATCTCAATAGGATTCAGGTCAGTACTTTGACTAGGCCACTCCAAAGTCTCCATTTTGTTTTTCTTCAGCCATTCAGAGTTGGACTTGCTGGTCTGTTTGGGATCACTGTCCTGCTGCAGAACACAAGTGCACTTGAGCTTGAGGTCACAAAATGACGACCGGACATTCTCCTTCAGTTATTTGTTTTGCGGTAACAGCAGAAATTCATGGGTTCCATTTATCTCAGCAAGTCTTTCCCCAGGGTCTTCCTGGAAGCGCAAAACAGCCCCAGACCCATCAACTACTCACTACCAAATTTACTGTTGTAATGTATTGCCTTTTTCTGAATGCAGTGTTTTTTAAAACGCAGAACTAATGGGACACACCTCCAAACTGTTCCAACGTTTGTCCAATCGGCAGTCCACACAGTATTTTCCCTACCCAAAATTCTTGGGGATCATCACGATATTTTCCTGCAAAACTGACTACCTTTATGTTCTTTTATTGCCATCCCACGCAGATAGACAGGTTTTTTCGTCTTGGAATTCTGCCATGCAGACCATTTTTGCCCACTCTCTTTCTTATGGTGGAGTCATGAACACTGGCCTTAACTAAGGCAAGTGAGACCTGCAGTTCTTTACATGTTGCTCTGGGTTCTTTTATGACCTCCTGGACGAGTCGTCGTTGCGCTCTTAGAGTAATTTTGGTAGGCCGGCAACTCCTGGGAAGGTTCTCCACTGTTCCATTTTTTTTACCATTTGTGAATAATGGCTCTCACTGTGGTTCGCTGGAGTCCCAGATCTTTAGAAATGGCTTTATAACCTTTTTTTCCAGACTGATAGATCTCAATTAATTACTTTCTTTCTCATTTGTTTTTGAATTTCTTTGTATCTCGGCATGATGTCTAGCTTTTGATGATCTTTTGGTCTACTACACTTTGTCAGGCAGGTCCTATTAAGAGATTTCTTGATTGCGAACAGATGTGGCAGTAATCAGGCCTGGGTGTGGCTTGAGAAATTGAACTCAGGTGTGATAAACCACAGTTTTAACAGGGGAGCAAACGCTTCTTCACACAGGGCCATGTGGTTTTTGGATTTTGTTTTCCCTTAATAATAACAACCTTCATTTAAAAACTGCATGTTGAATTTACTTCTGTTATCTCTGACTAATATTTAAATTAGTTTGATGAACTGAAACATTAAAGTGTGACAAACATAAAAAAAAAAAAATTCATGTGAATCAGGGGCTCAACCTTTCACATAGCACTGTGTATATTTACCTTAAATATAAAACATTAATATTTGATTACTACATCAGTAAAGTGTGCTATCCTAAACACATCTATTGAAAGAGGAATATTAAAAATGATACCTGGGCCTTTATGCATGTTGTGTTTTCATGAATAATTGGGTGTGTTAGATGAAGTTAAACAAGAATGTATGAATTATAAAAAGTGATCAAATACTTTAGCTATAATACATTTTAACCAAACCTGAGCGTAAATAATGGCTCGGATCGGCCAGAGAAGTACGTATAGTGTCACTATGTCAAACCATTAAAACAATAATCTGACTTCAACAGCTGAAGCACTACTTGTCCTTTAAACTCACCTGCCTCCGAATGTGCGCATTTCCTTCCACAGGCATGTTAATCGCACTCTGAATTAGACTCCTGGCAATGAAAATGTAGTACACAGCAATAATGAAGAGAGGAATAATGTACAGAATGAGGAAAGAGGCCATGGAATGGATTTTGGGGTGCAGGTCTCCGGCATGAGGATACGGGGCACATGCTTTAAAAGTCTCATTGGTTTCGGGGATGTGGAAGCTGTGGAGATCGGAGAACACCACCTCAGGAATGGCCAGGATCATGGAGAGAAGCCAGATCGACGCAGCCCTCAGGCAGACCTTTAGCGAAGCTTTAGATGTCTGGATATCCATTGGCTTGACA